>JANUWF010001502.1:1420000-2083176 GCA_026120185.1 Voacanga thouarsii
TGTTTTTTCCTTCTCCTAATACATATGTGCTTGGGTTTCTCCTACAGGTTTTACCATCAGTTGGCATAAGTTATTTCTTTTACAAGTTCATGAAGATAGTTCTAAAAATAGTGTAAACACAATAATTAATCTTAACTAACTAAGAAGATCTTGAAACTATCGTTTAGAACTGATGCTTTGAGCGGTTTTTTCCTACATATAGTATTATTTTTTCTGTCTCCCTTTTTGCAAACTTTTCCTACAAGTGCCTTTTTCTGTAGTGATTCATACGGTTTTGTTTTCTCTTCATGATTCATGAATATGTCTCAATTTAATTCTATCTTGCTTTTTTCTTTGTTTAGACATACGATGTTTATATGCATATTTTGGCTTCGTGTACTTGGCTGGGTGGGGAATAAAAATGTACTATCAACATATTGATTTATCAATTTGTCGTCATGGTACTACTGGACTACTTTACCTCTTCTGTGCTTTATTGAAGATAAATATAGGATTCTAATATTCTTCCCCTTCTGCTATCAACCACTGCTCCACCAACAGAACCTAAGAAAGTGTATTTTGTTAATAGTTACTAAGCTGAAGTATGTATAATGCACTGAAATATTGTATTGGATATGCTATAAGCTTAGTGGATATGATTGTGTGCTAAGTATATTGGGTGTCTATATAAATATGATTGGGCAACCATTCGCTATTTTGCGATGATGGTTTACCATCAGAAACCCACGTATGATGCACAATGTGATGAAAATCTTAACGTTTTTGGACAAAATCCATGTCAGAAAAACATAAGAAAGCTGCTAAATGGATAAGAAAGAGTTGGAGTCAAAAGCAAATAGTCAATCTGCTTGTGTGCTAAGTATATTGGGCGTCTATATAAACATGATTGGGCAACCATTCGGTGTTTTACGACGATGGTTTACCATCACAAGCCCACGTATGATGCACAATGTCATGAAAACTTAAACGTATTTGGATAGAATACATAGGCAAAAAGCATAAGCATGGTGGTAAATGGGGGGAAAAAGCCGAAATTAGAATCATATCCATCTATTTTGTCTCTGTGTTATAGAATAAAACTTTTTACCTTATCATTTTCTAATTTCCATAGTTAGTAAGCTTAAAATATGTACAATGCAGTGAAATATTGTGTTGGATATGCTATACACTTAATGGATCTGATTATGTGCTAAGTATATTATGCTTCTATATAAACATGATTGGGCAACCATTCGGTGTTTTGTGATGATAGTTTACTATCAGAAGCCCACGTATGATACACAATGTCATCAAAATGTTAACATATTTGTACACAATCTATAGGGGAAAAGTATAAGAAAGTGCTAAATGAATAAAAAAGACTTAAATCAGAAGCATATCCATCTATCTTTTATCTCTATTCTGTAATATAACCCTTTAGCTTATCATTTTCTAATTTTCATAGTTACAGTGCTAAAAATATGTACAATGCACTGAACTATTGTCTTGGATATGCTATAAGCTTAGTGGATTTGATTATGTGCTAAGTATATTGGGCGTCTATATAAATATGATTAGACAACTATTCGGCATTTTGCGACGATGGTTTACTATCAAAAGCCTACGTATGACGCATAATGTCAAGAAAATATTAACATATTTGGACAAAATCCAAAGGAAAAAAACATAAGAAAGGTGCGAAATAAATAAAAAATACTAAAATCAAAAGCATGTCCATTTGTTTTCTATCTCTGTTATGTAAGAGAACCTTTTATTAGAGATGATGAGGAATTTTCAAGTTTGCATATATTTTTTCACTGAATTTCGTTAATTAATCTTATTAGATGTAAGTTTTTCATGTTAGTATTTACTTTTTAAGTGTTTTTTTTTAAGTTTTCCATTCTCATTTCTTTTTCTTTTTTCTTTTTTCTTTTTTTTTTTTTTGCTTTGTAATATGCCTATTGTTAAAGATCCTACCAATTTTTATTGGCCAGTTGTCGTAACAGTTTGTGGTGTAATCTCAGGTGGAGTCTGGTTTTAGTTAGCCATTGTGTGATGCAACAAGACACAGTTACAGCAATTGAGTTATACAAGGAAGAGTTGACCTTAGTTTTTAATACCTGGTTTTTGAATGACTACCAATTTTGGTCAATATTTTTTTGGAGTACTCTTTTCTCATTATTACTCAATTTGTGAGTGGGCTTTTTTAGTCAATAGCTGACCTTCCAACATTCAAATTTCATATAATTAACTTCCTTGTGGAATCAAAAGAATTTCGAGCTCAGGTATGTGTGCCTCCATTATATTTGTTTAATTTGGATATGCTATAAGCTTAGTGGATCTGATTGTGTGCTTAGTATATTGGGCGTCTATATAAATATGATTGGCCAACCATTCTGTATTTTGTGACGATGGTTAACCATCAAAAGCCCATGTATGATGCAAAATGTCATGGAAATGGCAATGTATTTGGACAGAACACATAGCGAAGAAGCATAAGGATAGATTTAAATGAATAAAAAAACACCAAAATTAGAAGCATATCCATTTGTTTTGTATCTCTATTATCGAATAGAACCTTTTAGCTTATCAATTTCTAATTTTGGTAGGTACTAAGTTGGAAATATGTATAATGCATTGAAATATTGTGATGGATATGCTATAAGCTTACTGGATGTGTTTGTGCGCTAAGTATATTGGGCATCTATATAAACATGATTGGGCAACCATTCGGTGTTTTGAGACGATGGTTAACCATCAGAAGCCCACGTATAATGCACAATGTTATGAAAATGTTAACGTATTTGGACAGAATCCATAAGGAAAAAATATAAGAAATGTGGTAAATCGATAAAAAAGAGTTGAAATCAAAAGGTTATACTGGATTTGCTTGTGTGCTAAGTATATTTGGCATCTATATAAACATGATTGGGTAGCCATTCAGTATTTTGCGATGATGGTTTACCATTAAAAGCCCACGTATGATGCACAATGTCTTTAAAATGTTAACATATCTAGAAAAAAAAATAAAGGAAAAAAGCAAAAGGAACGTGCTTAATGAATAAAAAATATTGAAATCTTAACCATATCCATCTGTTTTGTATCTCTGTTATCTAATAGAATCTTTTAGATTATGATTTCCTAATTTTCATTGTTAGTGAGTTGAAAATATAAACAATGCACTGGAATATTGTGTTGTATATGCTACAAGCTTAGTGGATCAAATTATGTGCTAAATATATTGGGTGTCTATATAAATATGATTGGGTAACCAATTGGTGTTTTGTGATGATGGTTTGCCATCAAAAGCCCACGTATGATGCACAATGGCATGGAAATACTAACATATTTCGACAAAAAAAGTATAAAGAAGGTGCTACATGAATAAAAAAGACTAAAATAAGAAGCATATCTTACATGTGCTCAGTATTGTGGATTTAATGGAAAGTTTATTCTTTTCTTGCTTTTTATATTATATTTTTCAACTCTTTTGCCTATCGGCTTTGGTGATGTTTGATCTAGTCATTGTGTATTTGTGGTGTGTTTTCAGTTTGTGATGTAATTTGCACGTTGTTGTATATTTCAACTTTCTTCGTAATGTTTACCCTACTTGTTTGTGTTTTCCTATAAAAAATGATTATATGCAAATTAGTGAAGCTTCTTGAAGATATTATTGACAGTAGCCAGATTCTGATATTCATGGATACCAAGAAGGGTTTTGATCAAATCACTCTGCAAATGCGAATGGATGGTTGGCCTGCACTCTCGATTCATGGGCATAAAGAGTTAACCAGAAAGAGAATTTTGTCCTCTCAGAATTCTAAGCAGGCAAAAGTCCTATAATGACAGCAATAGATGATGCTGCTCGCAGTCTAGGTAGACCTGCATGGTCAGTAGTCCTATATGAATGATTTTGCACTTTACTGCTTGTTGAGTTTCTCCTAAGATCTTCCCCCAATAGAACAAGAGAAACAAGAAAATAGAGAAGGCAATAACCAACCAAAGCAGTACATCTAGAGGATTCTCTTCTGATTCCTTCCTATCCCATGGTTGATTCCAGCACCCACTACAACCTAAATAATGGGAAAAAAACAACCATGTCTTCATCCTCTCACTGCTATCCCTTGGATATATTCTCTGGAGGTTATAGTTTTAAAGGACCAATCTCTATGAAGTCCACTTTTCCTGTAGTAATTTCCAAAGGAGAAACATGAATGATGTTCTTTAAGGAATATCAAAGAATTCTATGATAGAGTCCAACTTTTTTCTTTTTGACAAATAATGTACATTTCTATCATGTTCATCTGATTGGAAGCAATGAAGTCAAAGGGTGTAAAGGGTCCACAATGTCTTAGCTGACTTAGATCAAACAAAGTCCTCAATAGTTGGAGTTTGAGCATCTCTTTACTGCTATTCAATGCAGTGGCCTGAGAGTTTGCATTTGGATGAAAAATGAGAGAGAAGACACATCAAATAACCAAAGAATAATTTGTTAATTGGTGTTGGTTAGGTATAGATGTCCTAATCACAGGATCTTTTTAAGGTAAATGGATGAATACTGATATAATGGTTAATTACCTATAATTGATTGCTAGAGAAATTTTCATTTTAATTTAGCATATTAAATTTTTAGTCAATTCTAGGCTTGTTTTCTTGTCCTGTACCCTTACACCAACCATTGACACCCCAGCTTTTAATATTCCCGTTAGCATGGTCATTTTATTATACTGATTTGGAAGTAAAATTGTCTTCAGCTGGTTGAAGATGGCATTGTTCATACAGAGAGCACCACAGTTTTTATATTTTGATCTTCAATTCACTACGCTAGAACTACTGATGTGAAGTGGCATGCCAAAGCCAGTATTACTCGTGCTGTAAACTTTTACATTCTGGGTCAAGACCTTGTTGGCATGAGGTATCCACTAGAGAAAAGAGCTCTGTATGACTCTGACCATACAAGAAAGGTTCTCAGCATGCCTGTAGGAGTAGAACAGTTCAACATTTTCCCTTGCAAGGTACTTTTGTCATGAATCAACAATGCCCTTGTTCTTTCTGGTTTGAATGGTTGAAAATTAAAACTTTTACAGTAGTGAAAAAATATTTGAAAATCAAAACTATTATCAAGACTATTTCAGGTTTTTTGGTTCGTGTCATTCCTCTGCTATTTCTGATAGTTCCCTGTTAGCATTACCCTATTAATATTATGTTTTTCATTTTAAGTATTTTGATTATTCTTTTTAAAAAAAACCCAGCAATTATTATTATTATTATTATTATTATTATTATTATTATTATTATTATTATTATTATTATTATTATTATTATTATATACAAAAATTACAATAAATTTATGCTATTAAAAATATTCAGAACTATATTAATAACTCATTGACAATAATAAAAAAAACAATTATAATAAACAATCATAACACCATATTAATAAACAGTCTCTTAAAATTCCAATAATAGCTTTGTTATAAATTTTAATAAAAACACTGATCGTGGCACCAGTTTTTTGTTGTCATCATTCATATTAAATCATAATAAATACGAATACAAATCATGTGAATGATAAATTACAGTTACTATAATAAAACATAACAGTTACAAAAATATGAATGTCAATAATTGTTTTCATATGAATACTTATTTGTGGTTAGACTCATATATAAAATTGCCTTTGACAAAATACAGAGACTGAATGGACATTGCATGATACCTACTCCAAACAAATAGGTATCTTTCTTCGTTGATGTTACTGTTCCACCAAATGATTTGCCTTTGTCTTTGTTGTCCTTGTTGTCTTGCATAATCTGTTTAGTTTTCCACTGTCGCTCATTTCTTTTTCTGTTATGCTACAGTAGTAAGTTCAGCAATTCATATAAGAACTGCCTAACCTTATCATGTTACATGAAGTGGACATTCATATAATTTTTAATTTCACATTCCATAGAAGCATAAAACCCCAGAGTCAAACAACAGATTGCAACTAGCAGAAAATTACACTCACTATTAATGTTCTGTTAGCAGTCCTATAAAAAAAAAAAGAAATGATTTGCTCTTCCTACAACATAATCAACTAATTGTAGACTTTATGTTGTTTGTCTATTTATTCTCTTATGATTATTCATTTTTCCTTTTTAAAAATAGGAAGAATTTCTTGGTAATCACACTGGTCCTGAGATAAAAAATGATGGAGCAAATAATATTATGGTAAACCTCTATTTTGTATGGGATACTATTTACTTAAATAGAGGTTTGTATGGTATTTATTAGCAGTTTTGTTCTATAACGAAGACATCTTTTGCATTTTCCTGTATCTCAAACCTTCTCAACTTGGTTGTTGTTTTTCTTTCTTTTTGGGTGCATGAGATGAGAAGAATGTTGTTCTGCACAATACTGATTTTGCAGATTCTTTTCCTTCTCTATTTTTTCACCCAAACTGTTTCAGTAGGTACGTGTATCATTTCTGAGATGAGATGAATGATTACTACATATTCAACCATAAAGCAAATTATTAGTAGAAGAATAAAAATTCTTGTAGCCTAATTCATATGTTAGGTTCAAATAAACTAAACTAGCATGGAATTTTCCCTATATGAGTTTGAAATTCACAGTGATGAATTGTACTGTCTGCTAGATCTTACTTCAAGTTCAGAATCCTTTTGTTCCTCGATAGGTTGATTGATGCTCTTTGTTCCTTTGTACTATGATCGTTTACTAACCCACGCTTGTTAATGTGCATAGGATGGTTAGAATGTATCCAACTACCCATAAGAAAGTAATATGGCACCCACCTATCCCAATACGTCTAGCAAACACACCTTCTTTAGACTCAAAACCTGAACCTGAACTACCAATGGATGAGAATAGTGATGATGAAGTACAAATTATAGAACCACCTATTGCCCCACCTGTGGAAATCATAAACTTAGTCTCTGATAGTGAAGATGAAATGGAAATCATACAACATGCTCCAAACCAACTTGCCCAAGACATTGACTTGGGTGCACATAGTGACGACCCAGGGGAATTAGATTATGAATCCCCACCAAGGAATTTTGAAGTTGGAAAGGGTTCAAGGAGACCTGGGAAGGAACCTATAAATAGGGGATTTGTTGATGGGAAACAAATAGATTTCAGTAAGAACAATGGCAGGTGGTTGTTTGAATCCAATTTTGAGGATTTCGATGAAGAGTAGGCTTATAACTTCTGCGACACTTGGAGATCTTTGTTATAACTAACTAAATGCCTTGTTATTCATTTACTTGAACACATTGTCTTCTAAAATATGGAAATTCATGCGATATTCCTGTCTTTTGTAAAAGCATTTCCCTTTAATGCATAAGTTATTTTTCTTGCATATAACTATTGTTCTAATGGCTTCCTTTATTTTTTTGGAATTTGATAAATATCATGCATTAAAAAAAAAAAACCCTTCGAAAATCGAAGCAAAGAATAAAAATTAAAAACCAAAAAAGATTTGGACTATGTAAACATTATTATACCTTTCTGTTACATAAGAATGAGATTTTCTAGCAACAAAAAAAAAAAAAAATACACATAGGAGAACAATTCCATTTTATAATAAATAATGCCTATAGCTATTTTAAAAGTTCTTAAAGTAGGCCAAAATTGGGAGAAATCATATATTCTGACGGTATATGTATATGTTCAATCTGTTAGGGTTCGTGGACTCCTAAACGCGAAAAACATCCACGAATCCCTCCCGAGGACCCAAGTAAACGATTAAGAAGATCTAAGGTTTAAGAATTACATCTGGTTACTGTAATCGAAATCCTTCGATTCTGATTGCGCTGTTGTACGTTCAACCCGAGCAATCACCAGACACTGCAGTATGCGAACGTCCTCTATCGGATACATACCGCGAACTCACTCGATACCCGGGGAGTGCTAGCACCTAGGGTTTGAGAGGTTTTTTTTTCTCTTCTGGTAGAGAATGGTACGAATGTTCTCAACCGAAAAATTGGACTCTTGAAAAGACGGCTAGGGTTTTCTTAAAAACCCCCGAACTTCTTAGAGTCCAACCCTAGTAATATCTTATCATATTCTAATTTAAATTCAAATTAAATTAAAACTGATATGATAAGATTCTGCCATTATCTCGGTAATTTAACTAATTAATTTACCGAGTCAGATTCTTATAATCTGGACATCATCCAGATACATCGAATGTGGACATATTTCCAGATTCATTGTATCTGGTAAATTTTCTAAGTACGATTAACTTAGACATATTTCCAGATTCATCAAATCTGGTCACCAGAAAAATAACCTAACAAGTTCGCTTATTATGTGACCCTATATGTTCATTTAACACTGGCAGTATGCCTAAATCATATTTAAATAGCCCACAAGTTATAAGCGGTTTCTGGCAAAACATTATAACTATCCAGGTTAAAAGAAGATCGGTGATCTCTTTGAACCAAACCATAATTTTATATTTAGTCCTTTTGTCACACGATATCCAGATTAAGCATAAGGCACAGAGCATGTCATCTTTATTAAGTTTAATCAATTATTTCTTGATTTCATAGTAGACTGTTCAAACAAATGATATCTATCTTAGATTGATATATTTGAGCACGGCTATGCATTTTTAACAGTCTAACTTATCAAGGGGCCCATGGATATCTCTCCCATAATTGAGAGGGACAAATTCCTTCACAACCAATCATATTCCTCTCCTTGATTTATTCTATATCCAACAGCAGTCTAATTTATTATCTGGTTAAAGACAACTTTAGACAATGTCAAAATATAGAATTTATCAAGTAGTAAACTATGATGAATTTAGGTCGAAGGACTTTCAATATTATTATGGCTAGAAAGTACTTATGACATATTCCATGAAGTACTCTCACAGTAGGTCATGTCCAATACAATGTTCTTTAACATTTATTTATGTCTTGACTCGATATCACAAATATCCATGGCCAGTAAAACATAGCCATCAAGTCACAAACATACTAATCTTAATTTATTATTATTCCAATAATAATAATCAATCAGGGACAGTTTTAGAATAGTCATTGTATTCATTGTAGGGTTTTACTATCAAGTCACGTACTTGATGACCACAAAACAAAACTCACTATTCATAGAAAGGAAAGCCTTATATTATTATATAAAATATAATGACAATAGTATAAGTACAAATTGACTCTAGGGCATATCCCCAACACAATCTGTACGTTTTGTATGACTCATTTTCAATTCTACAAGAACAAGTTACAAGCTTGCCGTCAAAGATAAGTGAGTTTCTCGACGCTGCCTAATTCATACAAACGTCTTGCTGCCTCAAATAGGTACTATCAATGGCAATTTCTTCACTACTTATTTAACATAAATAGTCTAATCATTTCTAAATTATCTTGAAACACATTCTACCATTACATTTTTTTTGAATGCTATGAACAACTATTGTTATACTTTCTCCTGCTCAATAGTTGTTATATTACTACGCTTACCAATAGTTATAATTGTTAAATCTCAAATCGAGAGTATATTGGATAAGGAAAACTCTTTTAATAGAGAACATATCATGAATGAGAATCAACACCAATCTAAAGATAAACAAGAAGATGAAAGGAGGGGAAAAGTGTTGCAACAAAGATCTGAATCTTATTGTCAGCACTCACAACAGAAAAAAGAACAATGTTGCTATGAAGACGTCAAGCTTATCATGCACAATCAATTGAACAAAAGAAAAAACTATTACAATCTCGGTGTTAAGCTTATGTTCGAAGAAAACAAGAAACAACTTCAAATGTTGGAAAAGTTATACCTGAAATTGAATAGCCACACCACTCAGTTCAACAATACACCAAGCAATCCTAAGCTCTCCAACATGCCAACCAAGGAACAATAGAAATGGGATACAAATGCTTTATTCCAGTTTCAACTTCAGGTATTCATCCGTTAGGATATCTTGATTTGAAATGTCACTTCTCAAGGAAAACTACATGTATAATTGCTTCTCATATTTTCCTATTATTATTTGACCTTCATCATTTTACTAATACAAAACTCCTCTGTCATCTTATAGATTCTCAAACCAATCAACTTGCTACAATGAATACCATGGCTGCACCAATGTCGCACTCAAAAAGATCAGATAGAAATATTACATGTGCTACTAGAAAAAACAGACTTCAAAAAGGTTATATAACAAGATTCATATCTTCATCTATTATCTACAGTGACAAATCAAGAAGTGAATCCTATCACTTTTGCAAAAGAACCTGCAAAGCAGCCATTAATCCTTCTAGCAGAACCTAACTGCAAATTTTGCTCAGCAAAGCACTTCCATGGAGAACCTCCTAAATTTTGCTATTCAGAGGGCGAGATTGCTTTGGTATCCCATCCAATGCCATATGATCTAGCACGTTTATTAATAAATACTGATGAAGAAGCCATGGAATTCAGAAGATTGATACGATCTTACAATAACAGCTTCGCATTTACTACATTTGCAGTAAAACATGATTCAGAGTTGATTAAAAACAGGAAGGGGGTGTATACTTTTAAGATCCAAGGACAAATCTACCACTTCCTTGAAGATTTGGTATGTCAAACTGCCAAACCAACGGGGATTCAACTCTATTTCTATGACACTGAAATGGAATTGAATAAAAGGATTGAAGCATCACCACAGTTTAATCCTTGGACAATCAGACTACTAATGGAAGTTTTGAAGAGAAATCCTTATACTATGTTCTTCAAAAGACTTCGTGAGCATCCCCACCTTGAAGAATGCAATATAGTATTGAATAAAGATCCCAATTTAGACCAAAGAACTTACAATGCTCCTTCTGCATCATAAGTTATTGCAACATTGGTTGAATCCGAAAATGACGGTGCTGAAAAGAGCTGCCATATACAGGTTTATACGCACTCAAACTCAAGCCACGGAACTTATCATACATATAGCTGCTACGATGCTCTACAATATCCCTTGTTATTTCCTCATGGTGAAAGTGGTTGGCATTATAATATGGAAAGGCTACCATTAAAAGAATCCTAAAGACAAATGTTTTGTGATGCATCAAATAACATTAATGCAGCACAAATAAATTCAGCAACTGATTTGTTGGAGATTGAAGATAAAGGTTAGTACCCTCCTATTTTGCATTTTAATAATTAAAAAATAAATCTAAACCATCGATATACCTTTAATATTTAATAAAACATCTTATGTTAAACGTTTCAAAGATGTTGCTTAATAAGAAACATTAAAAATGAAAAAAAAAATCCATATTAAACTCTATATACTTACAATCAGCACAAAAAAAAAAAACCCTATATTATTTCATTACTATCAAGAATGTCTTACTAACAGAGTGGTATACCTTATTTTCTTGCAGAAACTAAAAGGGCCAAGAAGAAAAGAAATAGAGTTTCATGTCATGAATATTACTGCTACAAATTACAAATAAGGAGCACTGATAAATCCATGATTCTTCATAGTGGGAGACTACTTCAACAATATGTTGTTGACATGTACATAAAAGTGGAAACCAAAAGGCTTGATTTCCAAATGAATAGACAGAGGAATATTCAGAGTGAATTATTTCAGGATATAATTGATTCAATTTCTGTTGGAGAAACAAGGGGATCAAATGTGGGGAAAAAAATTATACTGCCAACATCTTTCATTAGGGGACCATGAGATATACGTAAAAGATACATTGATGCAATGGCTTTAGTACAACGCTATGGAAAGCCAGACATATTCTTAATAGTCACTTGCAACCCAATGTGGAAAGAAATTCAAGAAAATCTTCTCCCATCAGAATTGGCACAAAATAGGCCAGATCTACTATACAGAGTATTCAAAGCAAAATTTGATCTACTAAAGGATCAGTTGCTGAAAAAACATGTTCCTTGCGAAGTTGCTGTTTGTGTTTGTGTAACTGAATTCCAAAAACGAGGTTTACCACATGCACACTTCTTGTTGATAATGAAACAGGGTTCAAAACCATTAAATGCTGAAGCTTATGACAGATTGCTCAGCGCAGAAATCCCTGATGAAAAACAGAACAGTTACTTGCACTCCTTGGTTGTCTAACATATGATGCATGGACCCTATGGTGACTGCAATCGGCAAAGTCCGTGTATGAAAAATGGCAAATGTAAGAATCACTATCCAAAAAAATATTCAGAATACATAACGCAAGGTGAGGATAGTTATCCTTATTATCGAAAGAGAAATGATGGAACGAAGGTAAAAGTAAGGAACCACATGTTGGACAATCGTTGGGTTGTACCTTACAATCCATACTTATTATCCCTATTCGATTGTCACATGAATGTTGAAATCTGCTCAACAATCAAGCTGGTCAAATATGTTTACAAGTATATATACAAGGGGCTTGACAAAATAAGTTACCAAATAGTTGTTGATGAAGAACAAGATGAGATAAAGTAATTTCAATCTGCTAGATGGATATCTCCACCGGAAGCAATGTGGAGGTTGTATGGCTTCAATTTGAGTGCAGTGACACCTACAATGATAACATTACAAATCCATTTGCCCAACAACCATCCCGTCACATTTGACAACAACACCAACATCAAATATCTCTTGCAAAATCCAAACATAACAAGTATGATGCTCACGGAATTCTTCACAATGAACAGCTCCAACACTACAACGCAGAATTTAAAATGCCTGTACAAAGATTTTCCAAAGTACTTTGTTTGGTCTGAAAAGGACAAAATTTGGAATGAGAGAAAAAGATGTCGGGTTATTGGAAGAATAATTACAGTATCACCAACAGAATGCGAAATATACTATTTGAGATTATTGTTGTCACATGTTTAAGGACCAACATCTTTTCCAGACCTTCTAACAGCAAATGGGAAACTTTGCCCCACGTTTAGAGAAGCAGCATATGAAAGAGGCATGTTGCACCTAGACACTGACATTGAATTGTACCTCGAAGAATCTGCAGAATTCCAAATGCCATCCGCACTAAGGCGATTATTCAAGCCATCATTCACAATGTAATATTATGAATATTACATTTCTTCCTTCCCTTGATTTAATATTGTTTAAACATATACATCTAGGTTATTTGGATAAAGGGATCTATAATGATACTTAAACTACAACAAAAGTTCTGGTATATGGCTTGCAAAAACTACTATTCAAGCACTTCAACAAGAATTGGGGAATTTTTTCCATGCATTAACTGCAGAGAAGATGTAGTTGCAGAACCAAGGTAGCATATTTAGTATTACAAAATAAAATTATTAGCTCAAACATGAATTATACTCATTTACTAATTCATTTTTATTGAATAGATGTGCTTTTGAAATAGAAATGCTAGATGATTCAGGACTATTGCCTATCACTGCATTTAGTAAATTTGCAGAGAATATCTTATTAATAAGCGCTATGGAAGCAATGAAACTTTTTGAGCAGGTAAATCACATTTAAAACACAAACTTCAATAAACTGGAGAAACAAAAAAGGATAACCTACATAATTCATGTGCAGGATATTCCTCTTCCTTTGGATGAAGCAATTTTAGAGACAAAGGGGAAAATTTACATAGCACAGATTTGTCCAGCAAGATATCGACCAGAAACTTCAGATACAAAGTATAATATCCACTACTTGTTTGAGGAAGACGAACTCAATCAAAATTCACCAATGCTGCTCAATGACAAAAACAAAACAAGATTCACTACAGGTAACTATTAAACAACCATTTCCCAACCAAAAAAACATTTCTGCAACTAACTAATTACAAACTTTATGTATTCAACAAAATCCAAAATAGATGGAGAAGCATCAACAACAACAAAGAGATCACATGAAGAGAAGTCTAACAAGACACCAGAGGAAGACATTGACAAAGACAATGCGTCAAGTTAAGCAAGTCGGGCAAAAAAGTTCAAAATAGAGTAATCAAGAAGAAGTCCATCTCAAGAAATACTCAATCATATTTTCAGCAAAAATTTCATGAAAACTGAACTTTGCTTTATATTTTGTTCGTGGATCTCTCTACCCAAATGACTATGACTTTACTTCACTCATCATTTCATTGGTCAATGAAAGATATTGGAACTCTGACATCTTGTTTGTTCTTTACAAATTCTCTGAACTGCTACTCTGGAAAGTACTCCTGCCATTTGTTCTTCTATTTCTCCTTAATTTCTATGGCTTCATTATCTATTCAGGTTTTTATTACAGATTCTATTTCCTTCAGTCCTCTCCATTTTGCTGAAAGGAGAATTGAAAAATGTGAGGAATCCCCTCATTCACACACTGAAATTACAGTATTTTATTGCTATTCACTTCTCTATTATTGTTTAATAAAGGCCTATTTGATTATCTTCCTGGATTTTGATAAGACACTGATTTTACTATCTAGGATCTTTTGTTGAGAATTTTGTAGCTATTTCTTTATTTAATTTTGTGCTAAAAAATAATAAGGCTTATTGGAAAACAAACCACTATGATTTCCCTAATGTAAAATGTTACTGCAGCATCACTTCCATATGGAAGATGGTGTCATTCAAGACTATGCAAATAAAGACTGTAAAATGCTAGACTGCTTTGTTATTTCTTAGCCTAAAAAATTTAATGTGTACATCCTGGTTAATAATTATTGCTACTTCACATTTTCTTTCAAAGACAAGTTGAGGACAGAGAAGGACAGACGAGACAAGGAAGCAAACAAAGGAAAAAAGAGAGATCAGAATAGAGGTAACGGTTGAACAAACGGTAAGACATTACTCTCTTTCTTCGGAATTAACCATTACTCAATTTCACCTCTAAATTTTGTGTCTGCCAGCTACTTTTACTTTTTCCCTCTTGATAAGTTGGCCAAATTATTATAATTGCAGAAAAAGTTGAGGATGCCAACTTAATAGACATTTTAGTTAAGACTGAACAATTTCTTAGTTCTCAGTTAAGTAGTGGTGAATATCTTAAAAATGATGATGCTGGACTTGCAAAAAGGGAAACAAAACTTCCAGTAATTGGCAAATTGTCTAGAAAAATGAAAAATGCTTATGAGATGTGTTGTCCATTCTTGATTTATATCTTCATGTTGTCTCACTTTAGGATGTCCCTACATACTACCAATACTCATTTTCTCCCCTCTGGTTAGTTCTAGGGTAATGGCTATCCTGTATCAACTGGTAAGAGTCACTATTGTTTCTCAAGTCATTCACGCTAACTTTTTGGGGCCATCTTTCAATGGACATGAAGTTCTCTTGTATTCTTATTCCTTCTTATTAGGTTAAAGAATGATTATGTGATGATATCACATTACCATGTTGTAGTGCTAACCCTCGCTTCTTTAGTTTGTACTGGCTGCAACTGGGTCAAAAGCTGACAAAGTCATTGCTCTTGCAAGAAGAAAATGGAAAGGTGCTGGACTGGGAAGGGTTTTCATATTTTGTGTTACTGATTACGTATCATAAGAAATTTACCTTTGCCATGACTTCTTCTATGCTTTTCTAATTCTTTATGAAATATATTTGATGCTAAACTTTGCTCAGTTATGGTTGCTATATCTGACACCTTTATCCTTAAATTATGGAACAATTTTTGCCCAAAAAGATATAAAATTGCTTGTTTTTAAAGTTGTAAAGATTTTGTGATGCTAGATAGCTGCCAGATGACAGTGATGATGCAGGCTTTAATTGATTCATTAATATACCTATATGGCAGTTTCCTTTGCTTCAAATCCAAGAGAAGTAATTTTTTCTAAAGATTCTAGGAAATGACATCCGTTGCTATTTTTCTAGAGCTATACATCAATCTACTCAACCCCTTTAGGCTGCTTATAACAATCCAGCACGAGCAGTGGATTACTAATATTCTGTATGTTTCATTGCCTGAATTTCCCAAAATCTTTATGCTGACTACACAGGTTGACCATGTTTGTATATCAGGGCATACCAGAAATCGCATAAGTTGCAGTACCGATGGCTTCAAGTGTGATAAATTCAACAGTTAAAACGGTTTCAAACCCTAGGTCTCTTTTTGGAAAACCAAAAAAATAATAATAATAAAAATAAAAAACAAGCAACTTCCTCAGCAAAAGCTTCTATGACAAACTAGGTTCCTTTTCTTCATTTTTCTTTAGCTCCTATGCCATTTCAATATCTCCTAGCTCTTTATTGATCTTGTTGGGCTTTAAATATGTGAATAATAGAGGAGGTATGTTTCCATTTCGTTTAGGACAAGCAATAAAATGGTCTAGTTTCAAAACTGGGATGTGTTGGAAGAACCAGATGTCAAATATCAATACGGATGCCATTTGATCTGCCTTCCCTGTGAAGATGATCAGCAAAATTGTGGACCATGCCGTAGAAAGTAAAAGATATCAGCAAATCCCTCACAAGGCACAACATCAGCACAAAAAAAAAAAAAAAAAAGAATCCACAAACTTCTATCCTATTACAATTTGACAATAATGGAACCGGCCTAACCAATTCGTAGAAACTTAGAAGCTCTTCTAAAAACATATGTGATTTTCTCATTTATTTGCATAGCATGTGGAAAAATGTAGGAAAAAGGAAAATTACTGGACTATACTCTATATTGTCACCTTCTATTCATCATCATCATCATAAAAGTCACTCAACTTGTTATATGTAAACTCTACAAGTCAATTGCAAATTATTGATTCATGTTTAATTATTTATATTTGGTCCTGTAAATGGTACATGTTTCAACAAGTTTATTTCCCTAAGCACACACCTTCTCAATAAAACAAAAATCAATAACAAGAAATATATATACAAATTTCCCCTAAAAACACAAACATTAAAATATACGAACATATATTTAAAAAAATATTTAAAAAAATTTTTAACACGATGGGCAAAAAACTCCACGCGTAGAGTGAACATGTCAACTAGTTTGTTTTTAAAAAATAAAACTATAATTTGTATCAAACTTTTCTATTTGAGAGCAGTCACGATTATTACCTAGATCATTACTTGTTTTAAATTATTGATGATTAATTCCAATCAAACTTCTTGGGAAAATGTTTTTACTTTTCTAATAATAACTTATTTTGTTTTCTTAAGTTTTCTATACATGAGAAGAATAATGTAAATTAAATTAAAATTTTATCATCTGATAAAAAAATTAATCATTTAGTTGATTATTTTGGTATTTATATTAACTTCTTAAAAAAATGTTAGGTATATACTATAATTTTGTGGCTTAATTTGTTTTTTTTTATTTGTAAAAGTCCAATCCAAATATGAAATTTTCAAATCATATTAATTGGAAACAAGTTCCTCACCACACTCTTTTGGACGACGAAAAAAAAAAAGGGACAAGAAAACAAAAGCTATTAAACATCCTAAAAAGCACGTGGAGGACACGCAAAATGGGAATGGGCCGGAAAGACTTTCGTCTGCTGCCTTTATGGCCGAAGTTGCTGCCTTTGGCTCCATATAAAGGACTCTTTTTCCCCTTTCCCCCTTATACTCACTTACATTATACTCCATCCGTTTTAAAATTTTTTTATAAAATTTTTTTTTATTTCAAAATACTTGTTCATATATTTATTTTTAAAATTAATAATTTGTTTCTTCTTATTTACTTACATTTATTTTAAATTATCTACATATATTTCCAAAACTCTTTTCTCTTCTTATTTCTTAGAAATTTACACTAACTAATAACTATTATGTTTTTAATATAGATAGAATAAAAATTTTATTTAAATTGTAGTATTATTTTCAATATCCTTAATTTGTGTACAAATGGCTTCATGAACAAGTATTTTAAAATGAAAAGAATATATTATACTTTTTAAAATAATAAATTTTTTTAATACATATGATATATTACATTCGTTTCACAATATAAGGCGTTTTAAACTTGAAATTTTTTTTCACAATATAAATCGTTTTACAAAATTTTATAAAATTTTATTATTTTTTTATTTTTATCCCTCCTTGCAATCTCTCTCTTTCTACTAATTGTGACTCAACTTTTTCCAATTACCAAAATAGATAAAAATTTAATTATGGATATTTTTAAAATTATTTAAAATTTATGAACCTTAATTTTCGTGCATAAATCTAAAATGATTTGTACTATGAAACGAATGTAATATTAAGATCAAATTTATGTTAGTATTTTTCCATAAATAGCATATAATTTTTTGTTGATGCACATTAATAACATTTGGTAATAATTTATAAGTAATAATTTTTCCGCCAACAAATGGATCTTTATTGCCGTTCTCTGAATTTTATGAACAGAGAAAAGAAAAAAAAATCATAAAATGTGTAACCTTTTTTATTACGAAAAGAGTTAACAAGTAGTAGATAGGAAAGCTTGCAAACGTCAAAAATATTACCAGTCTACTTCGTATTTATTTTTTCTTTCACATAAAAAAGGCCCATTTATGTACTTCGTCATTTTTATTTTAATTCTAGAAGCCATATTACTTTAATTCCCTTTCAATAACAAAACAGGAAAAATGACAAAATAATACTCGTTCCGTTTCTTTTTATCTGTCTATTTTAATTAAGATTTTTATTCTAATTTATCTGTCTCTTTAGTAATCCAATACTATATTAATTATTATTTTTTTCACAAATACTCCTCTTTAATACAATAAATATTGTGTATTTATAGTGAAAAATTAAAATAAATTAAATATACTTACAACATATAAAACTTTAGAATTTGATTATTCTTTAATAAAGGAAGAGATTCTGTGAGGGTAGGAAATATTGATTAATTAACCGAAAAATTATATTTTTCTTAAAACTTATGAATTGGTTACAATAGACAGATAAAAAGGAATAAAAAGAATAGTGTTAAAAAGAACCTTCACTAGAAGGTAAAATTGAAAACCTAAGAATTACTCTTTCTACCCCATTTTTATTTGGCATCATTTCTACGCGTACAAAATGTTATGTAAATGTCTTCTATATTCGAGGAGGGCATAACGGATATATTGAATCCATGACTAACAGTCTCGTAAGGGGTGTTCTTTAACTACTTAATCTATCACTTTACCATTAATTGTACGTAGAAGTTACAAAATGTGATATAGCATTTTATGTAATGGGGAACATGTACCAAAATCTTTAAGCAATTATTGCGTGTTGTATCTTTAAGAAAAGTGAAAATCTTTATTCTTTTCTTTTGCTACAGAAAAGAACAACTTTTTAAAATTTCTAAGAGTTCTTTTGAATAATTATGGAAAAAGTTTGTGAGATTGATTTTCAATATTTTAAGTAGGGCAAAATATATCAGCAATTTTTAAACTTTTACAAATTTTAATTTTTACCCTCGAACTTTAAAATGTGTAATTTTAACCCTCGAACTTTTAAAATACCTAAAAAAATAGCCATTTCAACAATAAAAGCTCAAGTACAATACAAAATCACCAGATTTTAGTTCTCATTCCCATGTTTTTAATTTTTAAAATATTATTCTTCAACTTTAATCTCGCTTTCTTCTCTTTGAATTTCTTCATTTATCAACAACAATTTTAAAATCTAACTTCAAACCTTTTATGCGACTCAATAATATTGAAATTACTGTTTCGCACTTTTTCGAATCTAACCATATAACAAAAATAACATATTTTACCCTTTAATAAACAAAATTAAGACACAAAGATGAAGAAGAAAAAAAATCGATTCAGTTCTTGACGACTATTAATTTTCTTGGCATCTCTACAGGAAGGAAGAATAAATTTGAAAGTAGAAGTGAATTATCAAAAAAAAAAAAAAATCTAAAAAGAGAAGTGAGAGACGCGCAAGTCGCAATAGTCTTTTTCTGTCATATATAGAAGTTACTTTATAAGAATTAGAAAGATGACACTACATTGTGAGAGTTGAGTAAATGAAAATATCTATAAAATAGATCATGTGGAAGTTATGTGATGAACTTTTGTGAGCACTTAATAGTTTTAATTAATGGAAGAGCTAATTCAAAGAGAAGAGAGCGAAATTAAAATTGAAGAATAGTATTTTAGAAATAAAAAAATAGGAGAATGAGAGCTAAAATCTAGTGATTTTGTATTATACTTGAGCTTTTATTGTTAAAAGGGTTATTTTTTATGTGTTTTAAAAATTCAAGTGCTAAAATCAAGCATTTTAAAATTTGAGGGTGAAAATCAAAATTTATAAAAGTTTAAGGGTGGCTGACATATTTTACCATTTTAAGTAATCCAAATAAGATTCGCACTCCTTATGCCTATTTAAGTAAAGTCCCAACATTTTAATCCCGTCACAGATTTGGTAACCTTTAGTATTTCCATCATAACTTTGTATTCATAAGTTCGAATCACGTCAAATTGGTTTCAAAATGATCCTAAGACATTTAGTTATAAATCCATGATTTTAACTCAGCCAGATCAACCGCTGTTTGCAAATCATTGCAAGCAAAAGCTTGCTGTTTTTCTAGCATCTATGTAGTTTTCTTATTAAACATGGTTTCTCCTTGTTCTACTCTTCTCTTAAGACTTAATGATCAATCCATTTAATCAATCCTTCATCAAAATCTCATCACAGCATCATGTTTTAATCATGAAGAATATAAAAGCAGCATGGCTTATGCACAACAAAACCACAACATACTTTAATTCTCCACAATCAAAATCGATTTATTCCATTTCTTCCTTTGTTCATACTTTATCAAACTTTCAGTTGACATCACCCTTGTATAATCCCTTCAAAACACCTCCAAACATCACAAAAATCATAGCAAAGTAATACCCAAAGCTACCTGCACAAGCTAGTATAAAACAACACAACAATTCCAACTTATCAAAAAATCACCATAGCTATTTCATGCTTGCTTCCATGAAAAATTCATATCAAAATGATCACCACAAGCAATAGAATGACTTTAATTCTTGAAGTATGGGGTTGTATATGAAGAATTCTTGATTGAAATTGATTTTAGTTTCCTTCCTCCTTTCTTCTTCCTTTTCTCATGGATATTCTCTCTCTCTCTCTCTCTCTCTCTCTCTCTCTCTCCCTCCTATCTTTTCTTTTATTTCCCTTCCTTTTTCTTTTCTCTTCTTCTCCTCTCTTTTGTTGTTGATTTTCTGTTGGCCAAATGGCCTTCACCGCCATTCTCCTCTTTTATTTATAGAAGGTTTTAATCATGTGGTAAAAAAAAATTAAATGGTCCAAGATGTTTTGGTGAGTTTTTATTGGTCCAAATAGAGGCTTAGGTGGCTTGTAGAAAATTGTAGAACTTCATGGATTCTAATGGAAACTTGTGGAATACGATGGAATTCTTTAGAAAATCCAAGTCACCCATGCAACCAATCACATTGTAACACATGTCTTGCATGCATCCAATCACTAAATACTGTCTAGTTCTTTCTCAACCAATCATCTCACACCATTTAACTTTTTGTTCAACCAATCACAAAACTATACTTAGCTTTTCCAACCAATTACACAAGGCCATGTAGTTTCTGTGTAATCAATCATCAACCGCCACTTAGCCTCCTTGCACCAATTATATTAAACCATGCAATTTCTATATAACAAATCAAATAATGCCATTTAACATCCAGGCAACCAATCATAAAATCCCACGTATCTTATCATGCATCTAATCAAATGAGTCCACTTAGATTCCCTACACCCAATCAAATATTTCCATGAATTAAAAAATGGTCCACCAAACTTTAATCATATTTAATCATGATTAGTCATACTTTTCCAAAATTAACCGTAGTTAGCGTCACCATTCATCCCAGGTAGTAAAACTTTTTATTCTACCAATGAAATCTGTACATTATGCTGAGCATTTTGGTATCTCTCATAATTTCTAAATTCTTTCCCAATTTTTCTTAATTTACGATAGAAAATTCCTCCGACGTCCTTTAAAATTTTTATCGCTCCAGAATATTTGTCTAGTTAAACTAAGCATTTCTTGTTCTAAGCATTCATACATATATTGCTTTATTACAAAGTAGTAACCATTTGAGTACAAAAAGGGGAGGGGTATTATAGTTATTCCTACCCTTCTGAATGGTACATAGTGTAACACCCCACATTTCCATGCGTTCTGGACCTTGCTTTCGTGAGATGTCGCCCCATTTGATCTCCTAGACAATGGGTCTTTTTAATGATTAATAACTTAATTTACAGCGGAATCATACTACAACTTCAAAATAGGGAATATATTTATAGAAATTCCATAATACATATACTTCAAATCCTTCATAAAATATTCTAAACTTGCAAGATATCATATTGCCTATTTCTACTCCATCACGCTTCCGTTGCACACTCTGATCACCAACTTGTACTATAGAGCCTAAAAACATATAGAAAACATATGAGTGCAAAAATACTAAAAGAGTCCCGTGTGCGCTCATGATTTTCATAAAATAAGATTTCATTACATTTTTCACCAAAACAACTTGTAAATATACATGAAATCTCATAATTGATATTGATGCACAACAAACATTTTTCTCACGTGGATATTAATGATTCCACACAAATATTACCAGTCCCATCAAATAAAATATAGGTCCCAACGACCCAAATAAGATTTTATAATCCTACTACCTTTATGGTCCCCAATGACCCAGATAGGATTTTACAATCCTAACGCCTTTACTTTTGTGACAATGAGAATGAACCCAGTGGGACACAAAATATCCATTCTTCATAAAATACTCATTTTTATATATTTTAGAAAATTACTTAACAAAAGGGTTTCATAAAATAAAGTGGGACTCGCCTTGTTCTTTACTAATTCCTCAAGTCAAGGTTACTTACATCAACGAGCAAAACCAACAGCACTATTTCTTTATCTCTATTCTCTATTCTTTCTATTTCTCTCCTTTTTCCATCTTCCCTTCCCTTTTTCTCTGCCTGCCTCTCTTTTCCTTTTTTTTTTTTTGTCTTCTTTCTTTCTTTTCTTTCTTCCTCTAAATTTTGGTCCTCCCTCCCTCTCTCTCTCTTCTCATACCTTTTTCTTTTAAGGGTATGAGATGCTGGTATAGCTTGCTTATGTCATGGATTATGTAAACAATTAAGTGGTGAACTATGATTGGAGCACCTATAAGATGATTTGTCACAAAAAGAATGGTATAACATATAATAAAGACATGTGGATGATGACTCATCTTGTAACTAAGTATAGTTAATAAATGCTATGATGACTAAGCATAGTGACTAAGCAATTCTAGAATAATATATAAGATGATTCATCACTTCAGGAAGCCTTTAGAAGATTATGGAAGCTTTTGGAACATTATAGAAGTTTAGACAATATTTTAGAAATTAAGGAAAATAAATATAAAAATCTTAAGATAAGTTTATAAAAGTTGTGGGTCCCACTAATACACCAATGCATACTTTAATAAAGGTGTAGGCCCAGCTAATTAATGAAAAGATTAAGTGGCCAAATTAGATTTTACTTCCTAATATAATATAAAATAAAAATCTATTAATAATAATAATAATCATAATACTAGTACTAGTAGTAATAATGAAATAATAATAATAATATAATCTATTTATATAAGGTCACGAAATAGGATACCAAATAGGAATAATATAATATAATATAATATAATGATTATAATTATATTTGATAAAAATAAAATTATTACAATATTAATAGTAAAATAATGATATGTATGATAAAATAACATATAGAAAAATATATTTCATTTCACATATAAAATTTAATATTTCTTTTCAAATATAATATAATACGTACTATATAAAATATAGTATTTCTTGTAATATATTTTGCACAAAATATTTATTTTCATAAAAAATGACTTTCTTCAAAATAAAAGAAAATAACTTTATAAAATTCAAGAAAATTCAAAAGATCACAAAGATAGTAAATATATCATATTTTGGGACGGCTCAGGACGGGATGTTACACATACTGCATTAGTATTTACTAACCCATAATCAGATATTATCCCACATTGCGTCTTCTAACCCCATATTTGGTACGCTTTAGTTAGGAGGTCACATCTAGCTTTTGACATATTACTACCATTATGTTTTGTCTTCCTAACTCTACCTTCATCTAGTGCTTATCTTCTTACTTTCTTAGGTTTCGTAGGAAGCTTTTACTTTATTCGGGGTAAAAGGGTCCTTATCTATTTTAAGCCACAAGATAGCTGTGTAGTAAGGATAGAAATAGGCCAGGATAAGCCAAGTTTCGACTAAATAGGGTTGAACCCACATTGTAGGCTGAAGGCCTGAGCTTGATTTATTAACTTATATAAGGCATTTTTTTAGGTTTGAGCCTGGTCTACCCAAAAGTCTGGTCAGACTTGAAGCTTACTTAAAAGCCTATTAATATATAAAAATCTTTACTATATTAGCCACATATAAATATGTAATAACTAAAGTTTTATAAGATCAGAACTAGTACTGTAACTTCGGTTCAAACATAACATGACTAGAGTTAGCACATGAGGTTTGTTCAAATAGAAATACAATACAAACTCAAATACAAATACAATACATGTTAGGGATATACCCTAAAGTCAATTTGTACTTATACTATTGTCGTTATATTTTATATAATAATATGAGGTTTTCCTTTTTATGAATAGTGCATTTTATTTTGTGGTCATCAAGTATGTGACTTGATAGTAAAACCCAACAATAAATACAATGACTATTCTAAAACAGTCGCTAATTGATTATTTTTATTGGAACAATAATAAATTAAGATTAGTATATTTGTGACTAGATGGTTATGTTTTACTGGTCATGAAAATTTGTGATATCAAGTCAAATTATAAATAAATGTTAGAGAACATTGTATTGGACATGACCCACTGTGAGAGTATTTCATGGAATATGTCATAAGTATTTTCTAGCCATAATGATATTAAAAATCCTTCGACCTAAATTCATCATAAGTTTCCTACTTGATAAATTCTATATTTTGACGTTGTCTAAAGTTGTCTTTAACAAGATAATAAATTAGACTATTATTGGATATAGCATAAATCAAGGAGAGGAATATGATTGATAGTGAAGGAATTTGTCTCTCTCAATTATGGGAGAGATATCTATGGGCCCCTTGATAAGTTAGACTGTTAAAATGCATAGCCTTGTTCAAATATATCAATCTAAGATATTGATATCATTTGTTTGAACAGTCTACTATGAAATCAAGAAATAATTGATTAAGCTTAATAAGGATGGCATGTTCCGTGCCTTATGTTTAATCTGGATATCGTGTGACAAAAGGATTAAATATAAAATTGTGGTTTGGTTCAAAGAGATCACTGATCTTCATTTAATCTGGATAGTTATAATGTTTTGCTAGAAACTGCTTATAACTTGTGGGCCATTTAAATACGATTTAGGCACACTGCCAGTGTTAAATGAACCTATAGGGTCACACAATAAGTGAACTTGTTAGGTTATTTTTCTGGTAGCTAAATTCGATAAATCTGAAAATATGTCTAAGTTAATCGAACCTAGAAAATTTACCAAATACAATGAATTTGGAAATATGTCCACATTCGATGTATCTGGATGATGTCCAGATTATAAGAATCTGACTCGATAAATTAATTAGTTAAATTACCGAGATAATGGTAAAATCTTATCATATCAGTTTTAAATTTAAATTAAAATATAATAAGATATTATCAGATTTGAACTCTAAGGGATTTGGAAGGTTTTAAGAAAACCCTAGCCATCTTCTCAACAGTTTGGTTCTGTTAAAAATTTCGTGTCTCTATTCACCAGGAAAAAACCTTCTCAAACCTTATGCTCTAGCACTTTCGAGGCAACGAGTCAGTTCGCCATGTGTACTTATAGAGGACGTTCGCACACTGTAGCATCTGGTGATCGTTCGGGTTGTACGTAAGATAGCACAATCAGAGTCGAAAGATCTCGATTACGCCGAAGAGAGGTAATTCTGTAAACTTAAGGTCTTCTTAATCGTTTACTTGGATCCTCGGAAGGGATTCGTGGATGTTTTCTGTGTTTAAGAGTCCACGAATCCTAACAATACAAACAATCCATGACATAATGAAAAAAACAACAAACTCATTTATGTTCATATATTATATAATATAAAATATATATATATATAATATATATAAATTATATATTTACAGGCGAGGCCTAGTAGGCTTCAGGCTAGGTTTTGACCAAACAAGCTTAGCCTATTTAGTTAAACAAGTCTGGTTTTAAGCTCAAGCCTGGCCTATTTCTTAAACAGGCTCATGCTAGTGGCCTAAATCAGGTGAAGTTGTAGGCCCCCTAATAAAAGCGTTGTTATTCATTAGATTTGGATAATAAAAATCATTCATTTTTAGATCCATTCCCAATCAAGTTTTAATCAAAATGTTAATCCCAAATCACACATATGAGCAAGTATACCATTATTAAGTATAGTATATGGAATTAACGAATATCGATCATTAAGGAATAAGTATACACTAATTATTTTTCATCCCTTATTTAACCTAACAAATAAATTGATCAAGAAGGAATAAAAGAAAAACAAACCAACAAATAAATATATACAAAATATAAGAGAGAAAACATGCACATAGATAGAAACTCTGAAGAAATAAGCATGACTGACTAGCAAATCTCTCAATTAATTATTATCTCGACATCATGAAGGAATAAATTAGAATTACTTCGCTTGCAATCTATGGATTCACTATCTTCTAATTAAATTAGTAGATATATCATTTCTCACAAATTTACCCAAAAGATGCATTAAACTCAATCCTTACAAGCACCCCTATAGTTTAGGTGATATGAATATGAAATTAGACAATAACCTTATATTCTAGGTGAAATCAACCAATCTTTGATTACTCAAATTCTTGTTTGTAACCCCTTTTTTTGCAATTCAGTTAAGAAATAACAAATATGAAATCAATTAAATTGAACACACTCCTAACTTTGTTTTTCAAGTCGATTAAAATGAAGGAACATTCAATTGAGTCGTAAAATAAATCAAGTAACCAAATACTAAAAATAATAATTAATTGATTAAAAAAGCTAAAATTAATATAAAATCATGAAAACAAAAGCATCAACTAAATACAATTAAAACATTGATCTCAATATTGTTCAAGAAAAAGAAAATAAAGAAAAAAGAAAGAACTCATAGATAAGCCAATTTCTTCTTCTATTAAAAACTCTCTTAAAACAATGCTTCTTTTGATGAATTCTCTTTCTTCAATCTTGAATTTGCAATTAATTCCCTAAATTCACCATATTTTACTTTGTGTTTTTCGTGTATTTATAACTTTCTAGGTGCCAAAATCATTCCCTAAGAGTTCTGGACCGTGCACAAGTCAGATACCAAAAGACTTCTTCAGAATTTCCAAATTTTGCTTAAAATCGAAGTCCATACCGACATAGAATAGCTTGGGGCCAGCACTGGCTTGGTCCATTTGAGCTAGCACTGGCTCCTCTCTACCAGTCTCGATCAACTCTATTTTCCCCATGTTTTACCTTGTTTGATCTAAAATTGAACTAAGGCGGGTTCCGTCATCATAGGCTTGCATCGATTCACTGCTGAAACGCCAAAATGAAGTTCAAAAGTCTACCAACTCTACATAAAATTCAACAAAAACCTTTCTACAACCAATTATCTCAATTTCATCAGAAAGTAAAGGAATTGGTTAGCTATTACATAAAAAATATCTCAATATCACCTCAAATAGCTAGGAAAATATAGGTACATTTAGGTTCTATCAATTTCCCCACACTTAAGCCTTTACTTGTCCCCAAGGAAACAAAACCCGTTGCCTTACCACTTGGCCACACCTTATTTAGATTTCTATTTGACACTTCTAAAGAATAATATTGGTATTCATTATTTGTCAACCCCAATCTAATCTAGAACTCTTTTTAACATTCTATACATTCTATTATCATTTTCAATAGGATGATCCATTAATCCAACCATTGGAGGATTATAAATGGATCTGTTTTTTTATTTCTATTGGAGATTGGGAATAAATGGTAGGCTGTCAAGAATGTAAAGGAGGTAGGATGGGCAATTGGTCAAATCTAGTATAGATCGTACATGGACGGTAGTTGGAGTTGGTGGCTTTCCCAGAGTTCCCTCATCTGAGATTCCTGGGGAAGAGGATCAAGTTGGCCCTCGTGAACAGATAATTGACAAGACAAAACAACACACATTTTTAAGCAACCTAGTCACAAGACAATTACCCATTCATTTATCCCATCATAGCTAACATAGCAACACATTATCATCCATTTCAGTAAAAAAAAAACATTAGACCTCTTATCCAACTCAATCAACCCCAAGGTAAACTTAAGTATTAGATCAAATATATACAAAACCATTGAAGTAAAATTGCACAAGTCCATATCCTCGAAACACCATCCATTCCTTTCCTCAAGCCAAGAATGAAGTAAACATGACTCATATAAAATAAGATAAAGCTTTAGTTGGTTCCAAACTATCCTAATCCAAGTAACAAACTAGGAACATTCTAACAAAATCGGGAATTTATAACCTTAAATGAATGTATTCCTCTTCACTCATCGTATTAGCCCCCCTTTAATTGTTCATTCAATTTTTTTTTTCACTCACACTCTTGTTTTCTCACATCTCACTTTTTCCATCATATTGTTTTTTAACTATTTTTTTCATGTTTAAAGTATTTTTTCAACTTTATTTTTTCCCTTTTCACTCGTTTTTCTCCAAAGGAAATACGTTTTGTATTTCCAGACCTTTTTGCTCCTCACTTTTTCCAGAATAGGTACATACATCCCTTCTGACTTTCTCCCCCCCCTTATTCTCACCTCTCGCCCTATTTGCTTTCAACCCGGACAAGATGTCTAGATACCAACAAAACAAGCATTAGTTAAACATACCAATTTATATTCATTATATCACCCATATCAATACTATAAGAATAAAGCTTCAAATATCTCAAAAATATAAATAAGATTAACTCTAATTCTCAAGTCTTAAGCATATCATAATCTAATACAGAAGTAAAATTATAGATTAATTAAATAAGGAATATAATATGTCTCGAAGCAAAAGAAATCATAATATTTCCACTATAGCAACTATTTAAACCATAATTTCCACTATCATCATCATAAAATTTTGAAAAAAAAAAAAATAGCACCAAAATCGAAAAAAAATAAATCATCATTATTAGCTCAAGAACATGAATACTTGAGAAAATATCAAACTCCTAATCCCTCATCCACACTTAAACTGGACATTGTCCCTAATGGTCAAAATATCTCAAGAAAACCTAACCAAGAGATTGAAAAATAAAGAGGAAAAGAATAAGAGAAAGAAAATACTTTCCTAAGTTTCAATGGATCTACATAAGCAAGCTAGAAGGTAGAATTTCATCATGAAGAGCATATTTCTTAACAAAGTTGACTATTCCTAAAACAAACAAAAGAAAACAAAACACACCATAAAAGTAAAAAAGAAAATAAATGAAAAGTAAAGAAAAATATAGAAAATCCCAAATACTTATAAAAGTAAAGAAATCTCAAAGCAAAGTAAAGAGGAATATCAATCCTCCATTCCATTATCAACATCTTCCACATCTTCAGCATCTGTAGGGGCAGTAGGGGTAGCTGCAACTTGTCTTTGCTATGCTTGCGTCTACTGGGTCTATTATTGCTCCTAAGCATCTAGACTTCTATGCAAAGCATCTACAGAATACTTTAGTTGTAGAAGTATAGCTGTCTATGTCTCCATGCCCAGCTACAATTTCTCCAGCTTGTCCTCAAAATCAGCACTAGGTGGTGGTCTTGAGCTACTCGCGCATGTCTTGGGTTGTTGTTGGTGCTACTCCTCCTCCTTCGCAAGGGAAATCTCTTCCATTCCTAGATTATGAGCTTTAAACAGTGTCATTCACTGCCTTTCTCTCTTATGGTACTTGTAATCACCGTTAATCAATGTCTTTTTACTCACCACATCCCTCTCAGTGGTAGCCTTAGTGTAACAACCCCTACTTTTGTACTTTAATCATTACTATTATATATAGAATAAGAATTTGTATAAGCAACCAGAACAAGAAATGATCAGTATAATGAGATGAAGGTTTTGGTATGATAAACATATTTAAGGGAATTATTGAAATTTTGAAATTATGGGGACCTGAATGAAATTTTTGAATTTGTTCTACTTGTATTCTAAATCTTCAGATTGTGACTACTTCTAGTAGAATGAGAATTTAAGAGTACATTAAGAACAAAAATTGGTCAGTGTAATGAGACGAGTATTTTGGTATGAATTAAGCTATCGGAGGTATTATGGGCATTCTCGTAATTTTGATTGCGATCGGGATTTTGACAGTAAATTTTATAGGATTGAGAACGAATTGAAGATTTTGAATGTTACCATTGAATTCAGTGGAATTTATAGAATTTATTGATGGAATAAAATATTTTTCAATATGGACTCGGATTTTTGTTATTTCTGAGAAAAATTCTAAAATACGGTTGAAATTCAAACAAGTGGCTGAATATGATTGGTAGAGGGAAACAAGTGTCAAAACACCATTAGATGAGTGAAATATTTATGGGATTATGTAATTAGAAAAGCTTATTAAATAAGCTTAAGAAATAATAAGGAAAATGGTGAAAAGTTGAGAAAAACATGTGTAAAGTTAGCAAATATGTGACCAATTTGGTCACAATTTTGACTAGCAAATGGCGATGGAGAGGCTGAAATATAGCCTGAATTTCATCCATAAAGAATGGAGAAAGAAAAGGAAGAGAAAAAGAAAGGAAAATGAAAGAAAAGCTAGAAAAAATTGAGAGAAAAAGGAAAAAGAGAGAGAAAGCATTCCAAGAAGAGAAAAAGGAAGGAACTTGGAGCATTTTCAGCCTAGAGCAATCAATAAACAAGGTAAAATTTTATGTTTCATGAATTAAAGTTGATGCATGAAGAATAAGGATTGTCTTGATATGAATTTTATTGAGAAAATTCGTATGAATTATGATTTATGTTTAGAAATATCTATGTTTTGGGGTTGTTGTATGTGCTGTGTATGGTGGTGCATTTGGAGGCATGTATACTGCATTTTATATGATGTTTGAAGGTGTTTTGAAGATGGTTTAAAGAGTTGTTCATGGCTGCAAAAATGGAAGAAGGAAATAAGATAGCAAATGGTATAATTGTTGAAGAAAATGGAATATTGTTGTTATTATTCAAATCTGTTGGTTTTGTAGTTGTTTAAACATTAAAGATATTGATTGTGCATGACTAGAATCAAGAAGGATTATGTGATGTTTAGATGATAAACAAAATATTGTAATAATTAAACAACATATGTATGGGATAGGAAAGAAAAGAGAATGGATTAAGTAAAGGCAAGGAACAAAATAGAAATTCTGTTTTGAAAGAATTTCGTGCAACTCTGAAGAAGTAATAAACTGAACAATATGGCTGGTTGCTTTGGAATTGCATGAACTGAAACTTGTAGCTAAATGTCTTATGATCATTTTGGGACTAATTTTACATGATTTGGAGTTGTGAATAAAAAGTTATGCTATAAATACCAAAGGTTGTCATTTCAGTTACGGGATTGAAGTGCTGAGATATTATGGATAGAACTGAATGAAACAAAAAGGGAAATGAGTATTTGTGAATTGAAAATCATCAAGGAAGGTCTTTAGGACATTTTAGAATTAGTTTGGCATCAATCGAACTTGTGAATCAAAAGTTGTGACAAGAATATTAAGGTGTGCCAAGGGAAAAAAATGCAGAATTTTGATTTAAGAAAGTAAAGGTATAAATTTATTTCATGGGAGCTAATAAAGGCATGAAGGATCAAGGATTCACGTGAAAGCCTTGAAAATATATTTGTAGAAAAGAGTAATGACAAGGAATTGAGTTGCCTCGAGAAGTATATTCCTTTTTGGTTTAAAATGAAGAAATAGGAAATTTGGTAATTTCCTTAGCAACATGTAATTTGCAATATGTAATGGTTGTAAATCTTGAAATACTAAAGGAAGTGTGGAATGATATCCATTGTAGGTTATCTAATTTAAAGGTCTTATAGAGGCTTAAGGATTATGACCACAGTATAACGAAGGACACGAGGTATGTCTCACTGCTTTTTAAATCTTATTTTGGTTAAGTGTTTTCCTAAAACGATCATGTACTTTCCTGATATATTATGAGATGAATGTTATACTTGAATTTGAAAGCATTATCAATCACTCGATTTCTTGAATATCTTGGTTATGAAATATCTCATGTGATCTTTTCAATTTCCAAGTCCTGGTTTTGGTAAAGTGTTTTCCTAATATGGAAAATGGTTTCCTAATGTGCTCAAGTGCGAGCCTTCTAAATGGATTTGGAAACATGATAAGTGATAGGGGTTAAAATCATCATTATTTTCCTAGTTATTTGAGGTTAAATTGAGACACTTTTAATACCATAACTAGTCATATTCCTTCATATTTGATATTTCCTTTATAAAAATACTTTTTTTGTAATTTTATACAAAAATAGGTGAAATTTAGAGCTAATTGTATAATTTTCCAGCACAGACCCAGCACTAGGCCAAGAAGGTAGAGCTGACGCCAGTCTTACACTGGCATTGTAGAGGAATGCAGAGAAAAAGAATAAAACGAGACAGAGCAATTGCAATTGAAATTGGAAAGGAAAAGGAAGCAATTGGCTTAAATGGCTCGTGGCTAAACTAAAGGACAAAAGAAATACATTCGGTGGGCCAAGGAAAGGAAAGTAAAGTAAAAAGGACAAAAGCAATACATTTGGTTGGGCCATGGAAAGAAAAGTAGAAGGACAAAGGCTAAAGAAATTCGGTGGCTTGATGCAGACTCGGTTGTTGGCTCAGCGAGCCGATTGCAACAAGAATAAAGCTTTATGGCTCGACAACAAATGGGTGTGGCTTCGGTGGCTTCCACACGGCTCAATGCAAATTCAAAGAAAAGGAAGCTTCTGCACATTTTAAATTGGAAGCTAAATTCCACAATTTAATTCAACAACAATTGTGCTTCAACACAAAACGACAAAAAAAAAAAAAAAAAAGAATTCTCAAAGCCCAATTTCGCAATTCAGAGGTGGTGGACTCCTTATCTTTATTTAGACTTTTATTTACTAATATTTTTTTGTTTTGGATTTTTTAAGAAATTACTTCTTCTTTACTTATGACTCTTTTAGGAACTTTGTGAGCCTATAAATAAAGGCCAATTTACCTTAGAAAAGGGGAGGTGCACAATGTAGAAACTTAGATATATTTTAGAGTGTATCACTAATATTTTCTCGAGAGAAATAATTTAAGGAGGATTGTATAAGAGAGTCTACGAAGGAAGAAGAAGGATGCTTGTTTATGAGTGCTTTCTTTTAACTTTGTTTTCTTTTCTTGAACAATGATAATTTTAATAGTTTTATTATAATTTGACATTGTTTTAGGTATTCATGATTTTTAGAGTTACTTTGATCTTTTGATTAATTGATTATTATTCTTGGTATTTAATTACTTATGCTGATTACGAGATTAATTTGTTGTTTCTTCTATTGACTTACTTGGAAAAGGGGTTGATGGTGGTCTCAATTCATTAATTTAATATTTGTTGTCTATTAACTTGCTTGAAAAAGGGGTTAATTGCTAAGAATTGGGTAATTAAAGGTTAATTGATGTCTGCTAGAATATGGATTCATTGGTTAATTTCATGTTTTAAGTTTGCCAGAATATGAAAAATTTAATCAAGGATTGTGTTTAATGCATCTTTTGGGTGAATGAGTTGAGACAAAATATGTGATGCTAATTTGTCTAGAAGATAGTGATTTCATGGATTGAAAAAAGAAGTGAATCTATCTTGATCCTTCATGATTCCAAGAGAATGATTAGTTATGACAATGATTGGGTACTTTAAGATCATGGTTCTCAAAATAATAGTTTGAGTTACATAATTCTCCATCCTTGACATGTATATATTCTTTTATTTTATTTTATTTTATTTTTATTGTTTTTCACTTTATTGAGTAGGTTAAACAATGAAAGAAAATTGATTAAGGCATACTTGTTCCTTGAGGATCGACACTCGTTTTAAACCCTATTCTATGCTTAATGATGAGTACACTTACTCATATGTGTAATTTGGGATTAACGTTTTAATTTAACTTGATTAGAAATGTGCTTATTTTTATATGATTTTTATACCCAAATTCATATACATCAAGTTTTTGGCGCCGTTGCCGAGGAACAATATCATAAAAGCTTGGATTTCATTGATTTAACCATATTGCTATGTTCATATGTCTATATGTAAATATGTAAATATGTATGTGCGTTCCTTGTATGAGTAAGTGTCCTATTTTGTTGTTTGTATAATTATATTTTAATTTCGCTATATGCTATAAATATATAAATAGGTATATACATGTTCATAATAACTCACTTGTCTCTGTATATTTGAATTTATTATATATTTAGTTATTTAATTTTACTAATCTAATGTTAATGTAGAATATGTGTAATAATGGTATTTTTAATTTGTTGATTTTTACATCTATAATTCGGAGTCAATACTGATTCTTTTTTATTTTCAGGTTTAGACTTGTGCTAACACGATATTTTAGACTGACCGAATTTATTTTATTATTTATTTACAATTTTTAATTGCAGTTTAATAATTAATTTAGGAATTCTTGTTTTAAATGTATTGTGGTTAAGCATTCAACTAGGAAACTGCCAAAAAAAGAAAAGAAAAAAAATCAGGCCCGGAATCGGCGCCGGCTCCTGTCGGGGGAGGCTATAAAAAAAATATATTAAAAAAAAGTTCTTTTCTTCTTTTTATCCTTTACCTTTTTTCTTTTCTTCCCAAATTTTTCTTATTTTGTCTTTTTCTTTGATTTTCTTGTTTGTTTCTCTTATTTGTTTTGTTCTTCTATTTTTCTTTCTTTTTTATTTTTTTTCCTATTCTCCTAGAATGATACTCGTATTTTTCACTCATTCCCTTCATTTTTGTCTTCCCCTTCTTCTTCTTCACATTACTATTCTTCTTTTATACATTATCCCCCATGAATTAAATTTTTTTTATAGAGCTCACAGGTTGGGGAACATAGTGGTGTAAAACTTTCTCGATTGTATCCTCTTGAATTTCTTGGCATTGTGTATATGTGTTTTTGAAGAAAAATTTACTAGACATGGACAAATCTTTGGTGAGTTTATTTGGTGGGACAAAAATGCATAGAATGGATTGTAAGTCTTGTGATTGCTTCTAAAGGTGAGCTATGTATTTTTTTTGAATTTTTGCCAATCTGGACATTGTAGAAAATAGAACCTCATTGTGATATTTTGCTGTGATTGGTTGACATTGTACTTTTGCTATCTATGTTGGATATTCTTCTTGTTTTTCTTAAGCATCAAAAGTCTGGAAAAGTTCTTCACTAAAAAGAGACCCAATTGCAAAGTGGGTTTGGTAGAGACAAAGAGGATCTTGTGAGCCCTTTGGAGGTTATGGTGGTCTATTTGGTGTTTTTTTTGGATAATCTGGAGGCCCGTTTAGAGGCTCTACTTTGAGGGGGACTTAAAGGCTTTGACTTTCTATTTTTCTTCTTCCTTGATTTTTATTTTGTTTCAATTACTCTTTATACTTTTACTTGTGTGTTCATCTTTCTATTCGTAGGTTGAATTTCGCTAGCAATAATTCTTCCAACTTCTTGAAGAATGAACTTCTCATATCTTGGAGCTAATCTACACTTGGGGAGTATTGCTTAAACTTTCTACCCCTTTTCAATTTTGGTCCCATTGGAGATGCTTTAGTGTGTTTATTTTTTGCCATTGAGGATAATGTCCAGTTTAAGCGTGGGGGAGTGGTTTGGTGATATTCTTGGTCCAAATTTTTATCAATTATCTTGATGTTTTCTTGGTGTTGAGTTACTTTGGAATTTGAAATTTGGACAACCATTTTGCCATCTTGGAAAAAATCATCTTGGAGAAAATTTAATTTCTTTGAAAATTTGAAAGTTTGAAGATTTGGAGCTAAATTTTGTTTATTTGTTTATAATGAAGATATGATTTCCTTTTTAACTTTGGATATGGATTTGTCATTCAGTATGGTAGGATTTTATTAAAAAGGTAAACTTGTGTATTAAGTTAGATTTTGCTTGTTGGGAAATATGCCCTCTTAGACTAGGTTTCTAATGTAAACATCGAATGTTTTAATGAGAGAATTTATTTTTAGAAATTATTTATGAATTTACATTTTATTTGTGCATAATTACATTTGAAAAAGACCCATTATGTTTAAGTAAGTAGTCCATGTGAATGGTGGTCTTTTACAGCAAGGTATGGAGCACAGGTTACTTAACACATAAACGTTTGTTCTTAACCGATTGATGAGAATGGGAATCTCATCATATTTAGGTTATTATGTTATGAATTCCAAATGGGGAATGGCTTACCTTTAGCCAGTGAGTATTCCACTCACTTCATGACATAAGCATATTTCGAATACGTAGAACATGACCTGTAGTAGTAGTTTCTTAAAGTACTATATGGTAGAAATCTAAACTACTACTGTTACAGTGTGGATTAGTACTCTACGACTTGAATATGAGTTAGTGGTCTGACGAAGTTGGAAGCATGTACTTTGATTTGCTTTTAGTTGAGGTTCTATCGTAGGACTAATATACTTGCATGTTGGGTATGTGTGACTAATTAGTTAAGACAGGCTTGTACAAGATAGTTTCTATACTATATTGCCCTTTGTGGTTGTTTAAATGATTTAAATATCTAGGGCCCTGAGAAATATGACTTGGATGTTTGCTTTAGGGTAGCTCCCTTGGAAAGTGGAAACAATCCAGGAAGTTATTGATCATTGAACTAGAAGCCTAAGGATGGTAGATGTCATTTAGAGAGGTGTTAGTACATTTCTTCCTCTCTAATGTACGACGATGTATAAAGGGGTACTTTAGTCACTTTACCTGTAGGTCGGAGACGTTGCTAAACGTAGTATTGTCCTTGGGGTCAATATTTCTTTATGGTGATATTAGAAAATATTTAAAATGTAAAATACAGCTATTTATATGACGAGGGTATTTTGATCATTTTAGTAGCCAAGGTGGTGTGTCTCTTGGTCTCCAATATAGACCGTAAGTCCTAATTATATACATGCTAAGGAATTGGTTTTAAATTAAATGGAATTTATTTTATTTAAGTAGTCTGATTTAATTATTGGGCTAGAATAAAATAGAGGTCCACAGAGAGAAAGAATTAATTAAATTAGTTTGGTGGGTTAAATTAATTATTCAGGGCTTTAACCTAGTTTGAATAATTAAGGATTGACCTGGGACCAAACTAATATAGTCTTGTTAATTAGACTAGTTTATTTGGACTGAAAAATTAATTATTTATTGGGCCATTTATATGATTCTAATTAGAATAATTAATTTAGTTCAAAAGGCTAAACTAAGAGTCCAATGGGCCAATCCAGTTTAGCCTAGGGTTTTATTTAGGTTAAATAGGAGAACAAAGACGTACGTAGAAAAAAACAACGTTGTTTTTTTTCGGCTTCTTCTCTGAGAAAAGAAAAACGTGACAACCTTCTCTTCTCTCTGAAAACTTCCTTAATCCTGTGAGTTGTTCAACAAACGTGGATTAGGTAGGCCATATATTGAAAGATCGAGAGGTTGGCGTTCATATACATACACAGACGGAGTAGGAGGCTTGTAGGAATCGCACTAGAGGTTTCCACCAGCGCACCTACCCCGGTTCCATACATTCCAGTCCAGCCACCTTTAAGAACAAGAAGAAGAGGTAAATTTTTTTCCCTCTCGGACAGGCCAGAACCGGTGTCGGCCATGGTCTGGGAGCCCGCCTGCATTTTTTTTGTTCTTCAGTTTATCTTTCACTGTGTGCTTTACTTCCCTTTTAAATCTTCAATTGGTATTAGAGCATGAAGATTTTGTGCAAATATAGGAAGCATGCATGCTAGTTAAATAAAACTGGACACATATGTGTGAATAACATGTAATCCTTCGCTGTTTCGATATGGATAAATTAATTGTTAAACCTCTCTGATGGAGGTATAGGTGCATATGTAATCTAGTTTTTTCCTTAGCAAATCGTGTAAACCTAATCTTAATGGGTATAGGTGATTTTTTGTTTTTGGTGTTGCTGATTTTGGGTTGAAATCGGAGAGCCAAGAATTGGAAGAAAGTTGCTGAGAAAAAAAAAAATAGAGAATGCAGCACAGAAAATCGTGGCAGAAAAATCAAAGAAGAAGCCCGGTCAGACCGGGACCGACGCCGGCTAGGGCCACTGGAACCGGCGTCGGCTCGGGTCTGGGCTCAGATTTGCACGTGGGCTACGGGTCCGGATCTTGGGTCGCCCACGAGGCCCTTGTTTGGTGCGATGGGTGTTGTGGACCGCAGTAAGGATGGGTGCTCGATCCATTGCGGCAGGTGTAGTGGACCAAGGAGAAATTTTTATTTTTCCTTGTAATTGTCTTGCATTTTCTTTTTTATTTTGGGGTCCATACCGGGTGAAGTTAATATTTTTTCAATAGTTAATATTAATGGAATATTTTTCATGAAAACTATTAGTAAGGGATTTTAGGATTAAACAAGATAATTAATTAATTAATTAATGTATTTAATTCTATTATTTGGGCACTTATGTTTAAAAATAGAAAAGTATGAAAACGTCTACTGTTTTCTAGCATGCTATTTATTTTTGAGTACCTATGCACGCACTTTCTCAAAGACCAAAGTTTTTGGGAATATTTTTGACAAGAAAATATTTTTCTAAAAACTGTTTATTTTAACTTGAACAAAAATTAATCCTTATATATTTTCTCAAAGGATTTAATCATTGACATAGAAAATATAGTGGATTTAAATATTTTTGCAAGTTAAAAATAGAAAGCCATTTTGTTTTATTTTTGCACACGAAAAATTATTTTGTCAAATAAACTTGAGACCAAAGTCTCTAAAAAGCTTTGATTGGAAATTTTTGAAATCATGAAGTTTTTAACTTAAATAAAATTAGTTCATAAAAAAATCTCTCAAAGGATATAAACCTTGACATAGAGATTTTAATGAATTTAGATATTTTATTTTTTGAGTTAACGGAAAACTTAATGAAAATTTTCAAAAGGATATTTTTCAGAAAAACCTTTGTTTTAAAAGACTAAGTGGGAGAGGGGTTCCAACGGCCCTACGGCTTCCATCACGATCCTCATTAGAGATCATGGGTCCCCTCGTGTCACCCTAGGAGTGAACCCGTATAGGATGGGGATACCAGAAGGATTTAAATCTAATGGAGAGACGTAATTAATAACTCGAAACACGTACTATAATCGGTCAGCCCCTCGTTGGAGGTTATAGTACGAGGTATGTTCATAGGAAATGAGAAGAAATGGCCATCCCCTCGACGAAGTTATCCTCTAAATCATTACCTAGAAAGAAAATTGATTTGTGGTGGTTAACACACTTAGCTTAGGGAACTGTTAATCTTCCCAAGAAGTTATGTCAGTTTTTCTAAGAGCTAAATTAATTATTATCAGTTTTTGATATAAGGATAAAGTGCACAAATTTATTTTGTTTTCACAAGATAAATCTTTTCTTTTTTGATTTTTCAGAAATAGTGGGAGGTTCTTTTAGTCCTTTAGCCATTATTCTCCAAGAGAATAAGCTAATAGGTCCAAACTATGTGGATTGGAAGAGGAACCTGACATAATACTTACAGCGGAAGAGTATAAGTATGTCCTTTACGAGACCTGCTCTGTTATCAGGGAAGGTTCCACCGCCGAAGAGTAAGAGGCTGAGAAGGCATGGAAAAAGGTTGATGAAATGGCACACTATTATATGTTAGCCTCCATGTCTAATGTGCTTCAGTCAAAACACGAGTACATAACTTCTGCGTATGACATAAGTCAATCATTAGCAACGATGTTCGCGAATAAGAGCCGGCCCGCAAGGCAGGAGGCTCTTCGAACTATCATTAACACTAAGATGGCTGAGGGAGCATTAGTCAGAGAGCACATGATCAAGATGATTGCTGCTTTCGTGGAAGCAGAAATCTTATGGGCTGTTATTGACCCCGAGAGCCAAGTGGACATGGTTCTCGAATCTCTATCGGGTTCCTTTACTCAGTTCAAGTTGAATTACAACATGAATAAGTTAAACATGAGTTTATCTGAGTTAATGAAGGAACTCCAGATGGCAGAGAAGGTCATGAAGCCTCAATCAAAGGCTATGATTGCTAAGGCTTCTTCTTCTAGAATTGGGCCCAAGCCCAGAAGGTTTAAAATGAAGAAGGAAAATGCAGCGACCCAGCTCAAGACCTAGTTTAAAGACAAACCAAAGGGCAAGTGCTTTAAATGTGGAATGAATGGACATTGGAAAAAGGAGTGTCCAGATCTTCAAACTAAGATAAACCCTACAGGTAATATTTTTTATCTAGAGTCTATATTAATGGTTAGATCAACTTCCACTTGGGTTGTTGATTTAGAAGCCACTGATCACATCTGTAACTTATTGCAGGGGTTTAGAAAGATTAGAAGACTCAAGAAGGGCGAACATGGGTTACACATGGGAAAAGGAGCACAAGTCTGAGCCCTTGCTGTGGGAGAGTTGGATCTTATTTTTTATTGTAATAGAATAGTGGTTTTGAAAGATATTTTATATGTATCTGGATTTTGACAGAATTTGATTTCAGTTGTGAAACTAATAAATCAAGGATATTCTGTATCTTTCCATTCTGGTATTTCTATCAGTAGAGATGGAGAAATTTTATGTACTGAGCACATGTATGGAAATCTATTCTTCTAAAACTCTATTAACAATTAATTAAATAACGCTCAATTTGAACCTTTCACTAGGAAGAGAATGACCAATGTCAATGACTCATATCTTTGGCAATATCAACTCAACCATGATTCAGAGGTTAATCCATTATGGGCCATTGGGTTTATTGAGATTAAAAAATTAGCCTTAGTGTGAATCCTGACTAGTGGGAAAGATAACCAAAAGGTCTCTTACTCCAAAGGCGGATAGAGCCAAGGAGATATTGAGTTTTGTTCACATTGATGTGTGTGGTCCCTTGTCTACACCAGCTAGAGGGGGTTTTGAGTACTTCATCACTTTCAGAGATGATTGTACAAGGGTTGGTTTTATTCACCTGATGAGATGCAAGTCTTACTCTTTTAACAAGTTCAAGGAGTTTAAGGTTAAAGTGGAGCGTCGGACAGGTAAATTGATCAAGACCTTATGATCGGATCGTGGTGAAGAGTACCTCCTTGGTGAATTCAAGGACTGCATGGTACATCATGGGATAATATCCCAACTCTCTATGCCAGGGACACTCCAGCAGAACGGAGTAGTTGAGAGAATGAACAGGACATTGATGGAAATGGTCCGAAGCATGATGTCTCATGCTATTCTTCCAGTATCTTTTTGGGGATATATCCTGGAAACAACGGCATATATTCTGAACTTGGTGCCTTCCAAGTCTGTACCTAGGACTTCCTCTGAGATGTAGACTGGGCGTAAGCCAAGTCTGAATTATCTCAAGATATTGGGGTGTCTAGCTTATGTACTGGTCAAGGGAGACAAGTTGGAACCAAGATCAAAATTATGCTATTTTGTTAGGTATCCAAAAGGGACAAAGGGTGGTTACTTTTATCATCCTAAGGAGCAGAAAGTACGGGTTAGTACCAATGCTAGATACTAAGAGGATGATTAGAGTACTTTCATTAAAGGTTCAACTAGGTTGGAACTTGAGGAGAAGTTATCTTTGGAATTAACTTCTTCTAACTCGTTTGTGGAATAAAAAGAGGCACAACCTCAAGAGCCTATACAATTGGAGCCTCGTCGTAGTGGGAGAGTGCATAGGGTTCTAGAGGGATGGGCTGGAGAAGCTTTCGAGTTAGTCTCCGACCATCAGGAATAAGATCCCACTAGATATGAGAAGGCTATTGTTGATGCCGATGCAAATCTATGGCATGAAGCAATGAAAGTTGAGATTGAGTTTATGTATTTCAATTAGGTTTAGGATCTTGTAGCTTCACCTGAAGGGATAAAACCCATTGGGTGTAAGTGGGTATACAAGAGAAAGAGGGGAGCGGATGGGAAGGTGGAAACCTTCAAAGCTAGGCTTATGGCGAAAGGGTATTTAAAAAGGGGGTATCAATTATGAGGAAACCTTTTCCCCGGTGGACATGCTTAAGTCCATCTGTATCTTCCTCGCCATCGCATGTCATTATGACTACGAGATATGACAAATGGATGTTAAGACGGCATTTTTAAATGGCCATTTTAGCGAAAACATCTATATGTCCCAACCGGAAGGCTTTATTGCTGAAGGCCAAGAACGTATGGTTTACAACCTTAAGAAGTCTATTTATGGACTTAAGCAGGCATCGAGAGTATGGAACATTCGTTTTGATGAGGCTGTAAAATCTTACGATTTTATTCAAAACTAGGATGAACCATGTGTATACAGGAAACTTAAAGGCATTAATGTGGTTTTTCTTGTTTTGTATATGGATGACATTCTATTCATTGGAAATGATGTAGGGTCATTGTTATCTACAAAGGTTTGGCTATTCAGTCAATCCAGTATGAAGGACTTGGGAGAAGCCAGTTACATTCTCGGTATTAAGCTTCTTAGAAATAGGAAGTAGAAAATGTTAGGATTATCCCAAACAACATATATTGACAAGATGCTGGCGAAGTACAACATGGACCCATGTAAGGGAGCTCTAATTCCTTGCAGACATGGGTTATCTTTTTCTTCAAAGGACTGTGCTAAGTCTCAAGAAGAAAAAAGACAGAATGAGTAAGATTCCCTACGCTTTGGCTGTGGGAAGTCTCATGTATGCCATGCTATGTACTATGTCAGATATTTACTTTATCGTAGGTTTGGTTAGTAGATATCAGTCAAACCATGGAGAGGTTCATTGGCAAACTATAAAGTATATTCTCAAGTACTTCAAGGGAACAAGAGATTATATGTTGGTTTACAGAGCTGATGACTTGGTTCCTACAGAATACACAGACTCAGACTTCCAGGCAGATAAGGATAAAAGAAAATCTACTAGTGGATATATCTTCACCTTGTCTGGAGGAGCCATTTCATGGAGGAGTATCAAGCAATTTTGTATTACTGACTCAACCATGGAAGCTGAGTATGTGGTAGCTTTGGAGGCATCTAAGGAAGTAGTCTAGCTTTGGAAGTTCCTTTCAGAACTTGGAGTCGTGCTACACATTGACAGGCCAATTGTGATGTATTATGACAACACTGGAGTAGTATCACAATTCAAAAAACCCAGGAACCACAAGAAGGGGAAGCACATTGAGAGGAAGTACCACCTGATCCGGGATTTTATCCAGAGACGGGAAGTAATGGTGGAACAGATTCCCTCAGAGAACAATCTAGTAGATCTATTCACAAAACCTTTGGCTGAGAGAGTCTTCAAGAGACACTTAGACGCTATAGGGGTGGGCACCTATGGACTTATTTAGTCTTAGAGTACAAGTAGGAGATTATTGGGAAATATGCCCTCTTAGAATAGGTTTCTGATGTAAACATCGAATGTTTTAATAAAAGAATTTATTTTCAGATATTGTTTATAAATTTACATTTTATTTGTATACAATTACGTTTGGAAAAGACCCATTGTGTTTAAGTAAGTGATTCATGTGAATGGTGGTCTTTCACAGTAAGGTATGGATCACATGTTACTTAACACATAAACGTTTGTTCTTAACCGATTGATGAGAATGGAAATCTCATCATAATTAGGTTATTATGTTATAAATTTCAAATGGGGAATAACTTATCTTTTTTTAGATAGTGAGTAGTCCGCTCACGTTATGACATAAGCATATTTCGAATACGTAAAATAGGACTTGTAGTAGTGGTTTCTTAAAGTACTATAAGGTAAAAACCTAGGCTACTACTGTTATAGCATGGATTAGTATTCTACGACTTAAGTATGAGTTGGTGGTCTGACGAAGCTGGAAGTATGTACTTTGATTTGCTTTTAGTTGAGATTCTATCGTAGGACCAATATACTTACATGTTGGATATGTGTGACTAGTTAGTTAAGACAAACTTGTACAAGATAGTTTCTATACTATATCGCCCCTTGTGGTTGTCTGAATGATCTAAATATCTAGGGCCCTGTGAAACATAACTTGGATGTTTGCTTTAGGGTAGCTTTCTTGGAAAGCGGAAACAATCCAGGAAGTCATGGATCATTAGACTAGAAGCCTAAGGATAGTAGATATCATTTAGAGAGGTGTTAGTACATTTCTTCCTCTCTAATGTACGACAATGTATAAAGGGGTACTTTAGTCACTTCACCTGTAGGTCGGAGACTTTGCTAAACGCAGCATTGTCCTTGGGGTCAATATTTCCTTATGGTGATATTATGAAATATTTAAAATGTAAAATATAGCTATTTATATGACAATGGTATTTTGATCATTTTAGTAGCCAAGGCGGTATGTCTTTTGGTCCTTAATATAGACCGTGAGTCCTAATTATATACAGGCTAAGGAATTGATCTTAAATTAAATGGAATTTGTTTTTATTTAAGTAGCCTGATTTAATTATTGGGTTAGAATAAAATAGAGGTCCACAGAAAGAAAGAATTAATTAAATTAGTTTGGTGGGTTAAATTAATTGTTCAAGGCTTTAGCCTAGTTTGAATAATTAAAGATTGACCTGGGACCAAACTAATATAGTATTGTTAATTAGAATAGTTTATTTGGACTGAAAAATTAATTATTTATTGGGCTATTTTTTTGGTTCTAATTAGAATAATTAATTTAGTTCAAAAGGCTAAACTAAGAGTCCAATGGGCCAATCCAGTTTAACCTAGGGTTTTATTTAGGTTAAATAGGAGAACAAAGACGTACGTAGAAAAAAACAACGTTGTTTTTTTTCGGCTTCTTCTTTGAGAAAAAAAAACATGACAGCCTTCTCTTCTCTCTAAAAAATTCCTTAGCCCTGTGAGTTGTTCACCAAACGTGGATTAGGCAGGCCATATACTAGAAGATCGAGAGGTTGGCGTTTATACATATGCACAGATGGAGTAGGAGGCTTGCAGGAATTACACTAGAGATTTCTACCAGTGCACCTACCTCGGTTCCACACATTTTGATCCAGCCAACTTTAAGAACAAGTAGAAGAGGTAAAATTTTTTCCCTCTCGGAGCTTGGATAGGCCGTGACCGGTGTCGGCTATGGTCTGGAAGCCGCCTGCGTTTTTTTTGTTCTTCAGTTTGTCTTCTGCTGTGTGCTTCGCTTCCCTTTTAAATCTTCATTGCTAAGTTTTGAGATTTTAAGTTAAACTTAGTTGTATTTGATATTTGAATTTTATTTTATTCTTTGAGTTTGAATATGGATGATATGATGAAATATGGGAAGAGTTGTTGATTAATTCTTGTATTATGGATTTAGAATTTGCTTAACTTTGAGTTTTGAATAAGGAATGCGAGAAAACAAATTTTAGTTGAAAAAAAATATATGAGGAAAAAATTGAGCTGGAAAAATATGAGATGAAAAGAATTGAGTTGAAAAAAAAAATTAAATGCTCTAATTTTTTTTTTATATTTCAAGACCTTTTACCGAAAAGGGGGTCAATATGGGGAGAAGTAGGAAGTGTATTCGGTGCATTTTCTTGAGGCTATCCTAAAGGCAAAAAGGCAAGAAAGAGCAAAGGAAAAAAAATGTTGAAAAATTGCTAGAGAAAAAAAATGATGAGTGATGACTGTAAAGGAGGCCAATACGGTGTGTGAAGAGAAATCCATTCACTTGAGGCTATCAATTTCCAAAGTCATAGAAAAAAAAAAGAAAAAGAAGAAGAGTGGAATGTTTTCCTTATTTCACTAACTCGAGTTTTGTAAATTTTAGTGTATAATGCTTGAATTGGTTAAATGATTTGATTGTATGATTTATGTTATCTATATTTTTGCTTGAGAAGTGGAATAATTTTCGTGTACTAGGTATAAGCTTGTTTAACTTAACTTTGATGGCCTTGGGATTATTTGATTTAATGTATGAGTTTACAAAGGTTTTTAAAGGGTTGAATGAATGACAATTGTTTATCTAAGGCTGGGAAAAAAATTATGGCTTTATTATGCATAAATATGAAAAGAAATAATGTTTTAAATGCTTTGTTTAAGTATTTACTTGAGGACAAATAAAGATTCAAGTGTGGGGGTATGTGATAGGGGTTAAAATCATCATTATTTTTCTAGTTATTTGAGGTTAAATTGAGACACTTTTAATACCATAACTAGTCATATTCTTTCCTATTTGATATTTCTCTTATAAAAATACTTTTCTGTAATTTTATACAAAAATAGGTAAATTTTGGAGCTAATTGTATAATTTTCCAGCATAGACCCGCACCAGGCCAAGAAGGTAGAGCCGACACTGGTCTTACACTGGCATAGCAAAGGAATGCAGAGAAAAAGAATAAAATGGGATAGAGCAATTGCAATTGAAATTGGAAAGGAAAAGGAAGCAATTGGCTTAAATGGCTCGTGGCTAAACTAAAGGACAAAAGAAATACATTCGGTGGGCCAAGGAAAGGAAAGTAAAGTAAAAAGGACAAAAGCAATACATTCAGTAGGGCCATGGAAAGAAAAGCAGAAGGACAAAAGCTAAAGAAATTTGGTAGCTTGATGCAGACTCGGTTGTTGGCTCAGCGAGCCGATTGCAACAAGAATAAAGCTTCATAGCTCAACAGCAAATGGCGTGTGGCTTCTGTGGCTTCCACACGGCTCAATGCAAATTCAAAGAAAAGGAAGCTTCCACCCATCTCAAATTGGAAGCCAAATTCCACAATTTCAATTCAACAAGAATTGTGCTTCAGCACAAAACGACAAAAAAAAAAAAAAAAGTTCTCAAAGCCTAATTTCACAATTCAGAGGCAGTGGACTCCTTAGCTTTATTTAGATTTTTATTTAGACTTTTATTTAATAATCCTTTTTTGTTTTGGATTTTTTAAGAAATTACTTCTTCTTTACTTATGACTCTTTTAGGAACTTTGTGAGCCTATAAATAAAGGCCAATTTACCTTAGAAAATAGGAGGTGCACAATGTAGAGACTTAAATATATTTTAGAGTGCATTACTAATATTTTCTCGAGAGAAATAATTCAAGGAGGATTGTATAAGAGAGTCTACGAAGGAAGAAGAATGAGGCTTGTTTATGAGTGCTTTCTTTTAACTTTGTTTTCTTTTCTTGAACAATGATAATTTTAATTGTTTTATTATAATTTGATATTGTTTTAGGTATTCATGATTTTTAGAGTTACTTTGATCTTTTGATTAATTGATTATTATTCTTGGTATTTAATTACTTATGCTGGTTACGAGATTAATTTGTTATTTCTTCTATTGACTTACTTGGAAAGGGGGTTGATAGTGGTCTCAATTCATTAATTTTATATTTGTTATCTATTAGCTTGCTTGAAAAAGGGGTTAATTGCTAAGAATTGGGTAATTAAAAGTTAATTGATGTCTACCAGAATATGGATTCATTGGTTAATTTCATATTTTAAGTTTTCCAAAATATGGAAATTTAATCAAGGATTATGTTTAATGCATCTTTTGGGTGAATTAGTTGAGACAGAATAAGTGATGCTAATTTGTCTAGAAGATAGTGATTTCATGGATTGAAAAAAGAAGTGAATCTATCTTAATCCTTCATGATTCTAAGAGAATGATTAGTTATGACAATGATTGGGTACTTTAAGATCATGGTTCTCAAAATAATAGTTTGAGTTACATAATTCTCCATCCTTGACATATATATATTCTTTTATTTTATTTTATTTTCCTTTTTATTGTTTTTTACTTTATTGAGTCGGTTAAATAATGAAAGAAAAGTGATTAAGGCATACTTGTTCCTTGAGGATCGACACTCATTTTAAACCTTATGCTATGCTTAATGATGGGTGCGCTTACTCATATGTGTAATTTAGGGTTAACGTTTTAATTTAACTTGATTGGGAATGTGCTTATTTTTATATGATTTTTATACCCAAATTTAGACACATCAATGAGCAATGTGAATATTGAATTCTTGATTTCTTGAACCTGTCAATCCTTTAATCCAATACTTAACTAAATTGAATATTTAGCGTAAGTACTAACTTGAGTACTTAGCGTATGCACTAATTTAAATATTTAGTATATGCACTAACTTGAATACTTGGCGTAAGCACTAACTTGACTACTTGACGTAAGCACTAACTTGAATACTTGGCATAGGCACTGACTATACCCGAATACTTGAATCAGAATATCTTATGCTAGCATTCTGAATACTTGAATCAGCATATTTTTACTCAAAATCCTTGAATACTTGTTTGAGTATGTTCTCACATGATAATTTTGAACTAGCTTATGTTGAGATTATTCTTCATGAGATGTTTTCAGTTGAAAACACTAACACACACGGGACTCACTGAGCTTTATGCTCACATGTGTGCTATCTCTTTTGAAAAATTTAGGATTAGAGGTGCAGGAAAAGCATGGTGAACTCCTAGAGGCTTATGCTACATCTTGGACCTGTTATACCTGTGAGTGTATGTATTAGAAGCCAAATTCTTGTACTTCTCTATTTTGGAAAAATTTCCGCTGCCTATTGAGTGAAGTTTTCTATAAAGACCCTTTGTCAGAGTAATTAGACGGGGCAACATCCCACAAAGTTACAGCCCACTACGTTATGGAAATATGGGGTGTTACATTTAGTCAACTCCCCATCACAACTCACATCAAAAGCCTGAAGTTTACGCATGATCACCAATGGGAACACAAGGGTTTTGGAGGAAATGCGAGAATAAACCACGTCCTTCATGGACTAGATAATCAATGGGGTGAGGGGGATAGGACTAGTACCAAGTATCTTAGATAGGATATAGATATCAATGGCTTTTGTCTCATTGAACCCACCAACCTTAGGAATAATATTGAAGGCAAAGATATAGACTAAAGCTCTCAATCGGGCTTGGAGATCATTGTTAGAGTAGTAACTAGGTAAAGTAAGTGATCCTCTCCTATATGGCCCAAACTTTTTACGAGTATCATCAAAACTCCACTGAAGGTCTGAAACAATCCTTTGGTTATGATGATCAATTGCCAACCAGGGATTCATCATTATTAACATTAAGAATAGCAATTAGTTTAGTCCTATCAAACTTAATTACCTGTCCTACCATAGTAGAAATACCATCAAGGTCATTTTTGTTTTTATCCTATATATCGACATAAAACTCTCTGACTAGGACTGGACAATACATACCCTAGAGGCGAATGAGAGACTCCCAACTCAATCTCCTAAACATAGTGAAAAGAAAAAGAGAATTATCTATGAAAGTCTTTTCCACTAGGATTTTATTTTTAGCATGCTTTTGGTATCACAATTAACAAAAAAGGGTCAGTGAACTGGGTAGGCTGTGTAGGATATGGTTCAAAAGACGGGGCAGATGAAGACATTCTAGTTCGCTTAGATGATTAGCCTGTCCCTTTTTGTGAAACCCCAGTCGAAACCAACCTTAGAGTAAGGGGGTTGGGATGCATATCATATTTTATTTCATGTTTAAATATATTTTTATATGGTTTTATGTGTATTGAATTTGTGTTTTATAGTCTAGAGGGCTTTATTATGATTATTGAGTGGGAAGGGCAAAATGGTAATTTTTGCCTAAGGTGGAAAAAGGGAGATAGCTTGAGGATTGAATAGGAAAATATTTGTAGAGAGGAAATAAGAACTAGAGTTGTTGTGGTGTAGTGGTTAGAGCCTTAGAATTAATTCTTGGGGTCTTGGGGTTCAAATTCCATCATTAGAGCTATAGCATGATTAATATTTATTTTTGCTTAGGAAGTATCATTGTCGGCCTTAGTGGTGTTTGGAGTAGGGTAGAGATGTTGTCTTATGTGAGACATGATAGGAGTCTTCAAATCCTACTATTTTGCTCTACACAAAATTCCTAAGAGGAATTCATTTCCTCTTGATCCTTAATTTTTCCTATTTCTCAATTCATTAGTTTGTTCATTTTGTTCAAGCCAATTTTATTCTAGAAAAATTCCAGTAATGTGCTGTGGCTTTGAAGGTTCAAAATGTCTTAGTAAAAGACATTTTATGGACCGAAACAATGGAAGGATTTCAAGTGAATTAAATTCCTTAGTGAACTTTTTAAAAATTCACTCTAGCTAGGTTCATTTCCCTTCATGTATTGAATTGAAATTTTCTAGCTTCTTGTGCCTTCAAGGTGTCAAAATTCTTAGCCATTATTCCCTCCCAAATGCTGCCAGAAAATGGCCCTTTTGATCAGCTTGAAATCTGAATTTTCCTGACCATTTTCGGACTGCACAAATACTATGCAAAACCAGAAAAATTCTTGGCAGATTTGCAGCTTTGGAGGTCCGAAACCAAGCTATTTTCTTCCAATTTTTGCTCAGCATCTTAGCCACGTTTTCCTTCCATAAAGTAGGTTGGAAACCAGCCATGGAAGACCCCAGAAACCTCCTTCAAACTCCTTGCAAGCTAGCTGGAAGTGGCAGCCGAAACTGCCCAGGGAAAATTCCAGCAAGGGCGAAAATCCTGTGCAAGATTTATTTCCAACTTTGTTCGTAGTTCTATCCTAGCCGAAACTCCATCCTTTTCTGCACAAACCACCCTTAAACCTTCATTAATTGAGTTCCATTATCCTCCCTAAGTTCTGCACTAAAAATCCAGTTATGGCTGCCTAAAAGATTTCCAAAAAAATTCTACAATCATGATCTGATTTGGATACCAAAATTTCAGCCACCATAATTTAACAATTTTCCATAAAATATACCTCAACCAACCAGACCTTCCCTTCACCATTATACTCCATAATTTTGGCCACCCTTAGCCTCCTTCAACCAGCTTTCGTTCAGCCAAAACACTGTTCAGAAATTTGTCCATGGCAGACTTCCAAAAGCTCTCCAATAATTAAAGATCTCCTTAAATATTTAGTTTCCAAAATTGCTTCCCAAAAATATTCTTCAAGGATTTCAATAACTAGCCTTTTCTTTTCCCTTCCAAACCAGAAAATCATCTCCCTAAACCCTACAGAAATTCGGCTAGCCCTAATCTCTTCAGAATTTTGGCAGCCTCCATCCAAAAGCTCTTTATTCTCTTCAACCTTCAAAAACACATAGTATACCAAGAACACCTACTCTTTCCTTTTACTTAATACCACTCCAAATCACTTCAAACCACCTCTAAAAATTCCAAATTTCATCTATTCATTACTGTGAGTCCATCCGTGCCATTTTTAATATCAAACTACAAAATCCAACTTGCTCTTTTGGATAAAAAATCAGAAATTTTGTGAAAGCTCAAAAACACCTTCAAGGTAGGTTTGTTCAATCAACTTCATCTTCGCTAATCTTTGATCTCTAATGAATATATATGTGTTTAAACATGCTAATAGACTCTCTTCTTCTCTTCTCTCTCTCTCTCTCTCTCTCTCTCTCTCTCTCTCTTGATCGAACACTCCCTCTCTCTCTTGGCCGAATGATTTCATCAACCATGGCCATGCTTCCTTCATCTCCTTTGGATGAATTTAGGCATCTAGGGGTTTAGATTCATTCGAAACTCCTTCAAGGTATTCATCAATCAAGTAAGCCTTTTTAACCCTTCTTTTAAATTTTAGACTCGTGTCTCTAGGATGATGTTGATAGAAGATGAATCATGAATAGGGTTGAGTATATATTGTTGTGATGAGTTGAGATTGAAGCATGAATATATGTATGAATATGTTGGAGATGGGATTTTTGCATGAGTTGCTTATCTTGGTTGAATATATGGTGTTCTAGGGTTTGATGTATGTCTCCATGATCAAGTATGCTAGAGATTATGTCATCTATAATGAATAGGAATTATATTCTTGTGTGATTATTGAAGCTATGATTATATTTATGCTAGTAATAGTTAGATAATGCCGTAGTAAGTCTAGATCTGTGCTTATATGGATGATTTGATGAATTGAAGGAATGTATATGCTCATGATTCTGGTTAGCCATAGAAATATGATTATGACCTAGTTGTCCCTAAGCTAATTTTTATTTCATGAATAAAATATTTCCTAATATGATTTTGCTAGTAATTTCGAAAAAAAAAACCCTTAGGAAGGGTAGATTTGAATTATTATATATAATAAGGATATTTTAGTCAAATAAATAATAACTTTTGCTAGGAAAAAAAAATATATAGATATATAGATATTATTTAAAATAATGAAATCAAATAAAGCCTTTTATGGAGATAATTATAATTAGTAAAATATTTATTACTAAAAATTTAATTATTATCTTTTAATCAAAATCCATTAAAATTTTATTTATTATTTTTCGAGCAAGACTCATTAAATTTATTTTCAACTAATTTTAGCTATCAATTATTTTCTAACAACTTAATTATTAATACATCATTATTTTACCTAATATAACCTAGGACCCTTTATCAAATAAACTCTAAATTATTTTAGCGAGATTTAAATCTTCAACTTATTAGTACCTATTTCCCAAAACACTAATTATTTTAAATATCAAATTAGACTTAGCTTATAAACCCCTTTTATTTATTATTTGGCCTTAAAGCTTGGGACACTAGGATGATGGTTGTAGTGAGTTGAATTAGTTTTATTTGTAAAAATGGATTTTGTACTTGATTTTCTTTTGGGATGATCTAGGAAGTGCTGTGATTAATTTATATGAACTCTTTGCTAGATTTAGAAGATTGTCAAGGGTAAGGACCAACTTACTAGAGTTCATACCCTAAGCTTAAGGATAAGGTAAGTTCCCTTGCATTCATGAAATTGATTTTATTTTATTATCTTGGTTTGAAAGTAAGGTTGGTGAGTATCTCTTGCAAATACGAAATTTTAGCACAATAGCTAACTTTGAAAACTTCTATAGTTGGAACCTTCTTATTTTGAAAACTTTCTACATTTGGAAAACATTTAATTTTAGAAACTTCTAGATTTATAAATTTTAAGATGTGCCAAGCATGACATAGGAGCCAAGCATCAAATATTTTGATTTGTTTTGAACATGCAAGAGATGAATTCTTGATCATGCATATACTTTTCGAAAATCATAACACGACTTATTTGAGCATGGGGCTTCTCCACTATGAATTTGTGGAATAAATTATTGACTTAAAACCATGCCTTCTAAAATTTTTGTACGAGTTAAAAAATGTTGTTTGGAATTGTATTGAGCTAATTTTGTAGGTTCCACTTTGGAGCCTTATGAGTTGTGAAGATTGAATAACATTGAGTACTCAATGGGGGCTAGGCCTTTATACTAGCCTTTGGTTGGTCTAGGGATATCTCTCGGTAGGTGGCCACCTCCGAGAGGTTGAATTTTTTCGATCAGGGTGTCAGTATAGAAGGTTAAGACGTCCTCAACTAGCGACGGGGTTTTAGTAGAACCGACGGCTGGAAGTGAGACAACCGGTTTGGATTGAGTGAGAGAGGGAGGAGTATCTTACTCGGTAGGATGTACACCTATCAGGTGTTGGGGGTCAAGTGCTTCATAGAAGTGAGAGCCACCTCTGTGCCCTTTCACCACCTAACAGGAGTCAAGTGCTTCACCTGGTGTAAGAGCCACCGCTGTGCCTTGTCAGATTAACTTGGTTACTTTAATTGATGAGCTATTTTTGTGGAACTGTTCTAAAGTGTCATTAGAATTTTATTCGAAGCTCAAAATCTTTTAATTATTCATATCTTTGCAAACAGAATATTTTAAGAGCATTTTGCTCCATGACTTCTCACTACTATCTTCCAAGAAGTAAGAGTTAAATTTGTAAAGAAGGCACGACAAGTTTTTGATATACTGCTAGTGCATGCATCATGAAAAGTGTTTTGTCTTTTTAGCCCAACTCACACACGGGGCTTATTGAGATTTCTGTCTCATCACCCTTTTTTACCATGATTTCAGATGGATCCTGCTGTGGGGATAAGTAGCTAGTGTTATCTGCCTTGGAAGAGAACGTTGTCATTTATTTTTATGTATTGCTTTAGGGAGTTGAGAGTGGATAATATTTATTTATGGATTTGTGTTTGGGAATTCATGGATTTATTCTTGGATTTGTTCTTAGGATGTAATAAATTTTTAAGTTCAAGTATCATTTATATTCCGCTATTTTATTTGGGTGACATAGTTATAAAGACCCCTTATCCTTTGGATGGGGCAACATCCCCAACCCTGGCAGGCCTAAGTAGTGGGGTGTTACACTTTTTGTCTAGGCACTGTGGTTTACTAGTAAGATTAATTACAATTGTTCACAAGGTTAAAAGATAAGAAGGCTCAACAACCAATACCACAAACCTCAACCCACGCAACTCTCAATTTCATAATAAAACCACCACAATTCAATTCTCAACCTTCAAATCAAATATCTCAGAAAAAAATTCCCAGCCTTCTCAAAATGCCTAACAAAAATGCCATTCCAATAGCCAATACATTTTCATTATGCATTATTAAAGCAAAATGGAAATTGTAAAACCAATGGAAGTACTACTAAATCATGACCAATTGCAATAAATCCCTTCATATAGCCATAAACAATTTCATCATAAAATTTATAGGACATGATCAATAACACTCCATAGCGATCTTCAATATAACAAAATCCTCAATGTAGTAATCTTGCATGCATTATAATCAATGAGTGCAGTCCAAAAATTTACACTATAGCTAGAAAATAGCCGACCATGATATGGTCCCAAAAAGATTAAATAAGCATATTCATTACTTAACAACAATTGTAGCAACATTATAAGCTCAAAATAATCTCAAAGCAATTCAAATCTCAGAATTATTGGAATTTCACCCAAAAAATACCCCGAAAATACCAAAAAAAAAAAAAATCAATCTCCAAATTGAATCATGAAATTGCCAAGAAAAACATAAACATACCATAATGATCACCAAAGCATGGATAAACATTGTATGCAACCTTCTTGAAGAGAAAATCATACTTTATAGGATATTTAGAAAGTTGACATCCAAGGAAAAAGGTTGGATTTTCGAAGATTCAATTCGTAGAAATTGCAAGATTTGATGAAAACTCAAGGATTTGATGTTCAAAAAGTGTTTTTGGTGAAGATATTGAAGCCGACGGTAGTTAGGGATCAAGAGTCGGCAATGGGTGAAAGGAAAAAGAGATGGAATGCACTTGATTTTGGAAAAAAAAAAAAAAAAGATCGGTGCCTACCCGAGATTGGCCGGTCATTTCCCTAAGAAAAGTTGGCATCAAGTTCAAGGTGTTGAACCGGAACCATTTTCTTCTATGCAGTCTGAAAATCTATTTTTTAAATTAAAATTAAATTAATTTGAAAAATAAAATAAAAAAAGAAATCAACAAAGGAATTAATGACAAAAACAAAAGCCATGAAAAATAAAATTAATAATTGTTCAAATAAATAGCAGGTAAAAAAGCAATTAAAAACGTCATTTCTTTACATGATCCAAGTCTCGTGGATTAGTTTCTGTGTTCCCAGGTAGAGATCCGGTTGGACGATCTCCAAGAAGCTTAAGCAATTGGCCAATTGGATTTTTCAGGTTATGCATCAAGGCCTCAAAATTTCTAGTCACAGCATCCACTCATTGAAATCATGCCTCAGTTGAGCATACCATTTTGTTTACCAATTCCTTAAATGATGGCTTTGGTGGTGGTGCATTATAAGGCAAAGACAGTTGAGCCCTTTAGTTTTCATTGAAGTTTGAGGGGTTTGGCCTAAGTTAGTTTTAATTTGCCTAGGAGAAATTAGGATGATTTCTCTAACTGGGATTGTAGGTAACACTATATAGATTATTACCTTGTCTCCCATTCCTCATAAAAGCAACTTGTTCTAAGGACTCTAGGGATGAATTCATCTTTTGGCACTCATGATTGGTGTGCTCTTCTCCACAAAAGTCACAATTAACATTCATCACTTGTCCTTGAGAAGGGAACTCCACCAATTATTCATTCTTTTGAGCTAAGGCCTCAACTTTAGCTTCTAATGTAGCTACGACGTCAATTTTGTGAACTTCTAGCACACGGGCCCTAGGATTTGGATTCCCCTACGAGTGATTATTCATAGCAATATTTTCAACTAACTCATACAACTCTGCTAGGATCAGAGTGTTAGAATGTATGCCCACTAAGACTGTTGATAGGGGCTAAAATTATCACTTATTTTCTAGTTATTTGAGATTGTTTTGTGATACATTTAATGTAATAATTAGATATATTCCTTAATATTTGATATTTTACCTTCTGGAAAGATATTTTGGTGTTATGTAGAATAAATCAAGAAAAAGTCAAAAACCAATGTTGCAATAGAGTATGGCCGGTGCCGGCCCTGCACAGCATTGCCAGCGCCGGCCTAAGATTGGAAACATACGAAAAAAATAGTGCAATGTCGGGGTGGAACCAGAGCATGGCCAGTGCTGGCCATAGACTACCAGAGGCGGCGTGGACTTCGAATTTCGTTCGAATTTGGGAATTTCTAAGAGTTTTGATATTTTCCAACTTGTACTCGGCATAGAACTCTTGGGGAGCAATTTTTAGCAACTTGAAAGCCTATTTAAGCAAGAAAAACATAAGAGAAATACATGAATTCGAGGATCAAAACTACAAATCAATCATTGAAGAGAGGATTCATCACTCAAAAGGGGCATTGTTCAAGAAGGTCTTCAAGGAAGAAGAAGGGGGCATGTTTATGAGTTTTTTTTTTTTTCATATTTGTTTTCTTTTTCTAGAATAATGATGTGATTAATGTTTTCATTGTAATTTAACATTATTTGGGATTCATGATTTTTTAGTTAATTTAGTCTTTTGATCAATTAATTATTATGCTGGGTATTTGATTACTTGTTTTAATTAAGGAATTGATTGATTGATTCTTCTTGTTAACTTGCTTACAAAAGAGGTTGATAGTGGATTCAATTTAATTAATTTCGTATTTATTAACTCTTAACTTACTTGCGAAAAGGGTTAATTGTCAATAACTTAGGTAATCAAATATTAGTTGATGATTGCTAGAATATAGAGTCATTGGCTAATTTCATACTTTAAATCACCTAGTATATAGGGATTTATGTAAGGATTGATTTTAATGTATCTTTTGGATAAATTGGTTGAGACAGAATATATTCATTGATTTAGCTAAATGGTAGTGATTTCATAGATTATAAATGAAGTAGGTCGATTTGAATTCCTTTATGATACCAAAATAATAATTGATTGTGATAATTACTAAGTAATTTATTGTCATATCTTCAAGAATATTTATCTAAATTACATATTCTTGCATCCTTGAGTTATATATATTTTTCTTTAATTTTCTTTTTATTCTCTTATCACTTTATTGGGTCGTTTAAACAATGAATGAAAAGTAACTAATGGTAGTTGTTTCTTAATAATCGATACTTATTAATTTCCCATACTATGCTTGCAATGAGTATACTTGCTCATATGTGTAATTTGGGGATTAATGTTTTAATTAAAACTTGGCTAAGGATGGACTTAAAATTGTATGATTTTTATACACCCAAATCTTACTCATTAAGTTTTTGGCGCCATTGCTGGGGAACAACATCATGAAAGCTTTGGATTTCATTGATTTAACTATGTTTATATATATATATATATATATATATATATATATGTCTATATATAAATATGTATATATGTTTTTCATGTAAATAAGTGCCATATTTTGTTGTGTGTATAAGTGTACCTTAATTGACTAACTTAGTTTATGTTATATTTTACTTATTAACTTGGCTCAATATTGTACTTGGTATGCCAATTATACCTACTAACCCCATTTTGTATTCATGAAACTAACAAGATACTATATGTAGGTAACATGCCAATTGGAACCTAAGGTAATACCCTTACAATTCTCAAGAGAAGACATATTGGCCAACGGACTTAACTGCTCTAGAAGCAATGTTGGGAAAATTTGCAACCCATGTGACCAAGAGATTCCATGAAATAGATGACACACTTATTTAATTGCTGTGATTTGTAATGAGAATGTGATTATCTTTCTTATTTAGGATATGATTTTTGTCATTCAATTGTTTGGATTTTTATTAACAATGAATTGGTCTATTGGATTAGATATGTTAAGTCTTGAGAATTTCAATTAATCTTGGTTATACATTGGTGTTTGACTGTTATTTTACTCATTTAGTTTGAATGTGGATGGTGTGATGAATATAGGGAAAGTTGTTGACTAATTCTTGTATTATAGATTTAAAATTTGCTTGACTTTGAGTGATAAATTAGGAATGTGAGGAAGTTAGAAAAACAATGAGTGAAAAAAAAAAATCATTGTTATGTGAACTGGAAAAAGAATTGAGTTGAAAAAAAATACTCTCATTTTTTGACCTTTTGCTGAAAAGGGGGTTAATATGGAGAGAAGTAGCAAGTATTGTTCAGTACACTCTTTTGAGGTTATCTCGAAGGCAAAAAGGCAAGAAAGAGCAAAGAAAGAAACTGTTGAAAAAAATAATCTTGAAGAATATATAATTACTATAAGGGGGCTAATACGGCGCGTGAAGAGAAATCCATTCACTTAAGGCTACTAATTAAACAAGTCATTGAAAAAAGAGTGGAGTGTCTTCCTTAGATCATTACTTGAGTTGTGCAATTTTTAAGTTTATAATGCTAGAATTAGTTAGATGGCTTGACTTGTATAATTCATATTTTCTTCGTTTTTTCTTGAGGAGTGAAATAATTTTCTTAGACTAAAGTATAAACTTGCTTAACTTGACTTCAAAGGCCTTGGTATGTTTGATCTAATGCTTCAATTTGCAAATGTTTTCAAAGGGTTGAAAGAATGACAAGATCATAATTAAAGTTTGAAGGAAAATTATAGCTTTGTTATAGTCAAAATTTTTAAAAGTTAAACTTATGTTGTCTTGTTTTTCTTTGTCTTAAGTACTTTTCTTAAAGACAAGAAAAGATTCAAGTGTGGCGGAATATGATAGGGGTTAAAATCATCATCTATTTTTTAGTTATCTGAGGTTGTTTTGTGATACATTTGATGTAATAACAAGACATATTCATTTATATTTGATATTTTACCTTTGGAAAGGTATTTGGGTGTTTTTATGTAGAATAAATCAAGAAAAAGGCAAAAATTGACGTTGCAAAAAGAACATGGCCAGTGCCGACTTACATTGCGAATGAGGTTGTGATTATCTTTCTTATTTAGGATATGATTTTTGTTATTCAATTGGTTGGATTTTTACTAATAGTGAATTGGTCTATTGGATTGGATATGTTAAGTCTTGAGAATTTAAGTTAATCATAATTATGCATTGGTGTTTGACTGTTATTTTACTCATTTAGTTTGAATGTGGATGATGTGATGAATATAGGGAAAGTTGTTGACTAATTCTTATATTATAGATTTAAAATTTGTTTGACTTTGAGTGATAAATAAGGAATGTGAGGAAGTTAGAAAAACATGAGTGAAAAAAAATCATTGTTATGTGAGCTGAAAAAAGAATTGAGTTGAAAAAAAAAAAATGCTCTCATTTTTTGACTTTTTGTTGAAATAGGGCTAATATGGGAAAAGTAGCAACTATTGTTCGGTGCACTCTCTTGGGGTTATCCCGAAGGCAAAAAGGCAAGAGAGAGCAAAGAAAGAAACTATTGAAAAAAATCTTGAAAAAATATATAATGACTATAAGGGGGCCAATACGGTGCGTGAAGAGAAATCCATTCATTTGAGGCTATTAATTTCCTAAGTCGTTGAAAAAAAAGTGGAGTGTCTTCCTTAGATCATTACTTGAGTTGTGCAAATTTTAAGTTAATAATGCTAGAATTCGTTAGATAACTTAACTTATATTATTCATATTGTCTACATTTTTGCTTGAGCAGTGAAATAATTTTCATAGACTAAAGTATAAACTTGCTTAACTTGACTTCAAAGGCCTTGATATGTTTGATCTAATACTTCAATTTGCAAATGTTTTCAAAGGGTTGAAAGAATGACAAGATCATGTTTAAAGTTTGAAGGAGAGTTGTAGCTTAGTTATAGTCAAAATTTTTGAAAGTTAAACTTGTGTTGTCTTGTTTTCCTTTGTCTTAAGTACTTTGCTTGAGGACAAACAAAGATTCAAGTGTGGGGGAATGTGATAGGAGTTAAAATCATCATCTATTTTTTAGTTATTTGAGGTTGTTTTGTGATACATTTGATGTAATAACGAGACATATTCCTTCATATTTGATATTTTACATTTGGAAAGGTATTTTGGTATTTTTATGCAGAATAAATCAAGAAAAAGGCAAAACCTGACACTGTGACAGTGTTCGGCCGGTGTCGGCCGTGCATAGCACAGTAGGTGGTAGCCTAAGACTGGAAACAAACGAAATAAATAGAGCAACATTGGGGCAGAACTAGAGTATGACCAGCGCCAGTCGTGAGGAATTGAGCTGGTGTTGACCCTAGAGTACCAAAGGCAGCGTGGACTTTGAATTTTGTAAAGATTTGTGAATTTTCTAGAAGTTTTAGTATTTTTCAACTTGTACTCAGTAGAGAACTCTTGGAAAACAATTTTTAGCAACTTGGAAGCCTATTTAAGCAAGAAAAACACAAGAGAAACACATGAATTTGAGGATCAAAGCTACAAATCAATCATTGAAGAGAGGATTCATCACTCAAAATGGGCATTGTTCAAGAAGGTCTTCAAGAAAGAAGAAAGGGGCATATCTATGAGTTCCTTCTTTCACCTTTGTTTTCTTTTTCTAGAATAATGACGTGATTAGTGTTTTCATTGTAATTTAATATTATTTTGGGATTCATGATATTTGAGTTAATTTAGTCTTTTGATCGATTGATTATTATGCTTAGTATTTGATTGCTTGTTTTAGTTAAGGAATTAATTGATTGATTATTCTTGTTAACTTGCATGCAAAATAGGTTGATAGTGGATTCAATTTAATTAATTTCATATTTATTATCTGTTAACTTGCTTGCAAAATGGGTTAATTGTCAAGAATTTGGAAAATCAAAGATTAATTGATGATTTCTAGAATATAGAGTCATTGGCTAATTTCATACTTTAAATTACCTAGAATATAGGAATTTATGTAACATTAATTGTAATACATCTTTGGGTAAATTGGTTGAGACAAAATATGTTCATTGATTTAGCTAAAAGGGTAGTGATTCCATGGATTGCAAACAAAGTGGGTCTATTTGAATTCCTTCATGATGCCAAGATAATAATTGATTGTGATATTATTAAGTAATTCATTGTCATGTCCTCAAGAATATTTGTCTAAATTGCATATTCTTTTATCTTTGAGTTGTATATATTTTTATTTATTTTTCTTTTTATTCTCTTATTACTTTATTGGATCGGTTAAACAATGAATAAAAAGTAACTAATGGTAGTTGTTTCTTAATAATCGATACTTATTAATTTCCCATACTATGCTTGCAATGAGTATACTTACTCATATGTGTAATTTGGGGATTAATGTTTTAATTAAAACTTGGCTAAGGATGGACTTAAAATTGTATGATTTTTATACACCCAAATCTTACACATCAACTGTATTTCTGATATAATTTCGATTAAATTAATAAAAATTTTATTCTCACAAATTATTTGTGTCTTCTCATTTTAATTAACGTGTGATTTCGTTAGAAAAGACCCATTGTATTTAAGTAAGTGATCCATGTGAATGTTGATTTTTCATAGTAAGGTATGGATCATGGATTATTTAAGACATAAATTGTTGTTCTTAACTGGATGATGAGAATAAAAATCTCATAATAATAAGGCTATTATATTGTGAATTCTTAGTGGGGAATGACTAACTTTAGCCAATGAATAGTCCTCTCACTTCATAACATAAGCGTATTTTGAATACATAGAATATGACCTGTAGTAGTGGTTTTATAACGTACTACAATGATAGAAATCCAAACTACTACTGCTACAACGTGGACAAATACTCTACGGCTTGAGTATGGGTTGGTGGTCTAGCAAAGTTGGAAGCGCATACTTTGATATGCTATAGTTGAGGTTCTATAGCAGGACTAATATACTTGTATATTGAGTATATATGACTAGTTAGTTAAGACGAGCTTGTACAAGATAGCTTCTACGCTATATCGCCCCTTGAAACTATTCGAATGATCTAATTATCCAATGTCTTGGGAACATGATTTAGATGTTTGCTTTAGTGTAGCTCCGTTTGAAAGCGAAAACATTCTAGAAAGTCATAGATTATTGGACTAGAAGTCTAAAGATGATAGATGTCATTTAGAGAGGTTTAGTACTCTATTTCTCTTTGAATGTACTGTGTTACATAGAGTGGTATATTAGTCATAATATCTATTGATCGGAGAATTTGCTAATACTGCATTGTCCTTAAGGTCAATATTTTCTTATGGTGATATTATTAAATATTTAAAATTCAAAATACAGCTATTTATATGGTAGGGGTATTTTAACCATTTTAGTAGCTAAGGCAATGTGTCTTTTGGTACTCGAATAGCCCGTAAGTCCTAATTAATTTTCGATTAAGGAAAAATGGCCTTAATCAAAGTGGGTTTATTTTATTCGGATGGCCTAATTTATCATTAGGCTAGAATAAAATAGACTAGATAGAGAGAATATTTTAATTGTCTGGTTTAGTAGGTTAATTAATTATTTAGAGTCTGGGCCTAAATTGAATAATTAAAATTAGCTTAAGTCTAAACTAGAAGAAAAGGCTTGAGCGATTATATTTGGTTCTGATTGGGTGGGTAAATTATTTGTTTATGGGTTTTTTTAGACCAAAAATAAATAAATAATTTTAGACTTGACCCAATTGTTGGGCCCTCGGGTCTGCAGACCAGACCTAAGTCTATTTTGGCTGAGGTAATTGTTTTACCCTAGCAAAAGGTGGTTCCAGGATTCCTCTTGAATACCAGAGATACAGATTTAAAACGAGATAACACCTTTTTTGTTGGGATTTGATCTCATCAGTTTTTATGTTTTTATGGCTTTTAAAGAATAGGGACTGATTGCTCTCTCGGTTAAGCCTTGGGTGTGTAACAGAAGTCTCATGGTTTCTCTCTGGGAGCTTTATTTTTCTAACTCTAAAAAATAGTGTGAGGTTTTCCTTGATACTGCTTGTATAGCAGACGGTCAAGGGAGAAGACCAGAATTCTATTTACCCTTTTTGCTCTCACTGGCTAGAATTTGGTGTGGTCATATTCCGAAAGCTGGAAGCTTTGCGTTCATGCATCAGAGCAGGAGACTTGCTGGACAACAACCAGAATCGTCTTTGAGGAAAGAGGTTTCGAACATTTCGTCGGCCCTTATTCAACCAAACTAGTCAACACAGGCCAGGAAACGTAGAGGTATAAATTCTAAATTGCTTCCGCTGCTGTGTTTTTTTTGCTTCTGTATTGTTTGTTTGCCGTGTTATAACTTTCAATTGGTATTAGAGCCTAGTTGGTTTTATGGCAAACATAGGAAGCATGCTTAGTCCAAACAAAATCAGTAAGCTTTCTATTGATTGTTTAAATGTAATCCTTCAGTCTTTACTGGTACAGGATAGATCAGTTATAAACCTCGTGGGTGGAGGCATTGGAACTTCTGTAATCTATTGGCTTTGATTTAGAGATCATGTCAGCTCAGTGTTTAAGGGCATAGGCGTTTATTTTGGTTGATTTCAGTTAAAATCTGTAAACAAATCACCTGTAAATGCCGCTGGAAATATACAAAGAAGATGTGAACAGTATCGGCTTACAAGCTGTATCACATAAGCCGAGCTGCCTGTGGGTTTTCTAAAGAAGAAGCCACCAGATGGAGCCGAGCCAAGCTGCTACCAGGGGCCGAACTGGCTGCGGCCTGGACTAGGGCCTGCCGTGGCTTGGGCACTAAGTGCCCAAGTCGGGTATGGCAGAAGGCAAGTTAGCTGCGGCTTGAGGCATAAGAGATGCCCAGTCACGGTGGGCTAGAACTCTGTCGAGCACGGCCCAGGTACAAAATGCTCGGTCCCAGCTTTGTGCGAGCCTCTCGTGGCTTGGTCTTGTAGATTAGGTTGCGGGTATGGTTCACGAGTCCAATTTGGGCAGCAGACCAGGTGACCATCAGGGGCTGTGATCTAGTGCGACGGGTTCATGAAGGCCATAAAAAATTTTGATTATTTTCCTTGTAATTTTCTTTTTCGTTTTGGGTCCCATACTAGACGAAATTATTATTTTTGCATAGTTGATATTCTTGAAATATTTTGCGTGACAAATAATAATAAGAAATTTAGGATTAAACAAGATAATTAATTATTTAATTAATATATTTAATTCTATTATGTGGACATTTAGATTAATGAATAGAAAAGCATGAAAATAGTTTATAGTTTTCAAGCACGCCAGATTCTATTATGTGAACCTAAGTGCACGTTTTCTCAAGGCCAAAGTCTTAGGAATTTTTGACAAAGAAAAATATTTTCTTTAATTAAATGGCTATTTTTAACTTAAAGCAAAAATTAATCCTTAGTTATTCTCTTAAAGGATTTTATTCTTAACCTAGAGAATATTTTGGATTTAAATATTTTTGCAAGTTAAAAGGAAAAACCATTTTAATTTATTTTTACAAGAAAAATAATTTTGTCAAATAAAACTTGAGACCAAAGTCTCTAGAAAGTTTTAATAGGAAATTTTTTGAAATCGTTAAGTTTTTAACAAGGTAAAATTAATGCATAGAAAATCTTTTAAAGGATTTTACCTTGACATAGAGATGTATGGATTTAGACATTTTACAAGAGTTAAGGGATATTTAATGGGATATCTTCAAAAAAATATTTTTTTTTTTGGAAAAACCTTTATTTTTAAAAGACTAAGTGGAAGAGGAGTTTTAATACTTCCACAGCTTCCATCACAATCCTCATTAGAGATCGTGGTTTCCCCCGCGTTACCTTAAGAGTAAACCTGTATAGGATAGGGATTCTACAAGGATCTAGATGCATGAGACACGTATTGTAATTGGCTAGTCCATATTGGAGGTCATAGTGCGAGAATTATCTATAGGAAATGAGAAAAAACAACCATCCCCTAGATGGAGTTATCTTCTGGATTATTACCTAGAAGGGTAGTCGATTTGTAGTGGTCAATACACTTACTTAAAACATTGTTAATCTTCTCAAAAAGCTATGTCAGTTTTCTTAAGAGCCAAACTGATCATATTAAAGATTATAGTGATAGGGTTAACTATTATCAGTTTTAATATGAGGATAAAGTGCACAAATTATTTATTTTTCACAAACTGAGAATCTTCTTTTATTTTTTATTATAGAAATGGTCGGTGGGGGTTCTTTTAGTCCTTTCAGAAATGGTCTGTGGAGAGAATAAGCTGACGGGTCTAAATTACGTAGATTGAAAAAGGAATCTGGACATAATACTCACTGTTGAGTAGTATAAGTATGTCCTTTATGAAACCTGCCCTATTATTGGGGAGAGTTCCACCAAGAAGGGACATGAGGTTGAGAAGGCATGGAAGAAGGCCGATGAGATAGCTCATTACTATATGTTGACCTCCATGTCTAATATGCTCCAGTCCAAACTTGAGAACATGGCCACTGCTTATGATATTAGCACGTCATTAGCCACTGTGTTCGCTAATAAGAACCGACCCGCAAGGTAGGACATTTTTAGAACGATTATAAACACTAAGATGGCTAAGGGAGCATCAGTCAGGGAGCATATGCTCAAAATGATTGTTGCTTTTAAGGAAGCAGAAGTCTTAGGGATTGTGATTGATCCCGAGAGCCAAGTGGATATGGTTTTTGAATCTTTGTCGGGCTCTTTCACTTAGTTCAAATTGAATTAGAACATAAACAAGTTAAACGTGAGTTGAATAGAGTTGATGAAGGAGCTTTAGGTGGTAGAGAAGGTCATAAAGCCACAGTTCAAGGCCTTGATTGCTAAGGCATCTTTTTCTAAAATTAGACCCAAGCCCAGAAAATTCAAAAAGAAGAAAGGAAACGCAGCGGCCTAGCCCAACAACCAAAAGGCAAGTGCTTCAAGTATAACAAGAAGGGATATTGGAAGAAGGAATGTCCAGATCTTCAGGACAAGAAAAACCCTACAAGTAATGTTTACTATCTAAACTCTATATCAAAGGTTGGATCAACTTCTACTTGGATTATTGATTTTGGAGCCATTTATTTTATATGTAACTCTTTACAGGGGTTTAGGAAGATAAGAAGACTCTAAAAGGGCAAACATGGACTCTACGTAGGAAATGGAGCACAAGTGTGGGCCCAAGCTGTAAGAGAGTTGGAACTTCATTTTGATTGTAATATAAGAGTAGTTTTAAAGGATATTTTATATGTACCTGGTTTCAGACAAAATTCGATTTCAGTTGCAGGACTAATAAATTATGGTTATTCTATTTCTTTCCATTCTGGTATTACTATTAGTAGAAATGGAGAAATTTTATGACTGTGCATATGTATGAAAACTTATTCTTCATAAATTCTATTAACAATCAATTAAATAACGCTTAAAGTGAACCTTTAAATAGGAAGGGAAAGACCAATGCCAATGACTCTTATCTATAGCATCTAAAGTTAGGTCACATTAACTCAACTAGGATTCAGAGGTTAATCCATGATAGACTTTTAGGCTCATTGGGATTGGAAAGTTAGCCTTAGTGTGAATCCTACCTTATGGGAAAGATGACCAAAATGTCTTTTACCTAAAAGGCAGAAGAGCCAAAGAGATATTTAGCCTTATTCACACTGATGTGTGTGATCTATTATCTATACTAGAGACAGGAGGGTTTGATTACTTCATCACTTTTACGAATAATTGTACAAGGTACGGTTACGTTTACCTAATGAGGCACAAGTCTGACTCATTTGATAAGTTCAAAGAGTTTAAGGCTGAAGTGGAGTGTTGAACATGTAAACTGATCAAAACCTTATGATCAGATCATGGTGGAGAGTACCTTTTCGGTGAATTTAAGGATTACATGGTACATCATAAAATAGTATCCCAACTCTTTCTATTAGGGACACCTCAGCAGAATGGAGTAGTTGAGAGAAGGAACTTGACATTGATGGAAATGGTCCGAAGCATTATGTCTCTTGCTACTCTTCCAATTTCTTTTTGGGGTTATACCCTGGAAACAGTGGCATACATTCTAAAGTTAGAACCCTCCAAGTCAATACCTAAGACACCATATGAGATGTGGACTGGATGAAAGCCAAGTCTAAATCATCTTCAGATATGAGGCTATCCAGTTTATGTACTGATTAAAAGAGACAAACTAGAACCAATGTGAGAATTTTGCTACTTTTTGGGTATCCAAAAGGAACAAAATGTGATTGCTTTTATCATCCCAAGGAACAGAAAGTACCAGTAAGTACCAATGCTAAATATTTGGAGGATGATCAAAGTACATTCACGAAAGGTTCAATTAGGATGGAAGTCGAGGAAAAGTTATCTTTAGAATCAACTTCTTCTAACCCGATTGTAGGACAAGAAGAGGCATAGCCTCAGGAATCTGTATAAAGAAAGCCCTATCATAGTGGGAGGATATCTAGGGTTCTAAAAAGATGGATTGCAGAGGCTTTTGACCTAGTTTTCGACCATCAGAAATAAGATCCTATTAGATACGAGAAGTCTATTGCTAATGCCGATGCAAACCTATAGTATGAAATAATGAAAGCCGAATTGATTCTATGTATTTCAATCAAGTTTGGGATCTTGTAGCTTCATCTGAAGGGATATAACCCATTGGGTATAATTGGGTATATAAGAGGAAGAGAGGTGCAGATAAAAATGTGGAAACCTTCAAAGTTAGGCTTGTGGCAAAAGGATATACTAAAAAAGATTGTGTCAACCATAAGGAAAATTTTTCCTCGGTAGCCATACTTAAGTCCATCCGTATCTTCCTTACCATCACATGTCACTATGACTATGGAATATGGCAAATAGATGTCAAGATTGCTTTTCTTAATGGCCATTTTAGTGAAGGTATCTATATGTCCCAACCGGAGGGCTTTATTGCTAAAGGCCATGAATATATAGTTTGTAAGTTTAAGAAGTCTATTTATAAATTTAAGCAGGCATCGAGAGCATGGAACATTCGTTTTGATGAGACTATAAAGTCTTATAGTTTCACTTAAAACGAGGATGAACTATGCGTGTACAGGAAACTAGAAGGCATTAACATGGTTTTCTTGTATTATATGTGGATGACATTCTACTCATTGAGAATGATATAGGGACGTTGTCATCTACTAAGGTTTGGCTGTCTAGTTAATTTAGTATAAAGGACTTGTGAGAAGCCAGTTACATTCTCTACATTAAACTTTTTAGAAATAGAAAGTAGAGAATATTAGGCTTATCCCAAGCCACATACATTGACAAGATGTTAGCAAAGTTCAACATGGACTTATGTAAGAGAGCACTAATCCCTTGCAAATATAGGTTGTCTCTTTATTCAAAAGACTGTCCTAAGTCTCAAGAAGAAAAAGACAAGATGAGAAGGATTTCCTATACTTCAGTTGTGGGAAGTTTCATATACACCATACTGTGTAATATGCCAGATATCTGCTTTGCCGTAGGCTGAGCCAACAGATATTAGTCAAACCCTGGAGAGGTTCATTAGCAAGCTATAAAGTATATTCTTAAGTACTTTAAAAGAACGAGAGTTTATATGCTGATTTACAGGGTTGATGACTTGGTTCATATAAGATACATAGACTTAGACTTTCAAGTGAATAAGGATGACAGAAAATCTATTAGTGGATATATCTTCACCTTGTTTGGAGGAGCTATCTTATTGAGGAGTATTAAGTAATTTTGCATTGTTGAGTTAACCATGTAAGCTAAATATGTGGCAGCTTTGGAGGCATCTAAGGAAGCATTCTGACTCCAAAAGTTCCTCACAGAATTTGAAGTCATGCTATAGATAGACAAACTAATTGCATTGTACTCCGACAACACAGGCGCAGTCTCACAATCTAAAGTGTCAATGAACTACAGAAAGGGAAAGCATATAGAAAGGAAGTACCACCTGATCTAAGAATGTATTCAGAGATGAGAAATTGTGGTAGAACAAATAGCCTTAGAGAACAATCTAGCTGATCTGTTCACTAAGCCTTTGGCTATAAGATTCTTTAGAAAACACTTAGACGCCATAGGGGTGGGCACCTACGGACTTACATTGTCTTAGAGTGCAAGTAGGAGATTGTTGGAATGTATGCCTACTAAAATTATATTTCTGATGTAATTTGGATTAAATTAGTAAAAATTTTATTCTCACAAATTGTTTGCATTTTCTTATTTTAATTAATGCACAATTTCACTGGAAAAAACCCATTGTATTTAAGGAAGTGATCCATGTGAATGGTGGTATTTCACAATAAGGTATAGATCATGGGTTACTTAATACATAAACTGATATTCTTAACTAAATAATGAGAATGGGAATCTCATCATCATAAGATTATTATATTGTGAATTCCAGGTGGGGAATAACTTACTTTTAGCCAGTGAATAGTCCTCTCACTTCATAACATAAGCGTATTTTAAATACATAAAATTAGACCTAAAGTAGTGGTTTCTAAAAGTACTATAATAGTAGAAATCCAGACTACTACTGTTACAATGTGGACATATACTATATGACTTGAGTATGAGTTTGTGGTTTGCGAAACTGAAAGCGTATACTTTGATATACTATTGTTGAGATTCTATAGTAGGACTAATATATTTGTATATTAGGTATATATGACTAGTTAGTTAAGACGAACTATATAAGATGGCTTCTATGTTATATCGCCTCTTAAGACTGTTCGCATGATTTAATTATTCAGGGCCTCGAGGAACATGACTTGGATATTCGCTTTAAGATAGCTTCATTTGAAAGTGAAAATATTCTAGGAAGTCGTGGATCATTGAACTAGAAGTCTAAGGATGGTAGATATATTTAAAGAGGTGTTAGTACTCTATTCCTCTCTGAATATATGGTGTTACATAAAAAGGGTATATTAATCATAACACTTGTAGGTCGGAGACTTTGCTAACGCAGTATTATCCTTGAGGTTAATATTTTCTTATAGTGATATTAAAAAATATTTAAAATAAAAAATATAACTATTTATATAGTAGGGATATTTTGATCATTTTAATTGTCAAGGCAATATGTCTTTTGATCCTCAGAATTACTTGTAAGTGCTAATTAATTTTGGGATAAGGAAAAATGGTCTCAATCAAATTGGTTTTTATTTTATTCGGATGGCCTAATTTATCATTGGGCTAGAATAAAGTAGTCTAGATAGAGAGAATATTTTAATTGTCCGGTTTAGTTGGTTAATTAATTATTTAAGGCCTGGGCTCAAATTGAATGATTAAAATTAGCTTGGATCTAAACTAGAAGAAAAAGCTTGAGAGATTATATTTGGTTCTTATTGGGTCGGTTAATTATTTTTTTATGGGTTTTTATTAAACCAGAAATAAGTATATAATTTTAGGCTTGACCCAATTGTTGCGACCTAGGGTCCACGGACCAAACCTAGGTCTATTTTAGCTGAGGTCATTGTTTTACCCTAGCAAAACGTTAGGTGGCTCTGGGATTCTCTTTGAATGCCATAGATATAGATTTAAAACGGGATAACTCCTATTTTGTTGGGATTTGACCTCATTAATTTTTATATTTTTCTAGCTTTTAAAAGATAAGGACTGATTGCTCTCTCGGTTAAGCCTTAGGTGTGAAACAGAAATCTCAAGTTTTTTCTCTATTTTTCTAACTTTGAAAAATAGTGTGAGGTTTTTCTTGATATTGCTTGTATAGCAGATGGTCAAGAAAGAAGTCTATAGTTCTCTTTACCCTTTTTACTCTCATTGGCTTGAATTAGGCATGGTCATATTTTGAAAGCTAGAAGCTTTGCATTCATGGCCAGAGTAGGAGACTTGCTGGACAACAACCGGAATCTTTTTTGAGGAAAAAGGTTTCGAACGTTCTATCGGCCCCTATTCAACTAAAGTAGTTAACACACACTAGGAAATGCAGAGGTATAAGTTTTAAATTGCTTCTACTGCTGCAATTTTTTTTTTTTTTTTTTGCTACTGTATGGTTTGTTTGCCGTGTTAAAACTTTCACTTAAAGCTTGTTGTTCTTCTAGCTGATGCATCAATCAGTTGTTTTGCAATAAAATTCAACCCATTATGAAATATTTGCATTTGCATGCCTAATTTGAACCTATGGTGAGGACATTTCCTAAGCATCTCTTTCTATCTTTCCCAACACTCTTACTAACTTTTAGACTCTAATTGTTAAAATGCAAAAATGTTAGTTCTTAGCTTAGCTGTCCTAGTTGGGGGAAAATATTTTGCCAGAAATTTCTCAGCGAGCCTATTCCAAGTTGTTATGCATCCTACTGGTAAAGATTTGAACTAAGAATTGACTCTATTTCTAAGAGAAAAAGGAAAGAGTCTCAACTTTATGGCACCCTCTGATACCCCATTTATCTTAAATGTATCACAAATCTCTAGAAAACTAATAAGGTAGGTATTAAAGTCTTCATCAGATAACCTATCAAATTGGACCATATTTTAGTTCATTTGGATAAAATTGGGCTTTATCTCGAAGTTATTGGCTTCTACACTTAGCCTAGCAATACTCGAATCAGTACCTGAAATTGCAAGTCTAGCAAAATCACCCATAGTCCTTCTATTGTTATTACTATTACCACAATTATTATTTTGATTCACTTCCATCTTTGCTATGGAACTTAGTTGTTTAGCCTTTTGCTTATGTGTTATTCGAATCCTTGTCAAAGTTCGTTCAATTTTGGGATCAAAGTCCCCTATGTCCTTTTTGACTTGCCAGGTCATAAACCAAGAGTTAAACCTGAAAAGAGAATTAAGAAAATAAGTTTTGGAATTTATAGGTATTTACTTATATACAATTAGTATACAAAATACACTAATTAGGAAATCAGATAGAAAATTAGTCCACATAACTATGCAAACAACAGAATATGGCACCTAATTACAACAAAGAACATATATGCATTGATAGGGGCAAAATTCTTCTATATTTCCCTAGTTATTTGAGGGTGTTTTGTGATGCATTTATTATAATAATTAGATATATTCATTTATATTTGATATTTTAACATTGGAAAGGCATTTTGGGATTTTATTGCAGAAAACAATGAAAAAACTATAAAATCATCGCCATCAGTGCACTGTTGGCACCGGTTGTGATCCACGGAGCCGGCACTGGCCCTGATCTGGACAACAGGGGGTTTTTAACAGAAAAAATAGAGCACACTGCGCTGATAGGTCGGCATCGACCATGACCCTCCAAGCCAGCGCCGGCTCCGCTCTATGGAATGTTGGCGAGCTTTCCAATTTTTGCGTGGATTTGGTAATTTCCAAGAGTTTTGGTATTTTTCAATCTCTACTCAACCCAAAACTCTTAGAGGACAAATTTTAGCATCCTAGAAGCTTATTTAAATAAGAAAAAAAAAAAAATACAAGACAAGAATATGAATTCAAGAATCAATCCAAAAAATCACTTAGTAAATGACAAATTCATCACATCAAGGAGCATTATTCAAGAGAGTTTTCAAGGAAGAAGAAGGAGGCTTGTCTATGAGTTCTTTCTTTAACCTTTGTTTTCTTTTTCTAGAATAAGATTGTATTTAATGTTTTCATTGTAATTTGACAATATTTCGGGATTCATGATATTTGTATTAATTTAGCTATTTGATCAATTTTCTATCATTCTTGATGTTTGATTACTTGTGATTATGGAAGAATTAATGAAGTTAGATTTGCTTCTAATTGACTTGGAAAACGACATTAGGAGTTGTTTTAATTTTATTGATTTCATATTTGTTATTTCTTAATGGACTTGGGAAACAAAGTTAAGACCAAAGAACTTAAGTAATCCAAGATTAGTTAATTTTGCTTAGAGTATAGGGTTGTTGACTAATTTCATGCTTATAAGGAATTGTTTTTAATGCATCTTTTGGTTATGTTGGTTGATTGGAAAATCTGCTAATTTAATCAAGAGACAGTGATTTTATAGATTAGGAAAGAAGTGGAGTCTATATAAGTGAATTCATGACTTGGAAAACGATTGAACTTTATTTATATTCTTTCATGATATCAAGATGATGATTAATTAAGATAGTTGTAAAATGATTCATTGTCCTGCTTTCTAGGATTGTTGTCCAAATTGTATATTCCTACATCCTTGAGTTGTATATATTTCTTTATATTTCTTTTTATTATCTTATCACTTTATTTGGCCAATTAAACAATGGATGAAAAGTGATTAGTGTGTACTTGTTCCTTCGAAGATCGATACTTGTTAATTTCCTATGCTATGCTTGCGATGAGTATACTTGCTCGTATGTGTATTTTAGGATTAATATTTTAATTAAAACTTGACTAAGGGATGAATTTAAATTTAATAATTTTTATACATCTAAAATTTACGCATCATGCATATTGAAGATGGATTGTGGCCAAGAAGTATACAGAAACAACAATAAATTGTAGAAAGTAACAACATAAGCATTTTCTTTAAAAATATACCTCTGTATTTATGGATTTGTTTCGACTACTTAGGTTGATCAGATGACCCCGGTTGAACTACTGAAGGTTGCATTGCTGTAATCTCCGGTGAATGGCTAACGAACCACTAGCTTCTCCTGGGCATGAACGCAACGCTCTCAATCATCTGGAATATGACCCAGCCTAATCTATGGGACAAGAAAAAGCTATCTAATCTCTCGAGCAACGACTTAAAAATAATACCAAGAGAATGTGTTTTTTTTTCTTCTATGTCTCCTCGAAGAAACAAGTTATCACACATAGAAAAAAACCTTAGAGAGAACAAACGTGAGAAAGACAGATGACCGCTGTTGTTTTGAAATCGAGGGAGCCTGACTATCTCACGATCACAATGCAATCAAGTCAAGTTTATTCCTAAGTCAAAACCCCTTAACCAACTCAATCTATTTTCACGTGAACTACGACAGGCATGCACGGTTAGCCCTAAGCTAAATAGGCTTGAGCCTAGCTTATTGGACCCTGGTCTAGGCTATTAGGCCAAATTAATTATTTAAACTAGGACCAATTATATGCCCAATAAGTAATTAATTGTACAGTCTAAATAAACCGGTCCAATACTTTAGTCTATTATAATTTAGGCCTAGGTTAATTCTAATTATTCAAACCAGGCTCAAGCCCTAAGTAATTAATTAATCCATTAAACTAATTAATTAATTCTTTCTTCAGACCTTTTATTTTATTCTAATCCAACAAATAAATCAAGCTACTTAAATAAAATAAAATCTATTTTATTTAAGATAATTTTCTTGACCCAAAATTAATTAGGATTTACGAGCTATTTCAGGGACCAAAAGACATATCGCCTTACTACAAAAATGACTAAAATACCCCTGCCATATACATTGTTGTATTATGCATTTAAAATATTTTCTAATATCACGATAAGGATATATTAACCCTAAGGACAATGCTACGTGTAGTAAAGTCTCTGACCTATAGGTGTTATGACAAATATACCCCTCTACATAACGCAATACATTCCAAGAGAAAGAGTATACTAACATCTCTCTAAATAACATCTACTATCCTTAGACCCTAATCCAATAATCCATGACTTCCTAGAATATTTTCGCTTTCCAAGAAAGCTATCTTAATGCAAACATTCAAGTTATGTTCCCTAGGAGCCGAGTTATTAGATTATTTGAACAATCACAATGGGTAATATAACGTAGAAATTATCTTGTGCGAGTCTGTCTTAGCTAACTAGTCACATATACCCAACATATAAGTATATTAGTCGAACGATAGAACCTTAACTATAGCATATCAAAGTATACGCTTCTAGCTTTGCCAGACCACCAACTTATACTCAAACTGTAGGGTTTCAGTCCATGCTGTAGCAGTAGTAGTCTTGTTTTCTACCATATAGTATTTTTAGAAATCACTACTACAGGTCTAGTTCTACGTATTTGAAATACACTTATATTATGAGTGAGAGAACTACTCACTGGCTAAAGGTAAGCCACATTCCCCACCTAGAATTCACAACATAATAATCTTATGATAATGAGATTCCCATTCTTAATATCCGATTAAGAACAACAGTTTATGTATTAAGCAACATGTGATCCATACCTTACTGTGAAAGACCATAATTCACATGGATCACTTACTTAAACACAATAGGTGTTTTCTAGCAAAATCGTGCATAAATTAAAATGAGAAAACACAAACAACTTGCAAGAATAAAATTTTTATTAATTTAATTAAAATTACATCAGAAATATAGTCTTAGTGGGCATATTTTCCAACAATCCTCTAGTTACATTCTAAGACTATGTAAGTCCATAGATACCTACCCCTATAGAGTCTAAGTGTTTTCTCAAGACTCTCTTAGCTAAAGGTTTGGTGAATGAATTAGTTATATTATTCTCTAAGGTTATTTGTTCCACCATGATTTTCCATCTTTGAATAAATTTCCAGATCAGATAGTACTTCCTCTCTATATGCTTCCCCTTTTTTGTAGTTCCTTGTGTTGTTGCAATACAACACAATTGGCTTGTCCATGTTGGAATATATGTCCAAAATGTACTATATATTTCTGTATTTTAGAAATTAATAAAAGTATTTCATTCATGATTGCTTGTTTACATATATTTGCACATTAAAGGTCTGAGTGTGTTAGTAAGTAATCTATATGATTAGGTCATGTTTTCACAATAAGGTGTAGATTATACGATACTAACACATAAGCAAAAAATTATTCTTGATCGATTGATGAAGTTGGACATTTTATTAAGGTTTAGATTATTACAATATGGTTTCTAAATGGGAAATGATTTACCTTTAGCCAGTGAGTAGTCCACTCACACCAATAGTGTAAGCGTATTCAGAATACATAGAATTGGATCACGGGATAATAATCTTTATCAAAGTACTAAAACAAATAAAGACTAGTTTATCGTAGCTACTGCTTGGATGAGTACCCTAGGACTTGAGTGTAAGTTGGTGGTCTGGTGAAACTGGACTTGTACACTTTAATGTCTATTGGGTGAGGTCTTATTGCAAGGCCAATAACTTTGTACGTTAGGTGTATGACTCTAGTTAATTAAGACGAACTTATACAATAGAGTTTCTATACTTCATTATGTGAAGAAATTACCCCATTGTAATTGTTCGAGATAATCTAATAATCTAGGACCCTGGGAAACATGACTAAGTATGGACATTTTTAGGTAGCTCCCTGTGAAATATGGATACGTACTGGAAGTTGTGGATTATCGGACTAGTTATCAAAAGATAGTAGATGTCATTGAGAAATGTGTTAGTACTATTATCTTATCTCAATGACAGGTGCTACGTAGAGGGGTATTTTCGTCATTACACCTATAGATCGAGACACTACACTTGCAATATTATTCTCGAGGTTAATATTTCCATATTGTGATAAATGGAATATTTAAAATGATTAAAATGTGACTACTTGGTAGCAAGGGTCTTTTGGTCATTTTAGTAGCCAAGAATAATATGTCTTTTGGTTCTCAGAGTAGCTCAAATAACCTTAGTAAATTTATTTACTATATGGGCTTATTGGGTGAATTTATTATTCTAGGAGTCCAATTATTTATTTATTTGGGTTAGAATAATTAATTGGACCAATTTAATTAAATTAGTCTATTATTTAATTATCTTGGGTAATTTTATATTAAGTCCAAGTAGTTTAATTAATTAATAAAAGAACTAATATAATTAATTGATATATTAATTATCTTGGGTAATTTTTTATTGGGCCCAAGTGGATTAATTAATTAATAAGAGAGCTATTTAATTAGTCTAATGACTAATTAATATCACATGACCTATCAGGGTTTTGATGTAGCCATCATGTGCAAACGAAAGAAAAATGAAAATAGGAAATTAAAGGAAAAGGAAATTTGGTGGCTATTTTGGAAAGAAGAAAGAGAAAAAAAGAGGATATTGTTGCTAAATAAAAATATAGCAATTGCATGGGTTTTTGTATATAGTTGACCGAAATTCCTTAACAATTACTTTTTTCATGGGTTTCCAAAAGAGTGTTTTTCATTTTTTTCTGGAAAAATAAAAATAGCCACTGATTTTATTTCTTTGGGGTTTTTAATTTTCCTTCGTTTTCCCTTAATGTTTAGCTCTTCCGTTTTTGTTCCAATTTTATTCACCCTAATTCTACTTTCAACGGTAGAGGTTCATAGTGGTTAGAGAATACTTTGGAAGGTCAAGAGTTTGCAAACATGGTAAGTGTTTGATGCAAAGAAGTCGATAGTTAGCTGGTGTCCCTGCAGAACAAGTAGACGTTCCTATTCAACAAGCATCGTCGAACCCAAATTCGACTCTAGTTATTAAAGTTAATCGCCCTAGAAGTAAGTATTCCTAGACTTTGGCTTGGGAAAAATTTTAATTTGCTGTCTTCCGCTGCGTATTTAATTTTCCTACGATCCTTCAAGTGGTATTAGAGCTTTGGTTAAATCTAGGAGCATGCTTAGGGTTAATAACTAGAAAAGGTGGTTTTTCTACTAATAAAAATATAATCTTTGCGATTGTATGGATCCTTCATGATTTTTTGATATGGATAGATTTTATGTACGCCTCACGAGTGGAGGCATAAGCACCTGTAATTTATATTTTAATCGCTTTTTATAGAAATTGTGTACACCTCATTTTGAAAGGCATAAGTGTTTGAAATTGTATTTTAATTTATTTATATTTTTTTTGTAACAAAGAAAAACCCTGAAGAAGATTGTACAGAAAAGAAAAAAAAAATGGAAACTGCTGAGAAGACCACTATGTGTGGCTCGGGAGAATTGTCTCCCTGGAGTTGTGCCAGGTGCGCCGTGGACTGAAGTTGTTTGGAAGCCACAGAGATCAAGGATTAAAAAGCCTTGATCTTGGGGATGTGAATTGGTCAAAAAGGCTTGTATGATGAAAAAAAAAAAAATTAAGTGGGAGAGGGGTTCCCACGACGTTCTTAGAGATTATGGTTATCATCGCGTCATTCTGAGCATGAACCCCCATAGGATGGATTTTTACGAGAATCTAGAACTAATAGAGGAATTATAATTAAATCCTAGGATAAGATTCAGTATCGGCCAACTTATCGTTGGAGGCATTAATGCTGAATTATCCATAGGTGGTGAGAGTAGTGGCCATCCTATTGATGGAATTATTTTTGGATCATTACCTATTAATGAAGTTTAATTTGTGATGGTTATACACTTAACTTAGAAAACTATTAACCTTCTTACGAAGATCTGTTAATTTTTCTAAGAGCTAAATTGTTCATATTTTTTGATAATGGTTCTAATAGGTTAACTATATCATGAAAATAATATGATATTTCAAAATGTGCATTTTTATATGTGTTTTTCAAAACAAATATTTTTTTGAATGAAGTTTTTCCCCTTAATTAACAGAAATGTCTGGTTTCAATCCTTTGTCCATTATTCTCAAGGAGAATAAATTAACTGGACCAAACTACATGGACTGGAAAAGGAATCTTAACATAGTGCTCACTACTGAGGAGTACAAGTATGTTCTAACCGACCCCTATCTTGAAATTGGGGAAGATTCCACAGGCCAGGATCATGAGGCGGAGAAGGTATGGAGAAAAGTTGATGAAATAGCTTGATGCTATATGTTAGCTTCCATGTCCAATGTTTTCCAGTCTAAACACGAGAGCATGCCTATTGTGTACGACATCGATGTTTTGTTGTGCACCATGTTTCCTGACAAGAGGTGCCCCCAAAGCAGGAAGCTCTTAGAGCAATCATAAATACTAGGATGGCTGAGGGGGTATCAGTTCGCGAGTATATGTTCAAGATGATTGCCCACTTTGAAGAGTTTGAGGTCCTAGGGGCAATAATCGATCCCGAGAGCTAAATTACTATGGTTCTTGAGACTTTGCCAAAATCGTATTCTTAGTTCAAGTTAAATTATAACATGAACAAGTTGAGTATGTCTTTGTCAGAGTTGATGAAGGAACTTCAGGTTGTAGAAAAAATTATGAAGCATAATTCAAAGATTTTTGTTACTCGTTCGTATTCATTTTTTAGAACTAGGCCTAAGCCTAATAAGTTTAAAAAAAAGAAAGCTCGGAACAATGTAGGGGCCCAGCCTAAGGTATAAAGCCTGGTCCATCTAAGCCTAGCAACAAGACCAAGAGCAAGTGTTTCAAATGTGGTAAGAAGGGGCACTTCAAAAAGGATTGTCCGGACTTCTTAGCCAAGTTCTCCTCAGGTATTGCTCTTTACTTAGAGTCTATTTTGATGGTTGGATCATCATCCACTTGAATTGTTGATTTCGGAGCCACTGACTATATCTGTAACTCTTTGCAGGGGTTTAGCAAGATAAAACAATTCAATATAGGAGAGCATAGACTTAGAGTGGACAACGGAGTACAAGTGTGGGTTGAAATAGTGGGAGACTTAGAGCTATTATTTGATTGTAATAGGGTTTTAATTTTGAAAGATATTTTATATGTTTCTAGTTTTAAACAGAATTTGGTTTCAGCTTATAAATTGATTAATCAAGGATATTATGTTTCTTTCCAGTCTAATATTTCAATCAGTAGAAATAGAAATATTATTTGTTCTAGAAACATGTATGTGAATCTTTTTTATATTAATTATATTAATTGTCAAATAAATAATACTCAGACGAATCTAATAATAAGAAAAGAAAGGCTACATCAAACAACTCTTATTTATAGCACTTGAGATTAGGACATATAAATCTTACTCGGATTCAAAGGTTAATCCAAAATGAGTTTTTGGACTCATTGAAATTGGAAGAATGACCTCAGTGTGCATCTTATCTTAAGGGTAAAATTACCAAAAGATCCTCTACTCAAAAGGCAGAAAGGGCCAAGAAAATATTAGAGTTAGTTTATACTGATGTTTGTGGTCCTATGTCTTCACCAGCTAGAGAAGTTTCTAATTACTTTATCACGTTCATAGATGATCACTCGCGTTTTGGTTATGTTTACTTGATAAGGCTCAAGTCTGATTCCTTTGATATATTCAAGGAGTTTAAGGTTGAGGTGGAGCACCAAACAGGTAAACTAATAAAAAAAGTTAAGATCAAATTGTGCTGGAGACTATCTCCTTGGTGAATTCAAGGACTACTTAGCACATCAGGGTATAATATCTTAGCTAACTTCACTTGGGACTCCCTAGCAGAATGGAGTAGTTGAGAGAAGAAATAGAACTTTGATGAAAATGGTCAGGAGCATGATCAGCCATGCAACTCTTCCTATTTCTTTTTGGGGATATGCTCTGAAAATAGCAATATATATTTTGAACTTGGTACCTTCCAAGTTAGTGCTTAGGACACTCTATGAGACGTGGACTGGACAAAAGCCTAGTATGAATCATCTTAAAGTATGAGGTTGTCCAACTTATATACTGACTAAAGGAAGTAAGCTAGACACAAGATCAGAATTGTGCTACTTTGTAGGGTATCGAAAAGGAACAAGGGATGTATACTTTTATCATCTCCAAGTGCAAAAGGTAATTATTAGTACTCATGCTAAGTACTTGGAAGATGAATAAAGTGTATCCACTAAGGTTTTGAATAATGTGAAATTGGAAGAGAAGTTAATTGACGCTTCAACTTCTAGCAACTCGATTGAGGAACCAAAAGAGATACAACCAGATGTTCCCATACATATTGAGTCACGTCGTAGTGGGAGGATATCTAGGGTTCCTGAGAGATGGAATGGAGAGGCTTTGAAGTCGTCTCCGATCATCAGGAACAAGATCTTGCTAGATACTGCGAAACCATTATTGATGTTCATGCGGACAAATGGCAAACCGCAATAGATGCTAAGATTAAGTCTACGTATCTTAATTAAGTTAGGGATCCTGTCACTGCACCTGAAGGGATTAAACCATAGGGTATGACTGGGTATACAAGAGAAAGAGGTGGGGATAGAAAGGTGAAAACTTTTAAAGCAAAGTTGGTCTCAAAAGGTTATACTCAGAAAGAAGGTATCGATTATAAAGATACCTTTTTACATGTTACCATACTTAAGTCTATACGCATTCTCTTAGCCATCGCATATTACTATGATTACGAGATATAACAAATGGATGTCAAGACGGCCTTTCTTACTGGCTATCTTTGCGAAGACATCTATATATTCCTGTTTGAAGGCTTTATTGCGAAAGGTCAAGAACATATAGTCTGCAAGCATACGAAATCTATTTATGGACTTAAGCAAGCATCATGAGCATGGAACATGTATTTTGATGAGACAGTAAAGTCTTATGGATTCATACAAAACGTGGATGAACTATGTGTATATAAAAAGTCAAATGGGAACAATGTGTCTTTTATGGTACTTTATGTAGATGACATTCTACTCATTGAAAATGATGTAGGGACATTGTCATCTATAAAGGTTTGACTATTAAGTTAACTTAGCATGAAGGATATGGAAGAAGCTAGCTACATTCTTGGTATTAAGCTTCTTAGAGATATGAAGAAAATAATGTTAGGCTTATCCCAATTTGTTTGTATTGATAAGATATTGACTAGGTTTAGCATGGATCAGTGCAAAGTGGGCAATCACACTTTTTAGGCATGGCTTGACCTTATCTTCTAAGCAGTGTCCTAAGACACAGGAAGAAAAGGAGAGGATGAGTAGGATTCTTTATGCCTCGACAGTGGAAAGTCTCATGTATGCCATACTTTGTATTAGGCTAGATATTTGCTTTGCAGTCGGCATGGCTAGCAGGTATCAATTAAACCTGCTTCTTTAGAAATTGTCACAATATATTGTAATCAGCCTGTCTTCGTCATTACACCTGTAAGTCGGAGACACTACACTTGTAATATTATTCTTGGGGTTAATATTTCCATATGATAATAAATGAAATATTTAAAGTGATTAAAATATAGCTATTTTTTAGCAAAGGTTTTTTGGCCATTTTAGTAGCCAAGAATAATATGTCTTTTGGTTCCCAGAGTAGCTCAAATAACCTTAGTAAATTTATTTACTATATGGGCTTATTGGGTGAATTTATTATTCTAGGAGTCCAATTATTTATTTATTTGGGCTGGAATAATTAATGAGGCTAATTTAATTAAATTAGTTTATTAATTAATTATCTTGGATAATTTTGTATTAGGCCCAAATAGTTTAATTAATTAATAAAAGAACTAATTTAATTAATTATCTTGGGTAATTTTTATTGGGTCTGAGTGGATTAATTAATTAATAAGAGAGCTATTTAATTAGTCCAATGACTAATTAATATCACATGGCCTATCAGGGTTTTGATGTAGCTGTCATATGCAAAAAAAAAAAAAAGAAAAAGAAAAAAGAAAATAGGAAATTAAAGCAAAAGGAAATATGGTGGCTATTTTGGAAAGAAGAAAGAAGAAGAAGAAGAAGAAGAAGAAGAAGAAGAAGAAGAAGAAGAAGAAGGATATTGTTGCTAAATAAAAATATAGCAATTTTGTGGGTTTTTATACATAGTTGACCGAAATTCCTCAACAATTACTTTTTTCGTGGGATTCTAGAAAAGTTTTTTTCATTTTTTTGGAGAAATAAAAATAGCCACCGGTTTTATTTCCTTGGGGTTTTTAATTTTTCTTTGTTTTTCCTTAACATTTAGCTCTTCCTTTTTTGTTCTAATTTTATTCACCATAATTTTACTTTCATTGGTAGAGGTCCATAGTGGTTAGAAAATACTTTGGAAGGTCAACAGTTTGCAAATGTGGCAAGTGTTTGATGCGAAGAAGCTAATGGTTAGTTGGTGTCCTTGCGGAACAAGTAGACGTTCCTATTTAACAAGCACCGTCGAACCTAAACCGACTTTGGTTATTAAAGTTTATCGCCCTAGAAGTAATTATTTCTAAACGTTGGTTTGGAAAATATTTTAATTTGCTGTATTCCGCTACGTATTTAATTTTTTCGCGATCCTTTAGTTCCTCTGTGGCACGATTCTAAGTTTTGTAGGGAATTTTCTAAGCCAAACTGCTTCCTTAGATGCCTTTAAATTTGCCAAATACTCAACTTTTATGATTGAGTTAGCAATGTAGGATTGCTTAATACTACTCCATGAAATAGCTCATTTAGACAAGGTGAAGATATATCCACTTGTAGATTTTCTCTCATCCTTATTTACTTGGAAGCCTGAGTCTATGTATGCTGTAAGAACTAAGTCATCAGCCTTATAAACCAGTATGTAATTTCTCATTCTGCTATACTTTATAGATTGCCAATGAACTACATCGGGATTTGATTGATATTCACTGATTAAGCCAACAACAAAGCAGATATTTGATCCAGTACACAATATGACGTACATGAGACTTCCTACAATCAAAGCCTAGGAAATCCTACTCATCCTGTCTTTTTCTTCTTGAGACTTAGCATAATTCTTTGAAGAAAGAGACAACCCATGTCTGTAAGGGATTAGTGCTCCCTTGTATGAGTCCATGCTGAATTTAGCGAACATCTTGTCAAGATATGTGGCTTGGGATAAACCTAACATTCTCTACTTCCTATTTCTTAGATGCTTAATGCTAAGAATGTAACTTGCTTCTCCCAAGTTCTTAATATTAAATTGATTAGACAGTCAAACCTTAGTAGATGCCAATATCCTTATATCATTCCTAATAAGTTGACTGTCATCCACATATAATACAAGAAAAACCACATTCACGCCTTCCAGTTTCCTGTACATGCATAGTTTATCCGTGTTTTAAGTAAAAACATAAGACTTCACTGTCTTATTGTTTGCGGAGGATTATGACATCAAAATATAGATTTATCAAAAATGCAGTCGTTATGCACCAACAAATTTTAAATCCTACTCTTTAATATACAAATTAGCATAGTGGAAAGTAAGGTATCGAATCTCACAAGGAACAAGAGAAGTATACTCTATAAAAAAATATCAATTACTCTATGCATATGAAATCATCTTGTAAACACTTAGCTGAACCAATTCTAATGGTGACCTATTTACATGAATGCACAAATTGGGGGAAAATTGAATTAAGAAACTTCCTAAAATGAATCCTAAACAAATTAGAAAACTAAAACCAAATAGGAAACAAATTCAAAACAGGAAACTTCCAAACCAATTAAGAATTATTATGCTTAAGCCTATGTAGTGTAATCAAATTATGACATTTATCATTGATGGGATTACTTTGAGCAATTAGTTTTAGAGACCTTTCTTAGCAAATTAAATCTCTCATTCTTGCAAAAGTGGATTAATCCTTAGTTAGCCTATAAGTTAAAATCCCTAACTTCATTCTTCAATTTACTCCAAATTGATTAACCTTTTCTTAAAGACATTAATACTTCAATTAATCAATTGTCATAAACAAAGAACAAAATTGATAAATATACAAGATATCACTAATACCAATTTACATACCCAGTTAGCCTTGAAAATATGTAAATTGATCAACATGCAATTCTTTATAACTTAGCTAAGCCAGTTAGCCTAAACACTCAACTAAGTATAACTGCTACTTAGACAAATCAATCAAAAGATTAAGTTATCTTAGCTTTATCATCATGTGAATCAAGAGGTAGTTAGCTAAACACAATTAACTCAACAAAATTAATAAGAATGAAACCTAGAATTACACAAATACTCAAGAGGTAATCTCATTGTATTAAGGATAAGATCTTCGACATATGTGAATCTCCAAATATCAAAATATAATAACAAACATAGCCTTAAAACATATATAAAACTTGAATTTTTTGAATTGCAAAGAACTAAGAACAAACAAACTTGGAAACAAGAAAGAACAAGAGAAAGGGTGAAAGATTTAAACTTGAGAAGCCAACAATCTCAAACTTTCTTGCCTCCTTGCCTTCTCTTCCTTTCTTTAGCTTTCTTGGATCCTTTTCCCTTATAGAATTATGGGTCTTGAAGAAGTACCTTTAAGAATATTAGAGATATATGTTCTTGGACGTCCTTGCTTTTATAAAAGCCCTTTAAACCATCCTTGAATATAATTGGGAAGTTTAAACTGTCCTTGGATGAATTTAGAAACTCCTAAAACTCTTCAGGATACTTGCACGGCTGTGCATCATAGCCATGCACAAAAATCTTCCAAATTCCTTGCAGTTGGTACGACATCATTGTATGGTCGTGTAGATGGTAGAGCTACTTTTTTCTCATTTTTTGCAAACTTCTGGGAGCAACAATTCATCTCCTGTTATGCACGAGATCACGCGCGGCCATGCACTAGGCCGTGCATATCTTTTGAGGTCTGTTCTATTTTGTAGGGCTTGATGCACAGTCGTGCATCAAGCTGCACTCCTGAAAAACACTTAAAGAAGTTGTGAAATATGTATTCCAAGACCTTAAATGCACATATATACATTCTCATCATAAAAATACATCATATAAGCCCTATTCTACTCATTTTCCATTAAGAATCCTTAAGATCTATGAAAATACATTTTGAGTAGAAAATCATTGTTTATTTTATAAAAGCATGTCAAAAAGTTAAGGAAAAATTCTACAAAAGTGTAATTATTTCACACCTAACAAATACCCCACACTTAACTTTTTGTACGTCCTCGTGCAAAAAAAATCTTTCAAAAATGATTAAGACATTGAAATTTTTAAAAAAATATAATGGAGATATTAACTCTTCTTTTCACAATGAAAAATATTCTAACATGTATTTGATCAAGAAGATTTGAGCAAACTAACATATTATGTCAACTAGACCTAAGGCCATTGAAGTTAGTTTAAACAAGTCTATCTCTATTCAATGCTTTCCACTCCATTCCTAACTCTAAACATATAAGTCATGCAAATCATATAAGTAAAGTCTAAAGAACTAATTTCAAGTTGTGTACTTTGTGCTTGTCTAAAACTACTACAAATTGGGTAGTAAACTAGGACCTTCTTTTTCACTTGAATATTTCTTTTGCAAACTTTTTCTTGGGATTAATAGCCTCAAGTGAGTATATTTCACTCCTTCTCATAATATTAGCCCCTTATTCAATCCTTTCCTTTTCACCTGTAGTTTTTCTTATGTTTTCTCTTTTTTCACATTGTTTTTGGCCAAAGGACATGTGGTTTGCATTCATAGACTTTTTTTCTCCTCACTTATCCTATTTACTTAAACCCAAATTTAGGACTAGTTTATATAAATTTCACCCAAAATTAGCTCATAAACCTACTTATACTTCAACATCAATTTATACAAACGTTGCAAGGTTAAAAACTTCATACATCTAATAATAAATCAACAAGGATAAATTAAATTCGCAAGACTTAGTTATTTTCAACAAAATATGAAAGTTTAACAACAATCTAAGTGATTAAATAAATATCAAAAATATTTTTCAAAGTCAAAAGAAAAGACTTTAACTCCACCAATTTTACTTTGTAAAAAATCAAAAAATTGTTATTGTCCTAAAATGAATAAAAATACAAGAATATGGCCTTAAAAAAAATTGTTATTGCCCTAAAATGAATAAAAAATGCAAAAATGGGAAAATGTTTGTTTTTCTACCCCTACACTTAAACTGAATATTGCCCTCAATGGATTAAAAAGAAATAAAACAAGAAAGCATAACCAATGAGACAAAAGAAAAATAGAGGGGGAAAAGAAAACAAACTTCCTTACATAGAATCCAAGTAGCCAAGAGAAGAGCTACAAAGTTGCAAAATATTTCTAGAGTAAAGCATCAAAGAAACACAATTAGATTATTGGGTACATAGCTAAAAGGAAAAAGGAAAAAATGGCAAAATAAAACAACATAAAGGTGCATAAAAATAAACCTATTCTAGAAAGCTCTCACACTATCAAAAAAAAAAAAAAAAACATTAAAAGATAAAGAAAGAAATAAAACTACTAAAAACACTCAATCTCGGGTAGCCGGAGGAGGTGGATCATCATATATTAGCGCATCATCAAAAGGGACCACCAATGGGTAAAATTGAGAAGATGTTCTTGCACCAAAATGAGAAGGTCGTGAAGTGTAAGTAAAATAGATGGAATTGAAATAAGAACTTAAATTGGCCTCTATTCATCCCATTTATGCATCCACAATATCCATTCTTTGTCCCAGAGAATCCATCCTTTACATATAATGACCTTGCATAGTATCCATTATTTGGTGGAGAAAACTAAAGCCTTGTTCCCTACTAGCTTGCATCTCCCCCAACATACACATCATAGGCGAGAAATCATATGAAGAAGATGGTGACATAGAAGGGGGATCAATAGAAACCTCAGGCTCAATAGGAATATCCGGCTCATCTTTATGTACTTCCCCTCATGTCCCACGGCACCTTCAATATCCTAAAAAATATATTGATTTACACTAACTCTTCTAACCATGCCCATATTTTGGAGGGTTTAAAAGTTGAGGGGAATCATATGCACAGTCACTTCTAAACCCATATCATCATGAATCAAATGAAGATTTTTAGCTAGTCAGGTGATGTATGAGGAACCACAAAGAGCACCTCTCTTAGAAGCTACCATGGGGTCAGGATAAGAAGCAAAAGAGAGAGTGATATTGATAAGAATGCGATTCATGATAGACCAAAGAAGGAATAGATCCCGCCAAGTTACCACTGCATCACTTTTCTTCATACCCCCAATGGTGTGAGCAATGAGTCTATGGAAGCATCTAATAATAGGTGAGGTAAATTGGCTACTCTTAAAAATACGTGCCCTCCACATAGGGCCAGTGGTATGTGCTTGCCAAAAAGCTACCTCATCTAAGTCATTAGCAAAGCTATCTTTTTTGTGGTGCACTATCCTCCCTTACATAGAATCCTAAAGCCACCCCAAATTGATTGAGAGACATGTTGAAAGTTTGTGCACATAGGTGGAAGCTAATAGTGTTTACATTGTCAAATTATATATTTTCTTGCCCAAAGGAGTAGGTGCTAAAAAATTCTATCATTAGATTACCATAACCTAGTTCGATGATGTTAAAAAAATAATTGCAATCTGAATCATAGAGAAGGCGAGTGATTTTCTCATTAATGCCTCATTGTTGAAGGACAGAGTGATCGATAAAGTATTAGGCCAAAAAGTCCTATGGCAGAAATTCTTAAATCTAGCGATTTGTGTGGGGTCCATGAAATGTAGGTTCACAAGGTTGTATTTCCTAGCTTGGTCCGAAGGTCTAAAACTAGAGCCACTACCCCTTCTTACCATATGTTTTCATTTAGGAGCCATGGGATGTATCAAGATGGGAAAAAAATGCCAAGAAAAATAAGATATAGTAGTGCAAATCAAGATGAAGTAGGATGTCAAGAGGGGATCAAAAGATAAGAAGATAATAGATGATAAGGTGTTCAATAAAGAGTGAATATCTCCTTTGACCTTTCATTCAACTACCAAACAAAACCCATTCATTTAGGTAGCAAACTACTCCACAATTTTTACTACAAGGTACTCTACTTCATGTATCGTTACCAACACAATTCAAAGTTACTCAACTCCTCAATGTTAAGATGTCAACTTGCAATCCACACAAGAAAATTTCAGTCATGTCAAGTAGACAGAAAGCCAGCTACAATAACCAACCGAACTTCACCGTAGCAAAGCCCAAACGTCTCAATTTATCTCCAGTACTTTCTTGCAATCAATCTAATGTGCTCAAACAATAAAATGTAGCAATGTATATCAATTTAAATCATTTTGATGGAATAATTTTTTAGCAATGGGCAAATATCATAATCAACCTTACATTGCACCAAATCATCCCTCAACTTCACAATAGACAAGACATTATTCCACCATCAATCCTTAACCATAGAACAACTAATTTCAGCTTTTAATTACTTCATAATTGCAAAAAAATTCCTATTTTTTGGACCCCTACAACAGTAAAATTGTTCAACAAAAATCCATAAGGATTATATTTTGTTCCGCACAATCTCTTCCTTATGTATTGAGGATGAATTGTTTGAAGCTTTTCTTACCAAAACATCTCTAATTTGCAGAAATTTTACTGAAGAAAACCCCCTTTAAAAGCTGCAATTTTTGGACCAAAAGTTGGAGAAAATTTGATTCTTGAAATTGTTATGGCCCAATGATGGATTTAAAGGTAAATATGGCAGGTAATTTGTTGTTGGTTTGAAGAAAACAGAGTAAGGGTACACGGGTGGAAAAAGAATGAAGAAATTTGAGAAGAAAGATGAAACACCCGTGCAGATCTAAAAGTTTAAAGAAATCTGCGATGGGTGCACGAGCAGAGGCATGGTTGTGCCCTTGCCCGTGCATATTACAGAAATGTTCGGTGTTGGCATGGCCTTAGGCACGGGCATGCCTTTGGCCGTGCAGATTTCAGAGAATTTTTTTTTTATTGTGAAAATAAAGGAAAAGAATTCTAAGAATTTCAAACACTCTCAAAGAAAATATTTTTGGGATTTTTAAGTTTTTTAGACAACCTAAATAGGGAAAATAAGGTGAAATAAGAAGAAGGAAAATAAGATTGGGTTGCATTCCAATAAGCACCATTATTTTATGTCGTTTGCTCGATAGCTGCACATTGTCAATGGATCCTAGGCAAGAGATAAAATAAAGTAAGCGTGAAAAACAAATAGAGAAATACACTACTTTTTGAGAAATTACTCTTTTGCCCCTATATGATGTTTAAGCATTAAAAGGATCCCTAGTGTTAAGAGGTTGAGATAGAAGCTTATTAGATAGTTGTGCTTTGATTTGACTCACATGTATGGCCAATTATTCCACTTGATTCTCTAGATTTTGAATGCTAGATTTGGTCACCTTTTGAAAGTTAAGGATCTAGATTCAAGAGATTTAACCATATCTTCCAGAGACATGCTATTAGATTGGTCTTGGGAAAGTGGTGCATTAGAAGGGTTGTTGGAAACGTTTTGTGGTCTCCTTTCTTAGTTTCCTTATCTAAGATTTGGATGGTTACACCATCCCTCATTATAATTTTTGGAATAGGGATTGTACCTTCTAGGAGATTGATTTGGGAACCCTAAACCATTCACATGTTTATTAGAACCTAGGGTAGGACATGAATCACTCATATGCTCAGGAGAGTTACACATATTACACGCTTTAATTTGTGAAAGTGGTCCAAGCATCTTACCTACCAATGTAGCTAACTTATCCACTTTATCTTCCAAAGAACTTGTCATAATGTCCCCTACTTTCCTAATTGAGCGAATCCTTGTGCTAAAAGATTGTGTTTTAGCTGCCATATTCGAAATTAACTCCTTAGCAGCTTGTAGGGTTTTGTCCACAAGGGCACCACTACTTACTACATTAATTATTGATCTATCATGTGGAAGTAATCCCTTATAGAAATATTGAACTAACAATTTCTCACAAATTTGATGGAGGGGACAACTAGCACAAAGCCTTTTGAATCTTTCCCAATAATCATACAAGGACTTACCATGCAATTACCTTATAGCACATATCTCTTTCCTAATTGATGCAACCCTCGATGCAAAAAAATATTTTTCAAGGAAAAGTCTTTGCATATTTAACCAAATATAAATGAAACCAGTTAGAAGATCATATAACCAGTCTTTAGCCCCACCATGCAAACTAAATGGGAATGCACATAATTTAATGACCTCATCTTGGATACTATCCAGATTCATATTAGAGCATACAACATAGAGTTCTTTCAAGTACATATGTGGATCTTCACCCTGTAACCCATGAAAAGATAGGGAAAATTGAATGAAATGTGAATACAATTTAAAATTACTGGTGATTTGAGGAAAAATAATGCATGTGGGGTGATCATTAAGAGTAGGTGCAAAAAGTACTTTTAGGGATAAATTGGCAGCCATTAGAGAATTAAAGTGAGGAGAGATTTCACCAATTTGTTCCTCGATTTGTTTACAAATTGTAAGAACTTTAGATTTGGGAGAAGAATGCTCCTCCGGATGAACTCATTCTTCACAAATCCTAGCTTCTTGAGGATTCGATTTAAACGTATTAGTATTTGCTTCCTTATCTATTTTTTTACCACTGCTAAGATTTACCAAGAAGATGAGCAACCGACGAAATAAAATAAACCAAATTAAAGAGTAAAAAGAAAACTTTGGCACCAATAGAATTAATTTAACCAAGTATCACAAGAATCATGCAATGGTAAAGATGATCAAAATATTTCTTTTGTTCCACGGCAGCGGCGCAAAAAATTTGTTTGCGGAGGATCACAACATCAAAATATATCTTTATAAAAAATACAGTTGTCATGCACCAACAAATTTTAAACCTTACTCCTTAATATACAAATTAGCACAGTGGAAAGTAAGGTATTGAATTCCACAAGGAACAAGAGAAGTATACTCTATAAGAAAACATCAATCACTCTATGTATATGAAATCATCTTGTGAACACTTTGCTAAACCAATCTAATAATGACCTATTTACATAAATGCACAAATTGGGGGAAAATTGAATTCAGAAACTTCCTAAAACGAATCCTAAACAAATTAGAAAACTAAAACCAAATAGGAAATAAATTCAAAATAGGAAATTTCCAAACCAATTAAGAATTATTATGTTTAAGCCTATATAGTGTGATCAAATTGTGACTTTCATCATTGATAGGATTACTTTGAGCAATTGGTTTTATAGACCTTTCTTAGCGAATTAAATCTCCTATTCTTGCAAAAGTGGATCAACCCTTAGTTAGCCTATAAGTTAAAACCCCTAACTTCTAATTACTCCAAATTGATTAACCTTTTCTTAAAGACATTAATACTTCAATCAATCAATTTTCATAAACAATGAACAAAGTTGATAAATGCACAAGATATCACAAATACCGATTTACATACCCAGGTAGCCTTTAAAATATGCAAATTGATCATCATGCAATTCTCTATAATTTAGCCAAGCCAATTAGCCTAGAAACTTAACTAAGTATAGTTGCTATTTAGAGAAATCGATCAAAAGATCAAATTTTCTTAGCTTATTCAATAATAAGAATCAAGAGGTTGTTAGCCAAACATAATTAACTCAACACAATTGATAAGTGATGTGTATGATTTGGGTGTACAAAAATCATTCAATTTGAAATCCATCCCTAGACAAGTTTTAATTAAAACATTAATCCCAAATTACACATAGAGCAAGTATACTCATCGCAAGCATAGTATAAGGAGTTAACGAGTATCAATGTTCAGGGAACAACTGCCATTAGTTACAATTCATTCAATATTTAGCCGACCTAATAAAGTGATAAGATGATAAAAAGAAAAACAAAGAAAAATATATATAACTTAAGGATGAAAGAATATGCAATTTAGACAAATATTCTTGAAGACATAACAATCAATTACTTAACAAATATCACAATCAATTATTATCTTGGTATCATGAAGGATGTAAAATAGATCATATTCGTTTGCAATCTATGGAATCACTATCTTTTAGTTAAATTAATGAACATATTCTCTCTCAACCAATTTATCCAAAAGATGCATTAAAAATCAATCCTCATAAACCCTTATATTCTAGGTGATTTAAAGTATGAAATTAGTCAATGAATCTATATTCTAGCAATCATCAATTAATTATTGATCACCCAAGTTCTTTATAATTAACCACTTTTTTAAAGCAAGTTAAGAAATAACAAATCTAAAATTAATTAAATTGAACCCACTATCAATCTTTTTTTGAAGTAAGTCAACAATAAGAATCAACCAATCAATTCCTTAATAAAAATAAGTAATCAAATCCCAAAAAAAATAATTAATTGATCAAAGAATTAAATTAACTCAAGAAATCATGAATCCCCAAATAATGTCAAATTACAATGAAAGAATTAATCACATAATTATTCTCGAAATAGAAAATAAAGGTAAAAGAAAGCATTCATAGACAGGTTCCTTCTTCTTCTCCTCGTAAACCTTCTTGAATAACGTCCATTCATTGATGAATCGCCTCTTTTTGTGATCGATTGGAAGCTTTGATCTTTGGATTCATATGTTCCCCTTGTGTTTTTCCTTGCTTAAATAGGCTCACAAGAGGCCAAAATTCATTCCTTAAGAGTTCTAAGCCAAGTAGAAGTTAGAAAATAGCAAAATTCTTAGGAAATTTCCAAATCTGTGCAAAACAGGAAAACTCGCCATCATGGGGTAGATGAGAGCCGGCACCGGTTCTGTTGGGCACGACGGGCGCACCGGCATTGCACTGTACCCGACGTGCTCTATTTTTATTTACCTAATTTTCCCATTCCAGAGTTTGGCCGGCGCCGGCTGTGCTCGTCACGATCGGTGCCAGTTGGGCATTGCTCGTCGATGAGTTTTTTTGTCGTTTTTCTTTTGTTCTGCAATAAAACATCAAAACACCTTTCCAAGGGTAAAATATTAAATATAAAGGAATATGACTAGTTATTGTATCAAATGTATCACAAAACCTCCTCAAATAACTAGGAAAGTATTAATGAATTTAGTTCCTATTACATTGCCTCACACTTGAACCTTTGCTTGTCCTCAAGCAAAGTATTTTGAAACAAGGAAAAACAAGACAATCCTTCAAAAATTTCAACTATAACAAAGCCACAATTGTCTTTCAAACTTTAGATATGACCTTGGCATTCTTCACAACCCTTTGAAAACTTTCACAAATTAAAGTACTAGATAAGGCATATCAAGGCCCTTGAAGTCATATTAAGTAAGTTTATACTTTAATCTAAGAAAATTATTTCACCCTTCAAGTAAAAACATAGATAATATAAATCATAAAAGTCAACTATCTACCAACTCAAGCATTATAAATCTAAAAATTGCACAACTCAAGTCATGATTTAAGAAAAACACTCCATTTTTTTCTTTCTCAATTTTTTTCCCAACAATTTGCATTCGGGAATAAATAGCCTTAAGAAAGTGGATTTCTCTTCACTATCCGTATTAGCCCCTATAATCAAGCAAAACGTGCTCTTCTATCTTCAAATATGAAACATTTTTTTTCAACTCATTTTTCAACTCACAATAAGTTTGTTTTTTTTTTTTTTTCACTCTAGTCTTTTATTTCCTCACATTCCTTATTCACAACTCAAAGTCAAGCAAATTTTAAACCCATAATACAAGAGTTAGCCAACAACTTTCCCCACATCCATCACATTATCCATCTCTAAACTAGATGAATAAAATTATATTCAAACACTAATGCATAAACAAGATTAACCCAAATTCTTAAGTCTTAACATATCCTATCCAATAAACCAATTCATTATTAATAAAAATCCACCAAGTGAAAACAAAACTCATATCCCAAGTAGGAAAGATAACTATAACCTTGCTAAAATAATGGAAACCACAAAATTGCACCAAAAAAAAAAAAAAAAAATTAGCCCAATGCTAGAATATATGGAATATATCTTCAATGCTAAACTCTCCTCTCACACTTAAATTGGACATTATCCTCAATGGCAAAAAATATAACAATGAAAGCAAAGCCAATAGATCAAAATAAATAATATACTTCCATAATAGAGTAACTTCAATATATGTGAATCAATCACAAGGAGTCATTGGGGAAATGTACCTAAATAAAAACACAAAGGAAATAAAAACAGAAAACATAAATCTGAAAAAGGGAAAAGAAAGAAAAATAAAAGAAAATAAAAATAAACTAAAAAGAAATCCTAAGAACAGTCATGAAAATATAAAAAGAAAAGAACACTAAAGAAAATAAATAGAGATCAGTAGAAAGACGTGTTAGTGTTGTGCCCTAGAGACAATCACTTGTACATTATATATGTCATATTTTATTTTAATAAAAGGTATTATTTGTCATACAATTTCTTTTGTTTACTTTTAAGTAATATAACTGTTCGATAAAGTCCCTAGTATAACACTGTGTTAAGGAAATCATGATAGAGATCATGATATGAGATTCCTACTACACTGTATAGTGTTAGTACTTAAATAGTTCCTTGTCATAGTATTAATGAGACAGGACATCATTAATGCGTTAAGACTAGCATGTGTTAGACTTCCTAATTTGATCAGGTGGTGGTCTCATATCCGTCAATATTGAGATACTCAAAGTTAACACGTGGATGCTTGTTAATGGAATGAGTTCATTGGATGACCTAGCTATGAGATAATCACATGGATAACTATTTAGTGCCAGTGATATAATCTCAATATAGCAAACGTGCAAGTATCCTTAGACTTGAGATTTCCAAGGTACTTTATTTGCTGAGCATTGTACTTTGATTCCAATCTCTAGAACTTGATCGAGGGCCGCCTATGGGATGGATATTGGGTACATTGTGAGGCAAGCCAAAGTAGTTGAGAGGGTCAATAAAGGATTCACCACTCCTAATAGTAGGGGCGAATATCTCACGGCCACTTGTAGGAATTACTACTCGAGAAGTCCTTGGCCAAGGCGGTTGTGTATTGTAAATAGTTCCAATTGATATACATCTAGAGTAATGGGTTCCTGGTACAAATACTATTGTATTTGGGCCAGAATTAATTTTGGAGGGAGTTGGCACTAATTCCTTACTCCAAACCGAATGAGATATTGTATGGTGAAAGGCGTTAATTGCATTGTAGTTTGTTATTGAAGGGTTCATGTTAAGCCACTTGACTTCCTGGGCTCTTGGGTGGTCATGATATATTGTTAGATACCACTCATGATCTGGGAATATAAGTTTATTAATTGATGAATTAATAAACCAATCCTGATTAGAATTAATAGAATTAATTCTAATTAATTATGGATTATTAATCTCAAAGACGTTTGGATTAATTCATGTTCGCTACCAATTGACTGGGAAGCCTAATAGGCTACACAATAGAGGATTATATATACTCAAGATGTTATTGGATAACATAGTGGGGTTAATTGCGAGAAAGAGAAGTTGTTGTGGACAAATTATAATTAGTTATAATTTATGGTCCAAGTTGTAATTGTGAGAACTTGATGTTTCCAATTACAATTAGGGAATTCTAATAGGATTAGAATTCTCAATTTTAGTAGGGTTTTTCAGTTTATATGTATGACATACTCGAAACCCTAGCTAAGGTTGGATTCACGGAAACCTTAGGCAATAAACAACTTCCTCTCTTCTCTCTCTATCATGTAGTTTTTTCTGAAAAACAAATAACCCTAGCCGCCACTTAGATTTTCTACTAGCACAGAAAACTTCGTGCTTGAGTGTATCCTCTGTGTGGATTACTGTTAGAGATAATCACACACTGTGATTATAGTAGTTGGACGTTCAACTCTCATGGAATTTGATCGAGAGGATTGTTAGATTGCGGCTCGACTTGAAGAAGAAAATTTTTTTGTGCTTCGGATGATTAAAGAAAGGTAAAAAGCTATTACCTTTGTTATCTTTATGTTTTGTTTTCCACACATATGCAGATCCTGGGATGATATCTCGTTTTATTTTTCTGCTGCGCCATATATGATATGCAAAAGATACCTAACAAGATGCTCAATCCTTGTCATCATCATGGTCATCCTATCATCATCCTTAGCATGGCGAGCATCACCTCCTTGAGGTCCAGAAAATTGTTACATCTATTGTGCCCATTGTTGTTCTTAAGCGTCTTGCCTCTTGTGAGGGCAATTATGGACTCACGAAGTTAATGTAATATCTTCGTTTGTGTCTTTATGCCCACTCTCAACTGCTCTAATTGACCCCTCACCTCAGCCTCAAAATCAGTCCTTGATTGGGATTGAAAACCACTACCACGAGCTCGAGGTGGTGGTGCAGGATGCTTCTCCTCCACAGGTGGAAGCTCAACTTGTCTTGAGTGCTACACATCATAAGGCCTCAACCTTTACCTTGCCTCAGTACTGTACTGATAACCACAACTTACTAATGTTTGCTCAGTAACTAGATCTCTCTCAATTGTGATTTCAGTAAGTTCCTCCTCAAAACTAATGCTAAAGGCTTCTAGAATTTTCATGATCACAAGAAGGAAAACAAAGGCTTTGGTGAAAAGGCGAGAATGGAACACATCCCACATAGAATAGATAATCAAAGGAGTAAGTGGAATGGGTTGAGTGTGCATCATCCTATAGAGAATATAAAGCTCAATCACGCGGGGCTCATTGAACCCACTAGCCTTAGGAACAGTGATAGGGGCTAAAATCACCATTATTTTGCTAGTTATTTAAGGTTGTTTTGAGATATATATGTTGTAATAACTAGGTATATTCCTTCTTATTTAATATTTTGTTTGTAACAAGTGTTTTTGGTAAATTTATGCAAATTTGAGCTAAATTTGAGTAAAGTTGGAGAAATTCCAGAATGTACCTGGCGTCAGGCCCAGCCAAGGGACCAGGCGCCGGGTCCATTCTGGTCAAGCAGAGGAAACAGAGCAAATTTCAGGAAGAAAATAGAATAGACCTGGCGCCAAGTAGGTCGACTGGATCGGGTCCAGGCCCATTCTGGAAGCCAGAAGAAAATTGAGAAAAATTTCGAGAAAGAGAAACTTGCACCTAGTGCCAAATGCGTCAACTGTACTTGGCGCCAGGTCCACTCTGGAAAGTAAAAATCCTATACATGAATTTAGGAATTTTCTAATAATTTTGATATTTTCTGAATCCTACTTGGCCAAGACTTCCCAAACTATTAATTTAGCATCTAAGAAGCCTATAAAAGTAAGAGAAAACACAAGGAATAAATGTGTGGAGGTGGATCCAAGAGCTAAAATTCCAAACACTCATTGAATGAGGAATTCGCCAAATCAAGAAAGGTTGTTCGAGAGAGTTTTTAAGGGAGAAGAAAGAGGTTTTTCGATGAGTGCTTTCTTTTTTCTTTATTTTCTTGTTCTTAAACAATGATGTATTTAATGTATTTATTGTCATTTAACATTATTTTGGATTGATGGTTTTGTGTTGATTTAGTTATTTGATCAATTGATTATCATATTTGGTATTTGATTACTTGTTATCATTGGTTATTGATGTGAGTTCTTCTAATTGACTTGGGATAATGATGTTAGGGGTTTATTGTATTAATTTTATATTTGTCTAATCTTAATGGACTTGAGTGATAAAATTAAGATTATAGGACTAAGTGATCAAAGATTAGTTGATTTCACCTCGAACAAAGGGTTATTATCTAATTTCATGTTTATATGGAATTGAGCTTAATGCATGTTTTGGTTATGTTAGTTTGATTGGTAAATCTGTTAATATTAATTAAAAGATAGTAATTCGGTGGATTGGGAAACGAAGTGGAATTTATCTAAGTAGATTCATGACTTGAAAAATGATTAAATTTTACTTGATATTCCTTCATGATGCCATGATGATAATTAATTGAGAGATGCTAGTTGGTTCATTATCATGTTTTCTAGGATAGTTGTCTAAATTGAATATTCCTACATCCTTGAGTTGTATATATATCTTTATTTTTATTTTTATTATTTTCTCACTTTATTTATTCGGTTAAACAATGAATGAAAAGTGATTAGTGTGTACTTATTTATTTGAGGATCGATACTCGTTAATTCCTTATACTATGCTTGCGATGAGTATACTTGCTCGTATGTGTATTTTGAGATTAATGTTTTAATTAAAACTTGACTAAGGGATGGATTTAAATTTGATGATTTTTATACACCCAAAATTTACGCGTCAAGTTTTTGGTGCCGTTGCCGGGGAACAATATCATGAAAGCTTGGATTTTGTTGATTTAACCATGTTTATATGTTTATATGTCCATATGTCTATATGTAAATATGTATATATGTTCTTTGCGTAAATTGGTGTACTATTTTGTTGTTTGTAATATTGTGTGACTTCATTGACTAGCATACTTCATGTTGTACTACAAATACTACTAACTTTTGTGTTTAGGTAGTTTGTGAATATATCTAATGTGTTTTTTTTCTTTTTTTTCTATTATTTGTTTTTATTTTTATTTCTTTCTTTGATTTTATTTGATTTTTGTTTGTTTTTATTTTTACTTTTGATTTGATTTTTGTTTTTCTTTGAGTGCAAGGTTTAAAACATTACCATGGACAATTATTCATGGGCATTACAATTATGATATATTGGTAAGGTTGCAAGTGCGCATTGATACTTTTAGTGAGACATCATTAGAAGCATCTATAAAATCTTTGTTGCCAATACAAATTCATCCATTAAGTGGCACGATAAAGTTTCCCAACGAATGAGCTATCAAAGAACAGAACTAGCCAAGTTGGTTGAAGATGCTATAAAGGTCCATACACTTGAATAAGAGAATCCCAAAGGAAAGGAGAGATGATATGAGGAACAATTGCCCAATTTGGAAAGGGAGGTATTCGATTCTCCTCTATGTGCTAATAATTCTAATTTCTCTTTGTCACATGATTTTTTGGATTCCTTTCTATTCTTGGAAGACAATGGTCCAAATGATAACGTATGGAATTTAACATGCGTCAAGGAGTTTGATTTATCCATGCTACATCATACAAAACCCTTGGAAGATGTTCACAACTCATACCCTTCTCTCCAATTTCAGGGAGGTAACGTGGTATTTGTAGATGCGGTTTAAAGTAAGGATTTCCTAACCCCATATTTAAGAACTCAATTACTAAGTTAAAGGGAAATTTTAATTGTGACAAATCTTTTAAAGGGATAAGTAGTGATTCTAATGTTTATATACTTTTTAGATATAATTTACATCTTTGTATTGAAAACTTGATTTGTATGTCAAAAAAGGTACTATGGAAGGGGGAATCATACATTTACATTCATTGCAACTAATATTTTCCATGAACCTTTCATTTTTCAAAACCCTCTCTTGTTTCTACTTTGATCATGCCTACTTTTTCAATGAGCATTAATTTCTCTTACAAAGGTTTGATGAAGGAGCATGATGCATGGAAAGAGTTTGTATCTTTATTTTTTGTTTGGGTTTGTTTCGGTTGTTGTGTATTATTTTCCACAAATAAGAAAAATATTCTCCGGATTAAGTGTGGGGGAGAGAGTCGTGTCTTTATTTGCTTTGTTAGGATTTTTTTGGAGGTTATTTTCTTTTATTTAAGTGTTGTTATTACTTTATTTGTGCTTTTATGTCTGTTTTATTTTATAGGTAAGAATAAAGTCCTCTAGGTAAGCCATTCTCTCTATCTCAAGTTTGGATATCTAATAGAGCATTATTGTACTTGGGGAGTATTGTTTAAACTTTCTACCACTGTATTAGTTTTGGTCCCTTTAGAGATGCTTTAATGTACTGTTAATTCTTGACCAATGAGGACATTGTCTAATTTAAGTGTGAAAGAGTGGTTTGGTAATATTCTTTGTCTAAGTTTTTATCAATCATCTTGGTGTTTTCTTGGAATTGAGCTACTTTGGAAAATTTTGAAATTGATAAACAATTTTGTTTATACTCTTGAAAATAATGTTTGGAAAATTGGAGCTATTCCGTAATGGAAGTATTTTCTTTTCTCTATTTTTCCGCTTTATTAATTTTGGTCTTCTTGGTTGTGCTTCTATTGTTATTTCTTTAGCCATTAAGGACAATGTCCAGTTTAAGTGTGGGGGGAGAAGAGGTTGAAGAAATATTTTTTCATATCATTTTTGTGAAATTTTTTCAAAATTTCAGTGGTTTTCATTGTTTAAGCAATGATGCAATTCTTTTTCTTACTTGGATATGATTCTTTGCCATTTATTTGGTGGATCGTTATGAAATTGGTTTATTGGATAGGATATTTGTCAAGACTTGAGAATTTTGATTAATCTTGTTTATACATTGGCATTTGAATGTTATTTGACTCATCTAGTTTAAATATGGAGGATATGATGAATATGGAAAGTTTATTGGCTAACTCTTACATTATGAGTTTAAATTTTGCTTAGCTTTAAGTTATGATGAGCATGTGAGTTGATAAAAGATATTTGAGAGAAAAGATTGTGCAGAATTGTGGAAAATTCTTGTGAGTTGAAAAGTGAAAGAATGAGTTGATTGCTTCCTCTTTGAAGATGAAAAAAAAATTATTTTTGCTTGATATGGGGGCTAATACGGATATTAAAGAGAAATCTATTTTCTTGAGATTATGAATTCTCTAAAGCAAAAGAAAGAAAGAATTGTTTAGAGAAAAATTGAGGAGTGATGACTATAAAGGGGGCCAATATGATGTGCGAAGAGAAATCTATGTACTTGAGGCTATCAATTTCCTAAGTCATTCGAAAAAATAGACAGAAAAAGATTGGAGTGCTTTCTTTACATCATGACTTGAGTTGTGCAATTTTTGGAGTTATAATGCTTGAGTTGGTTAATGGCTTGACTTATATGATTGATATTATCTATATTTTAACTTGAAGAGTGAAATAATTTTCTTAGACTAAGATATGAACTTGATTAATTTTACTTCAATAGTTTTGTAATATCTTATGTTTCAAAGTTTGAATTATTTTCAAAGGGTGTGAATGACAAAAGTTTTATCTGAAGTTTGAAGGGAAGTTATAATTCTTGCTATGTAAACAAAATTTTTGAATAAGAAAGAACTTGTGTTTTCTTGATGATTTTCTTGGGTAAAGTGTTGTACTTGAGGACAAGGAAATGTTCAAGTATAGGGAGTATGTGATAGGAGCTAAAATCACTATTATTTTTTAAGTTATTAAGGTTGTTTTGATATACATTTTCTGTAATAACTAAGTATATTCCTTCCTATTTGACATTTTGCTTGTAAAAAGTGTTTTTGGTGAATTTGTACAGATTTGAGTTAAATTGGAGAAATTTCAGAATGCACTTGGCGCTAGGCCCAACCAAGGGACTAGGCGCCGGGTCCATTCTGGTTAAGCATAGGAAACAGAGCAAATTTCAAGAAGAAAACAGAACAAAGCTGGCGCCAGGTGGGTTGACTAGACCCGGTGCTAGGCTTATTTTGGATGGCCAGAAGAAAATTGAGAAAATTTTTGAGGAAGAGCATATTGCACTTGGTGTCAAGTGGGTTGACTGTACTCGGCGCCAGGCCCACTCTGGAAGGAGAAATTTTTGTGCATGAATTTAGGAATTTTTCAATGATTTTGGTATTTTTTGAATCTTACTCGGCCAAGACTTCTCAAACTATGAATTTAGCATCTAAGAGGCTTATAAAAGCAAGAGAAAGCACAAGGAATAAGTGTGTGGAATTGGATCCAAAAGCTAAAATCCCAAACATTTATTGAAGGAGGAATTCACCAAATCAAGAAGGTTTGTTCAAGAAAATCTTCAAATGAGAAGAAAGAGGCTTGTCTATGAGTGTTTTCTTTTATCTTTATTTTCTTGTTCTTAAACAATGATGTATTCAATATTTTTATTATAATTTAAAATTATTTTGGATTGATGGTTTTGTTTTGATTTAGTTATTTGATCAATTGATTATCATCTTTAGTATTTGATTACTTGTTAATCATTGGTTATTGATGCGAGTTCTTCTAATTGAATTGGGACAATGATGTTAAGAGTTTATTGCATTGATTTTGTATTTGTCTAATCTTAATAGACTTGAGCGATGAAGTTAAGATTATAGGACTAAGTGATAAAAAATTAGTTGATTTCACCTCGATTAAAGGGTTATTAGCTAATTTCATATTTATAAAGAATTGAGCTTAATGCATGTTTTGGTTTTGCTAGCTTGATTGAAAATTTTGTTAATATTAATAAAAAGATAGTAATTCCATGGATTGAAAAACGAAGTGGAATTTATCTAAGTAGATTTATGACTTGGGAAACAATTGAATTTTACTTTATATTCCTTCATGATTCCAAGATGATAATTAATTGTGAGAGTTGCTAGTTAGTTCATTATCATGTTTTCTAGGATAATTGTCTAAATTGCATATTCTTGCATTCTTGAGTTGTATATATTTCTTTATTCTTCTTTTTATTATTTTCTCACTTTATTTGGTCGGCTAAACAATGAATAAAAAAGTGATTAGTGTGTACTTGTTCCTTTAAGGATCGATACTCATTAATTCTTTATACTATACTTGCGATGAGTATACTTGCTCGTATGTGTATTTTAGGATTAATATTTTAATTACAACTTAACTAAGAGATGGATTTAAATTTGATGATTTTTATACATGCAAAATTTACGCATCAAACAACATTGTAAGAAAAGATATAGACTAAGACACGTAGGTTAGCTTCAAGATCATTGTTAGAATAGAAATCTACTTGCCCTACTAGACCTCTCCTGTACATCCTTAAGATAGTTATAGGATCACTCACTCTCCACTTAGGATCATAAATTATCTTTTGATTGTGGTGATCTATAGCTAACCAAGGCTCTTCATTACTGACATGTAGGATGGTAGTTAGTCTCTCTCTATCAATAAAGATAGGGGTTCCCTTTACCCTGGTCTCAATGGTCTCAAGATGGTTATTTTGTTTCTAGACCATATTAGCATAGAACTCTTTAATTAAAACAGGGCAATAAGGTCTCTTTAATTGAACTATAAGCCCCTACCCTAATCGTCTAAACATCAGTCCTAACTTGAGGGCATAGTTTAGAGAGAGGGCAAAGATATGTTCTACAATGATTTTATTAGCAGCCCTCTTGGAGTACCACTCTTGACAAAAAGGATCAATAAAATCAGCAGGGTGTAGGATCAAAGGGTCTATAGATGTAAAGATAAAGAAAGATGAGGCTCTAGCCCTTTTGGAAGATTGGCCTTTTTCTCTAGACATGATGAGAAGGTTTGAAGATGGGTATTACTAAGAATGATAGTAAGGCACTACAACAATATAATTACAACTTATCCCAATAAGATCAATCTACCATAATACAACACCATAACACACACAACCCATAACACTCCACAACTTTCAATCAAACCACAACCTCTATAATCCACATTATCAATCAATCCCAATCTCCTTTCAAATCCTGGAAAAAGAAATATAGTACCACAATTCAAACCACCAAATAATTCCCAACTAGTACACAACCTAATCATACATGAAAAACATGTTCATATTCCAATTCAAGAAAAATGCATTATGGCCAATAATATTATCTGTCTAGCATGAATTCATCATCAATATAATCACACTAACCTAAAAATAGCCAACATATGAACAAAATATGGAACATGGGCTAGCAAAAAATAATCCATAAATCATATTCTCATGCTATTCCGGTCATAATGAAGCTATCAAATCAATCAAATTCAACCAACAACTCTAAATCATGCAATTTTCATCCAAAAATATGCCCAAAAATAGTGAAAACTCCACGAGAAGAATTTAACCGTAAGAATGCAAGAAAAATAATACTTTTGTGTTCTCCCATGTATGGGCAAGAAAAATGTGTAATCTTTTTAAAAAAATCTTCGCTTGAAAAAAAAGATTTGAAAGTGGGGTTTTGAAGAAAAAATTGAGATTTTGAATTTTTAATCTGTAGATTCAACAAAGGCAAGGAGATTTGATGTTAGGTTGATGTTTTTGAAGGCAAAAATTGATCCAGTGGTGTTTGGAGATGAAGAAACGACACCAGTTGGAGAGAAAAATTGAGGGAAGTTAGAAAATTTTGAAAACAAATGGTCAAAATCGGCCATTTAGTGTGAAGCCCGACAGGAGTTAGCGTCAGCTTAGTGCGCCTGGGCCGGCGCCGACCCAAGACTGTCTGACCTGGCCAAGATTTTTTTTTTAGTTAATTATTGAAAATAACAATAATTAAAAGCACAAAATCATGAAGAAAATTCCATTATTCTAAAAATTAAAAATATAAAAAAAATACATGAAGGCAAACAAAAATTAAAGAGATGTCCTAATTCAATGAAAACCAAAGCAGTGAAAATCATTGTTTTCCACGGTCTTGATCACATAGATTTGTTTCAGTATTCCCCAGAAGAGATCCCATTTGATGGTCTCTAAGAAGTTCGACCAATTTCCCAATTTGATTTTCTAGATTGTGCATGGACTCCTCCTCCTCTAAATTTTGTGTCACAACATCCACTCCTTGAAACCTTACCTCAGTTGAGCTCACCATTTTGTTAAACAGTTCCTCTAATGATGGCTTTGATGTGGTGCATTATAGGGTAAAGCGGGTTGATTCCTCTAATTGCCACCAAAATTAGGAGGCCTAGGTTGGTTTTGATTTGTCCACGAGAAATTTGGATGGTTTTTCCAACCCGGATTGTATGTGGCATTGTAGGGATTATTAGCTTGTCGCTCATTACTAAAAAATGCAGCTTGTTCTAAAGAATCTTGGGATGAACCCATGATTTGACACTCATGATTAGGATGCCCTTCTTCACAAAAATCACAATTAATATTCATTACTTGGCCTAAAAATGGGGTCATCTCCATTTGTTCCATTTTTTGAGTAAGTGCCTCAACCTTAGCTTCTAGAGCAGCCTTAGTATTAACCTTGTGCACACCTTGAACACGCGCCCTATTCCTTAGATTTCCCCATGAGTAGTTATTCATGGAAATGTTCTCTACTAACTCATATACTTCCTCTAAGGTCTTAGAATTGATAGTCTTTCCAGCAGAAGCATCAACCAACTCTTTTGAGGCAAAGTTCAACCTACTATGGAAAATTTGCTTTTGCATTCCTAGCTCAAACCCATGATTAGGACATTTTCTAAGCATCTCCTTCCACCTTTCCCAACACTCATGAAGGCTTTCAGAATCTAACTATTGGAAGGTAAAAATATTTGTCCTAAGTTTAGCTGTTCTGACTGGTGAAAGGTACTTTGCTAAAAATTTTTTAGGTAGACCATTCCATATGATGATAGATCCTACTGGTAAAGATTTTAACCATGATTTAGCTCTATTCCTCAATGAAAAAAGAAAAAGCCTTAACTTTATAGCATCCTCCGAAACACCATTCATCTTAAAGGTGTTACAAATCTCCAAGAAACTAGCCAGGTGGGCATTAGGGTCTTCATCTGGTAACCCATCAAATTGTACCATATTCTAGATCATTTGGATAATATTGGGTTTAATCTCGAAGTATTCTTGAAGAATATGTAAGAATATGCAATTTAGATAAATATTCTTGAAGACATGACAATAAATTACTTAACATATATCATAATAAATTATTATCTTGGCATTATGAAAGATTTAAAATAGATCCATTTCGTTTGCAATCCATAGAATTACTATCTACTAGTTAAATTAGTAAACATATTCTACCTCAACTAATTTACCCAAAAGATACATTAAAAACCAATCCTCACATAAACTCCTATATTCTAGGTAATTTAAAACATAAAATTAGTCAATGAATTTATATTCTAGCAATCATCAACTAATCTTTAATTACCTAAATTCTTTATAATTAACTCAATTTTCAAGAAAGTTAAGAGAAATAGATCTAAAATTAATTAAATTGAACCCACTCTCAATCTCTTTTTCAAGCAAGTCAACAATAAGAATCAACCAATCAATTCCTTAATAAAAAATAACTAATCAAATAAAAAAAATAATTAATTGATCAAAAGACTAAATTAACTCAAGAAATCATGAATCCAAAAATAATGTCAAATTACAATGAAAATATTAATCACATCATTATTCTAGAAAAAGAAAACAAAGGTAAAAGAAAGAACTCATAGACAAGCTCTTCTTCTTTTTCTTAAAAACCTTCCTGAATAATGCCTCTTGATTAATGAATCGCCTCTTTTTGTGATTGATTGGAAGCTTTGATCCTTGGATTCATATATGCTCCTTATGTTTTTCCTTGCTTAAATAGGCTCACAAGAGGCCAAAATTCATTCCCTGAGAGTTCTAGGCCGAGTGGAAGTTGAAAAATACCAAAACTCTAAGGAAATTTTCAAATCTGCGCAAAATAGGAAAACTTGCTGTCATGGGACAGAGGAGAGCTAGCACCGGCTGTGCTCGACGTGCTCTATTTTTTTTTTAGCCAATTCTCCCATTCCAGAGTTGGGTTGGTGTCGGCTATGCTCCTCATGGTCGGTGCTGGCCGGGCACTGCTCGATGACGAGTTTTTTCATCGTTTTCTCCTTTTTCTGCAACAAAATACCAAATCACCTTTCCAAGGATAAAATATTAAACATGAAGGAATATGACTAGTTATTGCATCAAATGTATCACAAAACATCCTCAAATTACTAGAAAAGTATTGATAAATTTAGCCCCCATCAGTAAGAATGAAACTTAGAATTGCACAAATACTCATAAGGTAATATCAATTATATTAAACTCAATTATATTAAAGATAAGATCTTTAACATATATGAATCTCTAAATATCAAAATCTAATAACAAACATAGCCTCAAAACATATATAAAACTTGATTTTTTTGAATTACAAAGAAACTAAGAACAAACAAACTTAGAAACAAGAAAGAATAAGAGAAAGAGTGAAAGATTTAAACTTGAGAAGCCCACAATCTCAAGTCTTCTTATCTCATTGCTTTCTCCTCCCTTCCTTAGCCTTGTTAGATGCTCTTTCCTCAAAGAATTATGTTTCTTATCTTCAAGAATATCACACACACACACACACACACACACACACACACACACACACACATGTTCTTGGACATCCCTTCCTTTTAAAGAAGCTCTCTAAATCATCCTTGAATGGAATTGAGAAGTTTAAACTATCTTTGGATCAATTTAGAAACTCATAAAACTCTTTAGGATGCTTGCACGGAATTTATGCCCAGTTGTGCACAAAAATCTTCCAAATTCCTTGCAGTTGGCATGATATCATTGCATGGTCATGCATTGTGGCACGACCACCTGCACAGTCATGCCTCTGGCCGTGCAGATGGTAGGGCTACATTTTCTCATTTTTTGGAAACTTTTGGGAGTAACAATTCATTCCCTGTTATGCACGGATCATGCAAAGCTGTGCACTAGGCCGTGCATGTCTTCTGATGTATGTTATGTATTGCAGGGCTTGATGCTTGGTGTGCATCACGTGGTGCCCCTGAAAAACACTTAAAAAAGTTGTGAAATATGTATTCCAAGACCTCAAAAGCATATATATACGTTCACATCATAAAAATACATCAATTAAGCCCTAATTCTACTCATTTTTCACTAAGAATCCTTAGGATCTATGAAAACACATTTTGAATAGTAAACCATTGTTTATTTCATAAAAATATGCTAAAAAGCTAAGAAAAAGTGCTACAAAAGTGTGATTATTTTATGTCTAACACTCATCAAAACGAATGTTCCATACTCTTGATACTGGCTTTAGTCTATAAATAGACTTCTTTAGCTTACAAACTATATGTTCCTAGCCTTTAGCAATGAAGTCCTCCGGTTGGGACATAGAGATGTCTTCGCTAAGATGACCATTAAGAAAAGCCGTCTTGATATCCATTTGCCATATCTCGTAGTTATAGTAACATGCGATAGCAAGAAGGATACGGATAGATTTAAGTATGGCTACCAAAAAAATGGTTTCCTCATAATCGATATCCTCTTTCTAAGTATAGTTTTTTGCCACAAGCCTAACTTTGAAGATTTCCACATTTTCAGCTGTTTCTCTCTTTTTCTTGTATACCTAATTACACCGAATAGATTTTATCTATTTAGGAAAAGTTATAAAATCTCAAACCTGATTGAAGTACATAGATTTAATCTTGGCTTTCATTACTTCATACTATAGATTTGTATCGACATCAACAATAGCCTCCTCGTATCTAGTAGGAACTTGTTCTTAATTGTCAGAGACTAGGTTAAAAACTTCTCTAATCCATCTTTTTGGCACCTTAGATATCCTCTTACTACGACGAGGCTCCATTTGTATAGGTTTCTGAGGCTGTGCCTCTTCTTGTTCCATAATCTAGTTAGAAGAAATTGATTTAGAAGATAACTTCTCTTCGAGTTCTATCCTAATTAAACATTTCGTGGATGTACTTTGATTATTCTCCAAGTATCTAGCATTAGTGCTAACCAGTACTTTTTGCTCATTGGGATGATAAAAGTAACTACATTTTATTCTTTTTGGATACCCAACAAAGTAGCATAATTTTGACCTTAGTTGTAGCTTGTCTTCCTTGATCAGTACATAAGATAGATAGCCCCATATCCTGAGATGATTCAGATTTGGCTTTCGCCCAGTCCACATCTCATAAGGCATCTTAGGTACTGACATGGAGGGCACCAAATTCAGAATATATGTCACTGTTTCCAGAATATATCCCTAAAAAGAAACTAGAAGAGTAGTATGAGACACTATGCTTCGAATCATTTCCATTAATGTCCTGTTCCTTTCTCAGCTACTCTATTCTGCTGGGGTGTCCCCGGCACAGAAAGTTGGGATTCTATCCCATGGTGTACTATGTAATCCTTAAATTCACCGAGAAGGTACTCTCCACCATGACCCAATCGTAATGTTTTGATCAGTTTACCTGTTCAACACTCCACTTCAGCCTTAAACTCTTCGAACTTGTCAAATGAGTCAGACTTACACCCCATCAGGAAAATGTAACCATGCTTTGTACAATCATCTGTGAAAGTGATAAAGTACTTAAACCTTACTCTCCCTGGTGTAGATAATGGACCATACACATTAGTGTGAACAAGGCTCAATATCTCTTTGGTTCTATCTGCCTTTGGGGTAAAAGACATTTTGCTCATCTTTCCTATAAGGCAGGATTCATATTGAGGCCAACTTTTCAATCTCGATGAGCCCAAATGTAACACCCCACTACCTAGACCCAGCAAGGTCGGGAATGTCGCCCTGTCCAAAAAACAAGGGGTCTTTATAACTAGGTCACACAAAAGAAAATAAAAATAATACCTTAAAATTGAACTTATTACAACCTAAAAATATAGGTACAAATCTAAAATAAATTAATTACGACTAGCTCTCAAAACAACACATAAAATAAATAACATAAAGTTTTCAAAGTAGGCAACAATTCTAGCTACTCATCTACACAGCAGGATCGACTTGAAAACATGGCATAAAAGGTGATGAGATAAAAATCTCAGTAAGCCCGTGTGTGTTTTGAATGTTTTAGGCAAAATAGTTTATGTATACAAGTCGGAAAAATTTCATGAGGGAAAGTGCTAGCAAGCATTAAATAATATTAAAAATAAAGAGTGGCGTTTTTCTTTTCAAACCATACATGTGTACAATAAATACAACCACTCAAATGGGTAGCCATGGGTTACCACACGTTAGGCCCCATGACCATATATCGGTTAGAATGCCACACTTTGTGCAGACTGACAAAAAGTAGGTATATGGCCTACCGGGTGAGATACTCCTCATTCTCTACACCCAAACTTACCGGTTGTCCACTCCGAAAACACACAGTCCACATGACTAAAACTTGTTAGCTCGAACTGACAAGACCTACTGGACTGGCATCCTATCCGGGAAGGACTCACCCCTCAGAGATGGCCACCTACTGAGAGACTTACCCTAACCCTTCAAAGATTAGTCCTAGTAGTCTACCCTTATTGAATATTTAATGTTGATTGTCCCACTTGGAGAAAATTGATAATACATTGCTTTATTTGGAAATAGCAATTAAGGGTTTCTATAATTTTTGTCAAAGTTGGGTTTTAGAAAGAATTTAGTATTTGTGCAAAACTACTTGATTAAATTTTCAAATGATTTGCTTGATTGAAATGAAAAGGAAACAATCCTTAATTGCTTTTACAAAATGAATGTCTATACACTTCGCATTTGGCTTGCCATAGTAACATTTTATCTTCAAATAAGTTTATGTAGGAGCTTACCTGATCCTTTGCTTGATCAAATTCAAAAATCTTCCAAAACTGACCTACCCTGCATGGGGTAAACACAAGTCATAAGGTTATACTCAAGCTATATTCTCTTACATAAATAATCCTAGTTCAATTTATTACAATCATGATCCCAATGTTCTAAGCTTTAAGGCTAGATAATAAAGGATTTTATAAAATAAGTTTAGCTTGATAAGTTAAAATAACTAGGGGTTGAAAATAATTACTAAGAACTTATAGATTCAAATAATAAATCTTGAGTTTTGTTATTAATAAATAAATTAGGGTTTAATTATTGAAGAATCCTAAGTCCTAGATGATATTAATATATGGTAATTCTTAAATAGTAAAATAAATAATAAATTATTACCACTTTCTTAATTAATAATTAATACGTAATAAAATTAATAATAAATAACTTTTATTAAATTTTGATTAATAAATATAAATAATATTTATGAATATATGGTCCACAAGGTAATTAATATTTTATTTATTTATATAAAAGGTTATATATATATATATATATATATATTATCTTTAATAAAAGATATCATTTTTTGACTAGTAAAATATCACTATTTCATTGAATATTCCAATTCCAAAACTTCCTAAGAATTTCGAAATCTTTGGAGGAAAAACATAGTAATAATTTTAATTAGGGTAATAATATTTGATAATCAAAATAGCCTAGGATCAATAAGGTCATGATCATAATTTTCTTATTGCTAACAAGATTCATGAGCATATACTCCAACATCAATCAACAAACTATTCTATTCATGAATATAGGCTTAAATCCATCCTACTATCACAAGACCAAATCTCTACTAAGCATAATCATACTCACGACTTCAATAAAAATAAGAACATAATATCCTATTCACCAAAGGTGACATAACATCTAGCATGCTTAAACATTCATAATTTCTTAAGATATTGAGAGCATACATCGATTCTCAAGGAATTTCATAAAGCTTAATCATGATCAATCATTCTCATGCTCCAATCTCAACCCCTTCATACATATACATATACATATACTCAATCTCCCATTCATATTTTATCCTTTCTATAAACATCTAAGAGACATGAATTTAGAATTTAAAAGAAAGGTTAAGGGAAAATACTTGGTTGATGATTATTTCGATGGAGATTTAAGAAGGTCCACGCACTTGAGAGTCTTGAATTGTCCAAGAGAGGAGAAAGAAAACAGCCATGGTTGTAGCAACCATTTCGGCCGAGAGAGAGAGAGAGAGAGAGAGAGAGAGAGAGAGAGCATTAGCATGATATGTTAAAGGTTGAAGGGAAGAAGATGAGCAAAAGAGTTGTTCTTGGTTATCTTGAGGATTTTTTGAGATTTCAAGGGAAAAGTCTGGTTTTGATCCGAATGCTAATTTTTGTTTTAGAGATTTGGTGTTATAAATTCTAGAAATGGACTCTAGGGAGTATGTAGGCATGTTCTAAATTTTTTGAGAGGGATTGGAGGTATTTAGAGTGGTCTTTGGCTTGAAGAAAAGTAGTGTGTGTTCTTGGTGAAAATAGAGAGAACTAGAGGAGGAATGTTGGACGAATTACTGAAGAGGGCTGGCCAAATGATTGAGGGAGTTCAGGGATTTTGGTTTTCAGTTTAGGGAGGAAGTGAAAAATCTGGTTGTTTGAAATTCAAATGGAGAAATTTAAGGAGTGTTTTGAGGTAAAAGATATGGTAATGGTGTTTAATTGATGGAGCTTTCTTGGAAATACAATGGAGCCGACTGGACTGCTACATTTTGCTGAAATGAATGAGGGTTGATGGAGCTTTAAGGGTGGCCAAATTTCTGAGTTCAATAGCATAAGAATTTCTAGTTATGAAGCCTAATCCAAGGGTGTTTTCATGGAACAAATGCTGGAAGTTTTGAAATTCAAATGGAAGTTTGATTGGAGTGATTGTAGAAGGAATTTGAGGTGTGGTCATGGAGTCTAGTTGTGTAAGGTAAGTAGAGGGGGTAATGGAGTTCAGTTCATGGCCGATCAAATGTTAACTTACAGAGGTTTTGAGGGTGGTTTTCGGCCAAGGCTTGAAGGGAACAAGGCTAGAAATTTTCTAGTTATGGTTCGAATGGTTGCTGAATTTTTTGTGCAGTTTTTTTGCAATATTCTAGCCCGATTTGCAGAGGTGTTTGAGGGTCCTTTAAGGCTTTTTTCCAGACTTCTTTATGGAGAAAAATTAGAGGTAATTTACTGGTTTGAAGGCAAAAGAAACAACTTCGATTTTAGGCTGCTATGCAGTGAAACTGCCCAGATTTTTTTTTTTTTCTGGTTTGTGCAGTTTTTGCAGTCCGGTTTTTGTGCAAGAATTTCAGTCTTCAAGCTGAATAAATTGGCCATTTTTCTAGCAGAAATTGAGTAAGAAAGATGGCTGAGATTTTCGAAGGTTAGGCTGCTCAAAAATCCAGAAAAAATTCAGGTTTCTTTCATGGGGGATATGAACACTATGGAGTGGAGTTTAAAGGCTCATCCATGGAGATTAATTTCTCTTGGGAACCTTCCTTAACTCTTTCCCTTTTTTCTGTCAAATCTTCAACCTCTAAGAATCATTTTTGAAATTCAAAGACCAAGAATCATTGCTGAATTTTCTGGACTTAAAAACATGGATTTGGATAAATTTTGAACAAGCTTAATTGTTGAAAAGGTTAGGATAAGCTAGAGGTAATAGAAGGACAAGAAATCTTCTAGAATTCTTTTTAGGACATAAGGATAAGATTATGACATTCCCTTCACGTCTCCCCTAGGACAACAATGGAATGCAAGAAACAAAAATCCAACCTTAATTAAAATAATCATGACAAAACTTAAATGATGGGATTTGAACTCATGACCTTAGAAATTAATTCCAAAACTCTAATCATTAAACCACAACAACTCTTGTTATTTAATCCTTTAGCTATCTTCCTATTTTGATCTCAAGCAAAATTACCATTTTACCATTCCTACACAATAGGCATAACTAAGCCTTTTAGCCTATAAATCATAATTCTAAAGCATATAAAATCATTCATATATATATATATATATATATATATATATATATTCGTGCAAAATAATATGATATACATCCCGACCCCCTTACTCTAGAGTTGCCTTTAGGTGGGGTTTCACATCTTCCCTTCCTTAGGAGAATTTCGTCCCGAAATTCAGACATACCTCTTTCTCAGATTGGGATACTTCCGCTTTACCCACTTTTCTGTTTCCTATATGGCATCTCGCGTGCCATGATGCTCCCACTGCACATTCACCATCAAAATCTGCTTGTTTCGGAGAGTCTTGATACTTCGGTCCAATATCCTCACGGGTTTCTCCACATAGCTCAGGTTGGGTTGCAATACTAACGCCTCATCGATCAAAATATGTCTAGGATCGGTATTGTACTTCTTCAGCTGTGACATATGAAACACGTCCTGAATTCTCGTCAATCCATTCGGCAAATCCAATTGATATGCCACCAGCCTAATCCTCTCCTTTATTAGAAATGGTCCCAAATACCTCGAATTCAGCTTTCCACCTTTCGGATGCTTCAAAATTCCTCTATTCAGTGTCTGTCTCAGGAATACCTTGTCTCCCACTTGAAATTCTAATTCTCTCTGCCTATTGTCTGCATAGCTCTTTTGTCGGCTCTGGGCTGCTTTCAACCTTTCCCTGATTAACTTGACCTTGTCCAATATTTCCTGAACACAGACTTCTCCCGATTTGCTTATATGGCTATCCTCTAACCAACTCTAATATAACGGTACCTGATACTTGCATCCATACAGTACTTCATAGGTGCCATTCCATTCAAAGCTTGATAATTGTTATTGTACGAAAACTCCGCATACGGCACACATTCGATCCACTTATCCTCGAAATCTAGTACACAGGCTCTCAGCATATCCTCTAATATCTGTATAACCCTTTCTGACTGTCCATTGGTTTGCAGATGCACCGTCGTACTAAACTTCAGACTAGAATCCAACAATTCTTGAAACTTTCCCCAAAATCGGGATGTAAATCTCGGATCTCGATCAGACATAATGCTTGAAGGCACTCCATGCAGTCGGACTATTTCTCGCACATATGTCTAAGCCAACTTCTCCATGGAATCCCTTACATTCACTAGTATGAAATGTGCTGATTTGGTTAGTTGATCCACCACTACCCATATGGCGTCCTTTTGGGTCCTTGCTATAGGGAGTCCGGTGACGAAGTCTGTGGTCACCTCCTCCCATTTCCATTCAGGCACTAGTAACGGTTGCAACAATCCCGCCGACTTCTTGTGCTCTGCTTTGATTTTTTAACAGGTGGGACATGTCGAGACATACTTGACCACGTTCTGCTTCATTCCTTGCCACCAATAAGCCCTTTTCAAATCTTGATACATTTTGATCTCTTCTAGATGAATGGTGTACTTACTCTTATGCGCCTCTTCCAAAATTCTATCCTTCAATTGGTGTTCTTCGGGTACATACAACCGATCTTTGAAATACAAAATTCCCGCTTCGTCCTACCTAAATTCACCGCCTTGCCATTTGAGCTCCTTGTCCTTAAAAAGCTGAAATTCTGCATTACTTTGTTGAGCTTCAATAATTTCCCGCCTTAGATTTGGTATCAACTTCAGGTTGCTAATAACAATTCTCTCCCCTTGCACTTCCGCTCTTCTATCCAACACATCCTGAACCACTTGGACCTCCTATACTCTTAGCCTGGCTACTCTGACTTTTCGACTTAGGGCATCAGCAACAACGTTGGCTTTCCCGGGATGATAGTTGATTGGACAACGGTACTCCTCCAAAAATTTCATCCATTTTCGCTGTCTCAAATTCAAGTCCTCTTGGGTGAAAGTGTACTTTAGGCTCTTATGATCAGTGAACACTTCATATTCTGCTCCGTATAGATAGTGCCGTCATTTCTTTAAAGCGAACACAATGGTAGCCAGCTCTAGATGAATGGTGTACTTACTCTTATGCGCCTCTTCCAAAATTCTGTCCTTCAATTGGTGTTCTTCGGGTACATACAACCGATCTTTGAAATACAAAATTCCCGCTTCGTCCTACCTAAATTCACCGCCTTGCCATTTGATCTCCTTGTCCTTAAAAAGCTGAAATTCTACATTACTTTGTTGAGCTTCAATAATTTCCCGCCTTAGATTTGGTATCAACTTCAGGTTGCTAATAACAATTCTCTCCCCTTGCACTTCCACTCTTCTATCCAACACATCCTGAACCACTTGGACCTCCTGTACTCTTAGCCTGGCTACTCTGACTTTTTGGCTTAGGGCATCAGCAATAACGTTGGCTTTCCCGAGATGATAGTTGATTGGACAACGGTACTCCTCCAAAAATTCCATCCATTTTCGCTGTCTCAAATTCAAGTCCTCTTGGGTGAAAGTGTACTTTAGGCTCTTGTGATCTGTGAACACTTCATATTCTGCTCCGTATAGATAGTGCCGTCATTTCTTTAAAGCGAACACAATGGTAGCCAGCTCTAGATCATGCGTGGGATAATTGACTTCATGAGGCTTCAACTTCCGAGAAGTATAGGCGATCACCTTTCGGTCTTGCATCAAAACTGCTCCCAAACCTTCTTTCGAAGCATCGGTATACAGTGCATAAGGCTTATCTTCCTCTAGCAGACTCAACACTGGTGCTGACATTGATCTCCGCTTCAGCTCTTGGAAACTCCTTTCACATTTTTCGCTCCAAACAAAGGATACATCCTTTCTCAATAGTCGGGTCATAGGTGATGCTAGCGTTGAAAATCCCTTAATAAACCTCCTATAATAACCAGCTAGTCCCATGAAGCTTCAAATCTCGGTGATGTTCTCCGGTTGTTTCCAGTCTGAAACTGCTTCAACCTTTACTGGGTCCATCTTGATCCCATCCTTGGTCATTACGTGGCTAAGAAATGCCACACTATCTAGCCAAAACTCACACTTGCTAAACTTAGCAAAAAGTTTGTGCTCTCTTAGCTTCTCCAATACTTACTTTAAATGCTCTGTATGATCCTCTGGGCTCTTGGAGTAAATGAGTATGTCATCGATGAAAACTACCACGAACTTGTCCAAGTAGGGTTGGAACACTCGATGCATAAAATCCATAAATACCGCGGGTGCATTGGTTACCCCGAATGATATCACCACGAACTCATAGTGACCATATCTTGTATTGAAGGCCGTCTTGGGGATATCCTTCTCTTTTATCCTCACTTGGTAGTATCCTTGCCTTAGATCCAGTTTGGAGTAACAACTGGATCCTTACAACTGGTTGAACAACTCGTCAATCAACAGTAAGGGATATTTATTCTTGATAGCCAGGTTGTTCAAGCCCCAGTAGTCGATACACAACCTCAGAGTCCCATCCTTCTTTTTCACAAATAGTACAAGTGCTCCCCAGGGTGACGTGCTAGGTTTGATATATCCTTCCCTCACCAACTCTTCTAGCTACTCCTTCAATTCTTTCAGCTCTACCGGTGCCATCCGATATGGAGTTCGGGACACCAGTTTTGCTCCTGGAACTAGATCAATAGTGAACTCAACTTCTCGGTTGGGAGGTAGAGAAGTGAGTTCCACAGGGAACACATCGGGAAAATCCTTTACCACCTCAGTATCTTCTAGAGTGCACTGGTCCTTTGGTTTGTTTATCACATAAGCTAAATATCCTTGCTTCAAAAATTTCTGGGCTTTAACCCCAACTATCAAAAACTTCAATTCCTTTACTCTCTTGCCATTGAACTCCAACACATCACATCACATCCTGGTCTAATGAATTGAACCGACTTATTCTTACAGTTTACTCTAGCTCCATGCTTCGCTAGCCAATCCATTCCCAATATCAAATCATAATCATCAATAGCCAAGACTATCAAATCTCCCTCCAAGCTTTCTCTCACCACTTCAATATTTTAATTTCGCACATACCGATCTGCTTGCACCATCTTCCCCAAAGGCGTACTCACCAACAAAGTAAAAGGTAGTTCTACTCCATCCCAACCCAAATAATATGCACAATTCTTATTTAGATAGGAATAGGTAGATCTAGGGTTTATCAATACATTAACAGAACAACCTTGGATAGTAAATGTACCTTTCACCACTGTCGTATCAGCTCCAACCTCCTCTCGGTTGAGAGCGAAAACTTTTGCTTTCACCTGAGGCTTCTGCACTCCATTCCCAGTTGCACCCGTAGCATTGGCTTAATTGGCCCCCGGGATCTGAGCCGGATTTCCCTGCCCGACTCGGAGAAGTTTAGGGTAGGTGTTCTGCAGATGGTTCAAGTCTCCGCAGTGATAACATTTCCGCTCACCTCCTGTGGACCAACAATATTTCTATGTGTGGCCTATTTTTCCACATTGCTGGCATGACGAAAGATTTTATATAGGACCAACTGGTGTTGTCTGAGCTTGCTTTCCTCGGTTCTACCATTGCTGGTTGGCTGGGCGCTTGTTGGGTTGCTGCCTCTGAAAAGGTCCCGGCGGTTGTCTTGGCGGCTGAAAAGGGTTTGGTGCCATTCTGCTACGGTCTTCATTTTCAGTCCAGGTGGCTGCTTCCACGGCCCCTGAGTAGGTTGTTGGTGGAGAAGGTGCTAATGCCCTTCTCAACTCTTGCCTTAGCCTCTTGACAAACTATCTTGTCCTATTCTGCTCAATATCCACCAGCCTCTTGCAGTACTTTGATAATTAGGTGAACCGTGCTGCATACTGAGCTACCGTCATACCTCCCTGCTTGAGATTCTGAAACTCATCTTCCCATTTCTTAACTATCCACTGAGGGATATATTCGACTCTGAATGCTTCCACAAAATTAGCCCACATCCAGTCTTGGTCATTCATCTCCACAGTCGTCTTGAACCCGTTGCCACCATGCCCGAGCTGGGCCCCTCAATCGGAATACAACAAACTTCACCATTCGCTTCTTAGTGTACTGAAGCGTAGTGAAGATATCGTCTATCTGCTTTATCCATTGTTCAGCTTTCTGATCCTGTTCAGCTTCTCCCAAGAAGATGGGTGGTTGAAATTTCAGAAACCGTTCCAAAGCTTCGTCCTCTCCCCTTGGATTCCTTCGCTCAGTCAAAGTTTGAAGAATCTCGATCATCTTGCTGAATGCTAGCTCTATTGTCACTCCAATAGGTTCTTCTGACCCCATTTCCAAATCTGGCTCGTTCTTATTTCCCCGGTTGGGTGACTATATTTGAGTCATCTCAACCTCCGGTGTCACAGGTTCTGCTTCCGGAATTCTTCTACTTGATATGGCTACACGGCACTTGGGTGATATTCTAAACCATGGCCAGATAATGAGTTTATGCATTCAAGTTTTAAAACATTTCATTTGAGCATGCATTCACATTCAGATTTAAGTAAAAGAAAATCAGATGTAAGTTTTGTATAAAGAATTGCTTATAAATTTCTCTCAAACCTTGGAACCCTCTAAGTACTCTTATTTGCATAAATTTGAAATTAAAACAGTAAACAAGAATGAAATCCTTAGCATAGAAGTTTATGGAAAGCTGTAAATAAAACATCCTAATCATAGCAGCCCTTAGCCTCTCTAGTCCTCATCGGAGTCTTCAAAATCGGCCTCATATAACCATCCCCCAGAATTCCTAGTGAAGTCTATCCCAGCCCCATTTGCAAACCCATCTATTGGCTCTTTCCTGGGTCACCTAGAACTTTCCTCGGTCTCAACCTAGTTGGGTGGGATTCTGAAGGAAGGTCATAGTGGAGATTCATAATCTATCTCTCTCAGATCATCACTATCAGCAGACAAGTCAACTATAGGACTAGGAGAGAGGGGAACATATTCTATATCAATCTCCTCATATTCACTGTAGTAACTAAGTCTATCACAGGTATTGGGGGTGGCTCAATGATTGGGACCTCATCGTCACTACTATCATCCAAGGGAATAATTGGCTGTGGTGCAGGTTGAGGCACTGGTATGTCTTCCGGGTAGATAGGGGTGGGAGGATGCTATTGCTGCCCTTTCCTTGCGGTTTTAAGCATTCTAACCATCCTACAGCATAAACAAGTCAGGTTAGATAAAAGATTTGAACTTAATAAAACAAAACACATACTATCAATATTTGCCTAAACTTAGGCTCAATACCACTTGCAACACCCCACTACCTAGGCCCAGCAGGGCCAGGGATGCCGCCCTGTCCAAAGGAGAATGGGTCTTTATAACTAGGTCATACAAAAGAAAATAAAAGCAATACATTAAAATTGAACTTATTACAACCCAAAATACATGTACAAATCCAAAATAAATTGATTACTACTATCTCTCTAAACAACACATAAAATAAATAACATAAAGTCTTCAAAGCAGGCAACAATTCTAGCTACTTATCTCCATGTTAGCGTTGTACTCTAGAGGCAATCACTTGTACATTGTATATGACACATTTTATTTTAAATAAAAACATTATTTATCATATAGTTTCTTTTGTTTACTTTAAGTAATATAACTGTTTGTTAAAGTCCCTAGTGCAACATTGTGTTAAAGAAATCACGATAGAGATCATGATATGAGATTCCTACTACACTGGATGGTCTTAGTACTTAAATAGTCCCTAGTCATAGTATTAAAGACACAGGACATCATTAATGCGTTAAGACTAGCATGTGTTAGACTTCCTGATTTGATCAGGCAGTGGTTCTCATATCCGTGAGTATTGAGATACTCAAAGTTAACATATGGATGCTTGTTAATGGAACAAGTTCATTGGATGATCTAGCTTTGAGATAATCACATGGATAACTATTTAGTGCTAGTGATATAATCTCAATATAGCAAATGTGTAAGTATCCTTAGACTTGAGATCTCCAAGTTACTTTGTTTGATAAGCTTTGTACTTTAATTCCAATCTCCGGAGCTCGATCGAGGGCCACCTATGGGATGTATATTGGGTACATTGTGAGGTAACAAAAGTAGTTGAGAGGGTCAATAAAGGATTCACCACTTCTAATAGTAGGGGCAAATATCTCATGGTCACTTGTAGGAATTACTACTTGGATAGTCCTTGGCCAAGGCGATTGTGTGTTGGAAATAGTTTCAATTGATGCTGTGAAACCCCATTCGAAACCAATCTTAGAGTAAGGGGTTGGGATGCATATCATACTTTATTGCATGTTTAAATATATTTTTATATAATTTTATGTGCATTGAATTTATGTTTTATAGTCTAGAGGGCTTGATTATGATTATTGAGTAAGAAGGGCAAAATGATAATTTTTGCTTGAGGTGGAAAAAGGGTGATAGCTTGAGGATTGAATAGGAAAATATATTTAGAGAGAAAATAAGAATAAGAGTTGTTGTGGTTTAGTGGTTAGAGCTATAGAATTAATTCTTGAGGCCTTGGGTTCAAATTCCATTATAGGAGCTTTAGCTTGATTAAATTTTATTTTTGCTTGGGAAGTGTTATTTTCGGCCTTATGTGCTTTGGAGTAGGGTAGAGATGTTGTCCTAAGAGAGACATGATAGGAGTATCCTAATCCTACTCTTTTGCCCTACACAAAATTCCTAAGGGGAATTCATTTCCTCTTGATCCTTAATTTTTCCTATTTCTCAATCTATTAGGATGTTCAATTTGTTCGAGCCAATTTTATTCTAGAAAAATTCCAGCAATGTGCTGTGGCTTTAAAGGTTCAAAATATCTTAGGGAAAGACATCTTAAGGACCGAAACCATGGAAGAGGAGGAAGGATTTCAAGTGAATTAATTTCTCTAGTGAACTCTCTAAAACTTTATTCTAGCTAGGTTCATTTTCCTTCATGCATAGAATTGAAATTTTTCCAGCTTCTTGTGCCTTCAAGGTATCGAAATTCTTAGCCATTATTCCCTCCCAAATGCTACCAGAAAATGGCCATTTTGATCAGCTTGAAACCTGAATTCTTCTGGCCATTTTCGGACTGCACAAAAGCTGTGTAAAACCAGAAAAATCTCTGGGCAAAATCGCAGCTTTGGAGGTCCGAAACCAAGCTGTTTTCTTTTAGTTTTTGTTCAGCATCTTAACCACATTTTTCCTCCACAAAGAAGGCTAGAAACTAGCCTTGAAAGTCCCTTGAAATCCCCTTCAAACTCTCTGCAAGCTGACTGGAAAATAGTAGCTGAAAACTGCCCAAAAAATTCCAGTCTTGTGAAAATTCTGTGCAGGAAAACTTTCCAGCTTTGTTTCCTAATTCATCCCTAGCCGAAACCTCAGCTTTCTTCTGCACAAACCCTCCTTAAATAGTCATGACCTGAACTCCATTGTCCTCCCCAATCTTCTGCACGAAATTCAGACATGGCTACCCGAAAATCTCTTCAACAAATCTCTGCAATCATGCTTGATTAGTTACCAAAATTTCAGCCATCATAATTTAGCAACCTTCCATAAAATATCCCTCAAACAACCAGACCTTTCCTCCACCATTATACTCCTTATTTTTGACCACCCTTAGCCTTTGTCAACAAGCTCTCATCCAGCCAAAATACTGCGCAAGCTGTCAGCCATGGCAGCTTCCCAAAAGCTCTCCAATAATCAAAGATATTCTTGTCATATTTAGTTTCCAAATTTGCTTCCCAAAAATATTCTTTAAGGATTTCAACAACTAGCCTTTCCTTTTCCCTTCCAAACCAGAAAATCATCTTCCAAAACCTTACAAGAAATTTGGCAGCCCTAATCCCTACAGAAATTTAGCAGCCTCCAATTCCAAAAACTCTTTATTCTCTTCAACCTTCAAGAACACATAGCACACCAAGAACACCTACTCCTTCCTTTCACCTAATACCTCTCAAAATCACTTCAAACTTCTTCTAAAAATTTCAGATTTCATCTATACACTACCGTGAGTCCATCCATACCATTTTTAACATCAAACTCCAAAATCCAACTCGCACTTTTGGATAAAAAAATCAGAAATTTTGTGAAGGCTTAAGAACACCTTCAAGGTAGGTTTATTCAATCAACTTCATCTTCGCTAATCTTCAATCTCTAATGAACATATATGTGTTTAATCATGCTAATGGAATTTCTTCTTCTCTTCTCTCTCTCTCTCTCTCTTGGCCGAATGATTTCATCAACCATAGCCATGCTCCCTTCATCTTCTTTGGACGGATTTAGACATCTTGGAGTTGAGATTCATTCGAAACTCCTTCAAAGTATTCATCGATCAAGTAAGCCTTTTTAACCCTTCTTTTAAATTATAGATTCATGTCTCTAGAATGATGTTGATAGAAGATGAATCATGAATATGGTTGAGTATATATTGTTGTGATGAGTTGAGAGTGAAGCATGAATATATGTACGAATATGTTGGAGATGGGATTTATGCATGAATGGATTATCTTGGTTGATTGTATGGTGTTTTAGGGTTTAATGCATGTCTCCATGTCATAGGTAGTATTTGTGATCAAGTATGCTAGAGATTATGTCACCTTTGGTGAATAGGATTTATATTCATGTTGGATTATTGAAGCCGTGATTATATTTATGCTAGTAGAGGTTAGATCATGTCTTGATAAATTTAGATCTATACTTATATGCATGATTTGGGTGATTTGATGAATGGAAGGGTTGTATATGTTCATGATTGTGGTTAGCCATAGAAACATGATTATGATCTAGTTGTCCCTAAGCTAATTTTTATTTCATTAATAAAATATTTAATAATATGATTTTGCTAGAAAATTTGAAAAACCCTAGGAAGTATATTTGAATTATTAAAAGGATATTTTAGTCAAATAAATGGTAGCTTTTATTCAAGGAATAAAATATATAGATATTATATAAAATGATAAAATCAACTAAAGCCTTTATGAAAATAATCATAATAAGTAAAATATTTATTATTAAAAATTTAATTATTACCTTTTAATCAAAACCTATTAAAGTCTATTTATTATCTTTCAATCAAGACCCATTAAAATTTATTTTCAACTAATTTTAGCTAGCAATTATTTTCAAACAATTCATTATTAATAAATCATTATTTTACCTAATACCTAAGACTCTTCACCAATTAAACTTTGAATTTAGATTAGCAAGATTTAAACCTTCAACTTATTAGTACTTATTTCCCAAAACATTAATTATTTTAAATTTCAAATTAGGCTTAGCTTATAAACCTATTTATTTATTGTTTGGCCTTAAAGCTTGGGACACTAGGATCATGGTAGTAGTGAGTTGAGTTGTTTTAAATTGAGAAAGTGAATTTTTGCTTGAGTTTGATTGTGGTTTGTATTTGCCCATGAGAGGTTAGGTCAGCTGTTGGAGACCTTTTATTGTGAGCAAGAATTAGGTAAGCTCCTGCATAAAACCTGAATGATGTAAAATGTTTATTATGGCAAGCCAAATGTAGAGTGCATGGACACTCAGTTCTGTAAAGGCAATTGAGGAGTGACTTCCTTCTTATTTTAGTCAATTGAATTATTTGAAAATCAACAAGCAGATTTACTCAAACTGAAAACTCTTTCTAAAACAGATTTTGACAAAGACTTTGGAAACCCTTAATTGCCATTTTCATGTGAAACTGTGTTTGTTCATTTTCTCCCAAGTGGGATATGTTACGTTGAGTACTCAATAAGGGTGAACTGCTGGGGCTAGTCTTTGAGGGGTTAGGGTAAGTCTCTCAGTAGGTGGCCACCTCTGAGGGGTGAGTCCTGCCCGGATAAGATGCCAGTCCAGTAGGTCATGCTGGTCTGAGCTAGCAGTTTATTTTTCAGTCAAGTGATTGTGTTTTGCTGGAATGGACACCCGGTTGTTGTTTGGGTATAGAGAATGAGGAGTATCTTGCCCGATAGGCCGATCACCTACATTTTTTGTCAGTATGCACAAAGTGTCGGCATTCTGACCGGTTATGGGGCTCAACGTGTGGTAACCCATGATCATTTCTTTTGAGTGGTTGATTTTATTGATTATGTATGGTTGGAAAAGCCAAAACACCACTCTTGCTTTTGACTAATATTTATTGCTTGCCAGTAATTTTTTTTATAAAGAATTTTATACTTTGCATACATGAACTATTTCCACTGGACACTCAAAGCACACATGGACTTATTGAGATTTTTGTCTCATCACCATTTTTATCATGATTTCAGGTCGATCCTACTGTGGGGATAAGTAGCTAGTGTTATCTGCCTTGGAAGAGAATTTTGTCATTTATTTTTATGTATTGCTTTGGGGAGTTGAGAGTGGATGATTTTATTTATGGATTTGTGTTTCTTTTGGGAATTTACGGATTTATTCTTGGATTTAATCTTGAGTTGTAATAAATTTTAAGTTAAAGTATTATTTTTATTCTGCTATTTCATTTGTGTGACCTAGTTATAAAGACCCCTTGTTCTTTGGACGGGACGATATCCTCGGCCCTGGCGGGCTTAGGTAGCGGGGTGTTACAGATACACATTTAGAGTAGTGGGTTCCTGGTACAAGTACTATTGTATTCGGGCCAGAATTAATTCTGGAGGGAGTTGGCACTAATTTCATACTCCAAATCGAATGAGATATTGTATGGTGAAAGGAGTTAATTGCACTGAAGTTTGTTATTAAAGGGTTCATGTCAAGCCACTTGGCTTCCTAGACTCTTGGGTGGTCATGATGTATTGCTAAATACCGCTCATGATCTGGAAATATGGGTTTATTAATTGATGAATTAATAAACCAATTCTGATTAGAATTAATAGGATTAATTCTAATTAATTATGGATTATTAATCTCAAAGACATTTGGATTAATTCATGTTTGCTACCAATTGATTGGGAAACCTAATAGGTCACACACAATAGATGATTATATACTCATGATGTTATCTCTCTCTCTCTGTCGTTTTGCTAAAAACGAAAACAGCCCTAGCAGCCATCTTTTTTTGTTAGCACATGAAAACTTTGTGCTTGAGTATTCCTCTATGTGGATTATTGTTAGAGATAATCACACACTGTGATTATAGTGATTATATGACTGAAACCTGCTAGCTCAGATCGGCATGACTAAGTAGTACCGGCGTTTCTCTAAGTTGAGTTCATCTTCTAGAGGTGGCCTCTTGCTAGAAGACTCACTTTTGCTCTTCAAAACTAGTACTACTAGCCTACCCTTATTGAGTACTCAAGTACTCAACGTAGTTCATCCCACTTGGAAGAAAACTGATAAAACATAGCTTTTCTTGAAAATGGCAATCAAGGGTTTCCAAAGTCTTTGTCAAAATTAGTTTTAGAAACAGTTTAGTGTTTGAATAAAATTTCTTGTTATTTTTCAAATAATTGGTTTGACTGAAATAAGAAAGGAAAATGTCCCTAATTGTCTTTACCAAATCAGTGTTCACAAACTTCGTGTTTAGCTTGCCATAATAACTTTTCGCAACAAACAAGTTTTATACAGGAGCTTACCTGATCTTTTGCTCGAGATAAAATAAAGATCTCCAAAAGTAGACCTAACCCCGCCTGGGGTAAACACAAGCCATAATTAAACTCAAGCCAAAATTCGCTTTCATAAAATCCTAGCTCAACTTACTACAATCATGACCTTAGTGTCCCAAGCTTTAAGGCTAGATAATAAATGAAGGGATTTATAAAATAAACCTAGCTTGATATTAAAATAACTAGGGTCTGTGAAATAGATACTAATAAGTTGTAGGTTTAAATCTTGCTATAAATAAATTAGGGTTTATTTGATGAAGGGTCCTAGGCCCTAGATGATATTATCTAAAATAATGATTTATAATAGCTAATGGTTAGAAAATAGTTGGTAAATAAAATTAATAATAATAAGTAAATTTTAATATGCCTTGACTAAAAGATAATGAATAAATTTTAATAGTATTTATGAATATAAGACATACAAGATTATTATTTCACCTATTATGATTATTTACATAAAAGGCTTTATTTGATATTACTATTACTTGTAGTATCTATATATTTTATTTCTTTAATAAAAGATATCATTTATTTGATCAAAATATCATTATTTTATATAATAATCCAAATCCACATTTTCCTAGGTTTTTTTTTTTCCGAAATCACTAGAAGATATTATAGCATTAATCATTTTTTTTTATGAAATAAAATTAGCTTAAGGACAACAAGGTCATGATCATAATTCCTATTGCTAATCATAATCATGAGCATACACTCTACACCAATAAAAAAAACATCCAAATCATGAATAAAAACATAGATCCAAATCTACCAACACATGATCCAAGCTCCACTAACATAATCATATTTATGGCCTTAACAAGAATACATGAACATAAACCCTATTCACCAAAGCTGACATAATCTCTAATATGCTTGATCATTTATACTACTCACGACATGAAGGCATGCAACAAACCCTAAAAATGCCATACATTCACCTAAGACAAAACATCTCATGCATCAACCCCATCTCCATCATACAAACACATTCATTCTCATGCTTCAATCCCAACTTCATTACAAAACACATAATCAATCTCCAAATATATTCCATCCTCATCCAACTACATCTAAGAGACATGAATATAGAATTTAAAGAGGAGTTTGAAGAAGCTTACTTGAATGATGACTACCTTGAGGACGTTTCAAGAGAACCCTCTCACTAGGAAGGCTTGATCCGTCCAAGGAGAAGAAGAAAAATGGCCATGGTGGGAGTAATCGTTCTGCCGAGAGAGAGAGAGAGAGAGAGAGAGAGAGAGAGAGAGAGAGAGAGAGAGAGAGAGAAAGTCTATTAGTGTATATATATATATTCATTAAGAGTTGAAGATGAATGAAGATGGAGATGATCGTTCATGCTTACCTTGAAGGTGTTCTTGAGCCTTCAAGAAAATTCTAGTTTTTTATCCAAAAGTGAGACTTTGATTTCAATGTTTGTGTTAAAAATTGTAGGAATGGATTCATGAGAATGAGTAAGTATAATCTGGAGTTTTTGGAGAAGATTGAAGTGGTTTTGAGTGGCCTTAGGCGTGAGAATGGTAGTAGGTGTTCTTGGAGGTTTGGAGAGAATGGAGAGAATGGATGAAGCTGGCCGAAATTCTGTTGGGAAAGAGTGGCCGACTGGTTTGGAGATTTTTGGTAATTGAATTTTCAGATTTGGGAGGAAAAAGAAAGCTGGTTGTTTGAAATTCAAAAGGAATAATTTAGGGAATATTTTGTGGTAGAAAATATGGTAAGAAGATCTTTATTATTGGAGGTCTTTTGGAAGCTTCAATGGACGATTGAATTGCTGGAATTTCTGTTGAGTTAAATACTGTTCGAATGAGCTTAAGGGTGGCCGAAATATGGTGCACAATGGTGAATCTAGTTGTTTAGGCTTAATTCATGGAAGGTTGCTGGAATATTGGACTCTAATTAATGGTTTGATTGTAGTGATTGATGGAGAGATTTTAGGAGCAGCCATGGAGCTCCTTTCGTACAGAATAATGGAGAAGATGATGAAGCTTAGTTCATGGCTAACCAAGGTGATTTTGTATAGATAAATGGGATGAGTTTCGGACAAGGTGAAGAAGGAACAAAGTTGGAAATTCTGGTTGGTTTTTTTCGCAAGGCTTGCTGGAATTTCTGGGCAGATTTTTCTGCCATATTTCAGCCAACTTACAGAAGGTTTGAAGGGCTATTGGAGGGTCCTTTAAGGCTGGTTTTTAGCTCTCTTTATGGAGGAAAAACATGGTTAAATTTCTTTTTGAAAAGCTGAAAGAAATAGCTTGGTTTTGGCTCACCAAGCTACGAAAACTATCCAGGAATTTTCCTGGTTTGCACAGCTTTTGTGCAGCTCAGTTTTGGCTGGAATTTTTAGTCTTCAAGCTGAGTGAATTGGTCATTTTTTCTGGCAGTATTTGGGAGGGAAAGATGGCTGAAATTTTTGACAATTGGATTGATCAAGAAGCTAGAAAAATTTTTAGATTACTACATGAAGAAAATGAATACACATAGGTTGGAGTTTGAAGGTTCAACTATGGAGATTAATTCTCTTGGGAACCTTCCATAACTCCTCCTCATTTTTAGCCAACAAGATACCTCACATAGACATTTTCGAAACCTTAATGTCACAGAACTTTGCTGGAATTTTCTGGAAATAAAATTGGCTTAGATAAATTGAACAACCTAATTGATTAAAAAGTAAGGAAAGCTAGAGATCAAGAAGGGTATGAATCCCTTAGAAATTTTTGTAGGGCATAAGAGTGGAATTAGGACATTCCTTTCATGTCTCCCCCTAAGACAACTCTCCTACTCTTCCCCAAGGCATGCAAAGGCCGAAATATTGCCTACCTAACCAGAAATAAATCATGTTAAAACTCAAATGATGAAATTTGAACTTAAGACCTCAAGGATTTATTCCAAAGCTCTAACCACTAAACCACAACTACTCTTGTTCTTATTTTCTCTCCCCAATATTTTTCCTATTTAACCTTCTAGTTATCTCCCTATTTCCACCTCAAGCAAAATTATCATTTTGCCCTTCTTACTTAATAAGCACAACTACGCCATCTAGACCACCAATCACAAATCCAAAGCACATAAAATCATATAAAAATATATTTATGCATGCAAGAAAATATGATATGCATCCTGACCCACTTACTCTAAGGTTGGTTTTAGTTGGAGTTTCACACAATATGTAGCAACAAACCATTTCGTCGGCCTTCTTCCTTGCTTTCTTAGCCTCATGCTCCTCCTCAGTAGAACTCTTCCTGATTAGGGCAGGTTTCATAAAGAACATAATTATACTCCTCCATAGTGAGTATTATGTCCAAATTTCTTTTCTAGTCTATGTAATTTAGACCTGTTAACTTATTCTCCCGAAGAAGAATAGCCAAAGAACTGAAAGAACCTCTACCGACTATTTCTAAAAATTGAAAACAAAAGAAAATTCTCAATTTGTATTATCCTCATATTAAAAGGAGAATTGTTAACTCTATCACTATTATGTTTAATATGATCAGTTTAGCTTTTAAGAGAATTGACATAACTTTTGGAAAAATTAATAGTTTCCTATGTTAAGTGTGTCGACCACCACAAATCAACTACCCTTCTAGGAAATAATCCAGAAGATAACTCTATTGAGGAGATGGCCGTTTATTCTCATTTCCTATGAACAATCCTTGCACTATGACCTCCAATATGGGTTGGCCGATCACAATACATGTCCTGGGTATCAATTGTATCTATCTATTAGATCTAGATCCTTGTGGAATCTCCATCCTATACAGGTTCACTCGTAGGATGACATGATGGGAACTAGATCTCTAATGAGGACCGTGATAGAAGTCATAGAGCCGTTAGAACCCCTCTCCCACTTAGTCTTTTAAAAATAAGGATTTTTCCAGAAAATATTCTTTTGAAAATATCCCATTAAGTATCCTTTAACTTTTGTAAATTGTCTAAATCCATAAATTTCTATGTTAAGGTAAAATCCTTGAAGAGATTTTCTATGGATTAATTTTACCTTGTTAAAAACTTAATGATTTCGAAAAAATTCCTATTAAAACTTTCTAGAAACTTTAGTCTCAAGTTTTATTTGACAAAAACATTTTTTCTTGTAAAATAAATTAAATTGATATTTCCTTTTGGCTTTACAAAAATATCTAAATCTAAAATATTCTCTATGTCAAAGGACAAAATCCTTTGAGAGAATAACCAATGATTAATTTTTACTTCAAGCTAAAAATAACTATTTAATTAAAGAAAATATTTTTCTTTGTCGAAAATTCCCAAGACATTGGTCTTGAGAAAATGTGGACATAGGTTTACAAAAGAATATAGCATGCTAGAAAACTGTAAACGTTTTCATACTTTTCTATTCTTTTAACCTATGTGTCCAAATAATATAATTAAATATATTAATTGATTAATTGATGGTCTTGTTTAATCTTAAATCCCTTACTATTATTTTTCATGAAAAATATTCCAAGATTATTAACTATGCAAAAATAATAACTTCGCCTAATATGGGACCCAAAATGAAAATTACATGAAATTTCAAGGGAAAAATAAAAAATTCTTCAATGGTCTTCATGCACCCTGCCACCCAAGATTACAACCCGTTATCCGGATCGATTTGTTGCAAACTAGGCCGAACCGCGGCCCACTCCAAAAAGAGCAAGCTGCGGTCGGCTTGCTCTTAGCCAGGTGCGGCTTGCATTAAGAGAAGCCATGATCGGCTTTGGGCAAGCTGTGCTCAGCTTGCACTTAGGCAAGCTACAGCTGCCCTTGACCAAGCTGCGGCCAAGCCCATCATGGCTTGGCCAAATTTTGTCCCTGAAACCGCGGCCAACTTTAGGGAGTCCCAGTCAGGCTTTCTCTGATCTTCTCTAATTTTTCCTGCAGTTTCTTCTATTTTTTTCATTTTTTTGTCTAGCTAATTCCTCAAGCTCCAGTGTATTTACATAAACACAACATAAAGCATAACAAACTGTAAAACCCAATCACCTATGCCCAAAATTACGGGCTTACATGCATCATCTACAAAAGTAATTAAAATTACATTATACCTATCTCTCGACGATGGGACTCACAGAGCAATCTACCTATACCAGAAACATGAGGTTCTCAGGCAATATTCAAAACCAATTCTCTGGCCAATTTTAATTAAGCCTAAGTATGTTCCTATGCCATCAAAATAATGGCTCTGATACTACTTGAAGGTGGATCGCGGCTAAGAAGTATACAAAAACAATAATAAATTGCAGAAAGTAACAAGGAAAACCTTTTTTAAAAATATACCTCTGCATTTATGGATCTATTTTGATAGCTTAGGTTTATCAGATGACCCCAATTGAACCATTGAAGGATGTGTTCCTGTGATCTTTGGTTAATAGCTTGCTAACCTCCAGCTTCTCTTAGGCATGTACATAACGCTTTAAATCTTTCAGAATATGACCTAGCTTAGTCTCGGTCGGTGAATGCTCTATGGGACAAGAAAAAGCTATCTAATCTCTTGATCAATTGCTAAAAAACAATACCAAGAGAATATGTTTTTCTATTTCCATGTCTCCTTGAAGAAACAAGTTAACAAACACAGAAAAAAACCTTAGAGAGAACATATGTGAGTAAGAAATATGACCTTTGTTGTTTTGAAATCGAGCGAGCCTAACTATCTCATGATCAAAATGCAATCAAGTCAAGTTTATTCCTAAATCAAAACCCCTTAACCAACTGAATCTCTTTTCACGTGAACTACAGCAGGCATGCACGGTTAGCCCTAAGCTAAACAGGCTATTAGGCCAAATTAATTATTTAAACTAGGACCAATTATAAGCACAATAAACAATTAATTATACAACTCAAATAAACCTGTCCAATACTATACTCTATTATAGTTTAGGCTTAGGTTAATTCTATTTATTCAAACTGGGCTCAGACATTGAATAATTAATTAACCCACTAAATTAATTAATTAATTCTCTTTTTAGAAATTTTATTTTATTCTAACCTAATAAATAAATTAGACTACTTAAATAGAATAAAATCTATTTTGCTTAAGATAATTTTCTTGACCCAAAATTAATTAGGACTTACGAGCTACTTCGGGGATCAAAAGACACATCGCATTGGCTACTGAAATAACCAAAATACCCCTTCTATATAAATAGTTGTATTCTACATTTTAAATATTTTCTAATATCACCAGAAGAAAATATTTAGTCCAATGACAAGGTTACGTGTTGCAAAGTATCCAACCTATAGGTGTTATGACAAATATACCCCTCTACGTAGCACCGTATATTTCGAGAGAAAGAGTATACTAACACCTCTTTAAATGACATCTACCATCCTTAGACCTCTAGTCCAATAATTCATGACTTTCTGGAATATTTTGGCTTTTTAAGGAAACTACCCTAAAGCAAACATTCAAGTCATGTTCCCCAGGACCCTAGATTATTAGATTATTCGAACTGTCACAAGGCGTGATATAGCATAGAAACTATCTTATACGAGTCTGCCTTAGCTAACTAGTCACATATACCAAACATACAAGTATATTAGTCATACGATAGAATTTCAACTATAGTATATGAAAATATACGTTTTCAGCTTTGCCAGACCACTAACCCATACTTAAGCCGTAATGTATAAGTCCATATTGTAGCAGTAGTAGTCTAAGTCTCTAATATATAGTATTTTTTAAAGCTACTACTACAAGTCCAGTTCTATGTGTTTGAAATATGCTTATGTTATGAAATGAGAGGACTACTTACTGGATAAAGGTAAGCCATTCCCCATCTGAAATTCATAATATAATAACTTTATTAGAATGAGATTCCTATTCTCTTTATCTGGTAAAGAAAAATAGTTTATGTATTAAGAAACCCGTGATCCATACCTTACTATGAAAGATCGCCATTCACGTTGATCACTTGCTTAAACACAATGGGTCTTCTGTAGCGAAATCGTGCATAAATTAAAATGAGAAAACTCAAACAACTTGTGAGAAATTTTTTTTTTATTAATTTAATCTATATTATATAAAAAGTACAGTCTTAGTAGGTATACTTTCCAACATATATTTACATGGCTAAATTAATGGAATCTAAGTTTGCATAATATTGTTCCCCGACAATAGCACCAAAAACTTGATGTGTTAGATTTGGGAAATAAAAATCATTCATTTTTAGATCCATTCTCAATTGAATTTTAATTAAAACGTTAACCCCAAATTACACACATGAGCAAGTATACCTATTATTAAGCATAGTATAGGGAATTAATAAGTATCGATCCTCAAGGAAAAAGTATACACTAATTACTTTTTATCCATTAGTTAACTTAACAACTAAATTAATCAAGAAGGAATAAAATAAATAAATAAATATATATATACAAAACATAGTAGAGAAAACATGCACATAGCCCTGAAGACACAATCATGATTCACTAGCAAATCTCTCAATTAATTATTATCTCGGCATCGTGAAAGAATAAATTAGAACCACACCATTTGCAATTCATGGATTCACTATCTTCTAATTAAATTAGTGGATATGTTCTATCTTACCAATTCACATCAAGAGATGCATTAAACTAAATCTATACAAATACCCCTATATTGTAGGTGATATGAACATAAAATTCGCCTATAACTCTATATTTTAGGTGAAATTAGCCAATGTTTAATTATTCAAGTTCTTGTTCTTAACCTTGTTTTGCAATCCAGTTAAGAAATAAAAAATAAAAAATAAATTAAATTGAATCACTCCTAAATTCATTTTTCAAGTCAATTAGAAAGAAGGGACATTTAATTTAGTTGTCAAATAAATCAAGTAACCAAATATTAGAAATAATAATTAATTGATTAAAAATATAAAATTAGAATTTAAATACATCATCTAAATACAATTATAATATTGATCTCATCATTATTCAAGAAAAAGAAAACAAAGAAAGAAAGAACTCATGGACAACTCCCTTATTCTCCTATTGAAAACTCTCTTAAAATAATGCTCTTATTGATGAATTCTTTTCCTTCAATCATGAATTTGCAATTAATTCAATGAATTCACCATGTTGTGCTTTTGTTTTTCTTGTATTTATAACCTTCTAGGTTCCCAAAATCGTTCCCTAAGAGTTCTAAGCCATGCACAAGTCAGATACCAAAAGATACCTTGGAAATTTCCAAATTCTACCCAAAATTGGAGTCCACGCCAACATGGAATAGCCTAAGACTGGCGTCGACTTGGTTCCTCTAAGCTGGTGCTAGCTTCTCTCTGCTAGAGTCGATCAACCTTCCCCCCCCCCATGTTTTGCCCTATTTGGTCCAGAATTAAACTAGGGCTGGTTCGATCATCATGGGCTAGCATTGGTTCACTATTGGAATGCCAAAATTAAGTTCAAAAGTCTACCAACTCTATAGAAAATTCAACAAAAACCTTTCTACAACCAATTATCTCAATTTCCTCAAAAAGTAAAAGAATTGGCTAGCTATTACATTAAAAACATCTCAAAATTACCTTAAATAGTTAGGAAAATATAGGTATATTTAGGCCCTACCATGTAGCCTATTTCCATCTCTAATGTGTAGATAGGGTTGGCAATGGGTACATATACAACCATGTGTGTAGATTTTGATAGCACAGATGCATATAGCCTTCAATCTCTTCCCCTACTGGAGCAATTGCACTCATGACATGGAAATATAGATTACCAAATAGATCCTATCTCTTACATGCGTAAAGTTTCTTTCTCAAATCAATAACAAATTACTCCCCAATACTACTAGTGCTAACCCAATACTTCATATTCTAGAATATTCTGAATTTTAAGATATAGCAAACCCTCTTGTCTTTTCATCCATTCCATTATAATCTCCATGTTTAGCATTGCATATAATCTAATAAAATTTCAACGTTCCCAATATTGGTCTAGACCTTGTATAGAGGATATTTAATTGAAACATTTTGATAAATTATTCAATAAGATGTTACATTTAGGAGTACCTCTAAAAAAAAAAAAAAAAATCCTTTCCTGTTGGGGTGGATAGGAATTCTACCTAACCCACTCATAAGCCCTTTATCAATCTCCATAAATGGGCTTTGCATATGCCAAAAACTTTTACTTTCTTGAGGTTTTTATTCATGGAAGTAGCTCACCCATAGCTAGCATAAGACTTTACATACTATCATTACAAGAAAACAGGGTATTAGTAATGACAATTCGTAGTGGCACTAGAGCCCTCGCTGATTTGCGAGAGTTTTGCAAGGGCAAGTGAGAAAAGGGATAATTTACCAAGGCGATGACTAACCGTAGTAGAGTTCTCGCAAATAGCGACGGCTATAGGAGGGAACAAGTTTCTCTCACAAACTTACGAGGGGAAATTGTGGAGTCAAAACTTTTATAGGACAAAAATGGAAAAAAAAAGGACAACATTGCTAGGCCATAGCTAAGCCCTCAAACTTTGCTGGGGTTTAACTACAACCATTTAAAATTTTCTCATTAAATTTTTGTGGGAATATAATTTGAAAAGGTTGTAGATAAGCACTTACTGATTGCTAAGATTTAGTTACAGTCATATAAAATTTTCTCATTAAATTTGTGAGGGAGTATAAAGTGAAATGGCTGTAACTAAGCCATCACTAATTGGTAAGGTTTAGCTACGACTTTTAAAATTTTCTTATTTATTGTTGGTGGGATTTAAAATGTCATAGCAAAACCCTAGGAATCAGTAAGAGTTTAGCTATAATGGATTAGATTTAGGTATAGAAAAATCATTCAATTTTGTATTCATTCCCAATTAAGTTTAATTAAAACATTAATCCGCAAATAACATATATCGGCAAGTATGCCTATTATTAAACACAGTGTAGGGAATTAACGAGTATCGATCTTCAAGGAACAAGTATACATTAGTCACTTCTCATTCATTGTTTAACTGAATAATTAGAGAGATAAAGAACAAAAATAAAGATAAAATATATACACAACTCTTGCAGAGAAAAACATGGAATTAAATAGTTATTTTTGAAAATATGATAAAAACTATCCAACACATATCACAATCAATCATTGTCTTGGCATCATGAAGGAATAAAGATAGAATCCAATTCTTTTCCAATCCATAGATCATTATCTCATGATTAAATTTGTAGATTTTCCAATCAAACCAATATAACCAAAGATGCATTAAACTCATTCCTCAGGAATATCCCTATACTTTAGGCAATATGAACATGAAGTTAGCCAATGACCCTACACTCTAGGTGAAATCAACTAACCTTTGATTATTTAAGTTCAATTCTTAACATTCTTTTCCAACCCAGTTAAGATAACAATTATATGGAATTAATTAAATTCAAATCAATTCTAACTTCGTTTCCCAAGTCCATTAGAAATGAAATTTAACTTCATCAATTCACCAAAGAAAAACAAGTAATCAAATACAAAAAACAATAAAAAAATTGATCAAAGATTCAATAAATTACAATATCATGAATCTAAAAATAACATTCAATTACAATTAAAGCATTAATCTCATCATTGTTAAAAAAAAAGAAAAAAGAAAACAAAGGTCGTTGAAAAAACTCATAGACAAGCTCCCTTCTTCCTCATTTGAAAACTTCCTCGAAATAACGTTCCCTGGGTGATGAATTCCTCTTCTAATGAGTAACTTCAACTTTGATACTTGAATTCATACATTAATCCTCACTTTTTCCTGTTTAAATTGGCCTTTTGGTTGTAAAAAAAATGTTCTCTAGAAGTTTTGGGACTAGTACAGGTTAAAAATACTTAAACTTCTTAGGAAATTTCCAATTCTATTTGCAACAGAACTCTGAACCTCCTCTAGAGACTTGGGTTGGTGCCTGGTCACTTTGTCTGGACTGGCACCGGTCCAACTCTGGAATTCTTTGGGTTTTTGTTGTGTTTTTACTCTATTTTTTCAGATTAAAGCCAGGGTCTGGTCATCAATGTTGAGCGGGCACTGGGTCAAAATTGGAAATTTACAATTTCGCTCCAAATCCTTTAATTCCTATACAAAAGTGCCAAAAACACTTTTGGCACGCAAAATATCAAATAAGAAGGAAAATAACTAGTTAATGAATCAAAAGTTTCACAAAACAACCTCAAATAATTAGGAAAATATCGACAAAATTAGGCCCTATCACATTCCCCCATATTTAAGCTTTACTTGTCCTCAAGCAAACAAGAATTAAACACTAAGTAAATAGCTTATGAACAAGATAAAACAACTCATCACACATATCCACTGCAAATTCATCCAAGTAAAATGATAACTTTCTTCTAACCTTAAAGCATAAAACTTGTCATTCATTCAACCTTTTCAAAGTCTTACAAACTCATGTTTTAAACCAAATAATCCCAAGGCCATCAAAGTTAAGTTAAACAAGCTCATGTCCAGTATAAGAGAATTATTTCACCCCTTAAGCAAAAATATAAACAATACAACTCATACAAGTCAAGCCATTTAACCAATTCAAGCATCATGAACTTAAATTTGTACAACCTCAAGTAGTAAAATAAGGAAACACTTCACACTTTTCTTTTTTCAATGACTTAAGGAATTAATAGCCTCAAGTGAATAGATTTCTCTTCATTCACCATATTATAGTCATCCTTATCTTTTCAACATTTTTTTTTTACCTTTTTGCCTTCAAGATAGCCTCAAGAGAATGCACCGAACAATACTTGCTACTTCTCTCCATGTTAACCCCATTTTCAGCAAAAGGTCCTTTCTTTTTTTTTTTTTTTCTTTCAAAGATAAAAGTAAATGTTTTCATTTACTCATGTTGCTTTCAACTCACATTTTTGTCTTTCCACTTGTTTTTCTATTTTTTTTTTCTCAAATTCTTTATTCATAACCCAAAGTCAAACAAATTATAAATCCATGAAACAAGAATTAATCAACAAATTTTCACATATTTCATCATATCCTCTATATTCACATTTAAGGAATAAAACAAAACTCAAATACCCAATATAACCAATGTTAACTTAAATTCTCAAGAGATAGCATTATTTAACTTAATAAACATGTTTACTCTTTAATAAAATCCAACCATAATGAATGACAATTTCATATTCAGGATTATAAAGAAAATTGCACTTTATCATAGAAAAATTCGAAAAATTTAGCCCAAATTCAATTTCATCCAAAAACATGCAAAAATTAGAAAAATAATTATCCTAAGTTAGTTAAAATTTCAAGAAGATGCACTTGGTGAAAGCATTGAATCCCTCCCCCATATTTAAATGAGACATTGTCCTCAATGGCCTAAAATATTACCATAAAGCATATCCAAGGGACCAAAAAGATAAAGAGGGAAAAGGGAATAATACTCCCTAAGGTAGATTAGCTCAAATGAGATAGAAATTCATTCTCTAAAATTTGAAAGAATCATTGTCATGAAGAGCGGAGGGAATAAACCTACAAAAAGAAAAACAAACATGAAAAACCTTAGGGGGTGAATAAGGTTTTTGGCAAATTTAAACAATTTTTTGAAATCTAATTTTTGAAATACTCTTTTTGTTTTAAAGACAGATCGTGATGTATGAAGGGTATGCGAAGTAGAAAATTGTGCAACTTTAAAGAGATATCTAGGAGCTTAAAGAGATGTGTTAAGTGATGTGCAATCAATACAATGGTAAAGATAGGTTGGTGAAAGTCATAAAGATCTCTTTGAGTGGTTGAAACTTTGTGTAGAGAAGTTCACAAACATTCAGAAATAAATGTAAGGAAGATGGACAAAATATTTATAGTGGTTCGATCCTCAAAGATCTACATCCACTACCTTAAGCTCACACTTAAAGATTTTAAACCAGCTCACTGTAAACCTCATTCAGAACAATCATGTTTGACTACACCAATTACACAAAAGAATCACCACACTTGGTTTTACCCAAAACCTCTCAACCAACTACAAATCAAGGCTCACCCTAAATGAGTTTTACCCCACAATCTTGATATACAAAAGGATTAGAGAAATAAAACAGAGATAGCTCACAATTTTGAGTAGATCTAGCAAACTTGAGCACCTTTAGCTTTTCACATTTGAATGATTTGATTTCATAATGAAACACAATGAAAGAGAGATTTTTGTGCTTTGAAAGTATAAGAGTGATTCTAACGAAGTTAGCAAAAAAATCTTACAGAAAATCGTATTTAAATGGCTTTTATAGCTGCAAAAAGTGAAGATCTAATGACTAGTTAACGGCTAATTTTCTGTTAGGATCTTCAGCATTTTGGATTCACGAAGTGGACGGATGTGCGTCCAAAACAATACTATTCATTTAAAATAGTTTTTTGAAAATTCTACAGAATTCTGGATGAATGTTTTAGATTTAGAGTTTTGCCCAAACAGTTCTCCAGAATTTTTATGAAAGTCAGATTCAAAACATTTTCATTTGAAAAAATTTTATAAGTGCTTCAATGTAAAATAAAATTAAGCTAAGGTAAAGAGACATAGGAATTACAGACAATACCATGAAGGAAAAATTTCTAGTCTACAATTCTTTAAGAAAGTCTTCAACATATGCAACTTCAGTTGATCGTTCATCATTGCCCTTGAGTTGCATGGATAATTCAATATTCTCAGGATCTTGAAGAGTGAAGGTCAAACATGTCATATCCAAAAATTCCTATCACATGTAAACATACATATTAGTCCACATTATTGTTTGTCATAAGTCAAAACTTAGGAGAATGCCCTTCGGGCTAGCAATCTCTTCCTTTTTGAGTGATGACAAATTTGATGGGATGTGATCAATAATATAAGTTATATGGATATGTAAGACTGAGAGATTTAAAGGATTAAGATCATTGAAATGCATTCTCTCATCATATGACTCAAAAAGTATTTATGAGTATGATATAAGAAAGATGATCAAGTATTGTCTCATAAACAATGGCTCTATGAGCCTATGGCCCAACCAACTTTTAAGGAAATAGCCATATATGGTAAAGACAAAAATGAATATATGAGTATATATTAGTGGAGGTGTAAATATAATGTTTGTAAGACAATGCTGCCTCTTACTATGTATAGAAGATACATTGATGTTGTCATAGAAGAGAATAAAAAATTATACTGAGATATGACAATTTTGGATGTCTAAACAATGCGTCCAAAACAGAGCAAAACAACTTTAGTACAAGTTGTGAACTAACATTTTGGATGCAAGAAGGATTCCCTCAGGGTCCAAAACTCCCCATGTGTATGAGCAGGGTTAACAAATGATAACATTCATACACAACTACCAGTTAATTTATTGGTTCTAAGGGTCAATCAGGGCATCATAAAAATCCACAAATCTATAATATATAGACAGTTTATATCCATGAAAGTCATAAATATTCATTATTTATAAAAACGGATGGAAGTTAAAAATTTAAATTAATTAAACACAATAAATCATCATAGATATAGCAGTTATGGCATAGTTAGGAATTGTAACCCATTACAGCCACGACGGCACATTTTAGAACCATAACCCATTCAGGAACCAACAACTGTAACCATACCTAATAATAAATCAATGACTGAAACAACAGAGCAAACTAGAATAAGTCACATGAAGACATAGCCATATTTATTAGCCATTAGAAAATATACCAACAATAAAAAAAAAATCAAAATATCAGCCATTATCAGAGCCCGTAAAGCATGATCATATCTATAAACCATCAGAAACAATATAAAAAATTGCTTGTATCAAAATATCATCCCAAAGAAATATCCCGATTTTTCTCCCCCTTTGTTATCAATAAAAAAGAACATAAAATAAGTAGTAAAAGTAAGATAGATTAGACTAGTAACCATGTTCTAGGGAAACAAAGGTAGTTCAAAAGTGTTAGAATAGGATCAGTGAGTGTTAAAAAAAATTCTGAAAACTAAAAAAAAACGTCAGCTCATGTTCAGGAGATGATGACAAGCTCATATTTTCCTCTTTTGCCAGTTTTCTTAAACTGTCCAGCAAGTCTGCTGGATTTTCTCTTAACCACCACATGTGTTTTGTCTTTTTCCAAAGGAAATAGGCTTGTGAGCAGTCATAGTAGGAGTAGGTGGTGCTGATTCTTTCTTACGCACGAGTGTCTGCCTTCTTTTTTTTATCTTCCTTAGTTTTTTGCTCAAGGTCTTTTTTTGTCAGTTCCTCCTTCTTATCTACCTCACTTGGTTATTCTTTAGGAACCTTTTCTGTTTCCTCTTTTTCTTACTCAGATGATTTCTTACTCTTCAGCTGATCTTCATTCTTCTCTTTCTCAGACTTTTGTTTCTTCAATTTACTTTTCTTTTTGCCCTTTGGTACCTCTTGGTTTGTTGGTCCAGCAATTTCCTCTTCAATCTGGGTTTCTTTTATTCCTTTTTCCTCCTTCTTATTTTTCTTCTTAGTATCTTGTTCATTTTCATTTTCTTACCCTTAAGCAGTTTGTTCTTCAGTCATTTGTTCTTTGGGGGAAGTTGATTTAGTAGGAATGTTTTCAGCATTTTGATCATTCCCTTCCACTTAACCTTTTCTCAAAATTCTAAATTTCTAAGTTGAGGCGGTCTACTTTAACAACCAACAAATCTATGGCTTCCAGAATGCTTTGATTGATTCCGGTATCATGAATTTTCTATTTTCCCTTGCTAGACGACTCCTCTTGAACTTCTATCTCAGCCTTTCTCATTGCTTCTACAGGTTGAGCAATCTTACCTTAGATCTTAACCTTTAACAGTCTTTCCTTTCCATTGTTAGAAACATCTCTAAGTAGCTTTGATTTGTATAAACTTGGGTACAAAAATCATATAAAAATAAGAACATCCCAATTAAGTTTAAATTAAAGCGTTAATTTCAAATTACACATATGAGCAAGCATACTCATCATTAACATAGCATAGGGTTCAACAAGTATCGATCCTCAAAGAACAAATATGCATTAATCACTTTTCTTTCATTGTTTAACTGATTTAATAAAGTAAAAAAGAAATTAAAAAATAAAATAATATAATATATACATGTCAAGGATGGAGAATTATGTATCAAACCATTATTCTGGCAAACATGATCTTAAAGTACCTAATCATTATCATAACTAGTTATTCTCTTGGCATTATAAAGAATTAAGATAGATTCACTTCTTTTTCAATCCATGAAATCACTATCTTTTAGATAAATTAGCATTACTTGGTCTCGTCTCAACTAATTCATTCAAAAGATGCATTAAACACAATCCTTGATTAAATTCCCTTTGTCTCGGCAAATTTAAAACATGAGGCTAACCAATGAATCCTAGGTCTCGGCAAACATCAATTAACCTTTAATTACTTAGTTCTCATCAATTAACCCCCTTGGTCTCGGTGAGTTAATAGACAACAAATATGAAATTAATAAAGTGAAACTACTATTAACCCCTTTGGTCTTAGCGAGTTAATGGAAAGAACCAACAAATTAATCTCGTAATAAGCGCAAGTAATTAAATACTAAGAAGAACAATGAATTAATCAAAAGATCAAATAACTCTAAATATCATGAATATCTAAAATAATGTCAAATTACAATAAAATAATTAATACATCATTGTTCAAAAAAAAAAAAAAGAAAACAAAGTAAAAGAAAGCACTCATAGACAAGCCTCCTTATTCTTTCTTTGAAAACCTTCTTGCACAACTCTCCTTGAATTGAAGAATTCCTCCTTTGATTTGAGTGATTTTTTGTTATGATATATGAATTCCCCCCTTTTTTTTTCTTGTGTTTTTCATCTATTTATAGGCTAGGAAGTACCTAAACTCGTTGGTGTAGGGTATTTGGCTGAGTAGAAGTAGGAAGATACTAAAATTCTACAAATTACCAAAAAGTGCATGCAAAAATCAAGGCACTGCCTCCTTATCAGAGCACAGCCGGCGTCGCTTTGGCTACTGGAGCCGGTGCCAGTTGTGTTCTGTTTCTTTAGTTGTTCGTCGATTTTTTCTTATTTTCTTCGCACTGTTTTCCTGAGTACAGTCGGCGTCGATTCCAGATTCACAGCTAGTGCCGGTTTGGTTCTATTCCAGACGTTTCACTGATTTTTTCATCACCTCAAAGTACGTGCTAGCAGCACATGGCCGACGCCGGTTCCTCTGCCCTGTCCAGCACTACCTCTGCTCTGTTTTGCGACATTTTTATCTCATTTTCCCCCTAAAATCTAAAATAATGCACAAAATACCTTTTCAATGGTAAAATCTTAAATATGAAGGAATATGACCAGTTATTGAACAAAATGTATCACAAAATAGCCTCAAATAACTAGAAAAAATATGACTAATTTAGGCCCTATCAAGCTTCCACTCATTATTCACTTGCACATATCCTATTTTCTCAAGCGACTCAAGGCTATAAATATTCATTTTTGAATGACCAGGAGTAATCGAACTCAGGTCAATATTGAAGTATCTGAACACTTTGGTTAACAGATTTTCGTTAGGTAGGGCATTACTTGAAGTGTTCCTTGTATGCATCATCAATTTTACAACAAGAAAACCAAAACTCATTGGCTTATTCTTGAATAGTGCCAACATCATACCATTTGCATGATGCTCATAGAAGTTTTGTTACCAAAACCCAGTACCACCATGGTTGAAACCATGTGGTACAAAATTCTACTAGGCCCATTTAACCACTTAGTATTCCTCTCACTTGACTTCTTAAAGCTTCTTCTGCCAGTGAATGTCCTTTCAACCATGGTGGGAACTTGTTCAATTTAAAAAATTGAATGTCTCCATCTCTAACACCACAGATAGATATTGAGTACAATGCGAAGTAAATGAAAGTAGTTGAGATGATCAACAACAGATTCACCACTCCTAATAGTAGGAGCAAATATCTTACGGCTACTTATAAGAATCATTACCCAAGAAGTCTTTAGCCAAGGCAATTGTGTATTGGAAATAATTCTAATTGATACACATAATGAATAATGGATTCTGAGAACAACTGCTAAAATATTTGGGCCAGAATTAATTAATATTCTGGAGGGAGTTGACACTAATTCCATACTCTAAACTGAATAAGATACTATATGGCAAAAGGAGTTTATTGCTCTATTATTTGCTATTGAAAGGTTAATGTCAAGCCACTTGACTTTCTAGAGTTTTACGTGGCCATGAAGTGTTATTAGATACTGCTCATAATCTGGTGAATATGGATTTATTAATTCAATAATTAATAAATCAATCTTAATTAGAAGTAATAAGTTAATTCTAAATTATTAAGGATTATTAATCCAAAAAACGTTTGGATTAATTCATATTTCTCTACTAATAGGTTGGAAAACCTAATAGGTCACACACAATGGAGGATTATGAATGTTGTGCCAGACTTGGGTATAAAAATCATATAAAACTAAGCACATTCCGAATCAAGTTTAAATTAAAACGTTCAACCCAAATCACACATATGAGCAAACGTACTCATCATTAACCAAGCATACGGTTCAAACGAGTGTCGATCCTCAAGGAACAAGTAGACATTAATTACATTTCTTTCATTGTTTAACCGACTTGATAAAGTGAAAAATAAATAAAAATGAAAAAATAAAAGAAAAGAAAATCAAAATAAAAATATATACATGTCAAGGATGTAGAATTATACATTTCAAACCATTGTTTAGACAAGCATGATCTTAAAGTACCCAACCTTTATCAGAACTAGTTATTCTCTTAGCATCATGAAGAGTTAAAGTAGACTCCCTTCTTTCCTAATCCATGAATCTCTATATTCTAGGTAACTTAGTATCACATACTCTGTCTCAGCCAGTCTTACCCAAAAGATGCATTAAACACAATTCTCTAATTAAATTTCCATACTCTGGCAAACTTAAAACATGAAATTAACCATTGAATCCATACTCTGGTAGACATCAATTAACCTTTAATTACCAGTTCTTAGCAATTAACCCATTTCCCAAGCAAGTTAAGAGATAACAAATATGAAATTAACCAATTGAAACAACCATCAACCCCTTTCCCAAGTAAGTTAATGAAAAGAAACAATCAATCAATCTCGTAATCAATCCAAGTAATTAAATACCAAGAGTAACAATTAATTAATCAAAAGATCAAATAACTCTAAAAATCATGAATATCTAAAACAATGTCAAATTACAATAAAATAACTGACATATCATTGTTCAAGAAAAAGAAAACAAAGGAAAGAAATAGATACTCATAGACAAGCCTTCTTTTTCCTCCTTCATAAACCCTCTTTGACAATCCTCCTTGAATTATTCATCTCGAGAAAATATTGGTAATGCACTCTAAAATAAATCTAAGTCCCTACATTGTGCACCTCCCTTTTCTAGGGTAAATTGGCCTTTATTTATAGGCTTACAAAGTTCCTAAAAGAGTCCTAAATAAAGAAGAAGTAATTACCTAAAGAAATAAAAAACCAAAAAGGAGTAATAAAAGCTAAAATAAAATCCTAAATAATCCAAGTCCACCGCCTTGACTTTTGAAATTGAACTTCAATTTGACTTCAATTGGATTCTTGATTTGCCTTTGTCGTTTTGCTCTGGAGTCTTGCAATTCTTGTGGAATTTCAAATTGTTAAATCTACAATACAATTTGAGCCGTCGAAAGCTGTCTAGTCACCGAAGCCGTATTCTTGTTGTAATTGGCTCAATTGAGCCACAACTCAAGCTACCGCTGAATACTGAAATTATTCCCTTTAATTCCCTTAAATCGACTTTAATTGAAACCGCCTAATCAAGCCACCGAAAATTGTCTTATTTTGCTTCTTTTTCTTTCTCAACCGCACCTGTTGACTTTTTCTCCACCTTGGCCCACTGAAATTCTTGCTTCACTTTTCGTTGTTGCAATTGTTTCCTTTTGCTGTCGTTTCTGTCAACTGTATGTCTTTGTTTTGCCGCCGAGCCACCAAAGCCATGAAGCCACTTTCTTTAATTTCCAATTTCTCTTGCAATTTGTCCTCTGTTCCTTCAATTTCTTTGCGCACTTCTCTGTTCCACCAGTAGCTATCCGGCACCAGCTCCATTTTCTGGGCTGGTGCCGGTCCTATACTACAAAATCACCAATTTCTCTCTAATTTTTCCTTATTCTTACATAAAATTATAGAAAAGTATTTTTATAAAGGGAAATATCAAATAGGAAGGAATAAAACTAGTTATTTCACAAAATGTATCACAAAATAATATCAAATAACTAGGAAAAATATGACTAATTTAGGCCCTATCATATTCCCCCACACTTGAATCTTTACTTGTCCTCAAGTAAACACTTAACCAAAGAACTTAAAACAATTTATTTCTTTTCATATTCATTCATAACAAAGCCATAATTTCTTTCCAACTTTAGACATGAAATTGTCATTCCTTCAACCCTTTTAAAACCTTTGAAAATTCATATATTAAATCAAATTAGTCCAAGGCCATCAAAGTTAAGTTAAACAAGCTTATATCTAATACTTGAAAATTATTCCACTTCTCAAGCAAAAACATAGATAACATAAACCGTACAAGTCAAGTCATTTAACCAATTCAAGCATTATAAACTCAAATTTACCAACTTGAGTTAGTGAAATAAGGAAAACACTCCACTCTTGTTTTTTCTATGACTTTGGGAATTAATAGCCTCAAGTGCATGGATTTCTCTTCACACACCGTTTTGGCCCCCTTTACAATCATCACTCATCATTTTTTCTCTAGTAATTTTTTTTCTCTTTTTTTTCTTACCTTTTTGCCTTCGGGATAGCCTCAAGAGAGTGCACTGAATACACTTGCTACTTCTCTCCATATTGACCCTCTTTTCAGCAAAAGGACTTCAACAAAACAATAAGAGCATCTTTTCTTTTTCAACTCAAATTTTTTCTCATATATATATATATATATATATATATATATATATTAACTCACATTCCTTATTCAAAACTCAAAGTTAAGCAAATTCTAAATCCATAATACAAGAATTAATCAACAACTCTTTCCATATTTCATCATATCATCCATATTCAAACTCAAAGAATAAAATAAAACACAAATACCAAATATAACCAATGTTAACTTAAATTCTCAAGACTTAGCAAAATTCAACTTAATACACAAGCTTACCTTTTTAATAAAATCCTACCATACTGAATGACAAATCCATACCCAAAGTTAAAGAGAAAATCATATCTTCATTATAAACAAATAAACTCATTTTAGCTCCAATTCTTCAAATTTTGTTTTTTTTTTTAAAAAAAAAAATCTCAACAATTTCTACAATTTAAAACAATTCAAACATATATCATTGAAAATCCCTTAAACATATATAATTGGAAATCCATTGAAAATCACAAAGATGCACTTGAGAAAATGTTAAATCTCTCCCCCATACTTAAATTGGACATTGTCCTCAATGGCCTAAAATAGCACACTAAAGCATAACCAAGGGACCAAGAATGTAAAGAAGAAAAATTAGCTCCATGAAAAATCTAATTTTCAAATTCCAAAGTACTTCAACAAGAAGAAAAAAATAAAGATAATTGATAAAAACTCAGACCAAGAATATCACCAAACCACTCCCCCACACTTAAACTGAACTATGTCCTCATGGGCCAAAAATAAACACCATAAAGCATCTCCAATGGGACCAAAATAAAAAAGGGGTAGAAAGTTTAAGCAATACTCCCAAGTGTAGATTAGCTCCAAGATATGAGAAGTGCATGCTTCATGAAGTTGGAAGAATTGTTCCATCAACTTCAACCTACAAATAGAAAGATGAACACACAAGTAAAAGTAAAAAGCCTAATTGGGACAAAAATAAAAATCAGGGGAAAAGAAAAATATAAAGTCAAAGCCTTTAAGTCCCTCTCGAAGTAGAGTCCTCCTTGTTTCCAAATTATCCAATAGCACCACCATAACCTCCAAAGGGTTCACAATATCCTCTTCGTCTCATCCAAATCCACTTTGCAATTAGTTCTCTTTCTAGTGAAGACCTTTCCAGATTTCTGATACTCAAGAAAAATAAGAATAATATCCAACGTAACTAGCACAAGTATAATATCAACCCATCTTTAATCAACATATCTTAAAGAGGCCAAGATTTCTAGATTTGCACAAAGTTCAGAAGAATGCATAGCTAATGTTTAGAAGCAATCTTAAGACGTACAATAAACTCAACAAAGATATATCCATGTCCAGTAAATTTTTCCTTAAAAACACATATACACAATGCCAAGAATTTCAAGAGGATAAAATTGAGCTTAACACGAAGAGAGTTTTTTCACCAATGTATTCCCTAACGTAGAAGTTTTTAAAATTTTTAATCTATGGGGGATAAATAGAAGAAGAAGAAAAATACTGTGAAGAAGAAGAAGGGATAAATGAACATGAAGAGAAAGGATAAAAGTATCATTCTAGGGGAATAAGAAAAAAATAAAAATAAAAATAAAAAAATAAAAAAAGAAAGAAAAATAGAAGAACAAAACAAATAAGAAAAATAAACAAGAAAATCAAAGAAAAAGAAAACAAGATGAAAAAGACAAAATAAGAAAAATTTGGGAAGCCAAGACATAGGGTAAGGGAACAAACAAAAAATAAAAAAAATATTTTTGTTTTGTTTGTTTTTGTTTTTTTTTTTTTTTTTTGAATAACCTTCCAGAATGGAGTTGGCACCGGTTCTGGGCCCAAGCCAGCACTAGTTGCATTTTGTCCGGGCTCCGATTTTTTTTTTTTTTTTAATAGCCTTCCAAAATGGAGCCGACGCTGGTTCTGAGCTCAAGCTGGCGCCGGTTACATTCTGTCTGGGCTCTGAATTTTTTTTTTTTACTAGTGGAATGCATGACCACTATACATGTAACACAAGAATTCCTAAAAGCAAAAACTGTAAATAAAGAAACAAATAATAAGATAACTTTAATCTGTCTAAAATATCGTGTTCGCAAAAATCCAAACCTGAAAATAAGAAGGGTTAGTATTGACTCAAAATTACAGACATAAAAATTTACAAATTAAAAATACTATTATTCTACATATTCCATATTAACATTAGTTTAGTAAAATTAAATAAATAAATATACAATACATACAAACATACAAAGACAAGTTAGTTATTATTAACATGTATATACTTATGCACATATTTACAACATAAAATGAAATTAAGATACACTTATACAAACAACAAAATATGGCACCTTTTTGCAAAAATAACAATTGTACAAATTTACATTTTTACATATTTACCTATTTACATATTCATATGGTTAAATCAACAAAATGCAAGCTTTCATGCTATTGTTCCCCGACAACGGCGCCAAAAACTTGCTGTGTTCGGACTTGGGTATAAAAATCATATAAAACTAAGTACATTCCCAATCAAGTTTAAATTAAAACATTCAACACAAATCACACATATGAGCAAGCGTACTCATCATTAACCGAGCATAGAGTTCAAACGAGTGTCGATCCTCAAGGAACAAGTAGACATTATTTACCTTTCTTTCATTATTTAATCGACTCGATAAAGTGAAAAATAAATAAAAATGAAAAAATAAAAGAAAATAAAATAAAAATAAAAATAAAAATATATACATGTCAAGGATGTAGAATTATGCATTTCAAACTATTGTTTAGACAAGCATGATCTTAAAGTACCCAACCTTTATCAAAACTATTATTCTCTTAGCATCATGAAGAATTAAAGTAGACTCCCTTCTTTCCCAATCCATGAATCTCTATCTTCTAGGTAACTTAGCATCACATACTCTGTCTCAGCCAGTCTTACCCAAAAGATGCATTAAACACAATTCTCTAATTAAATTTCCATACTCTGGAAAACTTAAAACATGAAATTAACCAATGAATCCATACTCTGGTAGACATCAATTAACCTTTAATTACCAGTTCTTAGCAATTAACCCCTTTCCCAAGCAAGTTAAGAGACAACAAATATGAAATTAACCAATTGAAACCACCATCAACCCCTTTCCCAAGTAAGTTAATGAAAAGAAACAATCAATCAATCTCGTAATCAATCCAAGTAATTAAATACCAAGAGTAACAATTAATTAATCAAAAGATCAAATAACTCTAAAAATCATGAATATCTAAAACAATGTCAAATTACAATAAAACAATTAACATATCATTGTTAAAAGAAAAAGAAAACAAAGGAAAGAAATAGATACTCATAGACAAGCCTTCTTTTTCCTCCTTCATAAACCCTCTTTGACAATCCTTCTTGAATTATTCATCTTGAGAAAATATTGGTGATTCACTCTAAAATAAATCTAAGTCCCCACATTGTACACCTCCATTTTCTAGGATAAATTGGCCTTTATTTATAGGCTTACAAAGTTCCTAAAAGAGTCCTAAATAAAGAAAAAGTAATTACCTAAAGAAATCAAAAACAAAAAAGGAGTAATAAAAGCTAAAATAAAATCCTAAATAAACTAAGTCCACCGCCTTGACTTTTGAAATTGAACTTTAGTTTGACTTCAATTGGATTCTTGATTTGCCTTTGTCGTTTTGCTCTGGAGTCTTGCAATTCTTGTGGAATTCGAATTGTTAAATCTGCAATACAATTTGAGCTGTCGAAAGCTATCCAGCCACCGAAGCCTTATTCTTGTTGTAATTGGCTCAATTGAGCCACAACTCAAGCCACCGCTGAATACTGAAATTATTCCCTTTGATTCCCTTAAACTAGCTTTAATTGAAGCCGTCTAATCAAGCCACCGAAAATTGTCTTTTTTTGCTTCTTCTCCTTTCTCAGCCGCACTTGTTGACTTTTTCTCCACCTTGGCCCACCGAAATTCTTGCTTCACTTTTCTTTGTTGCAATTGTTTCCTTTTGCTGTCATTTCTGTCGGCTGTATGTCTTTGTTTTGCTACCGAGCCACCAAAGCCATGAAGCCACTTTCTTTAATTTCCAATTTCTCTTGCAAGTTGTCCTCTGTTCCTTCAATTTCTTTGCGCACTTCTCTGTTCCACCAGTAGCTATCCGTCACCAGCTCCATTTTCTGGGCTGGTGCCAATCCTATTCTGCAAAATCACTAATTTCTCTCTAATTTTTCCTTATTCTTACATAAAATTATAGAAAAGCATTTTTATAAAGGGAAATATAAAATAGGAAGGAATATGACTAATTATTTCACAAAATGTATCACAAAATAATATCAAATGACTAGGAAAAATATGACTAATTTAGGTCCAATCAATGAACTCGAGATATTATTTGATAACATTATAGGGTTAATTGTGAAAAGAAGAAGAAGTTGTGGTCAAATTATAAATAGTTATAATTCATGGGCCAAATTATAATTATAATTGTAATTGGTAATTTAAAAATCCTTATTCTTTATAGATTTTGATAACCAAACACGAAGGTATTTTTCCCTATGGCATGCTGGGTTTTGGATTATCTGATTAACAGAAGAAAAATTGTTTTTCCTCTCAGTGTATTATTCTCTTGGTCTTCTTCTCTTTGTACCATACGAACCCTAGCCGCCAAAAAATATTTTGCTAGCACAGAATCTCGATGATGCTCGATTAAAATCCTTGTGTGGATTACTACTAGAAGAAGCCCTACACTTGGACTCCAATGGCTTGTCTTGGACGATCGTGGTAAGGCCTATTTCAAACAAGTAATTAGGTACTTGCTGGATCGCACCATCAGAGTAGCAAGCAAAGGAAAAATTTTAAACGACAAAGATAACACCAAAAGGTAATCTTTTTCTTTTTTCTACAATTTGTACTTCATATATGAGTCTTCCTGGGAGTTTATCTTGAGTTTTATTTCCACTGTGTAATCTGATTACATGTCGAGATAGCTAACATACCCTAGTCCAAAAGGAATTCCATTCAGTAAATTCAAAATTCCAAATCTGAAAAACGAATTAAATTCAAGGATTTCATATTTCATTGCGCCTTAAATCTTAGACATGATACCCTCATATGTTTTGTCCTTTAAAATGGGACGTTGAATACTTGTGCAAAGTAAAATGCTATTTTGTCACATAACATGTGAGAAGAAAGCTTTTCAGATAAACACTTACACATAGAACGTATTCATAATTTAAGTGATTCACGATTCCTTGTAGAGTGTAACACCCCTAATATAAAATATATCAGAAGCACATCATAGGTTTGGGTGCCCCTTCCAATTACCCAGACAAGGGATTTGTAAAAAAAAAAAAAAATTAAAGCCAAAAGAAATAAAATAAACACAACAACTGTTACATTAAAGCTGTCCAATAGCTTAAGTCATAATATAGAACCCAGAAGGGAATACAACTCAACATACTCCATTATTCTATCTACAGCTATAAACGTAACTTACATAAAGTTGTAGGATTTGTGGACCCAAAGTATAGTACTGTCCTAAGTAATGTTGACTCTCAACTCTGACTCCTAAGAAAACAAAGCAAAATACATGTATAAGTGAAAATCTCTTAGTAAGTACCGTATATGCTAGTATCTTTCATAAACTTGTAGAGAAAAGGATTTATCAAGTTTTGTCTCATAAAACCACTGTAGAAGTTTATTGCACTTTTCCACTAAAAATAACTCTACAACTTAGTAGTGGAAAATGTAACCAAGATTTGCACAAAACTTTAGGCATGTTTGGAAAATCGAGTTTTATCAACATGTTTACCCTATATTTCTAGAAAAAGTAGGCATTTCTCTCAATAGAAGGTTAGCCTGCATACAAAGCTCACAAGGCTTCGCTTTCAGCTATTATAGTCATATTATGCTAAGAAATATGCCTACAATACTGAACTGTATATTAACGAAACAGTAAGTGCATACAAGCAAACTACCTCAAATTCCAGATATTTTACTTACCACTGTAAGCCCAAAGTTCCCAATCCTAACATCAATCACTATAGAGGCCGCAAGAAGTTGAACATACCTGGTGTCCTTGCACAATAACCATGAACAACCCAAATCATATATCTGGGCAATTTCCAAACAATAAACGGCTAGCCAGGGATGGCTAATTTCAATACCCTGTCACCTCGTTCAGAGTAAAACAAACCTAGGACTAGCTAGGTTACTTAGGGCTATCTATCTCCAATGCGAGCTAATATAGTGGTTAAAGCCCTTATTGAGTACTCAATGTCTTCATTGATTCACAAGACCAATCTGATATTACGTTTCCTGAGAAAACACCAAGAAAATATTATTTTGGGGCCACAAGATTATTTGTTAAATGTTGATCTCATACCGAGAAGTCGTTCTCCAAAATCATAGCATAGAAGGATAAAAAGTCCTTCTTAGGGTGATAAAATGCTCTTTTGAGGGTGTTTATGTAATACCCCGAAGCCTAGGCCCGCCAGGGCCGGGGATGTCGCCCCGTCCAAAGGACAAGAGGTCTTTATAACTAGGTCACACAAATAAAATGGCTGAAATAACATAATACTTTAACTTAAAAAAAAAATTTATTACAACCCAAAAAACTCCAAGAGTAAATCCATGAAACTCCAAAACAAAAATCATAAATAAAATTATCCACTATCGTCTCCCCAAAGCAATACATAGAATCAAAAGACACATTCTCTTTCAAGGAAGATATTACTAGCTACTCGACCCCACAGCAGAATCAACCTGAAATCATGGTAAAAAGGTGATGAGACAGAAATCTCAGTAAGTCCGTGTGTGCTTTGGGTGTTCAGTGAAAACAGTTCGTGGATGAAAAGTGTGAAACTTTGATAAGAGAAACATTGGCAAGCATCAAATATTAGTCAAAAGCAAGAGTGGCGTTTTGGCTTATCTAGCCGTACATAAGTAATGAAATCAACCACTCGAAAGAAAGGGATATAGGTTACCACACGTTGCGCCCCATAACCGGTCAGAATGCCGACACTTTGTGCAGACTGACAAAAGTAGGTGATCGGCCTACTGGGCAAGATACTCCTCCTTCTCTATACCCAAACAACAACCGGGTGTCCATTCCAGCAAAACACAGTCACTTGACCGAAAACAAACTGCTAGCTCGGACCGGCACGAATCACTGGACTGACATCTTATCCAGGAAGGACTCACCCCTTAGAGGTGGCCACCTGCTGAGAGACTTACCCTAACCCTTCAAAGACTAGTCCTAGTAGTCCACCCCTATTGAGTACTCAACGACGTTTTCCACTTGGGATAAAATGAACGAAGCATTGCTCTTCATGAAAATAGCAATTTGAGGGTTTCCAAAGTTTTGGGAGAAATCAATTTTGGAAAGAGTTTTATGTTTGAAAAATCTGCTCATTAGATTTTAAATAATTTAAGTGTTGGAAATAAGAACGAATTCAATCCTCAATTGCCTTCAGATAAACGAGTGTCCATACAATCCACATTTAGCTTGCCATAAGAAAAACATTTTTCACATCGATAGGTTTTATGCAGGAGCTTACCTGATTCTTGCTCACAACAACAAGGTCTCGAACAGCTGACCTAACCCCACATGGGTAAATACAAATCTTAATCAATTTCAAGTCACAAACCACTTCCTCAATTTTAAATCAATTCAATTCACTACTACCATGATCCTAGTGTCCCAAGCTTTAAGATAAAATAATAACTAAATAGGTTTATAAGCTAAGTTTAATTTGTTATTTAAAATAATTAATGGTTTGGGAAATAAATTCTAATAAGTTGAAAGTTTAAATCTTGTTGGGAAAGATTTAGAGTTTATTTGATCAAGAGTCATAGATGGTACTAGGTAAAATAGTGATTTAATGATAGTTTAGTTGTTAGAAAATAATTGATAGCTAAAACTGGTTGAGATTAAATTTAATAAGCCTTTCTTGGAAAATATTAAGTAAATCCTTAAGGGTTTTGATTTAGTAAATATTTTACTAATTATGAATCATTCTCATAAAGCTTTAATTGATATCTTTATTTTAAATAATATTTATTTATTTTATTTTCTAGCAAAATTATTATTTATTTGACTAAAATATCTTTTATATATATAATAATTCCAAATCTACCCTTCCTAGGGTTTTTTTGAAAATACTAGCAATATTATTTTATTGAGTATTTTATGCATAAAGTGAAAATTAGTTTTAGGAACAACTAGATCATGATCAAATTTCTATGGCCATCCCCAATCAAAAACATACACAATCCTTCAATTCATTAAATCATCCAAATCTTGCATATAGGCATAGATCTAAATTTATTAAGACATGATTTAACCTTTACTAGCATAAACATGATCATGGCTGCAATATTCTAGTCATGCATATAACTCCTATTCACCAAAGGTGACATAATCTCTAGCATACTTCATCACACACACAACCTATGACATGCATCAAACTCAATTCCACATACAACCAACCAATGTAATCCTTCCATGCATAAATCCCATTTCCTTCACCATCATACATGTACTCATGCTTCAATCATCAACAACACATACTCAATCCCATCGCCATTCATCTTTTAACAACATCATCCTAGAGACATTATTCTAGAGTTTAAAAGAAGGATTGAAGGTACTTACTTGGTTGATGAATGCTTTGAAGGAGTTTAGAGTAGATCTCAACTCCTAAATGGCTAACCTTGTCCAAGGGAGATGGCGAGAACAAGATTATGGGAGGAGAAGTCATCCGGCCAAAGAAGAGTGATTTCGGCCATGAGAGAGAGAGAGGGAGAGAGAGAGAGAGAAAGAGATAAGAAGAGATCATTAGCATGGTTATTCATATAGGTTCCCACTAGAGATCAAGTTTGAAGAGGATGAAGTTGATAGAGTGAATTTACCTTGAAGATGTTCTTGTTCTTCACAGAAATTTCTGCTTTTGATCCGAAGTAGCAAGATGTTTTGAGGAGTTTGATGTTAATAATGGTGTTGATGGATTCACAGCAATGAGTAGACTAAATCTGGAGATTTTCGTGAGGGTTAGAGATGGTTTGGAGGGGTATTAGGTGTAGAGAAGAAGTAGGTGTTCTTGGTGTAGTGTGTGTGTTCTTGATGGTTACAGAAAATCGAGAGAGAGAGGTAAGGAATTTGCAGCTGCCGAATTTTCCGTGGGAGATAGGGCTGGCCAATTCTCAATAGGGTTTAGGGAGTTGTTTCTCTGATTTGGAAGGGAAAAGGAAAGGTTAGTTGTTACAATCCTTGAAGAATATTTTTAGGAAGTGAATTTGGAAACTAAATATTCGAAGAATATCTTGATTGTTTGGACAGCTTTGAAGTCTCCTATAGCCGACTGGTTGTGTAGCTTTTCTAAGGAATTAAAGCTGGTTCAATAAGGCTTATGATGGCTGAAACTAAGGGGCACAATGATGAAGAAGAAGTCTAGTCAATTGAGCAAGATATCATGGAAGGTTGCTAAATAAGATGGCTGGAATTTTTGGAAAGTAATTAAACTAAATTGCAGGGATTTGTTGGAGAGATTTTCGGACCGCCATTGCTGCCTTTCGTCCAGAAGCTTGCGGGAAACAATGGAGCTCTGTTAATGGTGGTTTAAGGGAGGTTTTGACATATTAGGGCTGGTGTTTCGGCTGGAAGAAAAATAGGAAACAAAGCTGGAAATCTAGACTGCCCAGTTTTTTTTTTTCGCTGCACAGTAATTTTCTGGGCAGAATTTCGTCTGCCACTTCCAGCCAATTTGCAGAGAGTTTGAAGAGGAATTTCAGGGGTATTGAAGGCTGGTTTCCAGCCTTCTTCATGGAGGAAAAACGTGGCTAAGGTGCTGCACAAAATCTAGAAGAAAACAGCTCGATTTTGAGCCTCTAAGGTAGCGATTTGCCCAGAATTTTTCACTGGTTTTGCTCAGTCTTTTTACAGCCCGAAAATGGCAGAAATAATTCATGATTCAAAATGATCTTAAGGCCATTTTTCTGGAAGCATTTGGGAGGGAATGTTAGCTAAGAAGCTCGACAATTTGAAGGTACAACAAGCTGGAAAATTTCAGCTCATGCCATGAAGGAAGATGAGCTAGTCTAGAGTGAAATTTCAGCAAGCTTATTAGAGGGATTTTTCCTCTTGGAATTCCCCTCAACTCTTCCATATTTTCCAGACCATAAGAAGTCTTTTACCAAGAAATTTTGATCCTAAAAAACCTTAGTACTTTACTGAATTTTCTAGAAAGAAAAAGGCTAGAACATCTTGATCAAACTAAGGAGTTAAAAGTTAAGGAAAACCAAAGATCAAGGGAACAAGAATTCCCTTTGGGAATTTTGAGTAGGCAAAGGAGTGGAATGAGAATACTCCTAACATGTCTCTCCTAGGACATCATCACCACATTGATCTAGGCACTTAAGGCCAAAACCATTCATTCCCAAGCAAAAATAAAATTTAATCAAGTTAAAGCTTTTATGATGGACTTTGAACTCAAGATCTCAAGAATAAATTCCAATGCTCTAACCACTAAACCACAACGACTTTTGTTGCCATTTCCACTAGAAAAATTATTTTCTATTCAATCCACAATCTATCTCTCTATTTTGACCTCGGGCAAAAATTACCATTTTGCCCCTCTCACACAATACTCACCAACAAGACTTCAAGACAATAAAAATCAAATCCAAAGCACATAGAAATCATATGAAAATATATTTAATTATGAAATAAAGTATGATATGCATCCCAACCCCCTTACTCTAAGGTTGGTTTTGATCGGGGTTTCACAGTTTACGTAAATTATGTATTCCTGAGTCTAAAAGGAATTCCATTCAGTAAATATAGAATTCTAAATTCGAAAAAGGAATTAAATTCAAGGATTCCATATTTCATCGTGCCATAAATGTTAGATGACATTTATCCTTCTGTTAGAAACCAAGAATTATATATTGAGATGGTTTGTCATTTGAAATGGAACGTCGAATACTTGTGCAAAGGAAAATTCTATTTCGTCACATGACATGTGAGAAAAAAAAATTTCAAATATACATTTGTACATAAAAATTATTCATATTTCAAGTGACTCACGATTCCATCTAGAAAATGTTATTTCTCAAAGTGTTCAATGATTTCTAGTTTAGAGAAACCTAACTTTGTTCAAGAAAACCTAAAGGTTTATCATCCATATAATCATGCTTTAGGAAAATAGTTACCAAGAATGAATAATTCTAAGTATGAAAATTCACATTTCTTATTTAAATTTAGCATGGATCAAGATCAATTCTTTCAAAGAAATACCATGCTTTTGTTCAGAGAAATTAAAAGGATTTATAGTGTATAGTTTAGTGAAATAGAAAATTCACTAGTAAATGCTATTTTAAAAAATTCAAGAGGACTCACCTTGTGTAATACTAATGTGTAGCAATATATTATCCTTAAACCTTGACAAAGTCCTTAGAGTGGACACACCTACACCAAAGATCATTCTATTTCTCTCTAGGATCTAAGGTTCACAACTAATATATTGCAAAAAATATATATTAACAAGAAAATTACTAATTTCCTAACCTCTCATTTTTCACTAGTCATGGAAATGCCATTTCTTTATATGCCATTTCAGATATTATTTTTCAAGGGTCCATATATCCATTTGTTTATCCCTTTCTCAAACATACATACAAGGCCTTTATATATCCTTTTAACTTCTCATTTGATATGTGCTTTTTAGTGTAGAAAATATTACCAACAAAGTCCACAATTAGTCAAGTTTTAATTAAAATGCTAACCACTAAAACCACAGGCAAGTATACTCATCATATAGTATAGGAAATACCAAGTATCGAATCCACAAGAATTTAGACTCCGACCTTACTTTACCCAAACCTTTATTGTTTGCCAATAAAATAAAAAAATAAAATTAAATAACACACTAACCTAATATACTAGAGAATGGATTAAGTTTATACAAGACAAGTCACAAAGGATACTCAAGGAGTAAGAATAAGAAGAAAAAAAATGTAATGAAGAAATCCTCCAAATCTACGTCAAGTAACGAAAATACCTTAAATCTATTAAGTCCAAATTCAAATACCAATGAGTTCAAGATAAATTCTGCTCTTTCTCGAGTTATGAAAGTCTATTCTTGTCTTAATCAAAAGATATCTCTACCTCTCTAATTAAATCCAAGATTAAACAATTAATGTCCCTATCTCTAAGTAATACTAAAGTCTTTATGGAAGAAATTAATATCCTTACCTCTAGGTGAAATTAACTTCTCTTTGATTACCTAGTCTTTACTATTAACTTCTCTCTCAAAGTTAATTAAGAGATAACAAGTATTGAATTAATTAGTTGGTACCACTCTCCTAACCTCTCTCTTGAGTGAATTAGAAAAGAACCAATCAATTCAACAAAACATTAAATTCAAGTAATCAAATAATTGAAGTTGGAATCACTAGATCAAAAGAAATCCAATCTATGAACATAAACTTAGGGTTCAACCCTCAAATACAATTAAAACATAATAAACTTAAATTTTCAATAAATTACAAAGAAAATGAGAAGAAATCACTCATAGACAAGTAAGCCTTCTTCTTATTCCTCGAAACCTTCTTGATTAACCTCCTCTTCTTCTTGAGGAATTCTCCTTGATCCTCCTTAATCTTGTTGTTCTTGAGACTCTTTAGGAGTTTTCTAATTGCATAGAGTGAAAAATAATTGAATGACAGTTAATCTCTTGTATTTATAGGTGTATAGATTGCTAAAAAGTCAATACAAGAGTCCTAATTCGTGTCTAATTTAGTTTCCAAAAAAATCCTAGTTGCAATTGCCAAATTCTGATATGAAAGGAAATCCCACCGCCATGAATAGTAACAACCGATACCGGTTTAGGTAGACCAGCCAGCGTCGGGCCCTACTTAAACTACTGCTGAATTCCTCTATTTTGTTCTATTTTTCTAGAATTGAACCCCGACCAGCTCAGCTATGTGGGTGGGAGCCGGTTCACCACTGGAACTTTAAAAGTTCTCTCCAAATTCTTTAGTTTTTGCACAAAATTACCAAAAACGCTTTCTACAGGCAAAATATCAAATAGGAAGGGATTTTGCTAGTTATTGCATCACAAGTATAACAAAATGACCTGAAAAAACTAGGAAAATATAGGTACATTTAGACCTTATCATCATTCATCCATTACTTCTAATGGACACAATAGATGAATTCATTGTCCTTAATAAATTCCTGCATTTTTCATTTCATGGCACACTTCCTTATTTTTATCATAACTTTGATTCACAAGTCCAAATGACCTCAAATTTATGTCAGAATACCCCTAATATATTTAGCTACAAACTTATGAATTCTTTTCTATGAAATATAGAATGGACACAAAACTACTGCAAGCCAAGCCTTGCTATTTTTCTTGGAAATTGTAACTTTTTCTTGCAAAATGCATTCTCCATATATTCTATTCTCATTTTAACACTCAACCATCACTTGATTCATTTAATTTTTCATCTTAGTATTACATAATCTCCCTATTTTCAGTCATGAAGAAAGCAGAAGCACCACATATGAAAAGAAGAAAAAAGAAAGGCAGCCATGAAAACATAAACTAATTTTTCATTTTCTCAATGAACATTACTTTTCTACTTCATTTCTTTCTTCATTTAGTTCTTCCGTAAGTGCAGCAATATTCAACCTCCCATAACTCCGCTAAACATATTCAAACATCACAATAATCACAGCAATCATGTCCATTATTCCACCGCCACATCACTCCATCAACATCATCACAACAACATTTTTTTCACCAAGCATATTCCATAATTTATGCTATTTTCCCATGAAAAGTTACGTCAAAATACTCCTCACAAGATAAGGAACACTTTTAGTTCTTGAAGAACAGGCTTTTACCTTAAGTTTGAAGACTTTTTTGGCTTGAAAATGCCCAAGCTTTCCTTTCTTCTTTATTTCTCTCTCTACCTCACGGTTTTTTCAGTACATGTTCAAGATTAGCCATGTATTTCTGAAGATGAGAATTAGGGAATACATCGTGAATACCCTGTAATTCTACAGATAAGTTCAACCAATACGCCACTTTCTTGATTTTCTCCACAATTGAAAAAAGTTCAATATATAGATGCGCTAATTTCTTTCATTATACTTTACCTCCTAAATGGCATCTCGGTGTTAATTTTATAAACACTTTATTTCTTTCTGTAAATTCTAGATCTTTTCTATGTTGGTCGGCATAATTTTTTGCTGACTTTGTGCAACTTCTAATCTTGCCTTGATCAATTCTATAGTCTGTCGTACTCCTTCAAGATCTAAAGCATCTTGTGCATTTTGTTTTCATCCAAAGCTTTCCCAATAAAGAGGTTACTGACAATTTCTTATGTATAAGGCTTCAAACAAAGACATTCCAATTATTGATTGATAATTGTTGTTGTATGAAAATTTTGCATATGCCAAATTATCAATCAACTTGGTTCCAAAATCTAATACAGATGCCCGCAATACGTCTTTTAAGATTCAAATCATTTGCTCTATTGCCCCATTTGTTTGCGGGTGTGCTGTGGTACTAAATTTCAACATGGTTTCTGTAGTTATTACAATTTGCCCCAGAATCTTGAAATGAATCTCGGATTATGATCAAACACAATGCTAGAAGGCACTCCCTATAGCTTTATTACTTCCTCCATGTACGTAACACCTTGCTAAAACGAGACCCGATAGGGGTCGGGGAAATTGCCCCGTCCTTAGGACCAAAGGTCTTTATAACTAGATAAAACAAGAAAAAAAAAAAAAGAAAACTCAACTCAAAATTATATCACATCAAAACTTAAGGTCTTGAGAATAAAATTAAAGCATACAAACCACAATCCATGACTTAAATAAAATAATTTCTAGAGGACAAACAACCTTTCAAACCTAAATAAATAAATGAACGAGGCAAACTTAATCAGCACTTGTCTCTAATAATTTCTTACCTCAGGTCTAGCATTTCTTGAAATATGATAGAGAAAATTGTATGACAAAAGAATTCTTAGTAAGTCCTGTATGTGCTCTTGTCTAAATCGAAATAGGTTTCATGAATGTATTTTGAAACTAATAATCAAACGCTGATTGCAAGTTAACCATTTTCCATAAACATAGTGAGTGGTATATCATATCGAAGTCATATCACAGTAATAAGTATCATACAAAAATAACTCAAAATAAATGGGCTATGAAACCTTGCATCATAACCTTGCTATGAAATTATGCATAATGACAAATACTATAAAACCCTGTATCACAGTGTAGTAGATGTACGACCCACTAGGTAAGATACTCCTCTATCTATTATCCTAACTCATCAAATGTCCAACTCGAAATAACAGCCCATTTGGACTAAGGTGCCAACTCAGACCAGCCTAACCTACTAGGTGTCAAAACAAGGTAGTCTAGTAAGAACAGATACCTCGGGGACAGGTAAACTTATCAATAGATTCTCTATTCCTTCTTTTTTCCATTTTTGAATAAGATTTTCCCTTTTCCAGATAGAGCTCATTTCTCATAGGTAGCCTCCTATTGAGAGACTTGCTATACTATTCAAAGGTTAGTCCCAAAGGCCTACCCTTTTTGAGTACTCAACGTTTCGTTACACTATTTAAATCCAAACTGAATGAAAATATTTCCAATACATTTTGGTCATGGAAGCATGGTTTTCAAATGATTTGCGGTAAAATTGTTTTACAAATAAAAGGCTATTTTGTAATAAAACCCTTGTTTGTATAAAATCTTTTAATGAAACATAGTCAAGCTTGCATTCTAAACAATCACATCACTAAAATAATATTCATTTTCCAAATGACTTGCAATTCAGAGTTTTAGTTGAAGGTGAAGCACGACTAAAGAAGAAAAAATAAACAACAATATAAACGCAGAAAATAATAGTGAAAGCTCTAAAATTGTATACCTCTGAGTTTATTAGTTTGTTTAGGCTTGGTTTGTGGTTATTGAACCAGTGGAACCGTCTGAACTGCTTTTGGCAAACTGCTTGAAGCTTCTAATTCTACTCTCCTCAGTGCAGGTTATTATCCCACGAGCTTGACCGGCTTCTTCTCATTCACGCTGAACTCTCAACTTTCATAATATAACCATTGCCTAAAAACTTGGTGAGAGCAAAATTGACCCTTAATATTCTCTTGACAGACTGCTAAAAATCAATAGTAAGAGACGTATATCTCTGTTTCTGTGTCTTCTAAATAGTTGACACATAGAGAAGAAGAAAAACAACTTAGAGAGAAAGTGACCAATGTCAGAAAGGCTTTACACCCCGGTTCATTGGAATCATAGTCTGTTCAAAATGTCTAAGAAGTCCGATAGCCTTAAAGAGTTTTTGATTAATCCAAACTCTATCACCTAATATCTAGCTATCATCTGGAAGTTTAAAAATTGAACCACACTTGTATTCCTCAAACCATCTACTAAACCGGTTAGCCTTAAGCAAAATAAGCTTAGGCCTAGCCTATTGGACCTTTGGTCTAGGTTATTGGGCCAAATTAATTATTTAAACGATGACCAATTTAATTGCCCAATAAATAATTAACTATACAACCCAAAAAAACCAGTACAACACTGTAGTCTATTATAGTTTAGGCCCAGGTTAATCCCAATTATTTAATCTAAGTTCAAGTCTTGCAAATTAATTAACTCACTAAACTAATTAATTAATTCTCTTTTTGGACCTTTTTATTTTATTCTATCCTAATAAATAAATCAGGCTACTTGAATAAAATAAAATCCATTTTATTTCAAGACTAATTTATCTACCAAAATCTATCAGGACTTATAGGCTATTCTGAGAACTAAAAGACACATTACATTGGCTACTAAAATGATCAAAACACCCTTACTATATAAATAGCTATATTTTGTATTTTAAATATTTTTAATATCACCATAAGAAAATATTGACTCCAAGAACAATGCTGCATATAGCAAACTCTCCAACCTACAGGTGTTAGGATAAATATACCTCTCTACGTAACGTCGTACATTCAGAGAGGAGGAGTGTACTAACACCTCTCTAAATAACATCTACTATCCTTAGACCTCAAATCTAATGATTCATGACTTCGTAGAATATTTTCGTTTTCCAAGAGAGCTACCCTAAAGCAAACATCCAAATTACATTTCCCACAGTCCTTGATTATTAGGCCATTCGAACAGTCTCAAGGGATGATATAGTGTAGAATCTCTCTTATACGAATCCATCTTAACTAACTAGTCATATATACAAAACATAAGAGTATATTGGTCCTATGATAGAACCTCAACTATAGTATATCAAAGTATACGCTTCCAACTTTGGCAGACCACCAACCCATACTCAAACTGTAGGGTATAAGTCCATGCTGTAGCAGTAGTAGTCTGTGTTTCTACCATATAGCACTTTAGAAACCACTACTATAGATCCAGTTCTACGTATTCGAATTATGCTTATGTTATGAAGTGAGAGATCTACTTACTAGCTAAAGGTAAGTCATTCTCCACCTGAATTTGTAACATAATAACCTTATCATGACGAGATTCCCATTTTCATCATTTGGTTAAGAACAACAGTTTACGTGTTAAGTAACCCGTAATCCATACCTTACTGTGAAATGCCTCCATTCATATAAATCATTTACTTAAACACAATGGGTCTTTTCCAGTAAAATTGTGTATAAATTAAAATGAAAAAATACAAACTATTTGTGAGAATAAAAATTTTAAGTATTTAATCAAAATTATATCAGAAATACAGTGTTAGTGGGCTTACATTCTAACATTAGTATCAAATATTTGATGCAAGGACTTAACCTCTCAACTTATGTGGTTTATTCCAAGATTATTGTGTTGTTCTCAAACCTTGGAAATCTCTCCTTCTATCATAGAAAAATCCTAAATCAATCACTACTCTACCTAACCTCACATCAATATACTCACGTTTAGATTCCTACTCTACCTAGGTAGATAAAGTTAAGTTCATCAGAGTAAAGTTCACACCACATGCGTACTACCAAATAGAAAGGAAGAACTAATAATAATAATAGTAGAAGTTATAATAACAACAACAACAACAATTACATAAACAATAGAAACAAACAATAGCAGTAATAAATAATAATGATGCTATCAATAAATAGTTGTAATAAATATAAATAATAAATTATTTTTTCTTTTAAACAACATTGAGCAACTAGAATTGTACTAGATAATTATAGTAGTTACAACAATAAGTAATAAATAATGATCTCAGTACTATTATTATAAATATTAATACTAAATAATGAATAATGATTTTAATAATAATAGTAATAAATAAATGAATAAATAAATAATACTATAATCATTAGATGTTAAAAGTAATAAATGTTATCAATAGTATTATGTATTTGATTATATTACAACTAAAAGTTATAACAATTACATTAATATTATAATTAGGGATATGATAACGGTAACAACGTATACCAAAATATTATATTAGGAGGAGATTAATTTAGAAACTATGTTACATTAAATAAATATAGTAGTAATAAACTAATTACTAATGTTAAAACTAATAAATGTAAATACAAATTCGTCACAGGCGCACTATTAACCATCAATACATTGTGAACATGTTACAATCTAATAAAATATTCAACCTTCACCAAAATTTCAACAAAGAATTCTTCCATATATTTAATAGTTAGTTTGTGGGCAAGCTATATTCAAACAAGAAACACATATCTAAAGCCAATTCCCAAGCCACGCGATCATCACTCCCATTACATGCCAGCCAAAATTTACCCTTCCAACTAGCCCATAGTTTTCTTACAAAAGCATATGGAAAATATCATAGAAGCTCAAATTGCACAAGTAGGACAAGTCATTTAGTACATGTCTGGTAGAATTCCACTACCATCAACATAACCACTTAGACAGGAATCATTTCCACATGCTACTACACTCCTCAACATATACCCAAAGTCCTAGCCTATTTTTTGTAACTTCGGAACAAAAGAACATTAAGGCCGAATGGTTTACTTGAAGCAAGGAGAAGTCTTGGTTTGTCTCTTGTAAGTCCGAGTGTATTGGGTAGTAACGAAAATTGTTAAGGATAGGCTCTAGGAATAAACGAAAACTCCAAAGGCAAAACCACAAAAAGCGATAACAAAGAAATAATAATAACAAAAAATAACGTGAAGGAAAAATAAATAACGAGAAAGGAATTAAAAGAGAGAGACACAAGAACTTACGTAGTTCGATCAAATGACCTACGTCCACAGGCGGAGGTGGAACAAAACTTCACTTTGAAAAAGACAGTTTACAAAACTTTAGGAAAGTGTTCTTAAGCCGCTAAACAACACTAATACAAAATAAGAGTATTACAAAGAACAAATGCCTCAATGGCTACTCAAACTCTTGTATTGGTGTGTTGTGTTGTTGTTCCTCAAAGAACCAAACTAAGCCTTTATTTATAGGCATATTAAGAAGGTTAGTTTTCATGGAAATTTGATATGGGATTCGCTAAAGAAACAATGTTTAAATGGTGGTTGAGGATGCCTTGGCAATCTGATGTAGAATGCAAGGCACCCTAACAAATCTCCATCTTGACTTATATCACAAACTCAAACATAGCAACTTTACTCCATCTTCTCCACAAAAAGTCCAAAGACCACAAATCAAGAATAGTGAAAGCAAATCAAGTCCAAACACTCTTTGAATGGCTTATGAAATCTAAACGTTTCTTCTAAAACTGACAATGCATATGCTACTAAATTTGCATATATTTGAGATGGTCAAATCTCTCTTCTTGGTCTATTCTTGGCTATGGAATATTTCTCTTCTTCTCGAACTTCTTCTTCAGATATCATGACTTGATCAAAGGTAGTAGGTACCGATACTGTACTTTACTGAAGAGAAGAAGTCAATTTAGAAGGACAAGAACTACTAATTTCAAGCTCCACTTGTTCTTGCATACCATCTTCATCTACACGAGAAGAACTCAAAGACTCTCTTTTGGAATTTAACATAGATAATTCTTCAAATGTAACATCTCTACTAATTACAAATTTTAGTAATTTGGGATTTGGACACTATAATCTGTATCCTTTCACCCTAGAAGTATACCCAAGGAAAATACATTTCTTAACTCTATGCTCCAATTTCCCATCATTTACATGCATGTATGCCGGACATCCAAAAACTTTCAAATCAGAATATTTAGTAGGCGTACCTGACTAAGCTTCCTCAGGAGTTTTGAAATCAAGAGCTGCAAAAGGAGTGCGGTTGACAAGGTAACATGTTGTAGAAACTGCCTCTGCCCAAAAATCCTTTGTCAACCCTGCATTTGAAATCATGCAACGTGCTCTTTCTAAAAGAGTTCTGCTAATACGTTCTACAATACTATATATTTTGTTGAGGCGTCATTCCTACTGTACGGTGTCAAAAAATTCCTTAATTTTTACAAAATTCATCAAATTCTTTTTCACAAAATTCCATGCCATTATCCATCAACAGCCGCTTTATTTGTTTACTTGTTTGTTTTTCAATCAAAACTTTTCACTGTTTGAAAGTTAGGTAAACATCACTCTTATTCTTAAAAAAATAGACCTAAACTTTTCTTGAATAATCATCAATGAAAGTTAATAAATACCTGGCACCATACTTAGATGGGACATGAGATGGACCTCAAAAGATCTGAATGCATATAATCTAAGGTACCTTTAGTCTGGTGAATTGCTGTTGAGTTGAAGCTGACCTTTTTCTGCATCTCGAAAATACAGTGCTCACACAAGTCCAATGCACCTGTATTTTGTCCATCTAGAAGGCCTCTCTTGCTCAACATGCACAGACCTTTCTCAATCATGTGCCCCAAATGCATATGCCATAATTTGGTGATGTCAACATTAGACAAAGCTGATTTTTTGTTAGTGTTATGCCCTAGAGGCAATTACTTATATGTTGTATATGATACATTTTATTTTAATAAAAGGCATTATTTATCTTACAGTTTCTTTTGTTTACTTTTGTGTAATATATTTGTTAGATAAAGTCTCTAGTACAACACTATCTTAAGGAAAACATGATAGAGGTTATGATATGAGATTCCTACTACACTGTATAGTGTTAGTACTTAAATAATCTCTAGTCGTAGTATTAATGAGATAGGACATCATTAATGCGTTAAAACTAGCATGTGTTAAACTTCCTGATTTGATCAGGTGGTGTTTCTCATATCCGTGAGTATTGAGGTACTCAAAGTTAACACGTGGATGCTTGTTAATAGAACAAGTTCATTGGATGACCTAACTATGAGATAATCACATAAATAACTATTTAGTGCTAGTGATATAATCTCAATATAGCAAATGTGTAAGTATCCTTAGACTTGAGATATCCAAGGTATTTTGTTTACTGAGCATTATGCTTTGATTCCAATCTCTAGAGCCAGATCGAGGACTGCCTATAGGATGGATATTGAGTACATTGTGAGGTAAACAAAAGTAGTTAAGAGGGTCAATAAAGGATTCACCACTCCTAATAGTAGGGGCGAATATCTCACGGCCACTTGTAGGAATTACTACTTAAGAAGTCCTTGGCCAAGGCATTTATGTATTGGAAATAGTTCTAATTGATACACATCTAGAGTAGTGGGTTCTTAGTACAAGTACTATTATATTCGGACCAGAATTAATATACATTCTGGAAGGAGTTGACACTACTTTTGTACTCCAAATTGAAAGAGATATTGCATGGTGAAAGCAGTTAATTGCACTGTAATTTGTTATTGAAGGGCTCATGTCAAGCCACTTGACTTCCTAGACTCTTGGGTAGTCATGATGTGTTACTAGATACCGTTCCTGATCTGCAGAATATGAGTTTATTAATTTATGAATTAATAAACCAATCCTGATTAGAATTGATATGATTAATTCTAATTAATTATGGATTATGAATCTCAAAGATGTTTGAATTAATTCATGTTCACTACCAATTGATTGGGAAACCTAATAGGTCACACATAATAGAGGATTATATACTCAAGATGTTATTTGATAACATAGCGGGGTTAATTGCGAGAAAGAGGAGTTGTGGCCAAATTATAATTAGTTACAATTACAGTTAGGGAATTCTAACTATTTTACAATTCTCAGATGGAGTATCTTTAGTAGGATTTTTTCATAATATATAGGATATATGCACGATTCCTACTGGATGGGGAAAAAATGAAAACCCTAGGGCAACACACGACTTCTTTCTCCTCTCTCTCTCTCTCTCTCTCTCATTTTTCTTGCAATAAGAAACCCTAGCCACCTCTTATTATTTTGCTTGCATAGAAATATCTTGGTGCTTGAGAGTGATCCTTGTGTAGACTACTATTAGAGGTGATTGCGTATTGTGATTACAGAGGCACGACTATCAACCTGTTTGTGATCCATTGGTGTCAAGGAGATTGTTGGATTGCACCACAATCGTGAGACAAGAACAAGAAAATTTTGATTTTCAGACGCACAAAGAAAGGTAAAATCGTTACCTTTTGTACTCTTTTATGTCTTGTTTTCCATATGTATGCGGATCCTGGGATAGTATCTTGTTATTATTTTTTTGCTATGCCATATATGATATGCATGAGATACCTTACAGCGGTATTTGAGCTTTGCTATGCATGGTTTGCAGATAATTTTTCCGTGCGTGAAAGTTGTTTCATGTATTCGCATTTGTCGTTGTCCACAGTGAAAAATTATTTTCACTTGAGTTGAAATCATTTCGAGCATTGTGAGTTGGGTCCGTAGCACAATATGATTGTGTAATAGTTACAGTATATTTCAAAAGAAAAATGTTTTCTTTATGTGCTGCAAGTTTTTGCAGAAAAATGTTTTCTTGAACATGTGTTGATTGCCTTATATTTCATCTTGTGAATTTAATTTTCTGTTTTGTTTTGTTTTAACTAACAAATTGATTGTTGTTTTGAGCTTCGAAATAGAAAATTCTGTTGAGAATTGTTCTAACTAAACCACTGTAGAAGATACGGGCTCTAGAAATTGTTTCTAGAAAAATTTTCAAAAATCGCCGCTTCTTCCTGACACCAGCCGGCACCGGCTCTGGCTTCCAAACCGGCACCGATTCTGTGCTATTCCACGACGTCCAGAAATCGTTTCTAGAAAAATTTTCTTAAAACCAGACTGCAGTCGGCGCCGCCTTGGGCTTCTAACTAGCGCCGATTTTGTCCTTTTTCACGACATTGCAGCAATTAATAAATTTTTTGAAATAGAGTTCTGAAAGGGAAATATCTCATTTGATGAGAGATGGGACCCAAAAGCATTTTCTCAAAATTAGTTTTGATACAAACAATTTTATTTTTCAAAATAATGATTTTGAAAATTTAAAATTGATGTATTTTTATAAAATATTGATTTTAGAATGTGTTTTATTTTTCCAAAATAGTGATTTTGGAATAATAAAAATTATATGTTTATTTTGTTTAAGCACAATTAATGGCTTTGTGGATGGTTATGGACTAAAACCAATTATATCTGTTCATACATTTTACAGTTTTGATTTTTATGAAATAGGGCCTGCGTGTCTTATCTTCTCTAAAATTCTTGTGTAATTCTTTTCTCATCTAACTCCCCTCGAATGTAACTCGAGGTTTTCTCTCTTTAGAAAATTATGGAATTAGTTTACACAGATTAGATAGGAGTAGAATTATTTTATTTTGGAGATGGCAACCAAACCAAAGCAAGAAGGTAAGATCTTCTACTTAAATCATGCATGAAAACATAGTTAACTATATTAATTTCTTTTTATGGCTCAAAGGAATTATTTTAGGGTAAAGTCCATAACCATACCACGTAATTGCTTTATTACCATGATTATCAATTATGTGATTTATTAATTTTTATGCATATGATTTATTGAAATCACTAAAAGTAACAAATCCTTCAATTAATATTAAACCTAACTCCTTCCGTTAATATAGTAAGAATGAGAGTCCTTTTTCGAGACTAGGTTGTTGGGCAAACCCAAGCCTACTCGACATCGGGCATGTTCAAGCTATGGAGTTAAATTCCTTTGGAATTAAATACCTGATTAATGGGTTGGATTTAACTAAATTCTTTATCCTGGTTGGGCAAACTCAAGCATAAAGAAATTTAGTGGAAAAGTTAGGGTAGCCCAAAAGGCTTTAAGATTAAAAGCTGTTAATCACCCAATGATTTGGTAATTACATATGATGTAATTGGTATTGGATACCTACTAATGAACTCAAGGGTGGCTTGTTCGGCAAACCCAAAGTTATTCTTAAGAAATTTGAATACCGCTCCACTAGGAAAGCTTCTAACGAGCTTTCTTGAATCATTAGTGGGAGCTATTGGTTTGAGTAAAATAGTAGAATAAAAATGTATTTAATTAAAGTCCTAATTATTTGCATTTCATGTGCATATACAATAACTAATCGTCTCTATTTTTACATCTAGGACACTTGCATCATGTCTACAAATCTAAACTTACGTAGCATCTTGGAGACCAATAAGTTAAACGAATAAAACTACCTCGATTGGTATAGAAATTTAAGAATCGTTCTCAAATAAAATAAGTTGCTCTACGTGCTAGATGCTCCTATTGTGCCACTACTAGCTCAAGATGCTCATGCTGATGAGTATGTTGTCCACAAAAGGTACAAGAAGGATGGTGATACATCATCATGTATTATGCTGGCATCCATGACTCATGAGCTACAGAAACAGCACGAGCATATGGATGCTCAATCGATTATACTATATCTTTGAGAGCTGTTTGATGCCCAAGCCAGAATTGAGAGGTACAAGATCTCGAAGCAACTATTCCGTTGCAAAATGGTAGAGGGTTTCTTCTGTGGCCACTCATGTGCTGAAGATGTTGGGCTTAATAAAGAAGCTTGGATCTCCCGGGTTCGCGATAGATCATGACTTAAGTATTAATTTAATTCTACAGTCTTTGTCTAATAGTTTGTCACAATTTGTGATTAACTAGCAGATGAACAAGATTGATTTCACCATTCTTGAGTTGATCAATCTCCTCAAAACTGTGGAGTCCTCCATGAAGAAGGATTCCAATGTAGTTTTAATGGTAGAATCTTCTTTTTCTAAGAAGAAAGTTCAAAAGAAGAAGAAGGCTCCCATCAAGTCAAAATGTGGTGTGAGGAAAAAGGACGCTGCTACAAAGGGCCCATGCCATCATTGTGGTAAGATGGGCCACTAGAGGCACAACTGCAAGGTCTACTTGGAGACCGTTAAGGGGAAGAAGCAGAAGGAGAAGCTTGCAAGCACTTCTACTTCTACTTCTACTCCGGGTATGTTTATGATTGAGATAAATACTGCCTTTAGAAATGAGATATGGGTATTAGATACCAGATCTGGATCTTATTTGTGCAATAACTTACAAGGGCTAAAGGGCAATAGAAGGCTAGAGGAAGATGACGTGGACCTACGTACTGCAAATGGGACAAAAAGGTTGTTACACTTGCTGTGGGGACGTACGAGCTGAACCTGCTTTTGGGATTAGTTCTGGAAATGCAAAACTGTTATTATGTATCAATTTTAATGAAAAACATTATCTCAATTGCATATTTAGACTTAAATGGATTTCATTTGATATTTGAGAATAAATGTTGTTCTTTTTCATTGAATGATATTCATTATGGTTTAGCAACTCTGGTTAATGGTTTATCTGTTCTAGACTTAGATAATCTAATACTCAATATAAATAATAAGAAACCTAAAATAAATAACTCTAACACCTCTTACTTATGGCATTGTCGTTTAGACTATGTAAACGAATATCGTGTTTCTAAGTTACACAAACTTGGTGACTTAGGGTCATTTGATTATGAATCATATGGCACATGCAAGTCTTGTTTACTAGGTAAAATGGCTAAGACTCCTTTTTCAAAAAAAGGAGAACAGGCAAGGAGTTATTAGAACTTATACATTCTGATGTATGTGGCCCAATGTCAATACAAGCAAGAAGAGGTTATAACTATTTCATAACCTTTATCGATGATTTATCACGATACGGATATTTTTATTTAATAAAATACAAATCTGAGGCCTTTGATAAGTTCAAAGGCTTCAAGAATGAAATAAAGAAAAAACTTGGCAAAAGTATTAAGACTCTAAGATCTGATCGAGGAGGAGAATACTTGAGCCAAGAGTTTCTGAGTTATCTTAGAGATAATGGGATTTATCTCAATGGACTCCACCACATATACCTCAACATAACGGTGTATTTGAGAGAAGGAATCGAACCCTTCTAGACATGATACGGACCATAATAGCTTCTGCAAACCTACCAAAATCGTTTTGGGGTTATGCACTAGAGACTTCTGTTTATATACTAAATAGAGTTCTGATAAAATCGATTGATTCTACCCCATTTGAGATTTTCTTTGGTAAGAAACCAATGTTATCTCACTTGCGAGTATGGGGTTGTCCTGCCTTTGTCAAAAGGCCACAATCAGACAAACTTAATAGTAAGTCTGATAAGTGTTTGTTTGTAGGATATCTTAAAGAATCTTTCGTATATTACTTCTACCTACCCTCTGAAAACAAAGTGTTTGTTTCGAAGCTTACTGTCTTCTCAGAGAAGGAGAACATGCTTAAAGGAGATAGTGGAAGTAAAATTGAACTTAGTGAAGTTCAAGAAGATCAAATAAATAAGGATCAACTATCTGATCCCACATCTATTGAGAGAATAGATGAACCTTCTACTACACAAGAACCTCGTAGGTCTAGTAGGATACGTGTGGAACCTAAGAGATATGGATTTCTCATTAGTGACCACAATGACATATTACTCATAGATGAAGATAAACCTACTACCTACAAGGATGTTTTGAACAATTTAGAATCTGGCAAATGGCTTGAGGCCATGAAATCAGAGATGGGTTCCATGTACGACAACTAAGTCTGGATTTTGGTTGATCCACTCAAAGTTATTAAACCTATTAAGTGCAATTGGGATTTCAAGAAGAAAACAAACATAGATTGTAATGTGGTTACCTATAAAACACGACTAGTGGCAAAGGGGTATCGTCAATAACATGATATTGACTATGACGAAATTTTCTCACCAGTAGCCATGCAAAAATCCATCTGGATACTCCTAACCATTACTGCTGATTATGATTATGAGATTTAGAAAATGGATGTGAAAACGGATTTCCTAAACGGAAATCTGTCTGAGGAAGTGTATATGACACAACTTGATGGTTTCACGTCAAATGATGGCATATAGGTGTGTAAACTGCAAAGGTCCATTTATGGACTTAAGCAAGCTTCTAGGAGTTGGAACATCCGTTTTGATGAAATAATCAAAGAGTTTGGTTTCATTCAAAATATGGATGAGCTTTGTGTATACAAGAAGGTCAGTGGGAGTGCAATCGTTTTCTTATTGCTTTATGTAGATGACATATTGCTAATAGGAAATGATATACCTGTCTTGCAAATGGCTAAAGTTTAGTTATCCAAAGAATTCTCTATGAAAGACCTTGGTGAAGCAACCTATATTCTTGGAATAAGGTTCTATAGAGATATATCTAAAAGGTTGCTAGGTCTTTCGCAACCTACATACATAGACAAAGTATTAAAGAGGTTTAGCATGGATCAATCCAAAAGGAGATTCTTACCCATGTCACATAGTGTAAGCCTTTTAAAGTCAATGTCTCCCAAGAAATAAGTTGAAAGGGATCACATAAGATTCCATATACTTTGGTAGTTGGATCTATTATGTACGTTATGATATATACAAGGCCTGATGTATCTTGTGCTCTCAATTTGAAGAGCAGATACCAATCTAACCCTGGTAAGGGTCATTAGGCGGCTATAAAGAACATCCTTAAGTACTTACGAAGAACTAAGGATGTGTTCTTAGTATATGGAGAAGGTGATTTGAAAATAAACGGGTATATTGATGCCAATTTTTAATCTGACAAAGATGATTTCAAATCACAATTTGGCTACGTGTTTACGTTGTGCGGAGAGGCAATAAGTTGGAAGAGTTCCAAATAAGAGACTATTGCCGACTCTACGACAGAAGCTGTGAACATAGCCACTTCTGAAGTAGCTAAGGAGGTAGTTTGGATCAAGAAGTTCGTGATGGAACTGGGTGTGATTCCTAGCATTGTTGGTCCAATATCTCTGTATTGTGTCAACAACGTGGCCACTGCACAAGCAAATGAGCTACAGTCTCACCAACAATCCAAACATATACTGCGACGCTATCATCTGATCCGAGAGATCATAGATAGGAATGATGTAAAGGTAGAGAGAGTTCTCATGGATGAGAACATAGCTGACCCGCTTACAAATGCACTATCCCAAAAGAAACATGATAGGCATGTTGAGTTATTCAGTATTAGATATATGAATGATTGGCTCTAGTGCAAGTGGGAGTTTATTAGTGTTATGCCCTAGAGGCAATCACTTGTACGTTGTATATGACACATTTTACTTTAATAAAATGCATTATTTATCATATAGCTTCTTTCGTTTATTTTTGTGTAATATAATTGTTAGATAAAGTCCCTAGTACAACACTGTGTTAAGGAAATCATTATAGAGATTATGATATGAGATTCCTACTATACTGTGTAGTGTTAGTACTTAAATAGTCTCTAGTTGTAGTATTAATGAGACAGGACATCATTAATGCTTTAAGACTAGCATATGTTAGACTTCTTGATTTGATCAGGTGGTGTTTCTCATATCCATAAGTATTGAGTTACTCAAAGTTAACACGTGGATACTTGTTAATAGAACAAGTTTATTGGATGACCTAGCTATGAGATAATCACACGGATAACTATTTAGTGCCAGTGATATAATCACAGTATAGCAAACGTGCAAGTATCCTTAGACTTGAGATCTCCAAAGTACTTTACTTGCTGAGCATTGTGCTTTGATTCCAATCTCTGGAGCCAGATCGAGGGCCGCCTATGGGATGAATATTGGGTACATTGTGAGATAAACGAAAGTAGTTGAGAGGGTCAATAAATGATTCACCACTCCTAATAGTATAGGTAAATATCTCACGGCCACTTGTAGGAATTACTACTCGAGAAGTCCTTGGCCAAGGCAACTGTTTATTGGAAATAGCTCCAATTGATATACATCTAGAGTAGTGGGTTCCTGGTACAAGTACTATTATGTTCGGGCCAGAATTAATATACATTCTGGAGGGAGTTGGCACTAATTCTGTATTCCAAACTGAATGAGATATTGTATGGTGAAATGAGTTAATTGCACTGTAGTTTGTTATTGAAGGGTTCATGTCAAGCCACTTGACTTCTTGGACTCTTGGGTGGTCATGATGTATTGGTAGATACCGCTAATTATCTGCGGAATATGGGTTTATTAATTGATGGGTTTATTAATTGAAGAATTAATAAATCAATCCTGATTAGAATTGATATGATTAATTCTAATTAATTATGGATTATTAATTTCAAAGACATTTGAATTAATTCATGTTTGCTACCAATTGACTGGAAAACCTAATAGGTCACACACAATAAATAATTATATACTCAAGATGTTATTTGATAACATAGTGGGGTTAATTGCGAGAAAGAAAAGTTGTTGTGGATAAATTATAATTAGTTATAATTTATTGGCTAAATTGTAATTGTGAGAACTTGATGTTTCCAATTATAATTAAAGAATTCTAACTATTTTAGAATTCTCAAATGGAGCATTTTTAGCAGGGTTTTTTTTTTGTGTAATATATGGAATATATTACACGATTCCTGCTTGCTGAATGATTAACGAAAATCAACTCCAAAAACCCTAGGGCAACACACGACTTCTTTCTCATTTTTCTCTCTCTCTCTCTCTCAAATTTTTTTTTTTTTTGAAAAACCCTAGCCGCCTTTTTGGTTTCTGCTAGCACAAAAACATCTTGGTGCTTGAGAGTGATCCTCCATGTAGATTTCTGTTAGAGACAATCACACACTGTGATTGTAGTGGTTGGACATTCAACTCTCATGGTGTCTGATCAAGAGGATTGTTGGATCGCGCCTCAGACGAGAAAGGAAAATTTTTATTTTTCAAATGCACAAAGAAAGGTAAAGCTGTTACCTTTGTTATTTTTTTTGTCTTGTTTTCCACACGTATGCAAATCTTGAGATAGTATCTTGTTCTTATTTTTCCACTGCGCCATATAAGATATGCATGAGATAGTATTATGCCCTAGAGGTAATCACTTGTACGTTGTATATGACACATTTAATTTTAATAAAACGCATTATTTATCTTACAGTTTCTTTTGTTTACTTTTGTATAAAATAATTGTTAAATAAAGTCCTTAGTACAACACTATGTCAAGTAAATTATAATGTTAGTGTTATTCCCTAGAGGCAATCACTTATACGTTGTATATGACACATTTTATTTTAATAATAGGCATTATGTATCTTACAATTTCTTTTGTTTACTTTTATGTAATATAACTGTTAGATAAAGTCCCTAGTACAACACTGTGTTAAGAAAATCATAATAGAGATCATGATATAAGATTTCTACTATACTGTATAGTGTTAGTACTTAAATAGTCCCTAGTCGTAGTATTAATGAGACACAACATCATTAATGCGTTAAGACTAGCATGTGTTAAACTTCTTGATTTGATCATGTGGTGGTTCTTATATCCGTGAGTATTGAGTTATTCAAAGCAAACATGTGGATGCTTGTTAATGGAACAAGTTCATTGGATAACATAGCTATGAGATAATCACATGGATAACTATTTAGTGCCAGTGATATAATCTCAATATAGTAAACGTGCAAGTATCCTTAGACTTGAGATCTCCAAGGTACTTTGTTTGCTGAGCATTATGCTTTGATTCCAATCTCTAGAACTAGATCGAGGGCTGCCTATGGGATGGATATTGGGTACATTGTGAGGTAACCGAAAGTAGTTGAGAGGGTCAATAAAGAATTCACCACTCCTAATAGTATGGGCGAATGTCTCATGGCCACTTGTAGGAATTACTACTTGAGAAGTCCTTGGCCAAGGCGATTGTGTATTGGAAACAATTACAATTGATACACATCTAAAATAGTGGGTTTCTGGTACAGGTACTATTATATTCGGGCCAGAATTAATATATATTCTGGAGGGAGTTGGCACTAATTTCGTATTCTAAACCGAATGAGATATTGTATGATCAAAGGAGTTAATTGAATTGTAATTTGTTATTGAAGGGTTCATGTCAAGCCACTTGACTTCCTGGACTCTTGGGTGGTCATGATGTGTTACTAGATACCGCTCATGATTTGGGAATATGGGTTTATTAATTGATGAATTAATAAAAAAATTCTGATTAGAATCAATATGATGAATTAATAAACCAATCCTGATTAGAATCAATAGGATTAATTCTAATTAATTATAGATTATTAATCTCAAAGACGTTTGAATTAATTCATGTTCGCTACCAATTGACTAGGAAACCTTATAGGTCACACACAATAGAGGATTATATACTTAAGATGTTATTTGATAACATAGTGGGGTTAATTATGAGAAAGAGAATGAGTTGTGGTCAAATTATAATTAGTTATAATTTATGGGTCAAATTATAATTGTGAGAATTTGATGTTTCCAATTACAATTAGGGAATTCTAATTGTTTTAAAATTCTCACATGGAGTATTTTTAGTAGGATTTTTTCATGATATATAGGATATATGCACAATTCCTACTGGATGGGGAAAAAATGAAAATCAACTCCAAAAACCTTAGGGCAACACACGACTTCTTTCTCCTTTCTTTCTCTCTCGTTTTTCTTTGCAAAACCCTAGCCGTCTTTTTGGTTTCTGCTAGCACAAAAACATCTTGATGCTTGAGAGTGATCCTCCGTGTGGATTTCTGTTAGAGACAATCACGCACTGTGATTGTAGTGTATGGACATTCAACTCTCGTGGTATTTGATCAAGAGGATTGCTGGATCGCGCCTCAGACGATAAAGGAAAATTTTTGTTTTTCAGACGCACAAAGAAAGGTAAAGCTATTACCTTTGTTATCTTTATGTCTTGTTTTCCATACTTATGCAGATCCTAGGATGGTATCTCATTTTTATTTTTCTGCTGCGCCATGTATGATATGCATTAGATACCTTACAATAGAAGATGCAACAGAACCTATGACAGTAGTTCTCTGCAAAGTATACAAACTTTTAGACATACAACCTTTCACAATAACAAGTGTACCTTTACAAACTTTCATAACTCCACCTTCAGCTGTATATTTAAACCCAAGAACCTTAAGGGTGCCTAAAGAGATGAGATTATTTTTCAAATTAGGAACATGTCTAACATTAGTGAGAGTCATCACAATACTATCATACATTTTAATTAGAACTATGCCCTTACCCACAACATTATAAACGACATTATTTCCCATCAAAACAACCCCACCTTTATAAGCTTCATAAGTGGAGAACAAATTCCTATTAGGACACATATGGTAAGAACAACTTAAATCTAAGATTCATTCATTTTCAGACTATGTCTTGTTATCAGTCACAAAAAAAATATTTCCTTCACTCTTATTTGCTACAACACTAGCTTCGGCAGCATCAGTAGATTTTTCTCTATGCTTATCCTTATTTTTTTCAATTTAAAGCATTCAGACTTAATGTGCCATTTTTATGATAACAATTGCAAACTAAATTTCTATATCTGGATTTGGATCTAGTTTTTGATTTACTATTGCCACAAATTCTATTTTCGGATCTACCCCTGGCTACCATACCTGCAGCTTGAGTTCCACTAACCTCCCTAATTAAATCTGTGTCAATCCTTTCTTTTGATTTCAAAGCATATTTAATTTTCTAATATGAGATAGTTCTCTTTCCATACATCATATTATCTCGAAAATGCTTGAAGGATTAGGGAAGGGAACACAACAATAAAATGGTCTGATCCTCATCATGTATTTTCACATCAATATTACTGAAATCCATCTTGAATTAAGATGGCCTCCATTTTGAGTTGTCATATGTCGAAGTTAACAACCCTGATTGAATTTCTCCACCTTAGTCTTTGTTATCGTCATTACCACAGAGTTAAGAGCTAGTAGCTCTGATACCAGTTTGTTAGGGATAGGCCTAAAAAACAAACCAAAACTCCAATGGCAAAACCACATAAGCTGATAACAAAGAAATAATAATAACAGAAAATAACGTGGAGAAAAAATAAATAACGAGAAATGAAATAAAAGAGAGAGATACAAGAACTTATGTGGTTTGGTCAAATGACCTACATCCACAGGTGGGGCTAGAACAAAACTTCACTTTGAAAAAGACAATTTCCAAAACTTTAGGAAAGTGTTCCTAAGCCGCTAAATGTCGCTAAATACCGCTAATGCAAAATAAGAGTATTACAAAGAACAAATGCTTCAATGGCTACTCAAACTCTTGTGTTGGTGTGTTGTGTTGGTGTTTCTCAAAGAATCAAACTAAGCCTTTATTTATAGGCATCTTAAGAAGGTTAGTTTTCATGGAAATTTGATGTGGGATTTGCTAAAGAAACAAAGTTTAAATGGTGGTTGAAGATGCCTTGGCAATCCGATGTGGGATGCAAGGCACCCTAACAGAAATGTTGCTGCTTGACCTTACTTAGAAAAAGAGTGGACTGCAACTGATGAATCTTTGATGTTTGCTTCATTCTTGAGTAGGAAAAAGAGGGAGGGATGAGAGTGATAATGTTGCTGCCTATGTGTATGAAAAACGAGAGGATGAGAGAAGGGAAAATAGAGAGCTACTATATCTGAAGAAGGAAGATGCTCTATATAAGGTGTTTGGTTTGTGCCAAAGGCAATGACCAAAACTCTTTAGTTATACACAAAAGGAACTTCGTGTAAGAGTAGAAGAGGGTAATTCATGAGGATTGCTAGAAATTTGGAACGAAAAACTAGAAGAGAATTCTGTATAGTTGAAAAAAGGAAAGTAGATAATTTGTTTGCTTAAAGAATAGAGGTTTTCTCTCCTAATTCCTTACCAAATTTTTGTCCAGCATAAGCTGTAATACTGAAGCTAAAATTTTGGGGATTCGTCCAACTGGGGTGCAACTGCTAAATGCCTCTTGATTGATTCAGAGAATTAGGATATGTCTAGCTGTCTTTGGTATGCGAGAATCCCAGCTATTATTGCTGCAATTTTGCTTCGAAATTTTGGAAAGGAAAAAAAGAATATTTCTAGTTTTGATAGAATTTCCAAAATAAACTCTTGCTACCAAATTTAAAAAGAAAAATGACTTGTCTAGGCCTAAGCCAACATCACACTGGCCTTTTCCGAACTCGTTCGGATACTTAAAAGTGAGCTCAAGTGGTTTCACAGGGATCACAATGAAAACGATTGAATTAGTTTTTTTTTTTTTACTGAATTTTTTCATACTAAACCCATTTGAAATTTGGATTTTTAGTTATACGACATAGATTAACTCTATTTCTCCACCTTTGTGGTATTAATCCAGACCATGAACCAAAATCTAATCTTGTGTACTGAGAACAATGACAATCAATCTTTGGATAAAAAGAACTTTCTTGATAAAGATAAGAATGAATTAATTAAATTAAAGTTTTTTCTTTGGTCTAATTATCAATTTGAAGATTTAGCTTGGATGAATTGCTATTGGTTTGATACCAACTAAAAAGGTGAAATAATTTTATATTATTTCATTTAAAGTAATGAGCCTCCTAATATTGCATGGAAACAATATTATGTCTTGGAAGAAAAATTGAAAAGTGAGTCGCTAAAAGGGGGAAAGGATATTTTCATCTCTCTTAAATCCCTATTTTCAAAACCTCTTAAAAGGGAAGAATAGTTCTAGCTTTGGTGCAATATATGTTTGTCCCTAAATTTTGAAGAGAAAATTAGGGAATCATCCCTAGGTCTTGGTTGACTATACCAAGGCCAAATAAGGGAGGTTTTGGGATTTGAATTTAGAGGAGAAAGGAAATATAAATCCCAATTTAAGAAATACACATTATATAGCTATTAAAATAATGTACATTAAATATGACATTTTAGGAGGAGTGGGAAAATAAATTATTTTAATAAGTGAGGAAGTTGGAATGTAACCCTTATTCAAATAATTCTCCCTAATTTAAAGTTTTCCAAGAATAGAAGTGGTAGCTACAACAAGGGAGCCGACAAATGAGGAAAAAAAAGGAAAGAAGAGAAAGAAAATAAAGGATGTCCAAGCAAGAATTAATATTTGAACCCCAATCACTTCATTCAAATCCTAATCCTCTTACCATTGAACCATCATGTTCTTATGTCATAATCTAACAACAAAATCTTAATATCCCAAAATCTATTTCCTCAAGTTCTCTCTTAAAACAAAACCAAGTAACCCAACATGTACATGAATATCACATTCCAGCTAATTAGGTTAACTTAACTCATCGCTACACACACAAAACACTAAAAATCATAAAATCATAGTGGCATATATGTAATGCAATGTATGATCCAATACTACCCAGAATGACTTAGGGTGGGGTTTTACATCCTCCCATCCTTAAAAGAAAATTTGTCCTAAAATTTGTGGGTATTACCTCTATAGTAGTTTCGGGTGTTTCTTTTTTATCCACTCTTTGGTCTCCCATGTTGCGTCTTATGTTCTATGCTATTCCCATAATACCTTAACCATCACTATTTGTCGGTTCCTAAGCTCTCTGATGTGGCGGTCCATAGTCTTAGTCGGCTTTTCAACGGTGCAGTTACTGACAGAACGTATGATAATTTCATCCTGAATTAACTCATATGAGATGCATATACTTCAATAATACTAGGGTGTATGGAACTGTGATCTATTATAATACTTATAAGGTCGTCTCAGGTAGGAAGTGTACCTTCTACTATTGTCACATCTACACTGACCTCTTTCTGGTTCAATGCAAAGGCCTTAGCCTTCACCTGGGCTTCTGATCCCCACTCTCTGATAACTTATTCCTGTATCCTCTACTAGCCATTAGTTGATTAGGGTTTCTTAGGCCGATCTCAAAAGCTTGGGGCAGTTACTCTTTATGTGGCTGGGATCTCCACAATTGTAGCATTTCCTCATTAGGTCTTTAGACCAACAATCCTTTTCTACGTGTCCCCATTTGCTACAAAATCAGCACGTGTCCAGATTAGTTGTAGGGTTCGAATGTGTGCTTCTAGCCTATTTTCCACTACTGTGCCACTGTTGCCTCAGGGGTCGTCTGTGATTGCTTTACTGTGGAGGAAAACAATGTCTCTGAGCCATTAGGCTCTTGTTCTCATTTTCTAACCTTGTGATAGTGTCGACCGCGACGGCATAGGTAGTAGGAAGGAATTGTGCTATGGCTCTCTGCAGTTCCTGTCTAAGACCCTGGACAAACTATCATGTCCTATTATACTCCTTGTCCACCATTGGTTCTATTGTGCTCCATGTCCACCAATGGTTCTATTGTGCTCTATGTCCACTAGTCATTTACAATACCTTGAAAGCTTGTTGAATTGGGCGGCATATTGGGCCACTGACATGGTTTCCTGCTTCAAGTTCTGAAATTCATCTTCTCTCTTCTCTACAATTTATTATGAAACATACTTTGTCCAGAATGCCTTAACAAATCTTTCCCAGGTCTAGTCTTCCTAAATTTGATACCACCAATCATGTGTGGGGCCTCTTAGTATGAAGGCCGCAAACCTCACTATTTATGTTCTTTGTACTGTAAGGTTAAAAAGACGTCCTCCTTTACGTCTGTCCATTGTTCTGCCTTCTAATCCTATTCTGCCTCTCCAAAGAACATGGGTGGTTGAAATTTTAGGAACTGTTCCAGCACCTCGTTTTCTCCGCAAGATGTCCTCTGTTCTGACAGAGTGTGCAACAACTCTGTCATTTTGCTAAACGCTTGTCCTATTGAGACTTCTTCCGTTTCTTGCTCCTTGCCCTTGGTTGCCTTCTACTTGTTCTTCAGCCACAGGAGATGGTGTAGTTTCGTATACTAATACTGTGAAACCCCACCTAAAGCCAACCCTAGGGTAAGGGAGTCGGGATGCATCTCTTATTACTTTGCATGAATATATATATATATATATATATATATATTTGAATAATTTTATGTGATTTAAAATTATGATTTATAGTCTAGAAGACTTAGTTATGCTTATTGAGTGGGAAGGGTAAAATGGTAATTTTGCTTGAGGTCAAAATAGGAAGATAGCTTGAGGATTAAATAGGAAGAATATTTGGGAGAAAAAAATAAGAACAAGAGTTGTGGTGGTGTAGTGGTTAGAGCTTTGGAATTAATCTCTAAGGTCTTGAGTTCAAATCCCATCATTTAAGTTTTTGTCATGATTATTTTAATTTAAAGTTGGATTTTTGTCTCTTGCATTCCATAGAAGAAAAAAAAAAATAGGAGTGTTGTCCTAGGGGAGACATGAAGGGAATGTCCTAATCCTATTCTTTTGTCCTAAAAAGAATTCTTAAGGGATTCATGTCCTTTTATTTCCTAGCTTACCCTAAACTCTTTATTAATTAAATTTGTTCAATTTATCCAAATCTATGTTTTAATTCTAGAAAATTCAGCAAGGATTATTGGCCTTTGAATTTTGAAAATGGCTCTTGGAGGTTAGAGATTTGACTGAAAATAGGGAAGGAGTTAAGGAAGGTTCCCAAGAGAAATTAATCTCCATGGTTAGACCTTCAAACTCCATTCCATAGTGTTCATCTTTTCTATGGAAGAAATCTAAATTTTTTCCAGATTCTTGGGCAGCCTAGTTTTCGAAAATCTTAGCCATCTTCCTTACTCAATTGCTGCCAAAAAAATGGCTAATTTATTCAGCTTGAAGACTGGAATTCTTTTGCCAAAAACCAGACTGCACAAAGCTGTGCAAACCAGAAAAAAATTCTGGACAGCTTCGATGCATAGCAGGCCAAAATCAAAACTGTTTCTTCTACCCTTCAAACTAGTAAATTACCTCTGCTTTTCCTCCATAAAGAAGGCTGGAAACTAGCCTTAAAGGACCCTCAAATACCTCTCCAACTCACTACAAATTGGCTGGAACAATGCAGAAAAACTTCACAGCAAATTCCAGCAATCAATTCAAAACATAACCAGGAAAAAATTCCAGCCTTGCTCTCTTCAAGCCTTGTTCGAAAACCATCTCAAACCTCTGTAAGTCAACCTTTGTTCAGCCATGAACTGAACTCCATTACCTCCTCTATTGACCTTGCACAGCTAGACTCCATAGCCACTCCTCAAATTCCTCCTACAATTACTCCAATCAAACTTTCAATTGAATTTCAAAATTTTCAACATTTGCTCCATGATAACACCCTTGAATTAAGCTTCATAACTAGAAATTCTCCCCACCATTGAACTCAGAATTTCGGCCAGCCTTATAGCTCACTCAACCTCATTCATTTCAGCAAAATACAGCAAACTAGTCGGCCATTGTAGCTCCAAGGAACTTCCATCAATCAAACACTATTACTATATCATTTACCTTAAAACACTCCTTAAATTTCTCTATTTGAATTTCAAACAACTAGATTTTTCTCTCCTCTCTAATCTAAAAATCAAAATCCCAGAACTCCCTCAATCATTCGGCTAGCCCCTTCAGAAATTCGTCCAGCATTTTCTCTCTAATCCTCTCCATTTTCACCAAGAACACACACTACCTTTCTTCAAACCAAATACCACTCTAAACACCTCCAATCCCTTCCAAAAACTCTAGAACACGCCTGCGTACTCTCTAGAGTCCATTTTGTGGATTTTATAACATCAAATTTCGAAAATAAAAATTGATAATCGGATCAAAACCAGAATTTTCCTTGAAGTCTCAAGAACATCATCAAGGTAACCAAGAACAACTTTTGTTCATCTTCTTCCCTTCAATCTTTAACATATCATACTAATGCTCTCTCTCTCTCTCTCTCTCTCTCTCTCTGGCCGAAATGGTTGCTACAACCATGGATGTTTTCTTTCTCCTCTCTTGGATGATTCAAGCCTCTCAAGCGTGTAGATCTTCTTAAATACTCATCGAGATAGTCATAAACCAAGTATTTTTCTCTAACCTTTCTTTTAAATTCTGGATTCATGTCTCTTTGTTGTTGATATAGAGGATAGAATATGAAGGGGGAATTGAGTATATGCATATGTATGAAGGAGTTGAGATTGGAGCATGAGGATGATTGATCATGGTTAAGCTTTATGAATTTCCTTGTGGATCGATGCATATGCATCATGTCTTATGAAATTATGAATGTTTAAGCATGCTAGAATGTTATGTCACCTGTGGCAAATAGGATATTATATTCTTATTTTCATTGAAGCCGTGAGTATGATTATGCTTAGTTGAGATTTGATCATGTAATAGTAGGTATGGATTTAAGTCTTTGTTCATAAATAGAATAGTTTGTTGATTGATGTTGGAGTATGTGCTCATGAATCTTGTTAGCAATAGGAAATTTATGATCATGACCTTGTGATCCTAAGTTATTTTAATTAGCCAATTTTATTATGTTAATTAAAATTAAGACTATATTTTCCTCTAAAGATTTCGAAAACCCTAGAAAGTTTTGGAATTGGAGTATTAAATGTAATGTGATATTTTAGCCAAATAAATGATATCTTTTATTAAAAATAATATATAAATATTTATATATGATAATAATAATAATAATAATAATAATAAATAAATAAATAAATAAAACCTTTTATATAAATAATAATAGGTAAAATATTAATGATCTTGTAGGCCATATATTCATAAATATTATATGTATTTGTTATCTACTAATCAAGATTTAATAAAATTTATTTATTATTAATTTTACTTATTATTAATTATTTTCTATCTATTAATTATTAATAAAGAGATTAGTAATAATTTAATATTTACTTTAAAAATAATATTTAAGAATGACCATTTATTAATACCATCTAGAACTTAGATTCTTCAACAATGAAACCCTAGTTTATTTATTAATAACAATACTCAAGATTTATTATTTGAACCTATGACTTCTTAGTAATTATTTTACAATCCCTAGTTATTTTAACTTATCAAACTAGTCTTATTTTATAAAATCCTTTATCATCTAGCCTTAAAACTTAGGACATTAGGATTATGATTGTAATAAGTTGAACTAGGATTATTTATGTAAGCGAATATAGCTTCAGTATAACCTTATGACTTGTGTTTACCCCACGCGGGGTTAGGTCAACTTTGGAAGATTCTTAAATTTGATCAATCAAAGGATCAGGTAAACTCCTGCATAAACTTATTCGATAACAAAAGGTTACTATAGCAAGCCAAATACAAAGTGTATGGACACTCATTTTGTAAAGGCAATTAAGGACTATTTCCTTTTTGTTTCAGTCAAGCAAATCATTTGAAAATTTAAACAAGAAGTTTTGCACAAATACTAAACTCTTTCTAAAATCCAACTTTGACAAGAATTTTTGAAACCCTTAATTGCAATTTCCAAATAAAGCAATGTATTATCAGTTTTCTCCCAAGTGGGACAATCAACGTTGAGTACTCAATAAGGGTAGACTACTAGGACTAGTCTTTGAAGAGTTATGGTAAGTCTCTCAGTAGGTGGCCCCCTTTGAGGGGTGAGTCCTTCTGGATAGGATGCTAGTTCAGTAGATCATGCCGGTCCGAGCTAGCAAGTTTCAGTCATGTGGACTGTGTGTTTCCGGAGTGGACAACAGGTAAGTTTAGGTGTAAAGAAGGAGGGGTATCTCACCCAGTAAGCCGATCACCTACCTTTTGTCAGTCTGTACAAAGTGTGGCATTCTGACCGTTATATGGTCATGGGACCCAACGTGTGGTAACCCATAGCTACCCATTTGAGTGGTTGTATTTATTATGCACATGTATGGTTTGAAAAGCAAAACGCCACTCTTTATTTTTAACCTTATTTATTGCTTGCCAGCACTTTCTCGTATACAATTTTTACAACTTGTACACATGAACTGTTTTACCTAAAACACTCAAAGCACACACAAGTCTACTGAGATTTTTATCTTATTACCTTTTATGCCATGTTTTTAGGTCGATCTTCCTATGGAAATGAGTAGATAGATTTGTTGCCTGCTGTGAAGATTTTATGTTATTTATTTTATGTGTTGTTTCGAGAGATGATAGTAATCAATTTATTTTGGACTTGTTCCTGAATTTTTGGATTGTAATAAGTTCAATTTTAAAGTATTGTTTTTATTTTCGTTTGTGTGACCTAGTTATAAAGACCCCTTGTCCTTTAGACGAGGCGACATCCCCGGCCTTGTTGGGCCTAGGTAGTGGGGTGTTACAGATACGGCCAGCCCTACCGCATGTTTTCCTCTTTCACAGGTAGTTATCCTATGCCTTGGTGTCAGTGGCTCAACTGTATGTGCTCTTCTTTTGCAAATGGTCACTCCCCGTTTTGGTCCCATATTTATGTTGTAGACACAATGAACTCATCAAAAGGTTGCACAAAGGATAGGTAGGTATCTTACCTTAAGTAATCGAATGCTAAAAACAAGATAAGAAATTAACAACCATAATATAGTAAAAGATATAGCAAGGAAATTTACTTATATGTGTATTCATAAAAAAGAGTTCATGTCTCTATAGAAGAAGTTGGGCATAACACGACATCCTTATTCTAATTTAACTAATGCATAGAAGGAGAAAAGTAACACATGGAGGAACAAACACTATCAACCCCAAGTGCTTAACTTATTGAAGCATAGAAAAGGGTATCTATAATCCCAAAGGTCCTGGCACTTAGATGGCCTTATGGGCCTATTCCTTATCCGTCTTTTCCATGTATGCCTCATTTAGCCACCCCCTAGTACTCTTGGAGAAATCTATGTCCTTCTCGTCCATGAATCCCAAGGTCCAAGGACCCTTAGTGATCCTACTGGCACTTCCCACAACCTCAGTAGGCCTCTTTGAACTCTCTGCTACTGAAAGCCCTACTCTCAGCCATGCCCTCCGAACTCACTCATGCCATTGAGCCAAAAATTCCTCATACTTACTCCTGGGTATCTCAAACTCAATCTCACTAGGGTCTTTGCTATCCAGGTCAAGTCCACCTCCTGCACGGGTGGGGTTAGGCTCCTGTACCTCTATCTCTTCCTTCCTACTCTCCTATTTTGATTCTTTTGGCTTAAGCTCGAACTCAGACTAGGATGGTAAAGGGGTACGGGTAGTGGTAGAGCATTGGGTCCAAATATGGAAGGCCAGTCTCTAACAATTGTTGCAGATCTTGTAGCCATCTTATTCACAAATAACAACTAGATTAGTATGGGATTTATATACTTAAGGAGATAATTTCATCAACATGTATATTTTACCTAAATCTAGGCTCTGATACCACTTGTAACACCCCGTTAAAACGTGACCCAATAGGGGTCGGGGATGTCACCCCATTCTTAGGACTAGAGGACTTTATAACTAGGTGAAATTAAAAAAAAATAGTAAACTCAACTCAAAAATACATTACATCAAAACTTATTACAAGGTCTTGGAATAAACTTAAAGCATATAAACCACAATCCATTACTTAAATTAAATCACTACTAAAAAACAGATTAAATAAAATGGCCAAGCGTCATATTTGACAGAACAAGCTTCGTATTAGCAAAAAACGATGGCTAAACGACGGTTTCACCATCGTCGTAAAACGTTTTATCGTATTTGTTCCATAATGGCCACAAAATCATCGTATTTGACTAATACAATACACTAATACGATGGCTACGTAAAAGCGTCATATTTAATTGTTGCCGATACTTAGTCCGGTAAACTTTTGTAATAGATGAAAAAACCATCGTATTTGAAATCTAAAATGAATGTTGGAACTACCGTATTTGGTATCAAATATGATGGTTAATAGCCGTCGTATTTGATACCAAATACGACAATCACAACATTAAATATGACGATTGAATTGGGTAACCAGATAAGATATTTTTAGATGTTGAGCAACTGCGACAGTTCTAGCTGTTGTATTTGACTGTTCAATTTTTTAAAGAAATGGTTGCTTGTTATTTAGCCCTATCCACCTACAATTTCAAACCAAATACAATCTATTCAACTCATTCAGCACCATTCAGAATAAAACAAAATCTGTTTAATGCCAAACAAATCAAAATTAATCCTTTGAACATTGAAATCATAAATAATCTATAAACTCTACAGGAGAAGTAATACTACATATATGACAAATAGGAAATGCTAAGGAATCTATCAAAAATAATAATACATGTAAAACAAGAAGAAAATGAGACTGTGTAGTCATCACAAGCAGTCTCGTCAGCATCACACGAACTAACGGGTCGAGAAGTAGAACCAACACCCGGAGAAGCCGTAGATGCACTAGATGGTGGTATAGGCGCTATAGCAAATGCACCTACATCATATCTACGAGATAATGCTCCTATGGTAGTCTAACTCATAAACCTCTCGCTCATGCTACATCTCAACTTGCATACCTTCTCGCATACTTTGAATACGTGCATCAACCTGAGCTCTGATAACCTCCTCAACATTGCTTACAGAAGTGGATGATTGACTGATTGGGGTTGGTGTTAGTCCCTTTCCCTTGCACCTTTTACGACCTCTCGTATCAGGACCAAACAAGTGTTGGAAGATCTAATATTTCCCTTCCTCAATGGGCTCAGACTCAGGCAGTGCCTGCCACTCTCCCTCTAAGCGGTCCTACAAATTATGAAATAATATATCAAATTAAAATTAGGTAAATGAATAGTATTTGTCAGATTTTAATAATTTAAGAAAATTAATCTTTGAAAATTCCTTACAATAATCTCTGTAGTTAAACCATTAGCCTACCAACCACGCCACCTTCATGTCACACGAAACATATCATACAGTGGCATCGGTTCGCCTTGTGAGGCCATCTATAAAGATTTTTGAGAATTTTCATGCAAATTAAATAATATTCGAATGAATGGTGTATAAAAGAAAATGAATACCTGATCCTATATAATAGAATGTGGCATTCTTTTTGTGATTGGTGGATATGTAATATGTAATCGATTTTGTCTATTTCGCTCTGCCTCTACCTCTGACTATCTAAAATAGTTAATATAAAAAACAAGTCTATAATAATTATAATGACTGTGTGCGCATTACTAACAAGGAAAATTAATCAACTTTTATATATATAAATTGTGTATTTCCCAAGGTCTAATAATCAACTAACATCCTTCATTGATTTTCGTCAACTCGCCTATCTCTGCAAAGAATAGCCTATGTACTTGTCTAGAAAGGAGTGTAGTATCTCTACTTCAACTTAGACTTATAATCCTTCCAAGCAATGCATAGCATCTTCATTGTGATGTTACGTCCTTCTAGTGGTATAGTGGTGTTGTCCTTGTACGTTAAACAAACAAACAATTATTTAAAATTTTAACTTATGGAGAAAACAAATTTATATGTGTTAGAATAAATTTAATTACATGTATTTCTTCCCAAACCTTATCTTTAAGTATCTGAGGTATGGAATGCCAATCTTTATAATTCAGAAGGAGCTTGCTACTTATACATGCAAAACAACCCACCACTAAACTATAACGAGATGCATCAATTCCTATAACACCTCCGTATTAGTTTACACCAACCTCACACTTTCGAAGCTTAGCTCACCCCATCCAGAGGGTAACCTCCCGTCCCCCCGGAAACTTCTCGACGTGGAACCTATAAAATTTCAATTAAAAAAATTGATTTAGACCAATTTCAGTCCGTAAGTATGATTTCATTAAATAGAAAAAACAAAGGTTAATATGATTTTAATAGCCACAAAAATCAATTTCTCCTAAATTACTTCCTAACAACTTAGCAAACCTGTGGTGCTAGGGCCCTAGGAAGAAGGTCTAGAGCAATTGGGACCTACAACAAAAACAGGTGCAGTCATCTCCTGACTGGACCTTTGATCCCAAGAGTCTATTTGGACAACTGTATCCAATCCCTGGCCAACCTCATGTACTATTGGCTGTGTCTCTGTACCTTGTGAGGAACTAGCCCTTGATCTTAAGGCGGCTATGGCATCCTGCATTAATGCACGTCAAGAACGTTTAGTAACCATCAGCAAAACACAAAGAAGTAAAGAAAAATTAAGTTAAAGGAATTTGGTCAAAAAATTAATTTAGAAAAGAATATAATACTAGTACACTCTGTATTGGAAAGTGATTAATTACATTAGGTTGCGGGGTATATTCTTCTTCTAACTAAATCCATTTCCTCCCTAGAAATTGTTAGTATTCGTGGACTTCTAAACGCAAAAAACATCCACGAATCCCTTCTAAGGACCCAAACTAAACAATTAAGGTTGATCTAGGGGTTACAAAATTACCTCTATATCACCTATCAGATTTCCAAGCGTACGTGCACTTCAAACAATCACCAGACGCTGCAATGTGCGAACGTCCTCTATCGGATACACACGACGAAACCAGCTCGTTAACCGAGAGTACTAGCGTCTAGGATTTTGAGAGGCTTAATTTTTCCTGGTTATGGAAGTACGAATATTTTTATGAGAAGTCTTTTACAAGAAGACGGTTAGGATTTTCTTTTAAAATCACACGAACTTCTTGGAGTCCAACTCTCATAATATCTTATCATATCTTATTCTAAGTTCAAATTAAATTAAAGCTGATATGATAACATTCTACCATTAACTTGATAATTTAACTAATTAATTTATCGAGTTAGATTTTTATAATCTGGACATACTCTAGATACATCAAATATGGACATATTTCCAGATTCATTGTATCTAGTCATTTTTCTAGGTTCGATTAACTTAGACATATTTCTAGATACATAGAACCTGATTACCAAAAAAATAACCTAACGTATTCACTTAAAATGTGACTCTATAGGTTCATTTAACACTGGCAGTGTGCCCAAATTACAATTATATGGCCCTCAAGTTATAAGCGATTTCTAGTAAAATATTATAACTATCCAGGTTAAATAAACCATAATTTTATATTTAGTCCTTTTGTCACACGATATCCAGATTAAGTATAAGATAGGGAGCATGTCATCCTTATAAAGTTTAACCAACTATTTCTTGATGTCATAGTAGACTGTTTAAACAAATGATATCAACATATCAAATTGATGTAACAAGCATCCACATATTAATCTTGAGCATCATAATATTCACGGTTATGAGAACCACCGCTTGATCCAATCAAGGGTTATAACATGTGCTAATCTTGGCGAATTAATAATGTCCCATCTCATTAATACTATAACTAGGGATTATTCTAGCACAAACACTACATAGTGTTGTAGGAATCTCACATTATGATCTCTATTATAATTTCCTTAACACTGTGTTGTACTAGGAACTTTATCAAACAGTTTATACACATATTCAGATATAACAATCAAATTGAAAGATAAAGAATGCCTCTTTTATTAATTATTATGTAATATATATGGTACAAGTAATTGTCTCTAGGGCACAACACTAACAATCTCCCACTTACACTACAGCCAATCATTCATATATCGAATATCGAATGACTCAACATGTTTATCATGTTTCTTTTGAGAAAGTGCTTTAGTGAGTGGATCAACTATGTTCTGGTCCGTGAGAATTCTCTCTATCTTTACATCTTGCCTATCTATGATCTCTTTAATAGATGATAGCATCTAAGTACATGCTTGGATAGCTGATGAGACTGTGGTCCCTTTGCTTGTGCAATGGCTCCATTGTTGTCACAATACAAAAGTATCGGATCTACAATGCTAGGCACCACTCCAAGTTCAATAAGGAACTTCTTTATGCACACTGCTTCCTTAATTGTTTCAAAAGCCGCTATGTACTCTGCTTCAGTTGTTCAATCAGCAGTAGTCTCTTGTTAGAACTTTCCAACTTACTGCCCCACCACCTAACTTGAATATGTAGCCAGATTGTGATTTATGGTCATCCTTTTCAGACTGAAAGCTAGCATCAGTATACCCTCTTACTTGCAAATCACTATCTCCATATACCAAAAATACATCCTTAGTTCTTTGTAAGTACTTGAGGATATTCTTTATGGCCACCTAAAGACTCTCCGGGTCAGATTAGTATCTGCTCGTCAAGTTAATAGCATATAATACATCGGATCTAGTACATATCATAGTATAAATGATAGATTCAATTGCAAAAGCATACAGAATTCTACTCATATGATCTCTTTCAACTTGTGTTTTTGGAGACATTGATTTTGAAAGGCTTACTCCATGTGTCATACGCAAGAATCCTCTTTTGGATTGATCCATGCTGAACCTCTTCAACACTTCATCTATGTATATAGACTGTGAAAGACCTAGTAACCTCCTTGATCTATCTCTATAGATCCTTATTCCTAGAATATAGGTTGCTTTTCCAAGGTCTTTCATGGAGAACATCTTGGATAGTCTAATTTTTACAAATTAAAGAATAGAAACATCATTTCCTATTAGTAATATGTCATCTACATAATGCAATAAGAAAACAACTGCATTCCTACTAACCTTCTTATACACACAAGGTTTATCCATGTTTTGAATGAAACCAAATTATTTAATTATCTCATCAAAATGGATGTTCCAACTCCTAGATGCTTGCTTAAGTCCATAGATGGACCTTTGCAACTTGTATACTTTTGTGCCATCTTTAGATATGAAACCTTCAAGTTATGTCATATACACTTCCTCGATCAAGTTTCTATTAAGAAAAACTATTTTCGCATCCATTTTCCAAATCTCATAGTTGTAATGAGCGGTAAGTTCTACGAGTATTCTTATGAATTTTAGCATAACGAATAGTGAAAAAGTTTCATCATAGTCAATACCTTACTATTGTCGATAACCTTTTGCAACTAGACGTACCTTATAGGTAACCACATTACCATTCATGTCAGTTTTCTTCTTGAAAACTCATTTGCACCCTATAGACCTGATTCTTTTGAGTGGATCAACCAAAGTCTATACTTGATTGTTATACACGGAATCCATTTCTAACTTCATGGCTTCAAGCCGTTTGTTAGATTCTGAGCTATTCAGAACATCCTTGTAAGTAGTAAGCTCATCTTTTTCTATGAGCAATGTCATTGTGGTCACTTATGAGAAATCTATATCTCTCAAATGCTACTCGTATCCTACTCGACCTGTGACGCTCTTATGTGTTAGAAAGTTCATCAATAGGTGTGGGTTCAGACGGTTTATCAATATTTATTTTTTCTTCTTGAACTTCACTAAGTTTAAGCTTGCTCCCACTATCTCCTTTAAACATGTGCTTCTTCTCTAAGAAGACAGCATGTTTCGAAATAAAAACTTTATTTTCAAAAGGAAAATAGAAGTAATATCCGAAGGATTCTTTCGGATATCCAACAAATAAATATTTGTCAGACTTAGTTTCAAGTTTATCTGACATTGCACTTTTAACAAAAATAGGGCAACCCAAAATCCTTAAATGAGATCACTTTGGTCTCTTACCAAAGAACAGCTCATAAGAATTGGTATCAATCATTTTCTATGGAACTCTATTTAATAAATAAATATCAGTCTCTAGTTCATATCCCCAAAACGATTTTGGCAACTCTGCAAAATCCATCATGGTCCATACCATGTCTAGAAGGGTTCGATTCCTTCTATTAGATATACCATTATGTTGAGGTGTATGTGGTGGAGTCCATTGAAGTAATATGTCGTTATCTCTAAGATACTTAGAAACTCTTAACTTAAGTATTCACCTCCTCAATCAGATCTAAGAGTTTTAATACTCTTACCAAGTTATTTCTCTACTTTATTCTTGAAGTCTTTGAATTTGTCAAATGCTTCGAACTTGTATTTCATTAAATACAAATACTCATATCGTGAATAGTCATCGATAAAGGTTATAAAGTAGTGATAACCTCTTCTTGCTTGTATAGACATTGGGCCGCATACATCTGTATGTATTAGTTCTTATAACTCTTTAGCCCTTTCTCCCTTTCTAGAAAATGGAGTTTTAGTCATTTTACCAAGTAAAAAAGATTTTCATGTGTCATATGATTCATAATTAAATGACCCAAAGTCATATAGCTTGTATAACTTAAGCACGCATTTTTCATTTACATGGCTTAAACGACGATGCCATAAGTAAGATGAGATTGAATTATCTTTTCTTTATTTTTTTATATTTATATTGAGAATTGGATTATCCATGTCTAGAACATACAAATAATTAACCAAAGTTGCAGAACCATAATGGATATCATTTAATGAAAAAGAACAACGTTTCTTCTTAAAATTTAAATGAAATCTAAATAAGTCTAAACAAGTAAGTGAGATAATATTTTTCAATAAAACTGGTACAAAATAGCAGTTTTAAAGTTCTAAAATTAATCCAGAAGGTGGATTAAGATGATAAGTCCCCAAAGCTAGTGTATCAACCTTTGCTCCATTTGTAGCTCGCAGGTCCATATCGCCCTTTTTCAGCCTTCTACTACCCTTAGTCCCTACAAATTATTATATAAATGAAATCCACAACCAGTATTCAATACCCATATCATATTACTAAAGTCAGTATTAATGTCAATCATAAACATACTAGGAGTAGAAGTAGAAGTGTTGGCAAGCTTCTCTTTCTTTTCCTTCACAGTCTCCAAGTAGGCTTTGCAGTTGTGCCTCCAATGCCCCATCTTGCCACAAAGATGACATGGGCCTTTAGTAGCTGCTTCCTTCTTTTTTGCCCCTCCTATGGGCTTGGTAGGACTTTTCTTCTTCTTCTAGGGAACTAGCTTCTTAAAAGACGAAGAACTTACTAGCAAAATTGCCTTATCATCCTTCTTCATGGATAATTCAACAGTCTTAAGCAGATTGATAAGTTCAGGTATGGTGGTCTCAATATTGTTCATATGGTAGTTAATCACAAATTGTGAAAAACTACTTGGTAGTGATTGTAGAATTAAGTCAACACTTAAATCGTGATTTATTACGAAACCAAGAGACCCAAACTTTTCAATATAACCCAACATCTGTAGCCCATGAGTGGCCACTGAAGCACCTTCAACCATCTTAGAACAGAACAGTTACTTAGAGATCTCATATCTCTTAGTTCTTGCTTGTTAATCAAATAGCTCTTTGAGATGGAAGATAATGGTTTGAGCATCCATACATACTATTTTTGTAACTCAGGAGTCATTGATGCTAGCATAATACATCATGCAGTGTCACTATCCTTTTTGTGCTTCTTGTGAACAACATGCTCATCAGTAGGAGCATCTTGGGCTGGAGATGGCGGAATAGGAGCATTTAGCATATAGAGCAATTTTTTCGACTTGAAAACGCTTCTCAAGTTTCTATAGCAATCCAAATAGTTTGATTCGGTGAGCAAATTTATTTCTAAAATGCTACGTAGGTTTAGATTTGTCGACATGATGCAAGTGACTTAGATGTAAAGATAGAGTAATTAGAACATGTATATGCTCATGATATACAAGTAATTAGGTCTTTAGTTAAACATATTTTTATTCCACTATTTTATTCAAATCAATAGCCCCCACTATTAACTCAAAAAAGCCCCTTGGAAGCTTTCCCAGTGCACCAGTATCTAAATTCATTAAGAATGACCTTGGGTTAACCCAACAAGCCACTCTTAAGTTCAGTGGTAGGTATCCAATACCAATTACATCAAATATAACTACTGTATCATTAGGTGATTAACATCTTTTAATTATTAAAGTATTTAATACTAACCCAATCTTGTCTCTAATATTCTTTATGCTTGGGTTAGCCTAACAGGGATAAAGAAATTAGTTAAATCTAACCCATTAATTAGGAATTAAATTTCATAGCTTGAACATACTCAATGTCAAGTAGGCTTGGGTATGTCCAACAACCTGGTCTCAAAAAAGAGCTCCCATTCTTATTATATTAATGGAATGCATTAGATTTAATATTATTTGAGGAATTTATTCATTTTAGTTGTTTTGTCGTTTGGCATGCATATAATTTATCAATAAGCAACATAAATTGATAAACATGGTAATAAATAATTACGTGGCATGGTTATGGACTCTCTAAATTAATTTCCTTGAGCCATCAAGGAAATTAATATGGTCAACCCTATGTGTTCATGTATGATTTAAGTAGAATGTCTTACCATCTCGCTTCGTTTTGATTGCCGTCTTCAAAATCTTGTAAATAAAATTCTACCTCAATCTAACTTATATAAAGTAATTACATAATTTCCTAAAGGAAGAAACCTCGAGTTACATTCAAGGGGAGTTAGATAAGAAGAGAATTACACAAGAATTTGAGATAAGGTAAGACGCGCAGGCCCTATTTAATTAAAACAAAGCGATAAAGATCCATCAACAGATAAATTTGGTCTTAGTCTTTAACCATCCATAATGCCAATAAAACGTACTTAAAATATAGCATAAAAATTCCAATGCACAGTCATCCAAAATCAGTATTTCAGAGAAATCTAGGTCCAAAATCGAATTTTGGAAAGTTCTAGACCAAAATTAAATTTTTAAAAAATTATAGGTCCTATATGTAATTTTAAAAATATTTTTATCCAAAATCATGTATTTCAAATAAATTCTAATCATTATTAGAACCTATTCTTAAAATTAGAAAATATTAAAAAAAAAATTTTTATTTTATTTTATAAAACAGTGCAAGAATAGAGTGCACTTGGCGCCAGATAGGTAGAATGTATCCGGCGCCAGGTTTGCTCTATAGTAACGCACAGGGGATGAACAGAGTGTACCTGGCGCCAAGTGGGTCGAACGTACATGGCGCCAGGTATACTCTGGAGGCAGAAAAATACCACTATTCATCTTCTTCCCCGAATTTTTCTGCAAATTTTTCATGAACAGCAATAAGATTTTCAGACTGTTCAAAACAATTTTGATATCAAGCATTGTTAATTAATATTAACAACCAACTGTAATCTACATCAGAATTTAAACAACATTCCAAATTGTTGAATCAAAATCTTAATTGTAAAAAAATCTAACGCCAAGATAGACCCACATGAAAACAACTTCCCAACTATTTTTCATTGACCTAGAGACTCTTCAAACTAGAAAATCCAGACATGCCATACAAAGTAGTAGACATATAATCCCCATGACCATATAGTTACATGCTCAGAAATGATTTCAAATCGATTAAAGACCCATTAAAACATAAACACGAACGCTTTGATACCACTGTTGGGATTTCATCATGCTTATCAAATAAGAACGCAGCAGAAATAACTATGAAATCCATGCCCAAAGATCATGTGTTTGCAATTAAAATGGGAATAGAGGAAGGAAACGGAGATTACCTTCTATGGCAAAAAAACAAAATTTCTTGCGCCAACTCAGGAACCAATTCCTTGCTTTGATCGTTCAATCAACCCACTATAATTCAAGAGTAGGATTGTCTCTAGCAGTAATCCACACAAGATTGAATTGCTCACAAAGCCTGCTCAAAACTATGCTAGTAGAATAGGAGCAGCTAAGCTTAATTGGAGAAGAATAAGGAAGAAGGAGGTCTAAAAATCCTCTATTTTTCCACGTTTGCACAAGGGAACAATTCTCATATTTATAGTTTTTAGAATTTGTATTAATTACAATTAAGTCTTTTAAGATCCAATGTCTACAATTAGGCCCTTGAAGTTTATATAATTGCAACCAAGTTCCATAAATTATAATAAACTTATAATTCACCTATAAATATATTTTCTTCTCTTAATTAACTCCACAATATTATCAAATAATATATATAGTAAGCATTCAAACCTTTATTGTGTGTGACCCGTTAGGTTTTCTAGTCTTATTGGTAGCATAATATGAATTAATTCTAACAGCTTTAGAATTAATAATCCTAAATAAAATATAAAATTAATTTATTAATTCTCTAATTAATAAATTAATACTTACCAGAGCAAGAACGACATCTAGCAATGACTCTTGATCACCCAAAAGTCCAAAAAGTTAAGCAGCTTGACGTGAACCTTTCAATAGAAAATAATCAGTGCAATAAACTCCTTTCACCATACTATATCTCATTTACTCTAGAGCATGGAATTAGTGTCAACTCTATCTAGAATATTATTAATTCCGACCTGAATATTTTAGTACTTGTTCAAGAAATTTATTACTCGACATGTGTATCAAATTTGAAACTATTTCCAACACATAGGGCATTGGCCAAGAACTTCATGAGTAATGATTTCTACAAATGGCCCTGAGATATACTCTCCTACTATTAGGAGGGTGAATCCTTTCTTGATCCTCTCAACTATTTTCGTTTACTTTATATTGTACCCAATATTCATCCCATATGCGGTCCTTGTAAGACTCCAAATATTAGAATAAAAGTACAATTCTTAATAAACAAAATACTTTGAAAATCTCAAGTCTAAGTATACTTGCACACTTGCTATAATGAGATTTTGTCACTGACACTCAATAGCTTATCCAAGTGATTATCTCATAGCTAGGTCATCCAATGAACTTGTTCATATAACAAGCATCCACATATTAATCTTGAGTATCACAATACTCACGGTTATGATAACCACTGCTTGATCTAACCAAGGGATATAACATGTGCTAGTCTTGGCATATTAATAATATCCCATTTCATTAATACTAGAACTAGGGATTATTCAAGCACAAACACTACATAGTGTAGTAGGAATCTCACATCATGATTTTTATCATAATTTCCTTAGCATTGTGTTGTACTAAAGACTTTATCAAATAGTTTATACGCATATTCAAATATAACAATCAAATTGAAGGATAAGGAATGCCTCTTTTATTAATTATTATGCAATATATATAGTATAAGTGATTGCCTCTATGGCGCAACACTAATATTAACAGCCACTAATAACAGTAATTACTAAGCAACTTGCAATCTCGACCTCCAATAGAACTAGGAAAAACATAAATTGAAGTTTCAAATTACAATGAGGTCACATGAAGCAGTGACTTCTAAAGATCCTTTTTCAGATCTTTGCAAGATAAATTAAAGCCTCTAACAGAGCAATGCACTACAGGCATAAACTTCATAACCAATTCAGATCTAGGCAAAGAAAATACTGATCTGGGCCAGAGCAATTCAGGTGTAAAAAAGGCCATCAGAGCACTGGAAAAGAAAGACCCATGCCGGAGAAGAACAGCTAACAACCAGCCGGAGAAGAAAGAGTCATATCGGAGTTGTTTGCAAAAATGTAAGCCACTGTGAAAGAAGAAGAAGGAAGAATGAGCATGCAAAACTAAGAAGACCAATTAAGAAGGACATATACGATGGTTATAAATAACCATCCTATTAGTTACAATTAATATGACGGCTATTGATTAACTATCGTATTAAATGTAACTAATACGATGGTTAATGATTACTGTCGTATTAAATTAAACTAATACAGCAGTTAATGATTAGTCGTCGTATTAAATATCATTAAACATTACAGTTAATCATCAACCATCATATTAAAATCAACTAAATACGACGGTTAATCAAAAAATCGTCGTATTAATGGTATCAAATACAACAATTAATTCGTAATCGTCGTATTTAGTTAAAATATTAACAAATTTTTTTTAAATGAATTTTAATTTAGGTTATATATATATTACTAATATGACAAATAGAATTACATAAATTTCTAATTGTACAATAGTAAGGATATGTTATACTGCATATAAATACACAGAATGTATATGTATGAATAAATATAATAATTAAGACAGTATACTATACACACACACACACACACATACACACACACACATGCACACGCACATGCACACACACACACACACACATATGTATGTATATATATATATATATATATATATATATATATATATGTACGTAGATATGCACACACATACATGTATGTTTGTAATAAAAATTATATATATTATGTAACATATTAATCTAATACTCACTAATTAATAAGAATATATTATACTGCATATGAACATACACACACACACACAAACATATATACAATAGAATAGCTAATAAAAATAAATTCAAACTCTTGAATACAAATATACGAAAACTTAAGATGTAAACAAAAATTTATTTGAAAAGTGAATTATCCAACCATTCGATATATTTATAAAGTTAAATCAAGTTTGTATATTTGTTAAAATCATTACCAAAGATATTGTGACTAAATTTGAAAATAATCAGATAAAATTCAAACTACTTTTGATTGATTTTGTTATAATTTGAAAAAAATGACGCTCATAACCGTCATTTTATCTAAGTATAAATGACGGTACTTTGACCTAATACGATGATTTTAAAAGCGTGGTATTTGTAAAAAGCCACAATTTAATTTCAAAAATATTATTATTTCACACTAATACGACGGTTTAAATGTAACCGTTGTAATAGAGATAACCTAATACGACGGTTTAGGAAAACCGTCGTATTAGTTCTAATATATTACGACGGTTCAACTGAACTGTCATATTTGTTCAAACTAATATGACCATTCAGCTAAAGCTGTAGTATAAACCCTAATTAATATGATGGTTTCACAATCATAGTATAAAATGATCTATTACGACGATTTTGCAATTGTCGTAATATTATCCGTTGTATTTGCCCCTTTTTTTTGTAGTGTATAACGTCTAGAGGACAAACAACCACTAAAACCCAAATAAATAAATGAATGAGACACACTTAATCAACACTTGTCGCTAATAGTTTCCCATCTCAAGTCTAGCACCTCCTGAAATATGATAGAGAAAATTGTATGATAAAAGAATTCTCAGTAAGATCTGTGTGTGCTCTTGTTTGAATTGAAATAGATTTCATGAATGCACTTTGAAACCAGTAATCAAACATTGATTACAAGTCAACCATTTTCCATAAACATAGTGAGTGTTATATCATATTGAAATCATATCACAGTAATAAGTATCATACAAAAACCACTCAAAATAAACTGGCTAAGAAACCTTGCATCATAGCCTTACCATGAAACCCTGCATTATGATGAACATTGTGAAATGCTGCATCACAGTATAGTTGGTGTACAACCCACTGGGTAATATACCCCTCCATCTCTTACCCTAACTCACCAGATGTCCATCCCAAAATAATAGTCCACTTGGACTGAGGTGCCAGCTCGGACCAACCTGACCTACTAGGACTGTCACTTTTTCCAAATAGAGCTCATCTCTCAAATGTGGCTTCCTACTGAGAGCCTTGCCCTACCATTCAAAGGTTAGTCCCAAAGACCTACCCTTATTGAGTACTCAATGTATCATTACACCATTCAAGATCCAAACACAATGACAACATTTCCAATACATTTTTATCATGCAAATATGGTTTTCAAATGATTTGTAGTAAAATCGTTTTACGAATTGATGCATGTTTTTTAGTGTACAAAATATTACCAACAAATTACACAATCAATCAAGCTTTAATTAAAATACTAACCACTAAAATCACACATATGGGCAAGTATACCCATCATATAGTATAGAAAATAGTAAGTATTAAATCTACAGAACTTAGGCTCCCACCTTATTTTACCTAAATCTTTATTATTTAGTCAATAAAATAAGAAAAGACTAAAAAGGAAAATAAATAAAGATAAAAATAGATATAACTCAATGATGCAATTTCATATAACTAGACAATTATCTTGAAAACATAATATTGAATCACTTAGCATTCATCGCAATCAATTGTCGTCTTGGCATCATGAAGGATTTAATATAGACCCATTTCATTTGCAATCCATGGAGTCACTATCTTCTACTTAAATTAGTTAACATATTCTATCTTGACTAACTTATCTAAAAGATGCATTAAAATCAATCCTTATATAAACTCCTATATTCTAGGTGATTTAAAACATGAAATTAGTCAATGAATCCATATTCTAGCAATCATTAACCAACATTTGATTACCAATGTTCTAAATAATTAACCCCTTTTTCAAGCAAGTTAAGAGATAATAAATATGAAATTAATTAATTTAAGTTATTACCAACCTTTTTTTCAAGCAAGTCAATAACAAAAATCAATCAACTAACTTCTTAAAAAAAATAAGCAATCAAATACCAAGAACACAAATCAATTGATCAAAAGTTCCAATTAACTCAAAATCATAATCTCCAAAATAATATCCAATTACAATCAAAACATTAAGAATATCATTGTTCTAGAAAAGTAAACAAAGGATAAAAGATAAAACTCATAGACAAGCTCTTCTTTTTCTTTTCAAAACCTCCTTTGAACAATACTCCTTTAAGTGGTAATTAAGTAGCTAGCTTGGATCCTTCAAATCACACATTTCTCTTGTGTTTTTCTTGTATTCATAAGCCTCCTGAATACCAAAATTTGTTGCTTGAGAAGTTTAGTCTGAGTAGAATTCAAAAAATACTAAAATTCTTTGAAAAATACCAAATTTGAGCACAACCGCCCCTGTGCATAATGTACTTGGTGACTGGCGTCGGGTTTAGTCGAGCTACTTGGCACCTAGTCCAATCTGTTTTTAGACTCAATTTTCTCTATTCCAGAGCAGACCTAGCGCCTAGTGCATTATCTGGACATAGCACCGGGTCTAATCTAGAATCCTTCACTTTTTTCTTGAAACCCACTTAAATCTACACAAATTTGTCAAAAACACTTTTTACAAATAAAATTTTAAATAGGAAGGAATATATCCAATTATTACAACAAAAGTATCTCAAAACAACCTTAAATAACTAGGAAAATAATGATGAATTTAGCCCTACCACATACCCCCAAACTTGAACATTTGCTTGTCCTCAAGCAAATAAGATTTAAAACACTAAGCATGTAGAACAAGACAAAATAATCTAGCAAACTTTTCCTTAGAAAATTCATCCATAATGAAGACATAACCTTCTTCCAAACTTAAATATAAACTTGTCATTCACTCAACCCTTTCAAAACCTTGTAAAATCATGTATTAAATCAAACAATCTGAAGGCCATCAAAGTTAAGTTAAACAAATTTATATCTAGTATAAGAAAATCACCCTACTCCTCAAGCAAAAACATAGATAACATAAATCATACAAGTCAAGCCATTTAACCAATTCCAACATTATAAACTCAAATTTACACAACTCAAGTTAGTGAAACAAGGAAAACACTCCACTCTTTTTTTTCTATGACTTTGGGAATTGATAGCCTCAAGTGAATGGATTTATCTTCACGCAGCGTATTGGCCCCCTTATAGTCATTATTTATCATTTTTTTTAGCAATTTTCTTTTTTCTTTCTTTCCTTACCTTTTTTCCTTCAGGATAGCCTTAAGAGAGTGTGATGCTTCTTTGTTTCTTCTCTTCTACTCACATTATTAGCCCCATTTTCAGCAAAAAGTCTCTCTCTCTCTCTCTTTTATTTTATTTATTTATTTTTTTTTTTTGCTTTCGCAAATGATGAAAGAAAATTCTTTTAACTCACATTCTTTCCTTTTCACTCAATTTTTTTTTAAAAAATTTCCTCACATTCCTTATTCACAACTTAAAGTTAAATAAACTTTAAATCTATAATACAAGAATTAGTCAACAACTCTTCCCATATTTCATCATATCATCCACATTCAAACTCAAAGAATAAAAAAAAACCTCAAATACCCAATATAACCAAGGTTAACTTAAATTCTCAAGACTTAGCAAAATCCAACTTAATACACAAGTTAACCTTTTTAATAAAAATCCAACTATAATGAATGACAAATTCATAACCAAATTTGGTAAGGAAATTATCGCTCCAATATAGGTAAATAAGCTCAATTTAGCTCCAAAATCTCCAAACTTTCAAATTTTCAAAATTTTCAATTTTCAACAAAATTGTTTGGTACCAAGAAAATACCAAGACCATTGATAAAAACACCAAGATCATTAATAAAAACTTGGACAAAGAATATTACTAAACCATTCCCCCACACTTAAAATGGATAATGTCCTTATTGGCAAAAAATTAACACAAGAAAGCATCTCCAAAGGGACCAAAAATAATAAAGGGGTAGAAATTTTGAGTAATACTCCCCAAGTGCAATAAGTTCAAAATAATATCAAAAATGAAAATAGAGAAGAGAGCTTGTCCAAGAAACATTTATTCAACAAGGCAAAATAAAACACTCCTAAAAGAACAAAGACAAGAATAATCAAAATAAAAACACACCAAAAATAAAACATAAGAAAGACTAATAAAACTCCTAAGAATAACCACAATGACTCACTCCCCCATACTTAGATTGGAAAATATTTTCCTTATTACTAGGGGATAAAAGACCCTTAACCACTTAAAAAAAACCAAACCCAAAAGAAAGATACAAAATGTTTCCACTCATCATGCTTCCTCACCAAACCTTTGTAAAAGAAATTAAAGCTCATTGAAAAAAGGTAGGCATGATAAAAGTAGATATAAGAGAGGTTTTTGAAAAATGGAGGGCTTATGAAAAATATTAGTTACAATGAATGTATATGCATAACCCCCCTTCTATAACACTCTTTTAGATATGTAAATCAAGTTTCCAAAAAAAAGATGTAAATTATGTCTAAAAAGTGTGTAAACATAAGAATCACCACTTAACCCTTCAAAAGATTTGTTCCAATTGAAATTCTCCATAAAACTTAGTATTTGAGTTTTCAAATATGGGATCAAGAAAATCTTGCTTTTCAATGCTTCTACAAATATCAAGTTACCTTCTTGAAATTGGGGTGAAGGGTAGAATTTGTTAACATCCTCCAAGGGTTTCATATGATGCATTAGAGAAATATCTAACTCCTTGAGGTATGTTAAGCATAACGCATCATCATTTGAACCATTGTCCTCGAAGAATGGAGAAGAACCTAAGAAATCATGTGACAAAGAAATATTAAAATTATTAGCACATAGACTAGAATCGAATACGTGCCTTTCCACATTTGGCAATTGTTCCTCATATCCTTTCTCCTCTTCTTGGGGATTCTCTTGTTCGAGTGTATGGGCATTTATGGCATCTTCAACCAACGTGGATAGTTGTGCTTTTATAGAGCTCATTCGTTGGGATACTTCTTCATGCCACCTAAGCGACATGATTATGTTGGCAACAAATGATTGGATTAAAATTTCAAGTGACGTCTTACAAAAAGCGTTAATCCGAACTTATAAACTTGCCAATCTATCATCATTGCAACTCCTTTGACATTGTGCTCATGAATAATTGTCCATGATGATGGTTTGAACCTCACACTCAAAGAAAGACAAAAATCAAATAAAAAATAAAAATAAAAACAAAACAAATACAACAAACTAAAATAATAAAAAAAATAAAGAAAAGAAAAATACACAAATTAGAAATATTCACAAACTACCTAAACATAAAAGTTAGTGATATTTACAAATACAATAATGGCTAAATCAACAAGACTCAAGTGTTGTCAATAGTGCTCATCCCCGGCAACGGTGCCAAAAACTTAATGTATGCTTTTTAGTGTACAAAATATTACTAAAAAATTACACAATCAATCAAGCTTTAATTAAATTGTCAACCACTAAAACCACACATACGGGTAAGTATACCCATCTTATAGTATAGGGAATAACAAGTATTGAATCAACAGGAACTTAGGCTCCCACCTTACTTTACCCAAATCTTATTGTTTAGCCAATAAAATAAGAAGAGACTAAAAAGAAAAATAAATAAAGATAAAAATAGATATAACTCAAGGATGCAATTTCATGTAACTAGACAATTATCTTGAAAACATAATATTGAATCATTTAGCATTCATCACAATTAATTGTCATGTTGGTATCATGAAGGATTTAATATAGACATACTTCGTTTGCAATTCATAGAATCACTATTTTCTAATTAAATTAGTGAACATATTTTATCTCGACAAACATATCCAAAAAATGCATTAAAATCAATCCTTATATAAACTCCTATATTCTAGGTGATTTAAAACATGAAATTAATCATTGAATCTATATTCTAACAATCATTAACCAACTTTTGATTACCAATGTTCTAAACAATTAACCCATTTTTCAAGCAAATTAAGAGATAACAAATATGAAATTAATTAATTGAAGACATTACCAACCTCTTTTTCAAGCAAGTCAATAACAAAAATCAATCAACCAACTCCATAAGAAATAAGTAATCAAATACCAAGAACACATATCTGATCAAAAGTTCCAATTAACTAAAAATCATAATCTCTAAAATATTATCCAATTACACCCAAAACATTAGGCACATCATTGTTTTAGATAAGTAAACAAATGATAAATGATAAAACTCATAGACAAGTCCTTTTTCTTCTCTTGAAAACCTCCTTTGAACAATGCTCCTTTGAGTGGTAATTGAGCTTCTAGCTTGAATCCTTCAAATGACACATTTCTCTTGTGTTTTTCTAGTATTTATAAGCCTCTTTAATACCAAAATTCATTGTTTGAGAAGTCTAGTCTGAGTAGAATTCAGAAAATACCAAAATCCATTGAAAAATACCAATTCACACACAACCGCCTCTGTACAGAGTGTACCTGGCGCCTGGTCCAGGCGGGCCACCTGGCTCCAAGCCTAATCTGTTTTTGGACTCAATTTCCTCTTGTCCAGAGCAGACCTAGTGCCTGGTGCATTATCTAGATCTGGCACCGGGTCTAATTTGGAATCCTTCACTTTTTGCTCAAAAACCACTTAAATCTACACAAATTCGTCAAAAACACTTTTTACAAACAAAATGACAAATAGGAAGGAATATACCTAGTTATTACAACAAAAGTATCTCAAAATAACCTCAAATAATTAGAAAAATAATGATGAATTTAGCCCCTATCACAGATACTAAGCGATTTTTCAATAAAACCCTTGTTTGTATAAAGCTTTTAATGAGACATAGTCAAGCTTGCATTCCAAACAATCACATCACTAAAACAATATTCATTTTCCAAATGACTTGCAATTCAGAGTTTTAGTATCAAATATTTGATGCAAGGACTTAACTTCTCAACTTATGTGGTTTATTCCAAGATTATTGTGCTTTCCTTAGACCTTGGAAATCCTCTCATTCTACCATAAAAAAAAATACTTAATCAATCACTACTCCTAACCTCACATCAACATACTCACATTTAGGTTCCTACTCTACCTAGGTACATAAGATTAAGTTCATCAAAGTAAAGTTCATACCACATGCGTACTACAAAATAGAAAGGAAGAACTAATAATAATAGTAGTAGTAGTAATGATAACAACAACAACAACAATAATAATAGAAACAAATGATAACAATAATAAATAATATTGATGCTACGAATAAATAATTATAATAAATATTAATAATAAATTAAATTTGCTTTTAAAAAGTAGGGAACAACTATAATTGAACTAGATAATTATAGTAGTTACGATAATAAGTAATAAATAATGATCTTAGTACTATTATTATAAATATTAATACTAAATAATGAATAATGATTTTAATTATAATAGTAATAAATAAATGAATAATTAAATAAGTAAATAAATAAATAATACTATAATCATTAGTTGTTAAAAGTAATAAATGCTATCAATAATATTATGTATTTGATTATATTACAATTAAAAGTTATAACATTGACATTAATATTATAATTATGGATATGATAACCGTGACAACATATCCCAAAATATTATATTAGGAGGAGATTAATTTGGAAACTAGGTTACAGTAGGAATAAACTAATTACTAATGTTCAAACTAATAAATGTAAAAACAAATTCATCACAGGCACACTATTAACCATCAATAAATTATGACCATGCTACAATCTAATAAAATATTCAACCTTCACCAAAATTTCAACAAAGTATTTGTCCATATATTTAATAGTTAGTTTGTGAGCAAACTAGATTCAAACAAGAAATATGGTGTTAGAATTTGTCCATGAATTCTAACACAGTCTTTCCAAGTTTACAAAAATTATACTACCTTATTTCTACAAATAACCCAGGCATGGTGTTAAGATAACCAATCCATTCCCAAGACGATATCGCAATCCTCTATCGGCAGATATATCAGATCTCCTTCTAGTACCACATCGCCCACAAAAATTTCAGATCCCAAATATGTTTGATCACTACTCATTTCTTTTCCTAATAGTGTACTAACAATCATTTCATAAGAAACTTCTTCACTTTTAACCCCGACAATTTCAAGAAAAGAAATTGCAATAAAGGAATGCATAAAACTAGGATCTATCAAAATTTTAGCTTCTTTATCAAAAATAAAAAGCTTACCTTGAATTCATCTTATCTAGCATGACCACTCGCACATTCACTTGAGGTTTATTAGGTCCTGGTCTGGATGAAGAAGCTTGCCCCTGATTTCCCTTCATCAGTCCTGATCTTTGTTCTGCATAGCCTCCTTTCAGATTAACCCATCAAATTGACTGTTTGGGGTATGGACAATTAATAATTTTGTGATCTTCCTCTCCGCAATTAAAACACCTCATTATTTTTTTCCTCCCCTCATGCCTCTATTCTTCTGGAATTTTTCCTTTTTCTGCCAATGAGACCCTCATGGCCTCTTCTAATTAACATTTTTTTAATCCACCCTTATTTCTTTGGTTAGCTTGTTCTATGTCTTCTCCTTCAATTCTTGAGGCAATCTCCACTGCAGCACTGTAGCTAGGTAGAACTATCCTCAACAACACTATTTTCAATTCAGGTCGTACTCCTTTCACAAAGTGCTTTATTCTATCAGTCCCAGATTGTACCAATAGAGGACAACACTTAGAAAGCCGAGTGAATTCTACAGTGTACCATCCAATAGTTCTGCCTCTCTGCTTGAAATTCTGAAACTCATTCTCCTTTTGCTCTATCACCCAACAAGGAATAAACTCCTTCTTAAAGCTTTCCTTAAAGTTTGTCTAAACCCACCCCTCTACTTTTTTCCTCGAGTCCACTAGTCTCTAACAGGTCCTTGAAGTCAGAAGATAGCAAATTGCAACTTTCTCTGCTTTGAGTAATTTAGAGCGGTGAAAATGTTCTGTATTTGTTCAATCCATTATTCTGCCTCTTGTTCCTGATTAGGTTTTTCATGGAACTAGGGAGGGTAGAATTTCAAAAAATGCTCTAAAGCCTTATTGGCTTCAATTTTCCCTCTTTGTTCTTCCCAATTAAGAGTCTCCGTTATCCACTGCAACACATTAATCATTCTTTGGAAGGTTTGTATCATTGCATTTTCCAAAGGTGTAAGTTATGTTCTTTTGGCCAATAAATTTTCTGTTGTGACTCAAGGTGATGTCGGGTAGCGCATCTAGATGGCATCTATACGTTTCATATTATTTCACTAAAAAACATCTATTGTATACCTCAATCAAACAATATAATAGCGAACACAATATAATTGATAGAAAACATAACATATATTTATCTCTTGCCAAAACATAATGTCAAATATAAAATTGCGTGCATACGCACACCTAAACCTATGAATACATACCTAATATACATACACTATGCCATATGCATCTTATTATATATAGATGTCCTTTTACTCATCATCACTGTTGTCTGACATTGGAGGTCCCTAGTCTAATGAAATAGTATAGTATTCAAGAGTATCAGACCTGTGACCATCTAAATCTCCCTGCTCAATCTCATCCTCATCATCAATGTCCTCAAGATCTAAGTTGTCCCCTAAATCTTCTATAATCTCTGCTTCCTACTTAATCTCAACCTCAACCTCTTCCTCAATCTCCTTCTCAACCTCTCCCTAAATGTCCCCCTTAACCTCTATCTCAATATCCTCCTCAGCTGCCTTGTCCTCATCTGAAGATACTTCTGAAAGTATTACTTCAAGTTCTCAATGGGACTCAGTAATAATAGCCTCTGCCTGTGACTCTAGGTAAGTACCCATTGCTTCTATGTCTATCTCCTGTAGCTCGCTAGACTCATTGGCATCAATATCATCCTCCTGAGAGCTACTAGTATCCAGTGGCCTTTTCGTAGGTGACAGATCTCGAAGTGGTGATAGAAGAAGACTAGATTGAGTAACGTGAGGTCGAGGTCTTCACCTAAGGCCCTCCCCTCCTATCTCTACCCAGAAATAACTAGGTCCAGTTCGATCCAGGTCTTCATTGTTTTCTTTGCTCAAGTACTCTCACTTTTCTCTACTTTCTTCTCGTCTTTACCTTGATCTTCCATAGGTTTCTTACTCTTGTCGCTTCCAGTGGACATACCTAAAAAATATAGGAATTCTATCAATCTATATTACTATACTGTGAATATTCTACAACTATAACTCTGATACCAATTGTAGCACCCTAATATAAATTATATCATACAAGAGATGTCCCCCTATCCAGTTACCAAAATAAGGAGTCTTTATAATAATCAAAGTCAAAAGAAATAAAATAAAAAAGTAATTATTACATTAAAGTCATCCAAAAGCTAAAGTCATGGTATACAACCCAAAAGAGAATATAGCTCAACGTACTCCGCCATGCTATCTACGGCTATGAACATAATATCATAAAGTTGTAGGGTTTGCAAACCCAAAGTATAGTACTATCTTCAGTAATTCTGGCTCTTAGCTCTGGCTCATAAGAAAATAAAGTAAAACACATGTGTAAGTGAAAATCACTCAATTAGTCCCGTATTACTAATGTTTTTCATAAACATGCAGAGAAAAGGATTTATCGGGTTTTGTCTTATAAATCCACTACAGATGTTTAGTGCACTTTTCTATTGAAAACAATTTTGCAATTTAATAGAGGAAAATGAAATCAAGATTTGCACAAGACTTTAAGCACGCTTGAAAAATCAAATTTTATCAACATTTTTGCCCCATATTTCTAGAAAAAGTAGACATTTATCTCAATAGAAAATCGGTCTACGTGCAAAGCTCACAAGGCTTCGCCTTCAGCTATTGCAGTCATATTGTGCTAAGAAATATGCTTACAATACTCCACTGTATATTACCTAAACGGTAAGTGCATATAAGCAAACTACATCAAATTCTAGATATTTTACTTTCCTGCATAAGCCCAAGGTTCCCAATTCTAACATCAATCACCATCGATGTGGTAAGGGGTTAAACAGACCAAGTGCCCCCACATAATAACCATGAACAACCCAAATTATATATCATAGGCAATTGCCAGGCAATAAACGGCTAGCCAAGAACAGCTAATTCCAATGTTATGTCACATCGTTCGGAGTAAAACAAACCCCAGAACTAGCCAGGTTATTTGGGGTCATCTATCTCTAATGCAAGCTAGTATAGTGGTCAAAGCCCCAGTTGAGTACTCAACATCTTCACTGGTTCACAAGACCAGTCTAATATTATGTTTCCCGAGAAAATACCACGAAAACATTTTTTGAGGCCAACACATTATTTTTCAAATGTTGATCTCATACTGGGAAATTGTTCTCCAAAATTATAGCATAAAAGAATAAAAAGTCCTTAAATTACTTAAAGTGCAAAAGGAATTCCATTCAGTAAAGCCTGAATTCTAAATTTGAAAAAGGAATTAAATTTGAGGTTTCATACTTCATCGTGCCTTAAACCTTAGAAGTCATATCCTCGTATGCTTTATCATTTAAAATGGGACTTTGAATATATACTTGTATGAAGTAAAATGCTATTTTGTCACATAACATATGAGAAGAAAGCTTTTCAAATAAACACGTGCACATAGAAAATATTCATAACTCAAGTGACTCACAATTCCTTGTAGAAAATATTATTTCCCAAAGTATTCAATAATTTCCTTTTTGGAGAAACCTAACTTGTTCAGGATAACCTAAAGGTTTATTAACCTTATCATCATGCTTAGGACAATAGTCACAAAAAATGAATAATTCTAAACATGAAAAATCCAAATTTCTCATTTAAATATAGCATAAAACAAGATCATTTCTTTCATAGAAAAACTAAACTTTTGTTAGGAGAAACCAAATGGATTTTTGTGAAATAGAAAATTTATGAGCAAATGCTATTTAAAAATTTTAAGGGAACTCACCTTGTGTAATACTATTGTGTAGCAATATATTGTCCTTAAACCTTCACAAAGTCCTTAGAGTGGACACACCTATACTAAAGTTCATTCTATTTCTCTCTTCAGATCTAATGTTCACAACAAATATATTGCGAACAAAATATATTAACATGGAAATTATTAATTTCCTAACCTCTCATTTTTTTTACTAGTAATGGAAATGCATTACTTGAAGTAATCAAGGGTCCATATATCCATTTCTTTAAACATTTCTCAAAAATGCATACAAGGCCTTCATATATCCTTTTAACTTCTCATTTATCCATTAATGCTAATGGAAACAATACATGAATTCATTGTCCTTAATAAATTCCATCACTTGATGACACACTTCATTATTTTTATCATCATAACTTTTGATTCACAAGTCCAAATGACCTCAAATTTATGCTAAAATGCTCCTAAGATCTTTAGCTACAAACTCATGAGTTCCTTTAGTCAAATCTAAAATGGACACAAAACTACTGCAGGCCATACCTTGCTATTTTTCAAGGAAATTGTAACCTTTTTCCTGCAAAAATGCATTCTCTATAGATTCTATTCTCATTTTAGCATTCAACCATCACTCAATTCATTTCATTCTTCATCTTAGCATCACAAAATCTCCATATTTTCAGTCATGAAGAAAGCAATAGCGCCACGTATAAAAAGCAATAAAAACGGCAGCCATGAAAAGATAAACTAATTTTTTATTTTCTCAACAAATATAACTTTTCTACTTCATTTCTTTCTTCATTTAGTTCTTCCTAAATGCAGTGATATTCAACCTCCCGTAACTCCTCCAAAACATAGTCAAACATAAAAAAAAAAATCACAGCAATCATCTCTACAATTCCACCGCCACATTGCTCCATCACAACAGCATTTCTTCACCGAGAGTATTCCATAATTTATACTATTTTCCCATGAAAAATTACATCAAAATACTCCTCACATGATAAGAAACGCTTTTGATTCTTGAAGAAAGACTTTTTGGCTTGAAAATGCCTAAGCTTTCCTTTCTTCTTCCTTTCTCACTCTACCTCATAGTTTCTTCTTTCTTTTTTATTCCTTTTTCTTTTCTTTTCTTTCTCTTTCTTCTCTATTTCTAGCTCCCAAACTAATTTCCACCACCATTTCTTCTTCTTTTATGCATTATTTAAACATATTGTAACACCCGACTACTATGTGACCCGTAAAGGGTCGGATGTCATCCCATCCTAAGGACTAGAGATCTTTATAACTGGGTGACACGAAAATGGTATGAAACTTAATTCAAAAGAAAGACATCATATCTAAAATTAATACAAGGCCTCAAAAAACAAATTCAAAACGTACAAATGACTTAAATGAAATAATGTTTAAAATGACAAATACCTTCTCACACACGAATAAATAAATGAGCATTGAAACTTGGACTGCACTCGTATCCAATAAATGCCCACCTTAGGTCTAGTAGTTCCTAAAATATGACAGAGAAAATTGTGTAAGAAAGGAATTTCTCAATAAGTCATCTGAATCTATATGGAACAGTTTAGAAACACTTTCGTGATGCAATTTTCATAAATACTTGATAGAAAAATATTTGCAAGTCATTCATCAAGTAAACATGGAATGGTTCTAAGTTTTATAATGAAACATTGTAATTTAACTTAAATCTGGATAACAAAGCAGGAATATTTCAATAAACAAACCACAAAACATTATATCAACATAATTAATGGTAGTGTTATACCCTAGAAGCAATCACTTGTACGTTATATATGACACATTTTATTTTAATAAAAGACATTATTTATCTTACAGTTTTTTTTTTGTTTACTTTTATGTAATATAACTATTAGATAAAGTCCCTAGTACAACACTGTGTTAAGAAAATCATGATATGAGATTCCTACTATATTGTATAGTGTTAGTACTTAAATAGTCCATAGTCATAGTATTAATGAGATAAGACATCATTAATGCGTTAAGACTAGTATGTGTTAGACTTCTTGATTTGATCAGGCGGTGGTTCTCATATCCATGAGTATTGAGATAGTCAAAGTTAACACGTGGATGTTTGTTAATGAAACAAGTTCATTGGATGACCCAGCTATGAGATAATCACAGGGATAACTATTTAGTATCAGTGATATAATCTCAATATAGCAAACGTGCAAGTATCCTTAGACTTGAGATCTCCAAGGTACTTTGTTTGCTGAGCATTGTGCTTTGATTCTAATCTCTGGTGCTAGATCGAGGGCCACCTATGTGATGGATATTGGGTACATTGTGAGGTAAATGAAAGTAGTTGAGAGGGTCAATAAAAGATTTACCACTCCTAATAGTAGGGGCGAATATCTCACAGCCATTTGTAGGAATTACTATTTGAGAAGTCCTTAGCCAAGATGACTGTGTATTGAAAATAGTTCCAATTGATGCACATCTAGAGTAGTGGGTTCCTGATACAAGTGCTATTATATTTGGGCCAGAATTAATATATATTCTGGAGGGAATTGGCACTAATTCTATTCTCCAAACTGAATGAGATATTGTATGGTGAAAGGAGTTAATTGTACTATAATTTGTTATTGAAGGGTTCATGTCAAGCTACTTGACTTCCTGGACTCTTGGGTGGTCATGATGTGTTGCTAGATACTGCTCATGATCTGAGAATATGGGTGTATTTATTGATGAATTAATAAACCAATCCTGATTAGAATTAATATGATTAATTATAATTAATTATGGATTATTAATCTCAAAGACGTTTAGATTAATTTATATTCGCTACCAATTGACTAGGAAACCTAATAGATCACACACAATAGAGGATTGTATATTCAAGATGCTATTTGATAACATATTGGGATTAATTGCAAGAAAGAGAAGTTGTTGTAGACAAATTATAATTAGTTATAATTTATGGTTCAAATTGTATTTGTAAGAACTTGATGATTTCAATTACAATTAGGGAGTTCTAATTGTTTTAGAATCCTGAGTTGGAGTATTTTTCCAATAGATTTTTTTGTAACATATAGATGAGACACACGAAACCCTAGCTGGGGAGTGATTGACGCCAAAAATAACTCCAAACATTCCTTCTCTCTCTCTCTCTCTCTCTCTCTCTCTCGTCCTTCTTTTAAAGAAGAACAAACCCTAGCCGCCTTTTTGGTTTCTGCTAGCACAGAAATATTTTGGTGCTGGAGAGTGTTCCTCTGTGTGGATTTCTGTTAGAGATAATCACACACTATGATTATAATGGTTGGACATTCAACTCTCGTGCTGTTTGATCAAGAAGATTGCTGGATCGCGCCTTGACTTGAAGAAGGAAAAATTTTATTTTCCACACAATCAAAGAAAGGTAAAAAGTTGTTACCTTTGCTCTCTTTATGTCTTGTTTTTCACACATATGCAAATCCTGGGTTGGTATCTCATTTTATTTTTCCGATGTGCCATATATGATATGTGTGGGATACCCAACAATTAATAATTGAGAAGTCATGAAACCCTACATCATGACTAGTCACTATAAAACTCCATATCACAGTGAAGTGGGTGATCGGGCCACTAGGGAGAATACTCCTCCATCTTCCACCCCAAACTTACCAATCGTCCATCTCTAGTCCACAGTCCTATCCAGACTAAATTGCTAACGTGGACTAGCCTTGTAACACCCCACAACCTAGGCCAGACAGGGCCGAGGATGTCGCCCCGTCCAAAGGACAAGGGGTCTTTATAACTAGGTCACACAAAAATAATAGAATAAAAATAATACTTTAAACTTAAAATTTATTACAATCTAAGATTTCAAAAGAAATTCATAAATAAAATTATCCACTCTCATCTTCTCAAAGCAATACATAAAAATAAATGACGAAATTCTCTTCCAAGGCAGACAACACTAGCTACTCATCCCCACGGCAGGATCGACCCGAAATCATGGTAAAAAGGGTAATGAGATAAAAATCTCAGTAAGTCCGTGTGTACTTTGAGTGTCCAGTGAAAACAGTTCGTGAATGCAAAATATAAATCTTTATAAGAGAAATATTGGCAAGCAATAAACATTAGTCAAAATTAAGAGTGGTGTTTTGGCTTTTCCAACCATACATAATCAATAAAATCAATCACTCAAAAGAAATGATCATGGGTTACCACACGTTGAGCCTCATAACTTGTCAGAATGCCAACACTTTGTGCTGACTGACAAAAGGTAGGTGATCGGCCTACCGGGCAAGATACACCTCCTTCTCTATACCCAAACAACAACCGGGTGTCCATTCCGGTAACATACAGTCACTTAACTGAAAAATAACTGCTAGCTCAGACCAGCACGACCTACTGACTGGCATCTTATCTAGGATAGACTCAACCCTCAGAGATGGCCACCTACTGAGAGACTTGCCCTAACCCCTCAAAGACTAGCCCTAGCAGTCCACCCTTATTGAGTACTTAACGTAGCTTATCCCACTTGGGAAGAAATGAACAAAACACAGTTCCACTAGAAAATGGCAATTAAGGATTTCCAAAGTCTTTGTCAAAATCAGTTTTAGAAATAGTTTTGAGTAAACTTGCTTATTGATTTTCAAATAATTTGTTTGACTGAAATACGAAATGAGTCAATCCTCAATTGGCTTTATAGAAATAAGTGTCCATGCACCCTAAATTTGGCTTGCCATAATAAACATTTTACATTAATCGGGTTTTATATAGGAGCTTACCTGATCCTTAGCTCGAGATAAAATAAAGATCTTCAACTGCTGACCCAACCCTGCCTGGGTTAAATATAAACCACAATCAAACTCAAGCAAAAATCCACTTTCACAAATAAAACTAGCTCACTCACTACTACCATGATCCTAGTGTCCCAAGCTTTAAGGCCAAATAATAAATAAAAAGGTTTATAATCTAAGTCTAATTTGATATTTAAAATAATTAGTGTTTTAGAAAATAGTTACTAATAAGTTGAAGGTTTAATTCTTGCTAAGAATAATTTAGAGTCTATTTGATGAAGAGTCCTATGTGGTATTAGGTAAAATAATGATTTATTAATAATTAATTGTTTGAAAATAATTGCTAGCTAAAATAAATTTTAATGGGTCTTGGTTGAAAGGTAATAAATAAGTTTTAACAGGTTTTGATTAAAAGATAATAATTGAAAGATAATAAATTTTAATGATATTTATGAATATAAGACTTACAAAATTAATATTTTTACTTATTATGATCATTTATATAAAAGGCTTTATTTGATATTATTATATATAATATTTATATATTTTATTTTACTAATAAAAGCTATCATTTATTTGACTAAAATATCCTTATATAATAATCCAAATCTACCTTCCTAGGGTTTTCGAATTTGCTAGAAAAAATTATAATATTAAATATTTTCTTGAAGAAATAAAATTAGCTTAGGGACAACTAGATCATGATCATATTTCTATTGCTATCTACAATCATGAACATATACTCCCTCCAATTCATCAAATCATCCAATAATGAATAAAAGCATAGATCTAAATTTATCAATGCATGATCTAACCTCTACTAGCATAAACATAATCATGGCTTCAATACTCATACATGAATATAAATCCTATTCATCATAGATGACATAATCTCTAGCATACCTAATCACAAATACTACCTATGACATGGAGGCATGCATTAAACCCTAAAAACACCATACAATCAACCAAGATAATCAAATCGTGCATAAATCCCATCTCCATCATAAACACACATTTATTCATGCTTCAATCTCTACTCATCACAACAATACATGCTCAAATCCCATTCATAATCCATCTTCTACCAATATCATCCTAGAGACATGAATCTAGAATTTAAAATGAGGGTTGAAAAGGCTAAATTTATTGATGTGTACCTTGAAGGAGTTTCGAATGGATCTCAACTCCTAGATGACTAAATCCATCCAAGGGAGATGAAGAAAGCATGGCCATTGGTGAAGGAGTCATTCGGCCAAGAAGGAGAGGATATTTGGCCAAGAGAGAGAGAGAGAGAGAGAGAAGAGAAGAGAAGAAGAGAGTCCATTAACATGCTTATTCATATATATATTCATTAGAGACCAAAGATTAGTGAAGATGAAGTTGATTGAACAAACCTACCTTGAAGGTGTTCTTGAGCCTTCACAAAAATTCTGATTTTTTTTCCAAAAGAGTAAGTTGGATTTTGGAGTTTGATGTTAAAAGTGGTATGGATGGACTCACGGCAGTGAGTAGATGAATTTTAGAAATTTTTTTTTTGAAGGAGATTGAAGTGGTTTGGAGAGGTATTAGGCGAGAGAAGGGAGTAGGTGTTCTTGGTGTTCTATGTGTGCTTGAAGGTTGAAGAGAATTGAGGGATTTTGGATTGGAAGCTGTCGACATTCTGTGTGTGTGCAATGGCTGAATTGTTTGTGTAGTTTAGGTAGATGATTTTTCTGGTTTGAAAGGAAAAGGAAAGGCTGGTTGTTGAAATTCTAAAAGAATATTTTTGGGAATCAAATTTGGAAACAAAATATAGCAAGAATATCTTTGATCAATGGAGAGCTTTTTGGAGCTGCTATGGCCAACTGATTGCTCTGTGATTTGGCTGGATGAAAGCTGGTTGAAGACAGTTAATGGTGGCCGAAAAGAAGGAGTGTAATGGTGAATGAAAGGTCTGGTTGTTTGAGGGACATTTTATGGAAGGTTTCTAAATTAAGATTGCTGGAATTTTGGTATCCTATCAAGGCATGATTGCAATAATTTGTTGGAGATATTTTAGGGCAGCCATGACTAGTTTTTTTCGAGCAGAATATTGGAGAAGACAATGGAGCTTAGTTCATGGCTGTTCAAGAGAAGTTTGAACAGAAAGATGAGGAAGATTTCGGACATGGCTAAAGATGAAAGAATGTTGGAAAAATTCTGCACAGGATTTTCACAAGCGTTGGAATTTTTCTGGGCAGCTTTTGCTGCCATTTTCCAGTCAGCTTGCAGAGGATTTGAAGGGGATTTTAGAGGTCTTTCAAAGCTGGTTTCCAGCCCTCTTTATAGAGGAAAAATGTGGCTAAGGAGCTGGGAGAAAACTGGAAGAAAACAGCTTGGTTGAAGACCACCAAAGCTGCGATTTTAACCAGAAATTTTTCTTGTTTTGCACAGCATTTGTGCAGCCTGAGTTTGGCCAGAAAATTCTAGGTTTCAAATTGATCAAGAGGGTCATTTTCTGGCAGCATTTGGAAGGGAATAATGGCTGAGAATTTCGACAATTTGCATGCACAAGAAGCTGGAAAAATTTAGATCATTACATGAAGGAAAGTGAACCTAGCTATGGTGAAGATTTAAAGGTTCACTAGGGGAATTAATTCTCTTGGAACCTTCCCCATCTCTTCCCTACTTTCGGTCCATAAGATTTCTTTCACTAAGACATTTTGAACCTTCAAAGCCACAGCACTTTACTGAATTTTCTAGAATGAAATTGGCAAGATCAAATTGACCAACCTAATGAATTAAGTGGTATGAAGAATTAAGAATCAAGAAGGATATAAATTCCCTTAGGAATTTTTGTAGGGTACAAGAATAGGATTAGGATACTCCTATCATATCTCCCCTAAGGCAACACCTCTACTCTACTCTAAAGTACTTATGGCCGAAAATACCACCTACCTAAGCAAAAATAAAATTTAATCATGCTAAAGCTCCAATGATGAAATTTGAACCCCAAGACCTCAATGATTTATTCCAAAGCTCTAACCACTAAACCACAACAACTCTTATTCTTATTTTCTCTCTAAAATATTTTTCCTATTTAATCCTCAAGCTATCTCCCTATTTTTCACCTCAAGCAAAAATTACCATTTTGTCCTTCTTACTCAATAAATATAATCAAGCCCTTGAGACTATAACACACAAATCTAAAACACACAAAATCATATAAAAATACATTTAAACATGCAATAAAATATGATATGAATCTCAACCCCCTTACTCTAAGGTTGGTTTCGACTAGGGTTTCACATCCTCCCCTCATTAGAAGAATTTCGTCTCGAAATTCAAGCATACCTCTATTTTAGATCAGGATACTTCCACTTAACCCACTCTTCCAATTCCATTGTGGCATCCTACGTGCCATGATACTCCCACTGAACCTTGACCATCGGTATCTGCTTGTTCTGAAGATTCCTGATACTGCGGTCCAATATTTTCATGGGCTTCTCCACATAGCTCAGATCGGGTTGCAACACCAACAGCTCGTTATTCAAAACATGGCTAAGATCAGTATTATACTTCTTCAATTGTGACACATGAAATACATCATGAATTCTCGTCAACCCATCTGGCAAGTCTAATCAGTAAGCTATCGGTCCAATCCTTTCCTTAATTGAGAATAGCCTCAAATACCTCAGATTCAACTTTCCTCCATTCGGATGCTTCAAGATTGCCCGATTCGGCGTCAATCTCAGAAATACGCTGTCCCCGACTTGAATATCCAATTCTCTCCACCGGTTGTCCACATAGCTCTTCTGTCAGCTGTTAGCCGCCTTTAACCTTTCCCTGATCAATTTCACCTTATCCAACATCTCTTGGATACAGACTTCTCCGGTTCTGCTCACGTGACCATCTTCTGGCCAACTCCAATACAGCGGTACCTGACACTTGCGTCCATACAAAGCCTCATACGGTGCCATCCCAATTAAAGCTTGATAGCTATTGTTATATGACAGTTCCGCGTATGGTACACACTCTATCCATTTGTTCCCGAAATCCAGAACACAGGCTCTCAGCATATCTTCTAATATTTGTATAACCCTTTCTGACTATCCATCAGTCTGCGAATGCGCCGTCGTACTGAATTTCAGACTCGACCCCATTGCTTCCTGAAATTTGCCCCAAAAATGAGACGTAAACCTCGGGTCTCGGTCAGACATAATACTCAAAGACACTCCATGCAGTCAGACTATTTCTCGAATATAAGTCTGAGCCAACTTCTCCATAGAGTCTCTTACATTTACCGGTATGAAATGGGCCGACTTGGTCAATCGATCCACCACTACCCAAATGGCGTCCTTCTGTGTCTTCGATTTCGGTGACCAAATCCATAGTCACCTTCTCCCATTTCCACTCCGGTACTGGCAATAGATGCAATTGTCCCGCTGACTTCTTATGATCCGCTTTGACTTTTTGGCAGGTGAGACAGGTCGAGACATACTTAACCACATCCCACATCAGTCCAGGCCACCAATAGGCTCTCTTCAGGTCTTGGTACATCTTGACTTCCCTCGGATGAATGGCGTACTTGCTCTTGTGCTCTTCTTCCAAAATTCGGTCCTTTAGTGGCTGCTCTCCGGGTACACACAACCGATCACTGAAATGCAAAACTCCCCTCGTCTTCACGGAATTCACTGTCTGGCTGCTTGAGCTCCTTGACCTTGGAAAGCTGAAACTCGGCGTTGCTTTGCTGAGCTTCCACGATTTCCCATCTTAAATCCGGTACCAACTTTAAAATGCTAATGACAATCCTCTTCTCTTGCATTTCCACCCTTTTGTCCAACACATCCTAAACCACTTAAATTTCTTGCACTCTAAGTTTGGCCATTCCAACTTTTCTACTCAGGGCATCTCCACGACATTGGCCTTCTCGAGATGGTAGTTGATCGGACAACGGTATTCTTCCAGGAATTCCATCCACCTCCGCTGCCTCAAATTCAGATCCTTCTGGGTAAAGATATACTTTAGACTCTTGTGGTCGGTGAACACCTCATATTCGGCTCCATACAAGTGGTGTCACCATTTTTTTAGGGCGAACACGATAGTTGCCAGCTCTAGATTATGAGTGGGATAGTTGACTTCGAGAGGTCTCAGCTTCCGAGAAGCGTAAACAATCACCTTCCTGTCATGCATCAATACCACTCCCAATCCTTCTTTCGAGATGTCGATATACAGCGCATAAGGTTTCCCTTCTTTTGGCAAACTCGATACTGGCGCCTGATGGAAAGCGCAGAAACAGGGGCATGCACCGTAAGTTAAAAAAAATTGGAGAAAAATAAAACGCGAGCCATAAAGGCCATGCGGAAGTGTGAAGATCATACCTTTGCGTTCCTTAACCCTCCTAGGTTGCGTAGGAATAGATTGAACGGCTGGAATCGCCTCGCTTTGCACACTTGAAGGAGCTTCCGGTTGAACACCCGCTAGCCTTCAACTTCGTCTTGTTTGCATTAACGCTTAGCTCTCCAGTTCTCGGGATATTCCTCAGCCTAACCTCTAGTTGGTGAACACAATGGGAAGGAGAAACGGTCTCAATTCTCCTTGGTTCACTTGCTATTGGTTAGCAAAGAACAAGAAGAAAAACAAGAAGAAAACCGTGAGAGAGAGAACTAGAGTGACGTGAGAGTCTTGTGGCTTGGAAAAGAATTAGGGTTTTTTTCTTTTCAAAGAGTTGTTTTATAAGTTAGCCAAAAATTAGGTCTCTCATTATCTGATAAACATATCCCCGGGATTTCAAAACATCCGGATGTTATCCTGAGAATCAGTTTGGCCTAACCTTAAACTCTTCTTAACCGTATCTGGAAAAAAAACCCTAAGGTCCAAGTTATTGGGCCAGATAAATATTTATTATTTTTCTTGGACCCGAAAGGCCCAAAATAATAAATATTAATTATTTATTTTCTGTGCTTACATAAGTAACCCAATAAATAATTATTGAGCCCAAATGAACCATAATAATTAATCTTTAATTATTTATTTCTTGGGCCTATATAAATAGTCTAATAAATAATTAAACATTAATTATTTCCTCTAGTGTAAGCCCAGGTTAATTTCTTAATTATTCATACTAGACCTAGGCCCTGAATAATTAATTAACCAAATAAACTAGATGATTAATTTCTCTCAACTCCTATTTTATTTATTTATTTATTTTATTCCAGTCCAATAATAAATTAGACTTCCTGAATAAAATAAAATAAAATCAAATCAAATCCTCTTCAACTGAGACCAATTCCTCAACCCAAAATAGTTAGGACTTACGGGCTATTCCGAGGACCAAAAAGACATATCACCTTGGCTGCTAAAATGACCAAAATCCCCCTGCTATATAAATAGCTGTATTTTGCATTTTTAATATTTCCTAATATCACCATAAGGAAATATTGACCCCAAGGACAATGCTGCATTCGCAAAGTCTCCGACCTACAGGTGAAATGACTAAAATACCCCTCTACACATCGCCGTACATTTAGAGAGGAAGAAGTGTACTAAAACCCCCCTAAATGACATCTACCATCCTTAGGCTTCTAGTCCAATGATCCACGACTTCCTGGAGTGTTTCCGCTTTCCAAGGGAGCTACCCTAAAGCAAACATCCAAGTCATGTTTTCCAGAGCCTTGGATAATTTAGACCATTCGGACAACCACAAGGGGCGATATAGTGTAGAAACTATCTTGTATAAGTCTGTCTTAACTAACTAGTCACACATACCCAACATGCAAGTATATTGGCCCTACGATAGAACCTCAACTACAGCAAATCAAAGCATATGCTTCCAGCTTCGCTAGACCACCAACTCATACTCAAGTCGTAGAGTACTAGTCCACGCTGTAGCGGTAGTAGTCTAGGTTTCTAACATATAGTACTTTGAGAAACCACTACTACAGGTCCTGTTCTACGTATTCGAAATACGCTTATGTCATTAAGTGAGTGGACTACCCACTGGCTAAAGGTAAGCCATTCCCCATTTGGAATTCATAACATAATAACCTAAAAATGATGAGGTTCCCAGTCTCATCAATAGGTTAAGAACAAATGTTTATGTGTTAAATAACCCGTGATCCATACCTTACTGTGAAAGACCACCATTCACATTGATCACTTATTTAAATACAATGGGTCTGTTCCAAATGAAAATCGTGCACAAACAAAAAGTAAATTCCTAAACAATTTCTAAAAATAAATTCTTTCACTAAATAATTTGATTTTACATCAAAAACCTAGTCTAAGAGGGCATACAATCCAACAATCTCCCACTTGCACTCTAAGACTAGGTAAGTCCATAGGTGCCCACCCCTATGGCGTCTAAGTGTCTCTTGAAGACTCTCTCAGCCAAATCTTGATGAATGGGTCTGCTAGATTGTTTTCTGAGGTAATATGCTCCACCACGACTTCCCGTCTCTGGATGAAATCCCGGATCAGGTGGTGCTTCCTCTCGATGTATTTCCCCTTCTTGTGGTTCCGAGGCTCCTTAGATTGCAACACTGCTCCAGTGTTGTCGCAATATATCACAACCGGCCTGTTCATATGTGGTATGACTCCAAGTTCTGAAAGAAACTTCCGGAGCCAGACTGCTTCCTTGGACGCTTCCGAAGCTGCCACATACTCAGCTTCCATGGTTGAGTCAGCAATACAAGATTGCTTGATACTCCTCCATGAAATTGCTCCTCCAGACAAGGTGAAAACATATCCACTAGTGAATTTTCTCTCATCCGTATCCGCCTGTAAGTCTGAGTCTGTGTATCCTGCAGGAACCAAATCATCAGCCCTGTAAACCAGCATTTAATCTCTTATTCCCCTGAGGTACTTGAGAATATGCTTTACAACTTGCCAATGAACCTCCCCTGGGTTTGACTGATATCTGCTAACTAAACTCACGGCAAAGCAGATATCTGGCCTAGTATATAGCATGGCGTACATGAGACTTCCCACAGTCGAAGCATAGGGAATCCTACTCATTCTGTCCTTTTCTTCTTGAGACTTAGGACAGTCCTTCGAAGAAAATGACAACCCATGTCTACAAGGGATTAGAGCTCTCTTGCATGAGCCCATGCTGTACTTGGCCAGCATCTTGTCAATGTATGTCGCTTGGGATAATCCTAACATTCTCTGCTTCCTATTTCTAAGAAGCCTAATCCCGAGAATGTAGCTGGCTTCTCCCAAGTCCTTCATACTGAATTGACTAGACAGCCAAACCTTTGTAGATGACAATGTCCCTACATCATTTCCAATAAGTAGAATGTCATCCACATACAGGACAAGAAAAACCACATTGATGCCTTCAAGTTTCCTGTACACGCATGGTTCATCTTCGTTTTGAATAAAACCATAAGACTTTACAGACTCATCAAAACAAATGTTCCATGCTCTTGATGCCTGCTTAAGTCCATAAATAGACTTCTTAAGCTTGCAAACCATGTGTTCCTGGTCTTCAGCAATGAAGCCTTCCGGTTGGGACATATAGATGTCTTCGCTAAGATGGCCATTCAAGAATGCCGTCTTGACATCCATTTGCCATATCTCGTAGTCATAGTGACAGGCGATGGCAAGGAGGATGCGGATGGATTTAAGCATGGCTACCAAGGAAAAAGTTTCCTCATAGTCGATACCCTCTTTCTGAGTATACCCTTTCGCCACAAGACTAGCTTTGAAGGTTTCCACCTTCCCATCCGCTCCTCTCTTTCTCTTGTATACCCACTTGCACCCAATGGGTTTTAACCCTTCAGGTGAAGCTACAAGATCCCAAACCTGATTGAGGTACATAGACTCAATCTCGGCTTTCATTGCTTTATGCCACAGATTTGCATCGTCATCAGCAATAGCCTCCTCGTATCTAGCGGGGTCTTGTTCCTGATGGTCGGAGACCAGCTCAAAAGCTTTTCTAGTCCATCTATCCAGAACCCTAGACACTCTCCCACTACGACGAGGCTCCATTTGCACAGGCTCTTGAGGCTGTGCCTCTTCTTGTTCCAAAATCGGGTCAGAAGAAGTTGATTCCGTAGATAACTTCTCCTGAAGTTCCAACCTCGTTGAACCTTTAGTGGAAGTACTTTGATCATCTTCCAAGTATCTAGCATTGGTACTGACTAGTACCTTCTGCTCCTTAGGATGATAAAAGTAGCCTCCTTTTGTCCCTTTTGGATACCCAACAAAATAGCATAATTCTGATCTTGGTTCCAACTTGTCTCCCTTGATCAGTACATAAGCTGGACACCCCCAAATCCTGAGATGATTCAGACTTGGCTTACGCTCAGTCCACATCTCATAGGGAGTCCTAGGTACTGACTTGGAAGGCACCAAGTTCAGAATATATGCCGTTGTTTCTAGGGCATATCCCCAGAAAGATACTGGAAGAGTAGCATGAGATATCATGCTTCGGACCATTTTCATCAATGTCTTGTTCCTTCTCTCAGCTACTCCATTCTGCTGGGGGGTTCCCGGCGCAGAGAGCTGGGATACTATCCAATGATGTACCATGTAGTCCTTGAATTCACCTAGGAGGTACTCTCCACCACGATCCGATCGTAAGGTTTTGATTAATTTACCTGTCCGACGCTCCACTTCAGCCTTAAACTCTTTGAACTTGTCAAAAGAGTCAGACTTACGTCTCATCAGGTAAATATAACCATACCTCGTATAATCATCTGTGAACGTGATGAAGTACTCAAAACCTCCCCAAGCTGGTGTAGACAATGGACCGCACACATCAGTGTGAACAAGACTCAACACCTCCTTGGCTCTATCCGCCTTTGGTGTAAAAGACCTTTTGGTCATTTTTCCCATCAAGCGGGATTCACACTGAGGCCAACTTTCCAATCTCAATAAGTCCAAAGGCCCATCATGGATTGGCCTCTGAATCCTGGTTGAGTTAATATGACCCAACCTCAGATGCCAAATGTATGAATCATTGATATTGGTCTTTCTCTTCTTAGTTAAAGGTTCAGACTGAGCGTTATTTGATTGTTTGTAAACAGGGTTTAAAAAGAACAAATTTCCATATATGTGCTCAGTACATAAAATTTCTCCACCTCTACTGATAGAAATACCAAAATGGAAAGATACAGAATATCCTTGATTAATAAGTTTTGCAACTGAAATTAAATTCTGACGAAAACCAGGTACATATAAAATGTCTTTTAAAACCACTATCTTATTACAATAAAAAATGAGATCCAGCTCTCCCACTACAAGGGCTCAGACTTGTGCTCCATTTCCCACTCGAAGCCCATGTTCGCCCTTCTTGAGTCTTCTTATCTTCCTAAACCCCTGCAAGGAGTTACAGATATGATCAGTGGCTTTTGAATCAACAATCCAAGTGGAAGTTGATCCTACCATTGATATGGACTCTAGATAGTAAACATTACCTATGGGATTTTTCCTGGCCTGAAGATCTGGACACTCTTTTTTCCAGTGTCCCTTTTTTCCACACTTGAAGCACTTGCCCTTTGGTTTGTCCTTGGGCTGGGCTACTGCATTCCCCTTCTTCCTCTTGAACTTTCTGGGCTTAGGTCCAGTTCTTGAAGAAGAGGCCTTAGCAATCATGGCCTTAGACTGTGGCTTCATGACCTTCTCCACCATCTGGAGCTCCTTCATCAGTTCAGTTAAACTCATGTTCAACTTGTTCATGTTATAGTTTAACTTGAACTGGGTGAAAGAGCCCGGTAGAGATTCGAGAACCATGTCCACTTGGCTCTCGGGGTCAATGACAGCCCCTAAAATATCTGCCTCCTCAAAAGCAGCAATCATCTTAAGCATATGCTCTCGGACTGATGCTCCCTCAGCCATCTTAGTGTTCACAATAGTTCGAAGAGCCTCCTGCCTTGCGGGCCGGCTCTTGTCTGCGAACATAGTTGTCAATGATTGACTTATGTCATATGCAGAAGCCATGTGCTCGTGTTTTGACTAGAGCACATTAGACATGGATGCTAACATATAGCAACGAGCCATTTCGTCAGATTTCTTCCACGCCTTTTCAGCCTCTCACTCTTCAGCGGTGGAACCTTCCCTGATAACAGGGCAGGTGTCGTAAAGGACATACTTATACTCCTTGGCTGTGAGTATTATGTCCAGGTTCCTTTTCCAGTCCACATAGTTTGGACCCGATAACTTATTCTCCCTGAGAATAACGGCCAATGGACTAAAAGAACCTCCCACCATTTCTGAAAATCGAAAATAAAAGAAAGAAATTAGTTTGTGAAAACAAAATAAAATTTTTGCACTGAAAATAATTTGGCTCTTTGGAAAACTGACATAGCTTCTTGGGAAGATTAACAGTTTCCTAAGCTAAGTGTATTAACCGCCACAAATTAATTTCCCTTCTAGGTAATGATCTAGAGGATAACTCCATCGTGGGATGGCCGTTTCCTCTCATTTCCTATGGACATACCTCGCACTATAACCTCCAACGTGGGCTGGCCGATCATAGTACGTGCCCCGGGTTATTAACTACATCCTTCCATTAGATCTAGATCCTTGTGGTATCCCCATCCTATACGGGTTCACTCCCAGGGTGACGCGAGGGGATCTACGATCTCTAATGAGGACCGTGATGGAAGCCGTGGGGCCGTTGGAACCCCTCTCCCACTTAGTCTTTTCAAGTAAAGTTTTTCTGAAAAATATCCTTTTGAAATTTCCATTAAGTTTTTCTTAACTCAAAAATAAAATATCTAAGTCCAATAAAATCTCTAAGTCAAGGCTTATATCCTTTGAGAGATTTCCTCCATGGACTAATTTTATTTAAGTTAAAACTTAATGATTTCAAAAATTTTCCAATTAAAACTTTTTAGAGACTTTGGTCTCAAGCTTATTTGACAAAATCATTTTTCTAGTCCAAAACAAAACAAAATGGCTCTCCATTTTAATTTACAAAAATATCTAAATCCAATATATTTTCTATGTCAAGGATTAAATACCTTGAGAAAATATTTAAGGATTAATTTTTATACCAATTAAAATAACCATTTAGTTTTTAAGGAAAAATATTTTTCCTTGCCAAAACAAAAGGTTCCCAAAGACTTTGGTCTTTGAGAAAAAGCACACATAGGTACATAAAAAATATCATGCTAGAAAACAATAAATGTTTTCATGCTTTTCTATTTTTTTAAACATAAGTGCTCAAATAATAGAATTAAATACATTAATTAATTAATGACCCTTTTTAATCCTAAAATCCCTTACTAATATTTTTCATGCAAATATATTCCAAGAATATAAATATTGCAAAAATATTAACTTCGCCTGGTATGGGACCCAAAACGAAAAAGGAAAAAAAATAAAAAAAAATTTGCCAAAATTGGCTGGCGGTCCACTGCACCGGCCGCACAGGATCCGCGCCAGAATGGCCTGCGGTCCACCGCAGCCGCAATGCACCGCGCCGTCCCAGATCGCACACCAGCCACGACCCGTGGACTTCACCCGCGCCCGCGACCCGCGCCAGGTTCTCCTCTGCCGCCTAACCGCGATTCAGCCGGCGAGCTGCCCCGGTCGGATCTCCTCTGACCCGCGCAAGAACTCGAAAGCCAAATGAAATTCAATTGCAAATTTTGCAATTGAATTCGGCTCAAATCAAAGGAATTGGCTTGGCTTCCGTGGCTCATCAGCGACCGGCTCCTCTCACCAACAGCAGTGGCTCGGCTTAGACGTGGCGGCTTATGAACAGTGCATCTTCTTCGTTTTTTCTTCTGTTTCGCGCGCGACTTGCAGAGCATTTTTTCCTTCGATTTTTTCTGTCTTCTTTGGCTTCTTTGGACATTTTTACTTATAAAAACTCATCCAAAACATAACCACAACCTCCTATACCTATAAAAATTGGATTTACACAATAAAAACATCAAAGCCAAAAATTTACAGAGAGCTCCTATGCTTCAACAGTGAAGCTTACAAAACCATCTATCCCATACCAAAACAGCAAAGGATCACAGGTATAATCATTTTCTCCATTTTATTAACTACCATACTCCCTATATTGATCAAAATCAGTGGCTCTGATACCACTTTGATAGAAAATGCAGAAACAGGGGCATGCACCGTAAGTTAAAAAAAAATTGGAGAAAAATAAAACGCGAGCCATAAAGGCCATGCGGAAGCGTGAAGATCATACCTTTGCGTTCCTTAACCCTCCTAGGTTGCATAGGAACAGATTGAACGGCTGGAATCGCCTCGCTTTGAACACTTGAAGGAGCTTCCGGTTGAATACCCGCTAGCCTTCGACTTTGCCTTGTTTGCATTAACGCTTAGCTCTCCAACTCTCGGGATATTCCTCAGACTAACCTCTAGTTGGTGAACATAATGGGAAGGAGAAACGGTCTCAATTCTCCTTGGTTCGCTCGCTATTGGTTAGAAAAGAACAAGGAGAAAAACAATAAGAAGAAAACCGTGAGAGAGAGAACTAGAGTGACGTGAGAGTCTTGTGGCTTGGGAAAGAATTAGGGTTTTTTTCTTTTCAAAGAGTTGTTTTATAAGTTAGCCAAAAATTAGGTCTCTCATTATCTGATAAACATATCCCCGGGATTTCAAAACACCCGAATGTTATCCTGAGAATCAGTTTAGCCTAACCTTAAACTTCTCTTAACCGTATCTGGAAAAAAACCCTAAGGTCCAAGTTATTGGGCCAGATAAATATTTATTATTTTTCTTGGACCCAAAAGGCCCAAAATAATAAATATTAATTATTTATTTTCTGGGCTTACATAAGTAACCCAATAAATAATTAATGAGCCCAAATGAACCATAATAATTAATCTTTAATTATTTATTTCTTGGGCCTATATAAATAATCCAATAAATAATTAAACATTAATTATTTCCCCTAGTTTAAGCCCAGGTTAATTTCTTAATTATTCATACTAGACCTAGGCACTGAATAATTAATTAACCAAATAAACTAGATGATTAATTTCTCTCAACTCCTATTTTATTTATTTATTTATTTTATTCCAGTCCAATAATAAATTAGACTTCCTGAATAAAATAAAATAAAATAAAATCCTCTTCAACTGAGACCAATTCCTTAACCCAAAATAGTTAGGACTTACGGGCTATTCCGAGGACCAAAAAGACACATCGTCTTGGCTGCTAAAATGACCAAAATACCCCTGCTTTATAAATAGCTGTATTTTGCATTTTAAATATTTCCTAATATCACCATAAGGAAATATTGACCCCAAGGACAATGCTGCATTCGCAAAGTCTCCGACCTACAAGTGAAATGACTAAAATACCCCTCTACACATCGCCGTACATTTAGAGAAGAAGAAGTGTACTAACACCCCCTAAATGACATCTACCATCTTTAGGCTTCTAGTCCAATGATCCACGACTTCCTGGAGTGTTTCCGCTTTCCAAGGGAGCTACCCTAAAGCAAACATCCAAGTCATGTTTTCCAGAGCCTTGGATAATTTAGACCATTCGGACAACCACAAGGGGCGATATAGTGTAGAAACTGTATTGTATAAGTCTGTCTTAACTAACTAGTCACACATACCCAACATGCAAATATATTGGCCCTACGATAGAACCTCAACTACAGCAAATCAAAGCATATGCTTCCAGCTTCGCTAGACCACCAACTTATACTCAAGTCGTAGAGTACTAGTCCACGCTGTAGCGGTAGTAGTCTAGGTTTCTACCATATAGTACTTTGAGAAACCACTACTACAGGTCCTGTTCTACGTATTCGAAATACGCTTATGTCATGAAGTGAGGGACTACCCACTGGCTAAAGGTAAGCCATTCCCCATTTGAAATTCATAACATAATAACCTAAACATGATGAGGTTCCCAGTCTTATCAATAGGTTAAGAATAAATGTTTATGTGTTAAATAACCCGTGATCTATACCTTACTGTGAAAGACCACCATTCACATGGATCTCTTATTTAAACACAATGGGTCTGTTCCAAACGAAAATCGTGCACAAACAAAAAGTAAATTCACAAACAATTTCTGAAAATAAATTCTTTCATTAAATAATTCAATTTTACATCAGAAACCTAGTCTAAGAGGGTATACAATCCAACAGCACCCTCATCAGTCTTCGCTTCAGTTCTTGAAAGCTTTTCTCACATTTCTCGTTCCACACAAATGGAACATCCTTCCGCAGCAGTCGGGTCATCGGCAATGTGAGCGTCGAAAACCCTTTGATAAATCTTTGGTAGTATCTAGCCAATCCTAAGAAACTTCGGATCTCAGTGATATTCTCCAGCTGCTTCCAGTCTAACACCGCTTCGACCTTTGCCGGGTCTACCTTGATTCCCTCCTTGGTCACCACATGGCCAAAGAATGCCACACTGTCCAACCAGAATTCGCACATGCTAAACTTGGCGTACAGCTTATGCTCCCAAAGCTTCTCCAATACGAGCTTCAAATACTCCACACGCTCCTCTAGACTCTTGGAATAAATCAAAATGTCGTCGATGAAGACCACCACGAACTTATCCAGATAGGGTCGGAACACTCAGTGCATTAGGTCCATAAATACTGCTGGAGCATTAGTCACCCCGAACGGCATTACCACGAACTCGTAATGTCCATATCTGGTGTTGAAGGCTATCTTAGGGATATCCTCCTCTTTTATCCGCACTTGGTAGTACCCTTGTCTCAGATCCAACTTGGAGTAGCAACTAGATCCTTGCAACTGATCGAACAGCTCGTCAATCAGTGGTAGGGGATACTTGTTCTTGATTGTCAAGTTGTTCAAACCCCGATAGTCGATGCATAGCCTCAGAGTTCCATCATTCTTCTTCACAAATAGCATAGGCACTCCCCAGGGCGACGTGCTAGGTCTAATGTAGCATTGACCCACTAACTCCTCCAACTGTCCCTTCAACTCTTTCAGTTCTGCTGGTGCCATCCGGTACGGGGTCCGCGTTACTGGTTCCACTCCCAGAACTAAGTCGGTGGTGAATTCCACCTCTCGGCTGGATGGTAAAGAATCAAGTTCCGCTGGGAACACATTGGGAAAGTCTTTCACCACTTCGGTGTCCTTCAGGGTGCACTGGTCTTTCGACTTGTTTATCACGTAAGCCAGGTACCCTTGACATCCTTGTTTCAGCAATTTCTGGGCCTTAGCCCCCACGATCAAATACTTTAATTTTTTCACTCTCTTGCCATCAAATTCTAACACATCACAACCCGGTCTAACGAACTGGACCGACTTATTCTTACAATCTACCCCAGCCCCATACTTGGCTAACCAATCCATCCCTAATATTAAATCATAGTCTCCAATACTATTAGGTCTTCCTCCAGACTTTCTCTTCCCACATCAATTTTATAAATTTTCACATACCGATTCGCTTGCAACGTTTTCCCCAAAAGTGTGCTTACCACTAAAGTAAAAGGTAGCTCTACTCCATCCCAACCCAAATGACATGCACAAATCTTGTTTAAATAGGAATAAGTAGAGCCAGGGTCAATTAATGCATTAATGGGTCGTCCTTGGATAGTAAACGTACCTTCCACAACTGCTGCATCGATCCCAACTTCCTCTCTGTTGAGAGCGAATACCTTGGCCTTTACTTGCGGCTTCGGTGCTCCATTCTGGATGCTCCCATGGTGTTGGCTCTATTGGGCCCCGGATTTTGCACCGGATTTCCTTACCCGGCTCGATGCAACTTGGGGCAGGCATTTCACAGGTGGTTCGGGTCACCGCAGTGATAACATTTCCTCTCACCACCCTTGGACCAACAGTTCTTCTCGGTGTGGCCTCTTTTTCCATACTGTCGGCATGTCGGGAGGTTTTGGGCAGAACCCACTGGTGCTGTTCAGGCTTGCTTCCCCCGGTTCTGCCACTGCTGATTGGCAGGGCGCTTGTGAGATTGCTGCCCTTAAAAGTGCCCTTGTGGCTATCTTGGCGGTTGGAAAGGCCTTGCTTCCATCCTGCTACGGTCCTCATTTTCTATTCGGGTAGCAGCGTCTACTGCCCCCGAATAGGTCGTTGGCAGAGACAGTGCCAATGCCCTCCTCAATTTCGGCTTCAGCCCCTTGACGAACTGCCTCGTCCTATTTTACTCGGTATCCACTAATCTCTGGCAGTATTTTGACAGCTGAGTGAATCGGGCCGCGTATTGAGCTACTGACAGGCTCCCCTGCTTCAAATTCTGAAACTCATCGTCCCGCTTTTTCACGATACACTAAGGGATGTACTGAACTCGGAAGACTTCAACAAAGTTGGACCACATCTATTCCTGCTCGCTCATTTCCCAGTCATCTTGAAATCGCTGCTACCATACCCGAGCTGGTCCTCTCAACCAGAAAGCCGCAAACTTAACCATCTGCTTCTCAGTATATTGGAGCATTGCGAATATATCCTCCATCTGCTCAACCCACTGCTCTGCCTTTTGATCTTGTTCCGCTTCGCCTAGGAAAACAGGCAGTTGAAACTTCAAAAACCGCTCTAAGGCCTCATCTTCACCCCTAGGGTTCCTTTGCTCGGTCAAAGTCTGCAGTATCTCTGCCATCTTACTGAATGCCTGGCCCATTGTCACATCAATCAGAATTTCAGACCTCTCTCCCATATCCGGATTACTCCCATCACCCCGGTTGGGTGATTGCAATTGAGTTGTCTCGACTTCCGGTGCCACATGATCGGCTTTCGGAACCCTTCTGCCTGTTGAAGCTGTACGGCACTTGGGTGCCATTCTAAACCACATCCCAAATGATAAGTGTATGCATTTAAGAATCAAATCATTTCAAGTGTGCATGCATTCACAAACAGATATAAGTAAAAAGAATTCAAATGTAGATTTTGTCCAAAGAATTACTAATAAATTCTCCTTCAAAAATTGATTTGCATAAATTCAAAATTTTGACAAAATCCAGAATTAAAAATTCTTGACATAAAAGTTCTTGAAAAACAATAAATGAATAAACATCCAATTCCAAATAACTCCTAGTCCTCTAGTCCTCATCAGAACCCTCATCATCTACTTCATACAACCAACCCCCAGAATTCTTAGAAAAATCTACTCCAACCCCACTGGCAAACCCCTCTATTGGCTCCTTCCCGGGGCACCTAGAACTCTCCCCGGGCTCAACTCAACTGAAAGAAGGAATGAAAGAGGACCTAGGTAGAGACTCATAGTCTATCTCCCCCGGGTCATCACTATCTGCTACTAAGTCCATTACGGGACTAGGAGGGTGGGGTACATAATCCACTGATATCACCTCATCATCACTGTCAGAGCTTATGCCTATCACCGGGATTGGAGGTGGCACATGGATCTAGACCTCATCATCACTGCTATCCTCCATAGGGATAACTGGCTGAGGGGCAGGCTGGGGAACTGGAAGGTCTTTCGGGTAAATAGGGATAGGTGGATACCACTGCTGCCCTTTCCTCATGGTCCTAAGCATTCTAACCATCCTACAGCATCAACAAGATTGGTTAGATAAAGATTGAAACTTAAATAAATATCATATATACTATCAATATTTGCCTATAACCTAGTCTCTGATACTACTCGAAACACCTCACAACCTAGGCCCGATAGGGCTGGGGATGTCGCCCCGTCCAAAGGACAAGGGGTCTTTATAACTAGGTCACACAAAAATAATAGAAAAAAATAATACTATAAACTTAAAATTGATTACAATCCAAGATTTCAAAATAAATCCATAAATAAAATTATCCACTCTCATCTTCTCAAAGCAATATATAAAAATAAATGATGAAATTCTCTTCCAAGGCATACAACACTAGCTACTCATCCCCACAGCAGGATCGACCTGAAATCATGCTAAAAAAGGTAATGAGATAAAAATCTCAGAAAGTCCGTGTGTGCTTTGAGTATCCAGTGAAAAAAGTTCGTGAATGCAAAGTATAAATCTTTATAAGAGAAATACAGGCAAGCAATAAACATTAGTCAAAATCAAGTGTGGTGTTTTGACTTTTCCAACCATACATAATCAATAAAATCAACTACTCAAAAGAAATGATCATGAGTTACCACACATTGGGCCCTATAACTTGTCAGATTGCCGACACTTTGTGCAAACTGACAAAAGGTAGGTGATCGGCTTACCGGGTAAGATACTCCACCTTCTCTATACCCAAACAACAACCAGATGTCCATTCCAGCAACATACAGTCACTTGACTGAAAAATAACTTCTAGCTCGGACCGGTAAGACCTACTGGACTGGCATATTATCCAGGAAGGACTCACCCCTCAGAGGTGGCCACCTACTGAGAAACTTACCCTAACCCCTCAAAGACTAGCCTTAGTAGTCCACCCTTATTGAGTACTCAACGTAAGTTTTCCCACTTGGGAAGAAATGAACAAAACACAGTTCCACTTGAAAATGGCAATTAAGGATTTCCAAAGTCTCTGTTAAAAACAGTTTTAGAAAGAGTTTTGAATTCGAGTAAACTTGCTTATTAATTTTCAAATAATTTATTTGGCTGAAATACGAAAGGAGTCAATCCTCAATTGCCTTTACCGAAATGAGTGTCCATGCACCCTACATTTAGCTTGCCATAATAAACATTTTACATCAATCAAATTTTATGCAGGAGCTTACCTAATCCTTAGCTCGAGATAAAATAAAGATCTTCAACCGCTGACCCAACCCCGCCTGGGGTAAATATAAACCACAATCAAACTCAAGCAAAAATCCACTTTCACAAATAAAACTAGCTCACTCACTACTACCATGATCCTAGTGTCCCAAGCTTTAAGGCCAAATATAAAAAGGTTTATAAGTTAAGTCTAATTTGATATTTAAAATAATTAGTGTTTTGGGAAATAGGTACTAATAAGTAGAAGGTTTAATTCTTGCTAAGAATAATTTAGAGTCTATTTGTTGAAGAGTCCTAGGTGGTATTAGGTAAAATAATGATTTATTAATAATTAATTATTTGAAAATAATTGCTAACTAAAATAAATTTTAAAGGGTCTTGGTTGAAAGGTAATAAATAAGTTTTAACAGGTTTTGATTGAAAGATAATAAATTTTAATGATATTTATGAATATAAGACTTACAAAATTAATATTTTTACTTATTATGATCATTTATATAAAAGGCTTTATTTGATATTATTATATATAATATCTATATATTTTATTTTGTTAATAAAAGCTATCATTTATTTGACTAAAATATCCTTATATAATAATCCAAATCTACCTTCCTAGGGTTTTACATTTGCTAGCAAAAATTGTAATATTAAATATTTTATTGAAGAAATAAAATTAGCTTAGGGACAACTAGATCGTGATCATATTTCTATTGCTATCCACAATCATGAACATATACTCCATCCAATTCATCAAATCATCCAAATCATGAATAAAAGCATAGATCTAAATTTATCAAGGCATGATCCAACCTCTACTAGCATAAACATAATCATGGCTTCAATAATCATACATGAATATAAATCCTATTCATCATAGATGACATAATCTCTAGCATACTAAATCACAAATACTACCTATAACATGGAGACATGCATTAAACCCTAAAAACACCATACAATCAACCAAGATAATCAACTCATGCATAAATCCCATCTCCATCATAAACACACATTTATTCATGCTTCAATCTCTACTCATCACAACAATACATGCTCAAATCCCATTCATAATCCATCTTCTACCAATATCATCCTAGGGACATGAATCTAGAACTTAAAAGAAGGGTTGAAAAGGCTTACTTGATTGATGAGTACCTTGAAGGAGTTTCAAATGGATCTCAACTCCTAGATGACTAAATCCGTCCAAGGGAGATGAAGAAAGCATGGCTATTAGTGAAGGACTCATTCGGCCGAGAGGGAGAGGATATTCGGCTAAGAGAGAGAGAGAGAGAGAAGAGAGTCCATTAGCATGCTTATATATATATATATATATATATATATATATATATATATTCATTAGAGACCAAAGATTAGTGAAGATGAAGTTGATTAAACAAACCTACCTTGAAGGTGTTCTTGAGCCTTCACAAAAATTCTGATTTTTTTTCCAAAAGAGCAAGTTGGATTTTGGAGTTTGATGTTAAAAGTGGTATGGATGGACTCACGGCAGTGAGTAGATGAATTCTGGAAATTTTTTTTTTGAAGAAGATTGAAGTGGTTTGGAGAGGTATTAGGCGAGAGAAGGGAGTAGGTGTTCTTGGTGTTCTATGTGTGCTTGAAGGTTGAAGAGAATTGAGGGATTTTGGATTGGAAGCTGTCGACATTCTGTGTGTGTGCAATGGCTGAATTGTTTGTGTAGTTTAGGTAGATGATTTTTCTGGTTTGAAAGGAAAAGGAAAGGCTGGTTGTTGAAATTCTAAAAGAATATTTTTGGGAATCAAATTTGGAAACAAAATATAGCAAGAATATCTTTGATCAATGGAGAGCTTTTTGGAGCTGCTATGGCCAACTGATTGCTCTATGATTTGGCTGGATGAAAGCTGGTTGAAGACGGTTAATGGTGGCCGAAAAGAAGGAGTGTAATGGTGAAGGAAAGGTTTGGTTGTTTGAGGGACATTTTATGGAAGGTTTCTACATTAAGATTGCTGGAATTTTGGTATCCTATCAAGGCATGATTGCAATAATTTGTTGGAGATATTTTAGGGCAGCCATGACTAGTTTTTTTCGAGCAGAATACTGGAGAAGACAATGGATCTTAGTTCATTGCTGTTCAAGAGAAGTTTGAACAGAAAAATGAGGAAGATTTCGGACATGGCTGAAGATGAAAGAAGGTTGGAAAAATTCTGCACAGGATTTTCACAAGTGCTGGAATTTTTCTGGGCAGCTTTTGCTGCCATTTTCTAGTCAGCTTGCAGAGGGTTTGAAGGGGATTTTAGAGGTCTTTCAAGGCTGGTTTCCAGCCTTCTTTATGAAGGAAAAATGTGGCTAAGGAGATGGGAGAAAACTGGAAGAAAACAGCTTGGTTGAAGACCACCAAAGCTGCGATTTTAACCAGAAATTTTACTTGTTTTGCACAGCATTTGTGCAGCCTGAGTTTGGCTAGAAAATTCTAGGTTTCAAATTTATCAAGAGGGTCATTTTCTGGCAGCATTTGGAAGGGAATAATGGCTGAGAATGTCGACACTTTGCATGCACAAGAAGCTAGAAAAATTTTAGATCATTACATGAAGGAAAATGAACCTAGCTAGAGTGAAGATTTGAAGGTTTACTAGGGGAATTAATTCTCTTGGAACCTTCCCCATCTTTTCCGTATTTTCGGTCCATAAGATGTCTTTCACTAAGACATTTTGAACCTTCAAAGCCATAGCACTTTACTGAAATTTCTAGAATGAAATTGGCTAGAACAAATTGACCAACCTAATGAATTGAGAAGTTGGAAGAATTAAGAATCAAGAAGGGCATGAATTCCCTTAGGAATTTTTGTAGGGTACAAGAATAGGATTAGGATACTCCTACCATATCTTCCCTAAGACAACACCTCTACTCTACTCTAAAGCACTTAAGGCCAAAAATACCACCAACCCAAGCAAAAATAAAATTTAATCATGCTAAAGCTCCAATGATGGAATTTGAACCCAAAAACTCAAGGATTTATTCCAAAGCTCTAACCACTAAACCACAACAACTCTTGTTCTTATTTTCTCTCTAAAATATTTTTCCTATTTAATCCTCAAGCTATCTCCCTATTTTTCACCTCAAGTAAAAATTACTATTTTGCCCTTTTTTACTCAATAAACATAATCAAGCCCTCGAGACTATAACACACAAATCCAAAGCACATAAAATCATATAAAAATATATTTAAACATGAAATAAAATATGATATGCATCCCAACCCCCTTACTCTAAGGTTGGTTTCGACTGGGGTTTCACAAGCCTGACTTACTAATACTGGTGTCTCATCTAGATAGAGTTTATCTCTCAGAGGTAGCCGCCTGCTGGGCAACAAGCCCTTACTCTCAGAGACTAGTACTAGAAGCCCACACCAATTGAATACTCAATGAATCATATCTGATTTAGAATGTTTTGAAAAAAATACACAGACTGTTAAATCAATCAAACATGGAAATGTGATTATTTTTTGAAAGATATCTAAAATGATTGCACTACAAGAAAAAACTAAATTAGCGACGGATTTTGCGATGGTCTCTAAGTCGTCGCTAATTTGAGACGAAATAGCAACAGAAGCAAAAATTTTGAAAATAAATTTATTTTTTTAAATTTTCGTCGCTATTTTGTCTGTAATAGCAATGGATTAGCATTGAAAATTTAAAAAAATAAGTTAACGGATTAGCGACGGACATCTAGCTGTCTCAAATTAGAGACGGATTTGCAACGGGTTTTTTTTTAATTATTCATTACCACTAATTAAATTGAAAGTTGTTGCCAGTCCATTACTAATTTGCAATGGCTTTGCAATTGCCTTTTTTCATATTTAATTAACACTAAAAAATTGAAGTGCCATCGCAAATCCGTCGCAATTAGAAAGGGATTTGTGATGGCCTTCTGAAATTTAAAAATAAATTTATTTTTTTAAATTGAAAAATAAGTCCTCACAAATACATCGTAATTTGTGAGGGATTTGCAATGGCCATTCAAAATATAAAAATAAATTTATTTTTTTAAACTAAAAAAACAAGCCCTCGCAAATCCATCCCAAATTTGCGATGGATTTGCGACGGCCATTCAAAATATAAAAATAAATTTATTTTTTTTAAATTGAGAGAATAAACCCTTGCAAATCTGTCGCAATTTGTAAGGGATTTGTAATGGCCATCCAAAATATAAAAATAAATTTAGTTTTTTAAAATTGAAAAAATAAGTCGTGGCAAATTCGTTGCAAAATTTAAAAATAAATTTATTTTTTTAATTTTTGAAAAATAAGCCCTCACAAATCCGTCGCAAATTTGTCAGGGATTTGCAATGGCCATCCAAATTTTAAAAATAAATTTCTTTTTAAAAATTTTAAAAAAGGCCCTCGCAAATCCGTCACAATTTTGAGAGGGATTTACGATGGTCGTCGAAAATTTAAAAATAAATTTATTTTTTTAAAATTTAAAAAATAAACCCTCACAAATCCATCGCAAATTTGCAAAGCGAATGATTTGCAATGGCCATCCAAAATTTAGAAATAATTTATTTTTTAAAAATTGAAAAAAATAAGTCGTGGCAAATTCGCTATTAACTGCAAATTTGATATATATATATATATATATATATATATATATAGCATTGTTATATACATATATATATATATATATGTTAATATACTTTTTTAATATAAAAATAAATATACATACATACATATATACATATTTATTTATGTTAGTATATGTGTGTCTATATATATATATATATATATATATATATATATATATATCACACACACACACACACACACACACACACACACACACATATATATATATTTAATTGCGACAGATACATATATATCATATTCAAACACATATATACTTAATAATATCATATTTATATTTTATATTTAAATATTTCAACTTAATAATGTCTTTTCGTATATTCTACTATTTCCACACACACATAATCAAACACTAAATATATTTTTATGAATTTTTAGATTACTGATAGATTTCTAAGGGATCAGGGTCTCATTAGGGTATGAAACCCTGATCTCTCGCAAATACGTCGCAATTAGTGAGGGATTTGCGAAGGCCATCAAAAATTTAAAAAAATATTTTTTAAAATTGAAAAAAGAAGCTCTCGCAATAATTAGCGAGAGATTTGCAATGACCATCTAAAATTTTAAAATAAATTTATTTTTTAAAATTGAAAAAATAAGCCTTCGCAAATCCATCCAATTAGCAAAAGATTTGCGACGGCCATCTAAAATTTAAAAATAATTTTATTTTTTTAAAATTGAAAAAGTAAGCCCTCGCAAATCCATCACAATTTGCGAGGGATTTGCGACAGCCATTCAAAATTTAAAAATAACTTTATTTTTTTTAAAGTAAAAAAATAAGCCCTCACAAATCCATCGCAATAAGCGAGGGATTTGCGACGATAATCCAAAATGTAAAATTAAATTTATTTTAAATCTTGAAAAATTAGGCATCGCAAATCTGTGGCTAATTAAAAATGGATTTGCGACGAAAAATTGGAGCGTCACAGATCCGTCGCAAAGCCTTTGCAAATCCGTCTCTTATTCACAAAAAAATTTACTATATAATTAAGATATAGTACATTAAATCACAAGATATTTATAGTTATTTTATCTTTTGATTAATTGGTTGTTATTCTTGGTGTTTAATTACTTGTGCTTATTCTGAGATTAATTAGTTGGTTTTTTCCATTAACTTGCTTGGACAAAGGGGTTGATGGTAGTTTCAATTCATTAGTTTTGCATTTGTTAGCTTTTAACTTGCCTGGACAAAGGGGTTAAGAGTAGGGACAAAGTAGTTAAAGGTTAATTGATGTCTGCCAGGATATGGATTCAGTAGTTAATTTTATGTGTAAATTTGCCAGGAATGGAAATTTAATCAAAGAATTGTGGTTAATGCATATTTTAGGTGAATTAGTTGAGACGGGATATGTGATATTAATTTGTCTAGAAGATAGGGATTCATGGATTGGACAAAGAAGTGAATCTATGTTACCTTTCATAATACCAGGGAATAATTAGTTATGATAATGATTAAGTACTTTAGGATCATGTTTATCAAAACAATGGTTTAAGTTACATAATTCTACATCCTTGATATGTACATATTATTTTATTTTCCTTTTTATTTCATTTTAACTTTATCGAGTTGGTTAAATAACGAAAGAAAAGTAATTAATGCATACTTGTTCCTGGAGGATCGACACTCATTTAAACCCTATGCTATGTTAATGATAAGTATGATTGTTCATATGTGTAATTTGGGGTTAACGTTTTAGTGTAAACTTGATTGGAAATGAGCTTATTATTATATGATTTTTATACCCAAATCCAAACACATCAAGTTTTTTGCGTCGTTTCTAGGGAACAATATCATGAAAACTTGGATTTTGTTGATTTAACTATGTAACTATGTAAATATGCAAATATTAAATATGTATACTTGTTCTTTTTGCAAAAAGGTGCTATCTTTTGTATTTTGTGTGTGTGTGTATACCCTTGTAACCTAACCTACTGGCTTTGACTATGTTGTACTAACTAACGTTGTATTCTTTTAATTTTGTTTTAATCATTAATTCTGTATCTAACTTGCTTCTTGTTTTTCTAAGTGTTATCTTTGGTATATGACCTAAAAATCCGAAGCCAAGATAGTCGATTTTGACCCCGAAATCGAAAGGACATTATCAAATATCCGTCGGACAATCCAAAGGAACTTAATCGTCAAAATAGATGGTGCTCAAAACAAAAATGCTGGAAATAGGAAGGTTATGGACGACTTTGTGAAACCTGCAATCTTGGGCACAGGCTCGAGTATTACTAGGCCTAGAATGGACACGAATAATTTTGAAATAAAGCCCAACATTATCCAAATAGTTCAAAACATGGTTCAATTCGATGGGCTACCTGAAGAAGATCACAATGCTCATTTAGCTAGTTTCCTTAAGATTTGTGATACTTTTAAGATGAATGGTGTTTCAGAGGATACCATAAAGTTAAGACTTTTTCCTTTTTCTTTGAGAGATAGAGTCAAATCTTAGTTAAAGTCTTTACCTATCGGTTCCATCACTACATGGAATGTCCTGGCTGAAAAATTTTTGGCCAAATATTTTCCTCCAGCTAGGACAGCCAAACTTAGGAACGAGATATTTGCCTTCCAACAATTAGACTCTGAGCCCTTATATGAAAGTTGGGAGAGATTTAAGGGGATGTTAAGAAAATGCCCACACCACGAATTTGAGTTAGGAATGCAGATGCTTATCTTTTTTAATGGCCTCATATTTGTGACACGTCAAGTGGTGGACTCTTCTGCAGGGGGTTCCATCAATCATAAGACCTTGGAATAGGTATTTGAGCTTATTGAAAATTTAGCTTCTAATAACTATTCTTTGGGAAGTACAAGATCTTGAGCTCGTGTGTAAGGAGTACACGAAGTGGATGCTGTAGCAGCATTGGAAGCTAAGGTGGACACCTTAACCCAAAAGATGGAACAAATAGTGATGCCTCAAGGTCAGGTTTTAAACGTAAGTTGTGATTCTGTGAAGAGGGACACCTCAATCATGAATGCCAAAATATAGGGTCACTCCAAGAAACTTCAGAATAAGCGGCTTTTGCAGGTAATGTCTAGCTAAGTAACAACCCTTATAGCTCTACCTATAATTCTGGTTAGAGAAATCACCCTAATTTCTCTTGGAGCAATGGAAATCAACCTAGGCAGGGTTCTTTCAATTTTGGAGGTAATCAAAGGAGTCAAAACCCCATGAACAATACTGCAGCACCTTCAAAGCCACCATTGGAAGAGTTGATTGGCCAATTGGTAAGTACCATGGAGACTAAGTTCCAAGGGGTCGATGTTACGACACGAAACTTAGTGGCCTCCATGTGCAACTTGGAAAACCAAATTGGTCAACTAGCTAAACTCTTGGGAGATTGTTAAGCTGGGACATTACCAGAAAACATAGAGGAAAATCCACGGGATCAAAGCCGTGGAAAGCATTGAAGACATTTTTTGTTTACTTTACTTTTAGTTTTGTGATTGAAACAAATTTTACTTCTGTCATTTTAATTGATTATTTTTCATGAATTACAGTGCATTGTTCATCATTATTGTATGTTTCTCATTTTTTTTAAAAAAAAATTAGAGAACCAAATAGAATAAAACCGGCGATGACTATGGCTAGGACCGGCGCCAGTTCATGTCGGGTGAGGTGTTCTTATAGGCCATTTTGGCCACTTTTTCTTCAAAATCTCCAATCTTCCTCTCAAATTCTCTCCAACCCGCACCAGCTCCACATCCCCCACTTCCCAAAATTTGATTTTTCACCTCTAAAACACTTCTATAACATCTATATACCTCTCTTTTGTTGATCCTACGAATCAAAAATCTCAAAATCTTCCAATTTTCATAACAACATCATCTTCAATCCACAAGCAAGGAGCTTAAATTTTTGCAAAAAGCTTACATCTTTTGCCTACCCATGCATGCACACGCATAAAGGTATGATTTTTATTCCATTCCTACGGTTAAAATGGTGTAGATGACTTTTTCTAATTTTAGGGACAATTTTGGCCAAAAATTCGGATTGTATATGCTATCTTGAAGTATGCATTACTCCTTGAGCTTCATGAGTTGGATTAGATTAAGGATTGATGATTCTTTAATACTTGATTCATGCATATGATCATTAGGGGTTTCATGCATATAGCTAAGGTTAGAATTGTGGCCATTTGTGATGATTGAATATATGCTATATATGGAACGTGCATTGTTTTCCATGTAATGCCATGATGATGCCTTCATTAACATGATCATGTCTACTTGCATGCATTAAGGATATTCAACACATTTATACTTTACAAGGAACTTTACATGTATTGTTGCAGGTTGTGTTGAATTGATTGGAGGTGATTGAATTGATTGTTAGTTGGAGTGTGATATATATTGAAGGAGTTTGGGCTGTGTGGTTGTGAGATTGGTTGAGGGTTGAGTGAGATTTGAGGAGTATGTTTGTAAAGGGTAGTTGGCCCCGTGTTAAGTCTTTGAGCTCAATTGTTCTCTCTTCCTATTTTCACCACTTTTTGATACCATGTCTAGAGCAAGGGATCATTCTTCTAAAAGGGCGATGGCTTCCTCTTCCTCAACCCCATTATCCATTGATCCTTTGTTCCTTAGACCAACTGAGTTTATCGATGCATCTTGTGAGGAATGGTACAATAGGAGAGCATCCAATAAAATCATTGTCGAGCGTACTTTCGCACCTACCCTAGACCGTGCACTCAAATTGGGAATGATGTTTAGAAGACTAGGATGGGGGTTGATAGTAAAACTGAAAGGGAAGTATTGTCTAGTGCTCATCAAGGAATTTTATGCCAATATGGTTGACAAGGGCAATAAACACCTTCCCCATATTGAAACGAGAGTGAAAGGAATCCCCATTGTCATCACCCAAAATCAATTAGCTAATCTCCTCTAGGTATTTGACGATGATTCTTGTTAAGAGATAGACGTGAATAATCAAAAAATTCTTTCTGACCCAAATTGGGATGCTAGCGGGACTAAAGCGATACTAGGGTTGTATAAGCATAATGCCTTTCAAGCTAATAGTTTCTACTCAAACAATGATCTTGCTGCCAACTTTAGAACTCTAGTCTATATGTTTGGATTCAATGTTGTACCCCGTGCTAGTGGTTTTAATAAGACTCGACTTATTGACACTTATATTTTGCATCGGATGATGAATACACTGCTTATCCCTCTTGCATCCTTGATCATCCAATCCATTAGGGATGTTGTTCATCATCGTCTCTCTACAAAAGTCTTCATTTTCCCCCTGGTTATAATGAAAATTCTGAAAAAACTTTGGTATTAGTCTTGAGGGAGAATTGATAGAGGCTACCACTGAGCACGATATGGTGACTAAACAAACTCTGATGAGTTGTGGGTATAAGTACAATAAGGAGTTGAAAAAGTGGCTACCTCCTTTTGAGGTTAGACATCCCGGTCAGATTAGGCCACCCACGGTGGAGGAGGAAGGAACACCCACCACCACTGGCACGTGCACGAGCTAGCAGTTCTCAGTCCTAATCCCAGACTGACTTTAAGACTACCGTGCTGGGATGATTAGACTAGTAAATGGAGATGCTCCTACGCTTGTAGGGTACTATGGATGACATGGCGAGACAGCAAGCTACTATGGAGTAGCAATTGGCTGAACGGAGGTAGCATTCTTCTGGGCACCATGGTGGTGAAGGAACTTCCACACCAACTGCTGATGATGAGGAGGAGGATTGATGATGATTGTCTACATTTTCTCGATCACTCTTGTTTTTTTTTTTCCTTTTTCTTTTAATGTTTTTTTTTTTAGTAGTTTTTCATTTCTTCCTTTTGTTGTACTATTTTCTTTCTTTTGTTTTGATTTGTTTTCTTTTCTAGTTTTTATGCTTTGGTGTGCTCTTTTGTATTTTTTTTTTAGGTACTTTGCCAATGCCTCGTTCTTCAAGAATTCAGCTCTTGTACAGCACATTGCCCAATGAATGGAAGTTTATTTTTCTTATCTCTTTTTCTTTTTATATTTTTGGTCTCATGGTTTGGTTTATTCATTGTTATATTTATTTGGTCATTGAGGACAATGTCCAGTTTAAGTGTGGGGGAGTGATTTGATTGACAATTCTTCTATACATATATTTTAGCCTTCTTGGGAGCAAAATGTGAGCAAAAATTTTTTAAAATTTTTTTGATTTTCTTTGAGATTTTGAGTTTTATTTTTAATGCATGTCTTTATGATAGATTATAGAGCATACGTTCTAGATTATTTATGGATTATGCATGACTTTTTACACGCACTTGGACTAAGTAGTTCTTGATCAAATTCTTCGCATTATTCTTAAACCTGTTTTTCTACTAAAATTCATGGAGCATTCTAGAACTTACTTGAATATCTCTCGAGTCGAAATAAGAAAGATAATCATGATTTTGTTGGGGATATGCCCTAGAGTCAATTTGTACTTATACTATTGTCATTATGTTTTATATAATAATATGAGGCTTTCCTTTCCATGACTAGTGAGTTTTGTTTTGTGGTCATCAAGTACGCGACTTGATAGTAAAACCCTACAATGAATACAATGACTATTCTAAAACTGTCCCTGATCGATTATTATTATTGGAATAATAATAAATTAAGATTAGTATGTTTGTGACTTGATGGCTATGTTTTACTAGCCATGGATATTTGTGATATCGAGTCAAGACATAAATAAATATTAGAGAACATTGTATTGGACATGACCCACTGTGAGAGTACTTCATGGAATATGTCATAAGTACTTTCTAGACATAATAATATTGAAAGTCTTTCGACCTAAATTCATCATAGTTTCCTATTTGATAAATTCTATATTTTGACATTATCTAAAGTTGTCTTTAACCAGATAATAAATTAAACTACTCTTGGATATAGAATAAATCAAGGAGAGGAATATGATTGATTGTGAAGGAATTTGTCCCTCTCAATTATAGAAGAGATATCCATGGGCCCCTTGATAAGTTATACTGTTAAAAATGCATGGCCGTGCTCAAATATATCAATCTAAGATATTGATATCATTTGTTTGAATAGTCTACTATGAAATCAAGAAATAATTGATTAAGTTTAATAAGGATGACATGCTCCGTGCCTTATCCTTAATCTGGATATCGTGTGACAAAAGGACTAAATATAAAATTATGGTTTGGTTCAAAGAGATCACCGATCTTTATTTAACCTGGATAGTTATAATGTTTTGCTAGAAACCGCTTATAACTTGTGGGCCATTTAAATATGATTTAGGCACACTGCCAGTGTTAAATGAACCTATAGGGTCACACAATAAGCGAACTTATTAGGTTATTTTTCTGGTGACCAGATTCGATGAATCTGGAAATATGTCTAAGTTAATCGTACTTAGAAAATTTACCAGATACAATGAATCTGGAAATATGTCCACATTCGATGTATCTGGATGATGTCCAGATTATAAGAATCTGACTCGGTACATTAATTAGTTAAATTACCGAGATAATGGCAGAATCTTATCATATCAGTTTTAATTTAATTTGAATTTAAATTAGAATATGATAAGATATTATTAGGGTTGGACTCTAAGAGGTTCTGGGGTTTTTAAGAAAACCCTAGCCGTCTTTTCAAGAGTCCAATGTTTCGGTTAAGAACATTCGTGCCATTCTCTATCAGAAGAGAAAAAAAAAAACCTCTCAAACCCTAGGTGCTAGCACTCCCCGGGTATCGAGTGAGTTCGCGGTGTGTATCCGATAGAGGACGTTCGCATACTGCAGCGTCTGGTGATTGTTCGGGTTGAATGTACAACAGCGCAATCAGAATCGAAGGATTTCGATTACAGCAACCAGAGGTAATTCTTAAACCTTAGATCTTCTTAATCGTTTACTTGGGTCCTCGAGAGGGATTCGTGGATATTTTTCGCATTTAGGAGTCCATGAATTCCAACATGAACCTTCAAAGCCACAGCACTTTACTGAAATTTCTGGAATGAAAATTGGCTAGAACAAATTTGTCCAATCTAATGAATTGAGAATTAGGAAAAATTAAAGATCAAGAAGGAATGAATTTCCTTTTGAATTTTTGTGGGCACAAGAATAGGATTAGGATACTCCTATCATGTCTCCCCTAGGACAACACCTCTACTCTATTCTAAAGTACATAAGGCCGAAAATATCCCTTCCCAAGCAAAAATAAAATTTAATCATGCTAAAGCTCCAATGATGGAATTTGAATCCAAGACCTCAAGAATTAATTCCGAAGCTCTAACCACTACACCACAACAACTCTTGTTGTTATTTTCTCTCTAAATATTTTTCCTATTCAATCCTCAAGCTATCTTCCTATTTTCACCTTAAGCAAAAATTACCATATTGCCCTTCTTACTCAATAAACATAATCAAACCCTCGAGACTATAACACACAAATCCAAAGCACATAAAATCATATAAAAATATATTTAAACATGCAATAAAATATGATATGCATCCCAACCCCCTTACTCTAAGGTTGGTTTCGACTGGGGTTTCACAAAATCAATATGCAAATAACTGTCCGTGGCAAATCCGTGGTAGGGCAATTCTCTGGCAGATTGCCACGGATTTGCCATGGAATCAAAATCCGTGGTAACATACCATCACAATTTCAGCTTTCAAATCCTATTACATTTCAATGTTCACAATTCCATAGCAACCAATATGCACAACATATATGCACAATCCCCGTTACACTCCCTACCTAGAAAGTTTCCAATCACATTCCCTAGACATATGCACAACAAACAACCTATAACATTTATAATCTATTATCCATACACACATATGTACCATACACAACCTACAACGTTCTTAAGTATCATACTCCTTGCACACATGCACAACACACTACCTACAACGTCTCAAATCATATTCCCAGCACATAATGCACAACTACAAAACACATTCATCATAATTGTTTTAGTGAACCATAAAATTCCATAATTTGTTTAGAGTCCAAATACATAAATAATCATATATAATCAAAATATCTAAAAGTAGCAAATACAAATTCATAATAATACTAAATCCATAATCAAAGCGATCCAAACTTAACATCCATATGAAAATAAAACTAAACTAACCATCAACAGTTGTTGAAGGGCCAGAGTCATCCTCGTCAGAATCATCAGAGTCAGAAGAGGGAATAGAGGGTACTTGTTTGTTAAGATGCTGCATCACTATGCGATTCATCTCAATCAATGCAGACATCTTTTTATCCTTTTTCTCCAAAGTCCTCTCCATCTTTTTCCTCTCTTTCTCTATCTCTTTGGCTTTCTTGTCCAACTGTTACTGAAGCTGCTGCTGAAGGGTCTACTCAAGCTCGCCAGGAAGTTTCTTTATATCCACTGATGATCCCAAAGACGAGGCCCCAGACTGATAGTACTGAAGTTTGAAGCATGAGCCCTTGGATCCCATGCCATAGACCCTACCCTTTTTCAATCCACCTGCAGTCGACAAAATCATAGCTTTCTCATCTGGCATAGAACTTGGAGTGGATGCTGAATAAGTAGACTCCATCTAAGAGTACTGCAAGTTCATCGTTTGGACATCTTCCTGAATAATTTGAAGGTGAAAATATAAACAAAAATGAAAGTGTTATGCAATTTTATAAAAATGAAATTAATATGTAACATACAATGATCTTGCGAGATCTCTCATTTACAAATTCGCCCTTATTGGGCCCCTATTGAAACTGGTGTAATTTTTCAAACAATGCAAGATAGTCAAAGTCATCCCCTTGCTTCGCACACTGCAAGAAGTATTAAAGAGATAATTAAGTTCAGAATTTAATTGGGCATGCACAAATTTAATAGCAATTATTAAAGTAAACATTTAACTATAGATCACATAGGAGAAAATACTACTTTTGACTCATGCTCCATAAAGCTGATGGAACCTCTGGTATGTTTAGCAGAGTTAGCCCTTCTATTTTCTTTGGCCACATGTGGGTTTCTTGCCAATCCTCGGACTGCCAGTGTCTATACAATTGGTCATTTATGTCCTGTAACATTTAAGCAGGTTTCTTCTTGTGTACATTCTTAATCTTTGAAAGGGTATTAGTCATTTTTGCCCGACACCTTTCCTCCCATGCTAAACGTATCCGTGGCAAATGATCTGGGTGCCATGTTCATTGTTTCTACAATAATAAACAGGTTAGTACACTGAAAAGTACTACTCATTCTAAGATGAAGGTAGATAATAGGTATTTAGATTGATAGCAAATATTTCATACAGCAAAAGAAAGTAAAAGACAAATACTTACAGCAAACTCCTCAAACCAAACATCCCTAACATCAGCAGGCATATTACTGAATCACAGCCAACACCCCGTAAATCGCTGCTTCATTACTGTGGTGATAGTTTTTGCACACTCAAACTAACGTGTGAATCTATAATAATTAGACAAATGTTAATAACCTAAGCATAATAGGCTAGATTTGAATGGAAAACAATTAAGGGAAAAAGACCACAAACTGGGTCAAGCAACCTAGTTAGCAACACAAAACATGAAATTTAAGAAAAATATAAGAACAACATTATGTGCTACTTACGTATCACCATAGGGCTTGATTTGGTTATTATTCATATACTGTGATGTAATACTAGCTATTGAAGGGTGCACTAATGGACTGGGAGACTCAATACTCTACTAATACTGTCTAGGATCGGTAGGCTCAATAGGTGGACATGAAGTAGATCGTACACCTCTAACCACAAGAAGACGAGAAATCTCTAGTGTATGTAGGGAAAACCCCAACTGTTCACCAGCTCTATTGCTGTCCAAGGGTATTTGACTACAAGCAGAAATGGATGTCAGCTGGTGAATAGAAGAAGACAACGCATCAGGATGATTAGAAGAAGGAGTGGCAACTAGAGTTCTAACTTCTGGGGCATGAGATGAAGGTTGCCCCACCTCTGGAGCAGATATAAATGAGCCATGACTCAAATGCTTCTTTCCTCCCCCATTAGCCATATTTGTCCATTAGTACAGAGTCATTGATCAAGTTAATTTTGTAATAATAACAATAAGTCATATGACAATAACCACGTGTTTTCAATACTTAATTAAAAGAAAAGAAGATGAAGATGACAAAAAAAAAAAAAAAAAAGGACAAAGAAGAAGAAGTGTGAAATATATATAAGACTATAGCTTGTAAAATAAAGGAACTTCTTCAACAAATTCAATGTTTTGTTCCATATATCCCTACAAGAAAATAAGGAAATTGCGATGGATTTTTGCGACGGCCAAATTCCGTCACAAATTTGTGATGGCTCACCGACGGCAAATAGAATGTTGGCCGGCCCTTGCAAATCCGTCACTATTTAGCGACACAGCAGTGGCAACCATTTTTTGAGACGGAGTTGCAACAGATGCAAAGAAGTCGTCGCAAATCCCTTGCAACATTTCGAGGGATTTGCGACGGAACCTACTATTTTTTAAAAAATCAACTAAAAAATAAAAAAGTACTCACTCTAGCTAATCTGTCGCAAATCTACTATAGATTTGCGATGGCATATTTTATAAAAAAATTTTGGAAAGGAAAATACACACTGAGGAAAATAATTTGCAGCAGATTTGCAATGGTCTACAATAGGCCGTCGCAAATCCCTCGCAAAGTTGAGAGGGATTTGCGATAGATTTTTATTTTCGAAAAAAATGAAGTAAGAAATGAAAACGGTGAATTTCTGTAGGTAATCCATCACAAATCTTCTATGGATTTGCAACGGTCCCTTTGTAAAAAAAAAAAAAAGGAAAAGGAAAATACACACCAGATGGGAAATTTTTGTAGCAGATTTTTGACGGTCCACCAAGGCCATTGCAAATCTCTCGCAACATTGCAAGGGATTTGCGACGGATTTTTATTTTAAAAAAGAAATGAATTAAAATAAATAAAAATTCTTGCTCTAGCTAATCCGTCCTAAATCTACTATGCATTTGCAATGGTTTCTTTTGAAAATAAATTAAAAAAGAAAATACTCATTAAGGAAAATATTTGCAGCAAATTTGTGACGGGTGGTGAATGCCCACGCAAATCCCTCACAAAATTAAGAGGGATTTGCGACGATTTGACACCAGCCGTCACAAATTCCTCTTAATTCTGTGAGGGATTTGCAATAGGTTGGTGTTTTGGAAAAACGAAGTGAAAAATACAAAGTGCTTCCTCTAGCAAATCCGTCACAACTCTACTACAGATTTACGATGGCATATTTTGTAAAAAAAAATTAAAAAAGAAAAAACCCATTCGAAAAATGTTTGCAGCGGATTTGTGATGGTGTGCCAAATGCCCTCACAAATTTGCGGTAGATTTATATAGGCCATCACAAATCCCTCTCAATTCTGTGAGGGATTCGCGACAGATTGGTGTTTTTTGAAAAAGTGAAATAAAAAATATGAAAGTACTTACTCTTGCTAATCCGTCACAAATCTACTACGTATTTGTGATGGCCGCTTTTATAAAAAAAATTTAATTGAAAAATATAAATAGTTTGCAACGGATTTGCGACGATCATGCAATTGGCCGTTGCAAATCCCTTGCAATTTTCCGAGGGAATTGCAACGGATTAGTGTTTTTATAAAATGAAGTAAAAAATAAAAAAAAATGTATCACTCTAAATAATTCCAATCTAAATACATTTAAAGTTACTTATTTAAAAGGTGTTTTTATAATATTTTAAACTTTATACACAGTGAGTGTACATATCATTGAACATGTCCATGATTTCTTACTAATATTGCTTACTATATAAAGTATTCTTACATGTTCTTTATAAACAATTTTTTTAGAGTTAAAATATGGGTATCATGACAATAACTACTTCCGTGTTTTATAAGTTGCGTAATAAGTTGTTCCATTATAATATTCTAAAATAATTTTTTGAACACATAACCAAAAAAATAATAATAAGTGAAATACAGAACCATACTAAACTGAAAAATTGAACTAGAACGGAATATATATTGTAACAACTAGCCTATTTGTATCTTGGGAATTAGAGTATGAGCAACTTAATTTTGAGTATAACATCCTTATTGAGATTATTTATGTGACATACTCATTTACTTTTTTAATGAGTATTAAAGTTGCCTATAGAATAATGTAAATAATTTGTGCCTGTAAAGTGACGACTCACTTTTATTTGTGAAAAATGATTTATTATATTAAATTAAATATTTTTATGAAGAATTTTAATAAGAGAAACAAATTTTATAAGTTTTCTAAACCCTATTTTGAATCATTTGAATTTATTATGAGGATTATGAGGGTGCATATGCGATAAGGTGAATTATATATGTTCACTAAAGTGTATATATATATCAATTATATGTGTAGTATATGGTTAATTAATAAATTAAAATATTATTTGCAAAATAAATCTAGCTATTATTATTAGTAGTAGTATTATTATTACTATTATTATTATTAGAGAAAGTAATTCTTATAATTTTCCAATATATATATATATATATATTTGAATTGGGAGCCTTGGTCATTTTGACCCTTTAAAAAAAAGAATCATTTCAATCTTAGCCGTTGGATATTTGTTTTATTCAAACAAACGGAGTTGACTCAAAGATCCATTTTAGCCTAAGTTTAGAAGCCAGTTTTGTTCTCCCCGTTTGCTCCCTCACAGCCGGCAGTAGCCACTTCCTTAATTTCTTTCTTCCTCCTAATAGCCGGTGACTTCAAGCTTTCACACTCAAAAATTAATTTCTTCCAGATTTCACCAAGGCTAACGGTAGCCATTTCTTCCAGATTTCAGTTCAAGCTTTCTCACTTCAAGCTTTTAACTTCCTCTTCATTCCCCTCACTTCCTCTTCCAAATTTCACCTTGCATTCTCTCAACTTCCACGTAGGAGTTGTAGCTCAAACTCACCAAGAACAAGGAATTCCTTGCTAGTTTTTCAAGCGTCTTCAAGGAGATGTTTGGAGATTTCAAAAGGTAACATAAAGAAACCAACTTTTCATCCATTTTTCACCTAATTAAAAAAAAAAGGGATTTCTGGACTGAAGTAATTTTATACCCCTCAAGAAGCTATTGTCTTTGTTATTTATTTATTCACTTATTTTTCTTGGAAATGTGGTTGTTATCATGGAGCCGAGTATGGATGAATGCTCATTTTAACAGAAATTCAAGGTTAGATGAATGCTCAATTTAACTAGCATTTGAAGTCTGAACAGATGTGTATAGAAAGAGGAAAGGCTGAAGTCCCAATACAAAATCGGTTTATGAATGGATAAGCTTGTAAAATTGAAGAGGAGGGGATAAAAGTTGTTTGTTGGTGTGTGACCATCACGAAGGGTACCTCTGTAAATAGAGCCAAACCCACCTTCACCTTATGTATGTTTTGTACTTCTACATAGCTGCTTCTATGTACTGCAGGTTAAAATTTTGTTGGGAAATTGATTTTACCACAATTTTTGAACTGGGTATTGAATAGATTGCATTTGCAATTTCAAAAGCTTAGTCTTGTAGAAGGAAACACATTGCTTGTTGAACCTAGTGCTATTTTATCTATTAATTCAAAAAAATTGGGAATTGAGATTTTTTTTAAAACAAAAAATATGATGTTCGAAGTTTGGACCTCAAGGGATAGGTATGGGAAAAATAGTTTGTGATAACATTATAGGAAAAAAAAACAGTTCTCAACTCAGGCCAATTAAGAAGGCATAACAATATGAACTACGAAAATGCACTAAAATTTTGCTGCTACTTGTAGAAAAAATGCCAAACATCTGAAACTCAAGGACTCAATTGGATTGTTGAAATGATCTATTGCAGCATTCTTATTGTTTAAGCTTGGAAATATTCTCATCTGCTTGTTGATTTGTAGGGCAAACACTGCTGAACTTCAAAATTGAAGCATAAACTACTGATTTTGTTACTACTTAAAATCAACAAACATAAGTCTCCTTCACTTATGTTGGAAATGGAAACCTTTAATCCATTTGCCATTAAGAGAATTGTCATCATTATGTACTTGACTAGATGCCCTTTCACCAGTTTAGATTCATAAAATCTTTCGTAAAAGTCTTATTACAAGACTTAATGAATTTTGCAATTGAGCCAAGTCTTGCAGAGGTATGTTAAAAATGAGTTTGCATAAAATTTTGGTTTCATGGATGGTGGATTTTAAAATTCTGAATGGGTTTGCATAATGTACTTAACTAGTTGTTTTAGGCTGTGAGCAAAAGCATTATAAGACTACATTTATGCTTTAGAAGATGAGAGCCTATTCAAATAAAACAAAACAAGCCTTGTTTTGTAAAAAAATGCTGATTATTCATATACCTTAAAAGAAACCTCTTTTTTTTTTTTTTTACATGCTATGCAATTGTTATTCAATCAATTTGATTTGATATAATGTTAATATAAAAAGGTTATGACACGATTCATTCAGTTCTTTTGAATTAAGTTTATTTTTTCGGGACATTTGTGCTCCTAAATTGTTTGTAGCTCATATGATGAAATTGGACCAAAAGATATCAGTTTTTTTATGTAAGTTACAGAAGATTTTCCCTCCAGGTTTTTGCGATATTATAGAACATCTCTTGATTCATTTACCTTACGAAGCAAAGGTTTGTGGTCCTGTACAATATAGATGGATGTATCCTTTTGAGAGGTAGTAGTCATTTTTCAAATTATGCTACGGTGAGCTGTAGTCCACTACAAGAAAACAGAGAATTAGCGAGGGACAATTCCGTCGCTAATCTGTTGCTAAACAAAATTAGCAACAGATCAGCGAGGGAATTATCCCCCCGCTAATTTCTTCCCCCAAAAGGTAAATTTTTGCGACGGATTAAAATTTCTGTCGCAAGTAACAACAAATTTGCCAAAGAATTAGTCAGCAGTCAATAACCTTCAGCAATGAATTTTGAAACGGATCTGCGAGGGATTTTCAAAGTCCGTTGCAGATCCCTTTCTAAATAGAAAGGGATTAGCAACAGATTATCTTAATAATTAATAAAAGTAAAATGTCTGTAACTAGGGAATTATTCCATCTCTAATCCCTCGCTATTTGCGAGGGATTAGCTATGGAATTTCCTTTTTAAATTAATGGTTTAAATATATTCGTCGCTAATCCCTTGCAAATTAGCTGGGGATTAGCTACGAATGGTTTTCCTATATTTGAATCTGTCGCTGTTAGCGAGGGAAGTTATTTTGTCTTTCTAATCCCTCGTTAATATTGTATAGTTTTAAAATATTTTTAAAAAATATCCTGTATTAGAAGAATATTCATTTGTCAAAGTAATGCCAATATTCAATTAAATAAAAAAAACCCATCAAATAGTATAATTAATGAATATAATAATGACAAATATGAATAATATATAAAAATATTGTCCAAATGTCCTAACTATGAAACATGAATTGGTGCGGATGTTGGAGCCGACGGAGGGGGCAGGGGTGGATTGTAAGGGTCTGGCTAATGATCAGGATCTGAATCTAGAGGACTGATGATGAAGTCCTCCTCATCCTCAGTATTGTCTTCCTGAACAGCTGGCATCGACGGTGACAGAGGTAGATTCAAATTCTAAGACATAAGCATCAGGTACTCGGTCAAGCTCTGGCTGTGACTCCGATAAACCTGTCCTTAATGCTCACCCTTTCCTGCCTCTTCCTCTATGTGTATAACTTTCTCTATAACTGGCTCACATCTAACAAGGTAGAAGAAGTCAATGACTCAGATGTAGATGGCTGTTGTAACCTCCATCTCACCCTCGAAGACTCGGAGCCCAATCCGTATACTCGCCCTTTCTTGTACGCTCTGTCATCCACCTTAACGAATAGTGTCTTCTCGTCGGGCACCCTACTTGGTGCGACTGTACTCGTAGAATCTGTCTGAGAACCTGATTGTGTATGATGCTCAATAATAGCAGTGACAGTATCCTGTCGAATTTAGGATAAGGAAACATGCATAAAATATTTAAAATTAGCGATTAAAAAATAAATAATATTAAACTTAAAAAGTATATGATTTTGTATTCTTACTAGTTTATGACGTGATCGATCACTGATATATTAACCCTTCCTCGATCCGTCCTGAAACATGTGGGTGCGTCTGAAAAGGTCGATGTAGCCAAAGTCAAGACCTAATTGTCTCCACTATTAATGTAACAAAAAACGACTAGATATTAATTTTTATGATGGACTAAGTGTAAAATAGTGGATATATCGAATAGTAAAAAATTTTATCCTTACCATCCGCTTCTCATGCTCAGTAGAAGAGATACGTTGCCACTTATTGGACCCCCAATGCTCTGATAAAGCAGCCCAATAGTTTGGGAAAATCCACTTGGGGCAGCTACCCCCATGTTTCTTCCGAGCTTTCGACAATATGTCTAAAAGTCTAGCCTTACACTTCTTCTCCCAATTAGCGCGGATCTGTGCGGCATGCTCGGGGTGCCAACAGAAGAAAGACTGTAAAATGAAAGTAACCGTTACAAATAATTACAAGTAAGAAAATATATTAAAAATACTAGAAATTGTTTATTATTATAATAATAAGTTAAACTATATGTTACATATCAAACTCACACTTCAAAGATCGAACTACATGTTCCGAACATCAATGGAACCTGTGAGAAGATAGCATAGGCTCTAGTGTAGTGTCGCTTAAAAATTTCAACTATCTCCTTCACATATTGAATCGAATGTGTGAACCTGTTCCGAGAAAATAGATATGTAATATAAGACAAAGTTATAATTTTGAGACGTAAGATAAATGTATAATAAGCAATTATGTAGTCAACTAACGAGTCACCAACTGGCTTAATCATCAGCCACGTATCCTCAATACGTGGAGCACTAACTGTGGATCCCGAAGAACCTACGATCAGGCTAGGGACATGCTCTGATCAGTCTTCACCTAGGGGTAATGGCTGTGGAGCAGGTATATGTGGCACGATGCTCGGGGACGGTGTCTTATCTGCTCTCGACGACTCACACATTGTTGACTGATCACCGGGTAAGGCATCAGAAGCCATATGTGATTGGAATTATTTAAAAACATAAAAATGGTCATATTTTGGGAGAAGAAAAAAAAAATTTAAAAGTATAAAGAAAAGTAAAACGCTTATAATGTAACAATAGCAGAACTAATCATTGTTTCTATACATTAGTTAAACTTGGTCCTAGTCTATGGACTTCTTTTATCATCGGATGAGTAGCCTTCCACATCATCGTCTATAGAGGATCATGTCTCCCATTCTTCTTCCTTGTCATCTTTTTTGTTGTTCGGTTGTGCTTCCGCCATCATTAAGCTCGAATCCATAATATCGACTGTATCTTCAATACCGGACTCATCTACTAACCTTCCAAAGTTATCATCCTCAACATACAGATTGATTGCCAGCATGTGATCTACTTCCTCCTGATATGGTGCCTCAATAATGGGTGCATCAATGACATGTTGAGTTTTCGATTTACAAACAGCTACCTAATTAGATTTTGGTCTTTTGCTCCCCGGGTAGGATATGAAATACACTTGAGTTGTTTGTTGAGCTAACACAAATAGATCATATTTTGGGTAATTCCTCTTGTAGTTGATGTCAACAAATTTGTAGTGAAGATGAATTTTAACCCCCAATTTAGCATTGGATCAAACTAATTACACTTGAATAAGACAACTTTTAAACAAGGACTCCTAGAGAACTGAAGTTCAACAATCTCCTTCAACACTCCATAATAATCGTTGCCACTATCTCTGTCGCCTTTAACACAAACTTCGCTGTTAATTATTTTTTTCCAAATCACTGATCATATGTATGGAACCTAAAACCATTTATGAAATAGCCATAGAAGTATTTTGCTTGTCTCGAAGGTCCCCAAGCCAAGCTTTTTAAATGTTGATCAATAATTTGATTTTGTGGATCATGAACCTAGCAAAAACAAAGTGTTAATGCATCTTCATTATCAATGTAATTGATTTTAAAGTCCTATTTTGGATTTGCTCAACTCACATAAGTCCTAAACCATCCAGCAAACTCCGACTCTATTCTCCTATCAACTTCAGGGTCTGTTATACTCGGTGCATGCAACTGTAATTTGAATTTCCTAAAATGACCAAAACGAACACATAAGGATACTTGTTCTAAGTATTGATGTAAAAAATCCAGAAATGTGCAATAAGTATACTTACGTAATGTATGGTTAAACCTCTTCACAGTTTAGGTATATGTAATTTGTAGGAGCCTTAAATTCATCCGGAGTAAGATATCTATTCTAAATATTTCTCAAAATCCTCCCTGGAACGGTGCATATAGACAACACACTATCACTTGAGTTTGTATTGAGAACACCTTCATCATTTCGAGCTATAGTTATATGTCGAGTCTATACATGCGACTCAAAATAATAGGAGAAGAGTATAGATGCCTCTTCAACTAAATAAGCATTTCAAATTGATCCCTCCACTCTCGCCTTATTTTTAACTTTAGTCTTCAAATAATATAAGAGCCTAAATGCACTTTAGTCAGAACTGCTTCACATAGTGGATGTATATATAGATATAATAATACATAATATTTTACCTCTCAAACGGATACATCCATCTATATTGAATAGGATCACCAACCCTGGCCTCGTATGGCAAGTGGACCATAAGGTGCTCCATCACGTCAAAGAAGCTAGGGTAGGAGGATCTTCTCCAATTTATAGATGAGTAATGCAATATTATCTTTCAATTGCTTCATATGAGTTGTGGAAAGGTTAGGAGAACATAAGTAGCGATAAAAGAGATTGACTTCAGTTAAAATGTTCCAAATTGACATCGTGAGTAATTCTTTAAATGCAGTTGGAAGTAACCTTTTCATAAACACATGGCAGTCGTGGTTTTTCATACCAGACATTCTGAGCTCATTCAAATCAACACACCTGTTTAAATTCGAAGCATATCCTTTCGAAAGTCGCAAATCTCTAACCTACTCAAGTAGAAGTCTCTTTTGTTCGGGTGTAATAGAGTATTTAGCCTTTGGCATTTATGCCCTCCCGTCACCCAATCCAGTCACATATAGTTCAGGTCTATCACAATATACCTCTAGATCACGTCGTACCTTTATATTGTCCTTTGTTTTTTCCTTTACATTCATGACTGTGTTAAAGATATTATCAAACACATTTTTTTTTCATTGTGCATCATATCTATGTTATGACGAATTAAATGTGTTGTCCAATATGACAAATCCCAAAAGATACTCCTTCTGGCCCAATTATGGTAGATGTCTCTGCTATCATTCCTATCAAGCTCCATAACTATCTCAGTTATTTTTGGTAAATGGCACACTCTATCCCACATACTATTTCCAGAAGCTCATTGTATAGGGTGTGCAGTCTCACGACCTATATCCTTTCTAAAAGACTTAGTGTCTCTTCTGTATGGATGATCTAAAGGTAAGAAGCGCCGGTGGCAGCCAAACCAAGATTGTTTACCTCTATTTTGTAAGTGAAATGATTTTGTCTGCTCTATGCAATACGGATATTCAAATCTACCAGTTGTACTCCAACCACTTAGCATCACATATGGCGGGAAGTCGTTTATTATCCAAAGAAGTGCTGCTCGTAGATAGAAGTTCTATTTCTTTGAAATATCATATGTCGAGACTCCACTAAACCATATCATTCTTAATTCATCTATCCAAGGTTGTAGATAGATATCAATTTTATACTTCGGATTCCTAGGTCCCGTGACAATAACTGTAAAAAACATAAATGGATCCCTCATACACATCGAATGAGGCAAATTATATGGAGTAACAATAGTAGGCTAACAAGAGTCTTGTTTCTCTGACATTCCAAATGGTGAAAATCCATCTGTGCATAACCCAAGATGCATATTACGAACTTCAGCTGCAAATTCAGGATGATTACGGTCGAAGTGTTTCCAAGCTTCACCATCGCGTGGATGACTCATAACATCCTTTTCCGGTCGACTCTCTACATGCCATCTCATGTGCTCCGCTATTGTGGAAGATGCAAACAGTTTGTGTAACCTGGGTGTTAATGGGAAATAATATATCTTTTTGAAAAGGATGTCTTTCTGTTGTTTGTCCTTTGCAACTTTCTTCTTCGCCACATATTTGCTATGTCCACAAAATTTGCAGTCCCTCCTATCACTATCGTCCTTCCAATAGAGCATGCATTCATTTGGGCAGACATCAATCTTCTGAACAGGTAGCCCTAGACTGGATACCAATTTCTTTTTTTTATAGAAGTCATCCAAAAGCTTATTACTACTTGGTAATACCTCCTTCATCAATTGCATCATTTCTCTGATACGTTATTTTCAGATTTAATATTCAAAAGTCGAGAAACAACTGATAACGTACTATGATTCTTGCGTCCATCTCATATAGGAGTTTTTGAAGCTCTCAGCATATCATAAAATTTCTGCGTGTCCAGGTTAGGTGGTTCCTTAATATTCTTGGATGATAAAGGTTCAGTTGAAAATTGATGTTCCACTGCATCAATCACCATATCTTGAAATCGATTATCAGAGCCTGACTCGACTGCAGTCGTACAAATGCCGGTAAAATCACACGATGATGGATTAATACCCTCACCATGACTAGTCCATCTTCGGTAATTAGCAATAAAGCCAAATCAGTACAGGTGCAGCTCTATTTCATCAGGAGAAAGGTACGCTTTATTTTTATACTTTCCACATGGACACCTTATAACTGAAGTTGGACCAGTTGATAAACAATATGCAATGAATCGCTTGACTCCTTGTTCAAACTCAGATATAATTCCTTTAATCTCCTGTATGTGTCTTCTATACATCCAACTACAATTATCTATCTACATTTAGGCCATAACCATGTAGCTTATTAGCACTTGTATAATTCGAATGAAGAACCTTGGTGATTGTAGAGGTTGAGGATCCTAATATAGTCGTTATGAATTATGGAAGAAAGATTGAATAATGATATCGAAGAAATACTATCAACTATCAAGTTGTGTATTCTAAATCTTAAAATAAAAATAAAAATAAAAATAAAAATAAAAATAAAAATAAAAATAAAAATAAATGATGATGATGATGATGATGATGATGATGATGATGACCACCTCATTTCATCGAACATTTATTGTAAAAAACACACAAAACACAAATAACCTCAAAATAATTAATCAACAACACTAACTATAAAGGTAATCACCCATTACCTATAGAGAATGATCACCCATCACTCACGGGGAATAATCACCTATCATTCACGGGATTCTAAAGATGCAATTGTTACCTAAGAAGAGCTCATCTGTCCAGTCAAATCAATGAAGAGTATGTCTAACCTGTGCATAACAATAATATAAGATTACTATAGAACAAATTATAAATGTAACATAGTCTCAGCATCACATGGAACGAAATCTTAATTAGTTAAGTAAACAGAATGAGATTAAAAGGCATTATCCATCAGTGAACTTTTGAGTTGAAAAAGGCCAAAGGAGGCTAAAATAAAAGATTAGAGATAAAGTCATACCTTTACACTTAGAAAATTAATAAAGTTGTAAGTAAATAATCCATCAAGTCTCAGTTACAAATGATGTTTCATTTTTATCTATTTCCTAGCTATATCACAGCTTATGAATGCATTCCTCCAAATTTCATTCTTATGCCTATTCATTTATGCCTTCATGAAATAAATACATTACTCCTAATAAAAACTCAAGAATATGAATATGGTAGAGATTATATCCTTCCCTTCAATAATGGAAAATAACTAAACATTTATTCAATCAAGAAGACTTTAGAAAAACTCCCATATTAGTTCAAATATGGTTAAGGGCATTATAGTTTTACGTAAATTATGGTTAAGTCCAAAAGAAGTAAAGGAAATAAAAAGGAAGCAAGCTTTAGGTAGAGTTAGGATCTCAATTGACTTAATCATAACACCACTATAAACTCATTAGGTAAATGCACACAAAACAAAATAATTAAATGTACGCATATAAATGTAAGTTAAGAACCCTTACAAGACTTTGTAAAAGACACTTAAGCATTTCATCAAACACTTGGTAGGCAAGTAGTTCAAATGTGGATTTTCAACAATTAGGATGCTATCACAACATTAAAAATTCAATTTGTTGATCAATCAACTCAAATATGGAAAATATATCACATGAAATTCAAAAGTCCGGGGAGATAAATTGATATGAGCCAACATGCGCCAACTTGCTTTCCAATCTCAAGTTGAGTTCAAGGAGAAATTCATGGCATTCATAAAGTGTCCTAACAATTTGCAGTTATCTCAACCCTAAACACTACTAAATTTTTAGATATTCAACACTCAAATCATGAAAATTTATCATAAGGAGTTACCAAGAGACACATTTGTATGAATTCAATAAAACACCAATTGTTCCCAAGTAATTATCAAGTTCACAATGAAAAATTTCTGGTAGCAAATGGATAATAAAATCCCACTAAAACACCTTGTTTGCACCTTGTTTGCAAGTAAAGCCCCCCTAAAGAGGAACAAATTTCCCAACTCTTCTACATAATTCATACCATCTAAACCTTCGTAATCATTGTTTAACATCTTAACTATGATGTTTCAATTAGCTTTTTCTCACAGCATTTCCCAACCATCCAAATTGTATCATTTTCCCAAAAGTAAGAAATAAGAATTTTTGATAGTCTTGACACCATGTGATCCTTAGCCGCAAAAAACTTATAAAGTTTACTTCAAACCTTTCTTATCATCCCAAGCCATACTTAGCATTAATTATTTCAATTCATAACTCTCTCAATTCAAAGAATATTCATAAGTTGCTAAACAACTATTTATTTTGTTTATTTTCACAAGAAATGGTTTTATAGTATTTCTTCCTACCAACTTCCTACTATTTTTTTTTTTTTTTAGCTAATTTCCAATATTTAACTACTTTAAGGTACTTCATACAAGCTACGAAACATTACAGATACCTCTTTTTAGCTACCGATCATCATTCTAACAACAACAACAAATTCCAATTCAACTTTCTTTCAAGGATTTATGTATTCAAGCACAATATTAACATCACGATAAATTTCCATTACGCATAAATAAACTCTAAGCAGAGAATTCTTACATACTTAATGGAGTAAAATCAAGCTTGCAAATTCATTCTTCTTCCTCTCTTTTCTCCCATTTTCTCTGTTTTTTTTTTGTTTTTGTTTTTATTTTTTTTGCTCTATTCCTTTTCCTGATTTTCCTCTTTTTTTCCCCCCTTCCTTTTTCCTTTCTTTCTCTTCCTCTCTTCTTCTTCTATTTTTTCCATCTCTTCTAGTTTCTTTCCCTTTCTCTCTTCTTCTTCTATTTTCTCCCTATCTTAATCTCATGAACAACTCTTGTCAACAACTAACATGAATGAATCATATGATGTCTTAAAACATAAAACAAATAAATAGTGTAATACAGTTCTTCTATTCTCTTTCTTTTTCTCAATCTAATTAAAAGATTTGGGATCCCAAAAGAAACAAAGAGTATAATGCAAAGCCCTTAAATGAATTAAAACGCCATTTTCTTTAACCACCTTCAAAGAACTCAAGACCCCATATCAATTTTCTCTTTATCTTCAACCCAATTCATCATATCCTTTTTACGATCAACTCGAACACGCCTATGATTATGTACATCCAACAGAATCACATAAGTTCTCAGTACCTAAAAGGATGAAAACACAAACCTAAAATAGTAAAAAGGTAAAACCAATTTCTTTTACCTGTTACGTTGGTAATAAGGTAAATCACACTTGAAGTTCCCAGTAAGGTCATCGTCAGTAGTCAACTCTGGCAGGTGATTGTGGAGGTCTAGCTACTGCGGCGGATGGAAGGGATGAAGGTACTGTGTTTAGAGGTACTGTGGAGGTTGAGCTACTGCGGCAAATCCCTCGCTACTGTGTTCAGATAAAGGTCGCCAGTGGTTCGGTGGATGGAAGGGATTGGAAGGGATTTGAGAGGGATTAGCCAAAGAATATGAAAAAGAATATAACGAAAGGGAAGACAGAACAGGGATGTTATAGTCGTTGGGATTTGTGAGGGAACTTTTCGTCGCTAATCCCTCTCTATTAGCGAGGGATTTGTGACAGAAACTAAAAAATAAAATAAATATAATCCCTTGCTAATCCCTCACAAAATAGCGTGCGATTAACGAGGGTCGACCTCAATGGATGTTTTTAGTGCCTTTTTGATCCCTCGCTAATTGCGTTGTATTAGAAATGGATTAGCGAGCGATTTTTTGAATTTCAGATTCAACTCAAAGTTTTAGCGTGGTTTTAAGTTATAAGTTTTGAATCCCTCGCTAATTCCTCTCAAATCCCTTACTGTTATAATCCGTCGCTATTTAGAGACGGATAAGCGACAGATATGACATTTTTCTCACTTTTTTCAATACTCTACTAGGAAAAAATATTTATTTCTATCAACACTTAGCTACTTCCTACTTAACTACGGATTAAGAGCATGAAATATTTCGCCAATGAACAATTTTAAATAATCATCATGGTGTTTGTTTAGGTTTAATTAACATTGATCATGTTACGCTTACTAATATAAGAGGTTTAATTAGTATTGACGTGTTTTCATATCCCAAAATTGTATTTATTATCCAAATCAAATGTAATAAAACGTAATCTATAGAACTTCGATTGTACACGTAAACTCTCATAGTAATTAAATGTGTGGTCATATTTGCATAATTATACATCGATCATATGATGCATCAAATAAATAAATAAATAAATAAATGTGTACGTGTGTGTGTGTGTGTGATCAATGCATTATATATATACTACACATGACGAATTTGTACAAAAGTATAATGTATGCATATCATTTAATTATAATCTATACTTCGTAACTTATCGATGGTAATTCCACATGTATTGAATGTAAATACATTCGTTATAATTCAACAAATAATAAAGAATTTAGTGTTTGTAAGGATATTATATAAAAAAATTTACCACACACAAAAGTATCATGAGGAAAAAAATTTAGAATCCACAAAATGGGGAATCCCTTGGAAATTAAAGAGGGATTTGTGATGGATTCGTTCAGCAACGGATTAGAAAGGGATAATAATTATCCCTCGCCAATAAAACTCCAATCCCTCGCAAATCAGCCAATGAATTGCAACGAAAAATTCCCATTCTGATCCCTTGCAAAACTATGAGCAATTAGCTATGGATTATAATTTTATTATAATTTATAAATTTTAAGAATTCGGTCACTATTCCCTCACAAATTAGCATGGGATTAGCTTAAGTTTAGTCACAAATCCAAAACTAAAATTTTAGAATGAATATTAAGTAAAAATAAAAAGTCCGTCGCAAATCCCTATCAAATTTGTGATGAATTAGAATGGGATTTCATGATCCTTCACTAATTTGAAAGGGGTTCTCGTTAATGTTGATCCGTCGCTAATCAGCTAGTGATTAGTGACAGAAAGTCAATTTGTGTGCCTAACTCATTTTTCCCTCGCTAATCCCTTGCAGATTAATTTCTCTCACTAATTCCTACCTTTCTTGTAGTGGTCATTGCATAATACTTATTAACTATCATACTTTAAATTATACCAGGTTCTTGTTTCATTTAAAATTGAAGCTAAAAAATAAGACAGTAGTAGAAGGGTCAATTTGCAATACTTATTTTGTTAAGGAAACTTCTACATTCTTCTCTTATTACTTTGAGGCACATGTGCGGACAAAACATGTATCCATGGCTTGCAATAATGAAAGTGAAGTTGGGTGAAATGAATATGAAGTTTCATTGTCAATATGTAACATTTACGGGAAGATATTAAGAAAGATTCAAACCCGATTCCTCTCTCACGAAAAATACAAAGTAGTAAGAAATTTTAAATTACTTAACTATGAAGAGGTTCAACCATATATTGGGTGAGATGCTTGATATTAGAAATAAGGTCCATTGATAATTGTGTCATTTTCTTTTCTACAATGATTTCATATCTCATTTACAATCCTCTGATCCAAACATATCGGAATTGGCTGTTCAAAGAAGGATAGAGAATGAGTTTGCTAGATGGTTTGGAGATTATGTATGCTCCTTAAAATTAGTTAAATTTTTGTTCAAGTTAACATTTGTTGTTAGTTAATGTATATCCGCCTGAACATTTCATATGCTTTATAGGTGAATAATCCATAAAACCATATGTCAAAGGTATGTTTGAAGAACCTTGCTTGGGAACCTTCGAAAAAAATGAAAACATATAATGGGTATACTATTAATGGCTATAGATTTCACACCCATGAACACACTGAAGGAAAAAAGAAATAGTAAATTCTAGAGTTTATGTTAAACAGGGTGAAAAAGACTCATTAGAGGGTGATTATTATAGAATCCTTAAAAAGATTGTTGAAGTTGAGTTTCCTGCTAATCCATCACAGAAGTTGTGCTTTTTAAATGTGATTGGTTCGATCAAACACCAAATCGTGGTGTGAGAATACATAAGCACTACAAGATTGTTGATATTAATTGTAAGAGGAGCTATCCAAAATATGATCCATTTATGTTAGCTCAACAAGCATCTCAGGTGTGCTATGCCTCATATCTAGGATGTAAAAGACTAAGATCCGATTGGTTATCTGTGTGTAAAGTAAAAGCTCGACATGTGATTAATGCACTCGTGATTGATAGAGCTTAGCAAAAAGAGGTAGATATTAACAATGCAATGAGCATTTCCTTAGTTGTTGATCTTGGTCCGCTAGTTCATGAATCGGGCACAAGTGATTTGTTGGATATCCAAGAAGAAGTATTAATTAGGAATACAAATGAATTTGAAGATGAAGACGAAGGTGACTGGAATACGGATAGCAGGGCAGAGATGGAGGAAGAAGAATATATATCAGAGGATGACTCGAGTGAATAAAGTACATTTATTATACGTTCTTGATCTCACTTTTAATTCACTTATGCTGGTTGCTTATATTGTTGATCAATTATCTATGTTAAACTTTCATGTTTTACTAATTATTGGATGATATACTTAATGCTTTTCTTCATTGATTTGGCTGATTATTGTACGATGCCATCATTTATTGATTTGTCATTTTTTGTCCTTTTTTTTCACGAGTATTTGCAAGTTTTGATTTTAATACAATTAAGTATGAGTCAACACTAACAATTTTCTTTTCTATAGGTGTACTTTGCTTTTCCACATGTATTTTTTTTTAAATACAGTTAAGTATGAGTTAATACTAATTATTTTCTTTTCTACAGGTGTGCTTTGCTTTTCCATAGGTATATTTTTTATCTAATGTATGAACTGGATCCCCATGAGTAATTGGTGATCATTTCCTATGAGTGATGGGTGATCACTCCTCCTGGGTAATGGGTGATTACTTTTAAGTTAATTTTTGTTGTTAATATTGACTGATTATTGTATCTTGAAAAAGGCCTAGAGATTAGAAAATGTGTTCTTTTTATACATGTTTTGTTGTAAAGGTTTTGTGTGTTGAATGTGTTGATACTTGGAATATGTTTAAATGTGGCATTAATGCCTGGAAAATGCCCATTTTATAGATGAAACTCTATTGAATTTTTTTATAAATTTGAATTAATAACTTGTTTATATATATATATATATATATATATATATATATATTATGTTTGAAATTTAAATACTTTTATTTCCAAAATTAAGATGTCTGGGCATGGACAGTCTGCTGAAGGTGGTGGAACAGACCAGCAAACTCCTCCTTGTGACACCCCATCACTGTCACACGTACCACGTCTTTTCGTACCATAAATGATCTCTGGTTCACCTTCACAATCGAGGGGTGCTTTTCTAGCAGAAGCTCCTAGTTCTACATCGTACCATATAGGGTCACAAGCCACAGACCCCGGACCTGTGGTTGTCCCTCGAGAAGATGAGTGAGTAATTTATAATTATTTATTGATCTCCATTCCAGTATATCTTCTTTAATAATCATATTATTTTCCTTTCCAATTATATAAAATAGGTTTGCTGGTTCTAATAAATGTGTGAGAGAGATTCAAGGCATATTCAAGAAACAATTCAATGGTTCATATCCTACATACTCACATGTCCTGATGCATGTTTGGGACATATGGTTCGACAAGTAGGGAGTATGTTTTTTTTTTTTTTTTTTACTTTCTTATAAATTTAATCTCATTTATATGTTATTGAAATTTATATTCTCATATGTCATTTGTTGTATTTGCAGACAAATTTACTTTAAAATGTAATTTAAACTTTAACGGCAATGGTTTTTTGTATTTGTAGAAATTATTTCGTCGGGCCCCTAAACATGGTCCCCAGATACAAAGAAATTGGGAAAAGAAGTCTTCGAGAAGGTTTTTCGATACTTTGTCGAGGACCCAAAAGACCACACTTTCTAATTCGTGTCCAACTTGGATTGATCCAGCTAATTGGTCAGAGATGAACAAACATTGGCTGGACCCTAAATATCAACGAATTCTGCAGTCTGCAAAGGAAAACCAGTCTCATTGCGGCGTCACTGTGTCACTCATACAAGAGGTTCAATCTCTTTCATAGAGCACGAGGAACGAATGGTAAATTCAATTTTATTAACTTTTATATAATTTGTAACTGTTTCATTCTTTTTTACCTTATTCAAAATAATATTCTTTTCTATCAATTTAACTACAGAGGAGATGTGAAAGGGACACTTTTAGCTATTTGGACGTATTCAAAAAACTACATATGTTCAAGACCAGGGCAAGACAGGGTTAGTTCATGGCCGAACGTTTGTAAAAGATATTAGTAAAAATAATTTATTCTTACATTACTTATTGTTATTTTTCTTTTAATTTTTATAAACTCACATTATTTTAGGAGGAGGAAAATGTCACCAAGGAGTGCTACTCTCAGATGAGTCTAGCGGCTTTGTCGACTCTGTTGCTGTGCCAAATGACAAGGCCATTATCGTTGAGGTAGCTAGTGGATTCAACAAGGGTTGTGTCTACGGATTGGGACTAGAATCTACTGAAATTATGAAGCAAATGCATCAGTCTCATCTATTAGGATTATCTTCATCCACTCTTGTTGATATTGACCAGATAATTGAGACTAAGGTTTAACAGATGATTCAGGAGGTTGAGGATTGATGGAGGCATCGAGAAAGGAGTCGCGAAGATAAGTACAAGTGTCATGAGGAGAGGATTAGGAAGAATTTTGAACATAAAGTTGAGGGCATGACTTCTTGGATGTCAATTATGTCCGAGAAAATGGGGGTTGTTGTGCCACAGTTGTCTTTGGTGTTTGAGGATGAAGACGAGAATGAGGACAAGGACGATGATGATTTATTTGTTTCCCCACCTGACCATCATTTAGGTCCTAGTACCGGGTTTGATGGTCCTCCCGCTTCTCCTTTAGCTAGTGCTCTAATCCTTTAGCTGTCTGATTGTATTCTTTATATTATTTAGCTATTATGATACTTATGTATGTACACATGTTTGGATTATTGTGGTTTTACTTTATGATTTGGCCTGTTGTAGTTTATTATTGGTTTTGAAATGTTATTTTCTTTCTTAGATTTTTACACTCTAAACAACATTACAGGTTCGATATTTAAGATAAAAAATGCTTAAAAATTTGTCACAGATTTTTTAAATTTACTTAGTTGCCAGTAATTCTATCACAAATCCGTACTCAGCTTCCGTAGCGATCCGCTGTAGATTTGTGATGGTGTTTTTCATATTTTATTTTAATTTGCAAATATTCTATCACAAATCCCTCTCAAGTTGCAACGGATTTGTGATACGGATTTGTGATGGGTATTTTTCCCTTTTATTTGTGTGTAATTATTCCGTCGCAAATCCATCTCTAGTTGCAATGGATTTGCGACGGATAATTTTTCATTTATTTTAATTTGTAATTATTTTGTCGCAAATCTGTAGCAATCTGTTATAGATTTACGATGGAATTTTATTCATTTTATTTTACCATGAAAATATTCCGTTGCAAATCCATCGCAACTTGAAATGGATTTGCAACGGATTTTTTTCACATTTTATTTTAATTTGCAATTATTCCGTTGCAAATCCCTCTTAACTTGCTATGGATTTGCGACGGTAAATAAATTCCGTCACAATTCCGTAGCAAAAGGTTTCATAGATTAGTTTGGTTGACCAGCGATTTTACCATTGCAAATGTGCCGTTATTTGCGTCAAATTTAATCTCCAGTCGCTGTTTGCGATGCTCTTATTTGTGACGGCCATTTCTGTGTCAAATCCGTCGTAACGCTCAATTTGCGTCAAATTTGCGACAAATTTGGCCATCGCAAATCAGTATTTTTTTTTGTAGTGTATAAAGCCAAAAGATCCACCTTTTATGGATAAGAAAGGATTAAAAGAAGAAGGGAGGGTACAAGTGAATATTACATTGATAAGTTAGGAACTTTTTAGGTAACATGTGTAAGACACTTTTTTACAAGTAAAACTAATGAAATTACTAACCTCTTTTGATGTTACAAACAATCGTTATTCTGATTCAGCATCAGACATATACTCTTCACCAATGTCATCATTTTCATCATCCGTTTCCCAATCAGTCTCTCCTTCATCTTCTTCGTGACTTGAGTCATTCTCTGGCGTCGTAATAAACTCTACTTTAGCAGCCACCGCCTCATTTTCACCAAATTCATGAGCTAGGGGACCAATGTCATCTCCTATACATATGGTTATTGCTTCAGCTTCGTCCCCATCTTCTTGGTAGGCTTTGTCAACCAGTGGTGCATGAATTACATGTCGTGCTTTTGTTTTGCATTTGGCTAACAAATCACACTTTGGTCTTTTGCTACCAGGATATGAAGTAAAGTATACTTGCATAACTTGATGGGCCAACACAAATGGATCAAATCCAGCATAGCTCCTCTTGTGATTAATGTCAACAAGCTTATATTGAGAATGCACTCTTGTACCCCCGATTGGGTATGGTATCGAACCAATCACATTTAAAAGTACGACCATTTGGATTGGACTGCTATTTCTTTAAGAATTCCATAATAATCATTCCCAGACATTCCATCTCCACCACCTTTAACACATACACCGTTATTAACAGTCTTCTTTCTGTCCCCATGGCTATATGTGTGGAATCTAAACCCATATACAAAGTAACCATTAAATGACTTTACTTGCGTTGAGGGTCCCCAAAATAAATTCGTTAGGCATATGTTATCTTCTCTATTACTTAGATCAAGAATCTATTTAAACGAAAAACTTAAGCACATGAGTAACAGTATTATATCAAATAATCGAACATTTTGTATACATTGTCAAACTTACATAAGCCCTGAACCATCTTGTAAACTTATTTTGAAATCTTTTTTCAACTTCATAGTCCGTTAAAGGTGGTGCCAAAGACCTCAGATGCTGCTTAAATTTGTTGAATCAATCATCACAAGTATTATATCATATTAGTAAGGTTTTTAGCAGCTCATTTATGATCAAAATCATGTTTATATATATATATATATATATATATATATATATATATATATATATACTTACTTAATATATGGCTGCACCTCCTCACAATTAAGAAAGATGTAATTGGTAGCAACTCTTAATTCTTCTATTGTCAAATATCGTGTTTTTAACTTTCCAATTGGCCTTCCAGAATTGGCACAAATTGACAAGACTTGTTCATGAACTAGAGCTTCATTGTCATCCACATCATCATAAGCCACAGATTTGCCACAAACACATAACAAAAATTTAACCATTTCTTTTTATCACTACTTTGCGTAACATATATTTTTGTATACTCTCAATGATAATATAGTTCTTCACAATAATTTTCAATGGCTTTTATAGTCGAAATAAAATAAAATTCTATAATTTCTTTAAAACTTTTTATTTTAATACAAACATATATTTCGATACTAAAAAATAATACATCTTATTTTTAATTCCATTTCAAGAATGAATGCATTTGAAAATAAATAAATCAAGAAAATTACAAAACTTTTCGTCATTGTTATTTAAAAGGAGGCCTTCTGCAAAAGGCAATGCTGGATGGAGTTAACACAATCCCCCCATATCACTTCATTCGGTTGATACTGATAGGGGACCCTCCGAGGGGTCTAATTAGCTGGACTAGCTTCCTCCCTTGAGGAAGCAACTGCATTAGTAGAGAATACAAACCAATATAATTAAAAAATTAGAACAAAAAAAAAAAGGAAAAAAAGAAAGGGTTAATTGCCACAGATTTGCCACGGAACATATAACAAAAATTTAATCCTTTCTTTTTATCACTACTTTGCGTAACAACTTTTTCGCATACTCTGAATGATAATATAGTTAATTACATTGACATTTTCAATGGATTTTATAGTCGAAATAAAATAAAATTATATCCTTTCTTTAAAACTTTTTATTTTAATATAAACATATATTTCGATACTAAAAAATAATACATCTTATTTTCAATTCCATTTCTAGAATAAATGCATTAGAAAATAAATAAATCAAGATACTTACAAAACATTTCGTCGTTATTATTTAAAAGGTATGGAACAAAAATTAATATAAACCAATATAATTAATAAATTAGAACAAAAAAAAGGAAAAAAATCCGTGGCAATCTGCCACGAAACTACCACGGAATAAGTCTAATTTTGTGATTCCATGGCAAATCCGTGGCAATCAGCCATAGATTTACCACAAAACACATAACAAAAATTTAACCATTTCTTTTTATCACTACTTTGCATAACATATTTTTTTGTATACTCTCATTGATAATGTAGTTCTTTACAACAAATTTCAATGGCTTTTATCGTCGAAATAAAATAAAATTATATCATTTCTTTAAAACTTTTTATTTTAATTCAAACATATATTTCAATACTAAAAAATAATACATCTTATTTTCAATTCCATTTTAAGAATGAATGCATTAAAAAATGAATAAATCAATATACTTACAAAACTTTTCGCCGTTGTTATTTAAAAGGTATGGAACAAAAATTAATACAAACTAATATAATTAATAAATTAGAATAAAAAAAGAAAAAAAATTCATGGCAAATCCACGGAATAAGTCTAATTTTGTGATTCTATGGAAAATCCGTGGGTAATGTTTGACATAATTTTACCACGGAAATTGTTCCATCGCAAATCGATGGCTAATGTTTGGCATAATTTTTTGCGCCTTTTTTTGCTACCAATTTGCGACATAATATGTTTTGATCGTTAGTTACTACTATTTCCATCGCAATTTCATGGTAAATAGCCATGGATTTGCTATGGTATTTTCTTCCTTGCAAGTTGCTTGTATTTTGGTATTTCATGGCAAAATCCATCGCTGATTGTCAAGAAATTTTTTTTTGTGATAAAAGTCCGTAGCTGATTCATAGTTTTCGTGTAGTATCGCCTCAATCAAAGCATATCATAATACACCCATCTAATATGCATCCATGAGTATGCTTATATAGAGAGAGAGAGAGATAGAGAGAGATATGCCATGTAGCCCAGCAATCAATTGGACATTTAGTTAAAATCGGTTTTGGTGGCTGCATATAAGTTCACAAATAATTGTTAATTACCAACCAATTATAATCATATTAGAATTTGACCAATAGGTAACTAGATAGTAACTAAGTACGTTGTAGCAAATAATAATTGAACAAAAGATAAGAGTTCCTTAATAAATAATTCAGACTAATCTAATATTTTACTTTCGCATTCAACATGAGAAAGCCAAATGAAAGTAGGTAACAATTGAATATTTGTAAATCAATATTTAATAATTAATCTCATAATAAATTATTAGCGCATAATAATTTTTAATACACTAATTCATAAGGAAAAATAATTGTTACGATAATCGTAATAAATTAATAATATCAATTTCACATAATGATGTGAAACTGTTTACTAAATATTGGTTTATATATTTCTACGTCATTTTAGTCATCACCATAACAAAAACTACCTAAAGGCTTACATCTGACTTCCCAAGATTGCCACGTGAATGGCTTGCATCAACACCTTCATAACTACTCAATTAAGGTATCTGCTAAAATATTTTATCTTTTAACCCCAAGGCATCCCACCACCGTCCGTGCCGACACTCCCACAATCCAACCTCCTTTATATGACTGAAACATAGAAATCTTACGCAAGTAGAGAATTTAAATTCATGTTGAGTGAGAGTTGAGATTTACTTGGAGAAAAGAGGGTTTGCGGTTATTCTTGGAGATTCGGATGTACTTCCGTGGTTGAAGGCTGAATGGTTTGGGTACTGTGTTGGTTCCGTTGCTGCAGGTATTGGTAAGCTAAACGGCCTTTGGGTGTGTGTGTGAGTCAGTTTGTGGTGCTGCAGAAAGGAAAAGTTTGCTGAGTAGGTTTTGTTTTTGGAACTGAAATCACAGCTCAATATGTGTGTGCTGCACGCGAGGAAGAAGACCCAACTTCTGCTGCCTTTGCTTCGATTTTGTTAGAGTAGGAAGTGATTAGCTCCTCCTGGCCGAACTGGAGTCGAATTTCATGCAAGTGAGGCAGAGAAATCATTGGGATTGCTGGGGTTTCGAGGGGAAGAATGTAAGGTAACTTTTCTATTTAGAAAAGAATGAATTATTAGTTAAGGAAATGCTCCTATGTTCGCTGGCTCACTAAGGAAGAAAAACTCCCTTTGCTGGCCGATTCAAGGAGCAAAATCAGCTCCTAAAATTAGCTAATCTAAGAAGGAAAGAATGGTCAACGACGGCTATGTTCGTAGCTGTAAGTGAAGGGCAAGATGGTTGTAAACGAGGGTCTCAATTGGTAATGATTCGAATTCAAATCTTGGTGCAAAATTGGGGAGTTCAGCTGATAAAAAAGTAATATAGTTCCAGCAATGGTGGCGAGTTAATGCCGTTTTTGTTACCAAAAATTGGAAGGAAAAATATGGGAACCCAGCTATACTGAGGACGGTTTTAGGAAGAACAGCTTGCCTAATTTTTTTTCCATGGAAACTAGAATATATCAAAGGAAGAGAATTGGAAAGTAAATAAATTAAAGAAGGACGAAGATATTTGTTTTTCCACTTATATTCATAATTTCAAATTCAATGGAAGGGAAAGAATAATTTCAGCTTTGATAGGCTTTTCACATGGCATATTTTGTTCCTAAATTTGAAAAGAAAATTAGGGAATTATCCCTAAGTCTTGGCCGGCTAGGAGGAAAATAATTTGGAAAGTAAATCCTTCAATCTAAGAGTATTGTTCTTAGAACGAAGTAGGAAATAGTTATATTTTTGCTTCTAAAATAAAGTACAAAAAATACAGAATTTTGGAAGGATTATGGAAATAGAATTATCCGCAAAAGATTAAATAAATTTGGAAATAAATCACTCCCTAAATCATGGAATGTGCTATCTGAAGGCGTGGAAAGCGGGAAAATACGAAGCACGCAGCGGAAGCGAACATAAAAAAAAAAAACTGAAAAAACAAGAACAGGGATTCCAAGGCAGAGCCGGCGCCAGCTCTGGCAGTCCTAGCCAGTGCCGGTTGCGCCCTGTCCTAATCCCGAGGTTTTAAAATTTTACCTCTCCTTCTGGTTCTCAAAGGTTGCTGGACTAGAACGTGTGCAACTGAGGTAGGTGTGCTGGTGGAAGCCTCTGGTGTGATTCCTGCAAGCCTCCTACTCCTCCTTTGCATGTATGTGAACATCAAACTCTCGGTCTTCCAGTATATGGCCTACCTAACAACTATTTGGTGAACAACTAACAGGCTAGAGAATTTTTTTGGAGAGACAAAGAGAGAGAGAGACGCCTAACTATTCCACAGAAAAGAAGCCATCTCTCTTGTATGTCTGATTTTAAACCAGGTTGTTTTCAATCCTCCTGTTTAACCTAAATAAAAAGCCCTAAGTTAAACTGGACTGGGCCATTGGACTCTTGGTTTAACCTATTGGGCTTCATTAATTATTCTAATTAGAACCAACTCAATGACCCAACAAATGATTAATTTTTCAGCCAAAATAAACCAGTCCAATTAAATAAGCATAAATCAGTTTAGTCCCAGGTTAATCCCTAATTATTCAAACAGGGCCAAAGCCCTGAATAATTAATTAACCTACCAAACTAATTTAATTAATTCTCTCTCCATGGACCTTCATTTTATTCTAGCCTAATAATTAAATCAGGTTATTTAAATAAAATAAATTCATTTAATTTAAGATCAATTCCTTAACCCGTATTTAATTAGGACTCATGGTCTATACTGGGGACCAAAAGACACATTGCTTTGACTACTAAAATGACCAAAATACCTTTGCCATATAAATTGCTGTATTTTACATTTTAAATATTTTCCAATATCACCATAAGGAAATATTGGCCCCAAGGATAGTGCTGCGTTAGTAAAGTCTCCGACCTACAGGTATAACGACTAAAGTACCCCTCTATACATCGCCGCACATTCAGAGAGGAAAAAGTATACTAACACCTCTCTAAATGACATCTACCATCCTTAGGCCTCTAGTCCAATGATTCACAATTTACTGGATTGTTTCTACTTTCCAAGGGAGTTACCCTAAAGCAAACAACTAAGTCATGCTTCATAGGGCCCTAGATATTTAGATCATTCAGACAACCACAAAGGGGCGATATAATATAGAAACTATCTTGTACAAGTCTATCTTAACTAACTAGTCACACATACCCAACATGCAAGTATATTGGCCCTAAGATAGAACCTCAACTATAACATATCAAAGAATATGCTTCCAACTTTATCAGACCACCAACTCATACTCAAGTCGTAGAGTACTAGTCCACGCTATAGCGGTAGTAGTCTAGGTCTCTACCATATAATATTTTTAGAAACCACTACTACAAGTCCTGTTTTACGTATTTGAAATACGCTTATGTCATGAAGTGAGTGGACTGCTCGCAGGCTAAAGGTAAGCCATTCCCTATTTAGAATTCACAATATAATAACCTAAATATGATGAGATTCCTATTCTCATCAATTGGTTAAGAACAAAAGCTTATGTGCTAAGTAACCCGTGATTTATACTTTATTGTGAAAGACCTCCATTCACATGAACCACTTACTTAAACACAATGAGTCTTTTCCAAACGTAATTGTGTACACATAAAATTGTAAATTCACAAACAATTTCTGAAAATAATTTTTTTTATTAAAACATTCGATTTTTACATCAGAAACCAAGTCTAAGAGGGCATACATCCCAACAATCTCCCACTTGTACTCTAAGACTAAGTAAGTCTGTAAGTACCTACCCCTATAGCGTCTTAGTGTCTTTTGAAGACTTTCTCAGCCAAAAGCTTGGTGAATGGATCTGCTAGATTGTTTTCGAAGGTAATTTGTTTCACCATGACTTCCCGTCTCTGGATAAAATATCGGATCAGGTGGTACTACCTCTTGATGTGCTTCCCCTTCTTATGGTTTCGATGTTCTTTGCATTGCGATATTTCTTCAGTGTTGTCGCAATATATCACAATCGGCCTGTCCATGTGCATGACTCCAAGTTCTAAAAGGAACTTTTGAAGCCAGACTATTTTCTTGGATGCCTCCGAAGCTATCACATACTCAGCTTCCATGGTTGAGTCAACAATGTAAGATTGCTTGATACTCCTCCATGAAATAGCTCCTCCAGACAAGGCGAAGATATATCCACTAGTAAATTTTCTCTCAACCTTATCCGCCTGGAAGTCTGAGTTTGTGTATCCTGTAGGAACCAAGTCATCAGCCTTGTAAACCAGTATATAATCTCTCGTTCCCTTGAGGTACTTGAGTATATGATTTACAGCTTACCAATGACCCTCCCCAGGGTTTGACTGATATCTGCTAACTAAGCCTATGACAAAGCAGATATCTGGCCTAGTACACAACATGACGTACATGAGACTTCCCATAGCCGAAGTATAGGGAATCCTACTCATTCTATCATTTTCTTCTTGAGACTTATGACAGTCTCTTGAAGAAAATGACAACACATGTCTGCAAGGAATTAGAGCTCACTTGCATGAGTCCATGCTGTACCTGGCCAGCATCTTGTCAATATATGTCACTTGGGATAATCCTAACATTCTTCGCTTCCGATTTCTAAAAAGTCGAATCCCGAGAATGTAGCTAGCTTCTCCTAAGTCCTTCATACTAAATTGACTAGATAGTCAAACCTTTATAGATGACAATGACCCTACATTATTTCCAATGAGTAGAATGTAATCCGCATAAAAGACAAAAAAAAAAAAAACCATATTAATGCCTTTAAGTTTCCTGTACACGCATGGTTCATCCTCGTTTTGAACAAAATCATAAGACTTTACATTCTTATCAAAATGAATGTTCCATGCCTTTGATGCCTGCTTAAGTCCATAAATGGACTTCTTAAGCTTGCAAACCATATGCTCTTAGCCTTTAGCAACAAAGCCTTCCGGTTGGGACATATAGATGTCTTCATTAAGATGGCCATTTAAAAATGTCGTCTTGACATCCATTTGCTATATCTCGTAGTCATAATGACATACAATGGCAAGGAGGATATGGATGGACTTAAGCATGGCTATTAGCGAAAAGGTTTCCTCATAGTTGATTCCCTCTTTCTAAGTATACCCTTTCACCACAAGCCTAGCTTTGAAAGTTTCCACCTTCCCATCTATTTCCCTCTTTCTCTTGTATACCCATTTATACCCTATGAGTTTTATCCCTTCAGGTGAAGCTACAAGATCCCAAACTTGATTAAGATACATAGACTCAATCTCGCCTTTCATTGTTTTATGCCACAGATTTGCATCGGCATTAGCAATAGCCTCCTCGTATCTAATAGGGTCTTGTTCTTGATGGTCGAAGATCAGCTCGAAAGCTTCTCCAGTCCATCTCTCTGGAACCCTAGACATTCTCCCACTACGACGAGGCTCCATATGTATAGGCTCTAGAGGCTGTGCCTCTTCTTGTTCCACAATCGGGTTAGAAGAAGTTACTTCTGAAGATAACTTCTCCTTCAGCCCCAACCTAGTTGAACCATTTGTGGAAGTACTTTGATCATCTTCCAAGTATCTGGCATTGGAACTAACTAGTACTTTCTGCTCCTTAGGATGATAAAAGTAACCACCATTTGTCCCTTTTGGATACCCAACAAAATAGCATAATTCTGACATTGGTTCCAATTTGTTTCCCTTGACTAGGACATAAGTTGGACAACCCCATATCCTGAGATGATTCAGACTTGGCTTATGCCCAGTCCACATCTCATAGGGAGTCCTAGGTACTAACTTGGAAGGCACCAAGTTCAGAATATATGCCGTTGTTTCTAGGGCATATCCCCAAAAAGACATTAGAATAGTAGCATGAGACATTATGCTTCGGACCATTTCCAATAATGTCCTATTCCTTCTCTTAACTACTCCATTCTGCTGGGGCATCCTTAGCGTAGAGAGTTAGGATACTATCCCATGATGTACTATGTAGTGCATGAATTCACCAACGAGGTACTCTCCACCACGATCCGATTGTAAGGCCTTGATCAATTTACCTGTCCTACGCTCCACTTCTACCTTAAACTCTTTGAACTTGTCAAAAGAGTCAAACTTGCGTCTCATCAGGTAAACGTATCCAAACCTAGTACAATTATCCGTGAAAGTGATGAAGTACTCAAAACCTCCTCTAGGTGGTGTAGACAGGGGACCACACATATCAGTGTGAACAAGACTCAATAACTCATTGGCTCTATCCACCTTAGGTTATCTTTTGGTTATCTTTCCCATCAAGCAAGACTCATACTAAGGCCAATTTTTCAATCTTAATGAGCCCAATGGCCCATCATGGATCAACCTCCGAATCCTAGTTGAGTTGATATGACCTAACCTTAGATGCCATAGATACGAGTCATTGACATTGGTCTTTCTCTTCTTTGTTAAAGGTTCAGATTGGGCGTTATCTAATTGATTGTTAATAGGGTTTAAGAAAAAATAAATTTCCATACATGTGCCCAGTACATAAAATTTTTCCATTTCTACTAATAGAAATACCGGAATGGAAAGTACAGAATATCCTTGATTTATTAGTTTTGCAACCGAAATCAAATTTTGTCAAAATCCAGGCACATATAAAATATCTTTCAAAACCATTATTCTATTACAATAAAAAACAAGATCCAGTTCTCCCACTGCAAGAGCGCAAACTTGTGCTCCATTTTCCACACGTAGTCTATGTTCGCCCTTCTGGAGTTTTCTTATCTTTCTAAACCCCTGCAAGGAGTTATAGATATGATCAATGGCTCCTGAATCAACAATCCAAGTGGAAGTTGATCCAACCGTTGATATAGACTCTAGATAGAAAATATTACCTGTGGAGTTTTTCTTAGCTTAAAGATCTGGACACTCCTTTTTTCAGTGTCCCTTCAGTCCACACTTGAAGCACTTATCTTTGGGTTTGTCTTTGGGCTGGGTCTTGGGCTGGACCGCTGCATTCCCCTTCTTCTTCTTGAACTTTCTAGGCTTGAGCCCAGTTCTAGAAGATGAAGCCTTAGATTGTGGCTTCATGACCTTCTCCACCATCTGGAGCTCCTTCATCAACTCAGTCAAATCCATGTTCAACTTGTTCATGTTATAGTTTAACTTGAACTGAGTGGAGGAACCCGGTAGAGATTCGAGAACCATATCCACTTGCCTTTCGGGGCCAATAACAGCCAGTAAGATTTCTACCTCCTCGAAAGCAGCAATCATCTTGAGCATATACTCTTTGACTGATGCTCCCTCAGCCATCTTAGTGTTTATGATGGTTTGAAGAGCCTCCTGCCTTGCAGGCCGGCTCTTATCCGTGAACATCATGGCTAATGATTAGGTTATGTCATACGCAGTGATCATGTACTCATGTTTGGATTGGAGCACATTAGATATGAAGGCCAACATGTAACAACGAGCTATCTCGTTGGCCTTCTTCCATGCCTTCTCAGCCTCACGCTCCTCGACGGTGGAACCCTCCTCGATAACAGGGCAGGTTTCGTACATGATATACTTATACTATTCCACTGTAAGTATTATATTCAGGTTCCTTTTCCAGTCCACATAGTTTTCGTTAGCTTATTCTCTCAGAGAATAACAGCCAATTGACTAAAAGAACCTCCCACTATTTCTGAAAAATCGAAAAATAAAAGAAAAAGATTCAGTTTGTGAAAACAAAACAAATATGTGCACTTTTTCCTTATTATCAAAACTGATAATAATCAATTTGGCTCTTAGGAAAACTGGCATAGCTTCTTGGGAAGATTAACAATTTCCTAAGTTAAATGTGTTAACCACCACAAATTAATTTCCCTTCTAGGTAATGATCTAGAAGATAACTCCATCGAGGGGATGGCCATTTCTTCTCATTTCCTATGGACATACCTCGCACTATGACCTCCAAAGAAGGGTTGGACGATCATAGTATGTGCCCCGAGTTATTAATTATATCCCTCTATTAGATCTAAATCCTTGTGGTATCCCCATCCTATACGGGTTCACTTCCGGGATGACGGGAGAGGACCCACGATTTCTAATGAGGATCGTGATGGAAGCCGTGGGGCCATTGGAACCCCTCTCCCACTTAGTCTTTTAAAACAAGGATTTTCTGAAAAATATCCTTTTGAAAATTTCCATTAAGTTTTCCCTTAACTCAAAAATAAAATGTCTAAGTCCATAAAAATCTCCATGTCAAGGCTTATATCATTTGAGAGCTTTTCACATGAACTAATTTTATTTAAGTTAAAAACTTAATGATTTAAAAAAATTTCCAATTAAAACTTTCTAGAGACTTTGGTCTCAAGTTTATTTGACAAAAGAAATTTTCTTGTGCCAAACTAAAACAAAATGGTTTATTTTAGCCTTACAAAAATATCTAAATCCAATATATTTTCTATATTAAGGATTAAATCATTTGAGAAAATATCTAAGGATTAATTTTTGTTCAAGCTAAAATAACCATTTAATTTGTAGAAAAATGTTTTCCTTGTCAAAACATTCCCAAAGACTTTGGTTTTTGAGAAAACGTGCACATAGGTATAAAAAATAAACAGCATGCAAGAAAATAGTAGACGTTTTCATGCTCTTCTATTTTTAAACCTAAATGTCTAGATAATAGAATTAAGCACATTAATTAATTAATTAATGGTCATGCAAAAATATTCCTCGAATATTAACTATTGCAAAATATGGCCTGGTATGGACCTTAAAACCAAAAGAAAATGCAAGAAAAATTACAAGGAAAAATAAAAAAAAAATTCTTGGTCCACTGCACTTGCCGCACAGAACTAGGACCCATGAGAAAACAGTGTGGACCGGCCTTCCAAACCCTAGCCGGCGCCGGTTCTAGCACCCCAGCCGGTGCCGGTTCGGCTCTGCCGGATTCTTCTACAGTTTTTTTTTTCTGTGATTTTCTTCTGTGAATTTCCTCTGTTTTTCTACACAGCTTCTGGTGCCATTGGCTCTCTGATTTCAATCTTAATAAAATGAAATCAACCAAAACCAACAACCGCCTATACCTATAAACATTGAGTTTACACGATTTGCTAAGAAAAATAGTAAATTACAATCTCCTATACCTCCATTCACGAGGTTTAACAGAGAATCTATCCATACCATAAATAGCGGAGGATCACAATTTTAATCACACATGTGTGTCCAGTTTTATTCATCTAGATGCATGCCCCTTATATTTTCACAAAACCTTTATGCTCTGATACCAATTGAAGGCGTGGAAAGCAGGAAAACACGGAGCACGCAGCGGAAGTGAACATAAAAAAAAATTGGAAAAACAAGAATAGGGATTCCAGGGCAGAGTCGGCGCCGACTTCGGCAACCCTAGCCGGCGCCGGTTGTGCCCTGTCCCAATTCCGAGATTTTAAAATTTTACCTCTTCTTTTGGTTCTCAAAGGTGGTTGGACTGGAACGTGCGCCACTGAGGTAGGTGTGCTGGTAAAAGCCTCTTGTGCGATTCCTGCAAGCCTCTTACTCCTCATTTGCATGTATGTAAACGCCGAACTCTCGGTTTTCCAGTATATGGCCTACCTAACTACTGTTTGGTGAATAACTAACAGGCTAGGAATTTTTTTTTGGAAAGAGAAAGAGAGAGAGAGAGACGCCTGGCTATTCCACAGAGAAGAAGCCGTCTCTCTTGTATGTCTGACTTTCAACCGCGTTGTTTCCAATCCTCCTATTTAACTTAAATAAAAAATCTTAAGTTAAATTGGATTGGGCCATTGGACTCTTGATTTAACCTACTAAGCTTAATTAATTATTCTAGTTAGAACCAACTCAATGGCCCAACAAATGATTAATTTTCCAGTTCAAATAAACCAGTCCAATTAAATAAGCCTAAAATAGTTTAGTCCTAGGTTAATCCCTAATTATTCAAACTGGGTCAAAGCACTGAATAATTAATGAACCCACCAAACTAATTTAATTAATTCTCTCTCCATGGACTTTTATTTTATTCTAGCTCAATAATTAAATCAGGCTATTTAAATAAAATAAATTTCATTTAATTTAAGATCAATTCCTTAGCCTGTATTTAAGTAAAACTCACGGTCTATACTGAGAACCAAAAGACACACCGCCTTGGCTACTAAAATGACCAAAATATCTTTGCCATATAAATAGTTATATTTTGCATTTTAAATATTTCTTAATATCACCATAAGGAAATACTGACCCCAAGGTCAGTGTTGCGTTAGCAAAGTCTCCGACCTACAGGTGTAATGACTAAAATACCCCTCCATACATCGCCGTACATTCAGAGAGGAAAAAGTGTACTAACACCTCTCTAAATGATATCTACCATCCTTAGGCCTCTAGTCCAATGATCCACGACTTCCTGGATTGTTTCCGCTTTCCAAGGGAGCTACCCTAAAGCAAACATTCAAGTCATGTTTCCCAGGGCCCTGAATAGTTAGATCATTCAAAAAATCACAAGGAGCGATATAGTATAGAAATTATCTTGTACAAGTCTGTCTTAGCTAACTAGTCACACATACCCAACATGTAAGTATATTGGCCCTACGATAGAACCTCAACTGTAGCATATCAAAGAATATGCTTCTAGTGTCGTCAGACCACCAACTCATACTCAAGTCGTAGAGTACTAATCCACGCTGTAACGGTAGTAGTCTAGGTTTCTACCATATAGTACTTTTAGAAACCACTACTACAGGTCATGTTCTATGTATTCAAAATACGCTTATGTCATGAAGTTAGTAGACTACTCACTGGCTAAAGGTAAGCCATTTCCCATTTAGAATTCACAACATAATAACCTAAACATGATGAGATTCCCATTCTCATCAATCAGTTAAGAACAAAAGTTTATGTACTAAGTAACCCGTGATCCATACCTTACTGTGAAAGACCTCCATTCACATAGACCACTTACTTAAACACAATGGGTCTTTTCCAAACATAATTGTGCACACATAAAATTGTAAATTCACAAACAATTTCTGAAAATAAATTCTTTTATTAAAACATTCGATTTTTACATTAAAAACCTAGTCTAAGAGGGCATACATCCCAACACTATCAAGCTGGTCAGCCAAGGTGATTTAGAAGGAAGGTCGGGAAAAGGAAAATAAATGATGATCAAGTAAGAATTAGCTATTGATCCCTCAAACTTATAATAAAATCCCAATACCCTTCCCATTGAATCGCTACTATTCTTATGCCTTAAGAGAACAATAAAATTCTTATGTACTAAAATTTGCCTCCTTAATTCTCTCTTTAGCGAAATTTATGTTACGAGAAAAACTAATAAGCACTCAAATAATGCATGCAAGCACAATGAATTAACTTGGAGGAAATTTTTCAAGACATACGAGATTTCTAAAATCAAGAACAATTATATTCGCATGTAAATGACGCAATGCATGATCTCGGCCACATTAGGGTGGGGTTTTAGACATATGATCATAACAGAAAGCTAGAGGAACTTCTTGGACACTTAGAAACTTTGGAAACTTGTAGAATCTCTTCGGAGCTTGTGGAGCTTTGTAGAAGTTCATAGAACTGGGTGGAAAGTCATGGAAAACCTTAGAATTCCACCTAATCTTGCACGAATTCTTATGCAACCAATAATTTGAGAGCACATGGTTTCCAACAACCCACCACAAAAATCCATTTAATTTTTCTCTTAACAATAATTAATCATATTTCCAAAAGTAACCATAATTAATATTACTATTCATCCTAGGCAAAAAAACTTTTTATTTTTACAAATGTGCTCCATGCATTATATTGAACTTTCTAGTGTCTTTCATATTTTCCAAATTCTTTCTCAATTTTTCTTAATTTGTGAATGAAAATTCTGACAATACCCCTTAAAATTTTTATTGCATCAAATATTCTTATTGAACCGATCGTTTCTTATTTTGGGCTTTCATACATATACTCACTCAATACATAGTAGTCACCTATTGAAAAACATAAACAAGGGATGTTACATTTCAAATATTTTCAAGAAATATTTTTGGGGAGATTAATATGAAAATTTCATAGCTAAACTATCATTGATTGCTAAAGTTTAGCTGTAGCTTTTTGAATTTTTCTCAATAGATTTTTGTGGGAATATAATGTGAAAAGGTCATAGCTAAGCCTTTGCTGATTGTTAGGGTTTAGCTATGACGTTTGAAGTTTTTAAAAGAAATTTTTGGAGGAAAATTAATATGAAAATGCCATAGCTAAGCCCTCACTGATTGCTAGGATTTAGTTATTGCTTTTACTATTTTTTTCAAATCCTAATTTTCTTTGATTGCTAAATTTGTGTTTAGTTACATATTTATCAATAGCATTTAATTTAACATCATGTGTCTATTTAAGTATTTAATTAGGATATGTTTTAAAATGTACATGTTATTATACAATAATAATATATATGTCATTGTGCCTGACATGTTAGCTAATAAATAAATAAATAAATATATATATGTATGTGTGTATGTATGTGTGTGTGTACACACACACACACACACACACACACACACACACACACACAGACATATTTAATCTAGTTATAATGTAACACCCTGTTGATAGATGACCGAATGGATGTCGTCTTGTTCTTAGGACCAAGGGTCTTTATACCTAAGCAAGAGTAAAAGAAAATAAAATTCAAAATTAACATTACAACCTATCCAATCTATTGCAAATGTCTCAAAAAAGACCATGAAAGTGCAAATTACAGCCCGTTTAGAGATGGCCATGTCACCCTGAATGACCACAGTTTCAGGCTTATCATCAGTGCCACCCTACTTGTGCTGTCCTGCAAGTCTGCTGATTTTTTTTTTTTTTTTACCACAATATACTTTAGTCGATGACCTAAGAAGCTACCAAGGACAGCAAGCATAGTCTGCATGGGAGGAACTGAGGCAGTAGTAGTACTAGTGGCTTTGGCAGCACGAGATTCTTTAGTGGGTTCGGTAGGAAGGCTTTTAGTGGGATCAACATCAGTGTCCTTAGCTGATGAAGGGAGATCGATTTCTGGTTCTTGCTCCTGTGTAGGAATCTACTCTTCAAAGATCGTTGCAGTTTTAGACTACTTTTGTTCGACATTTGTCAGGCAATTTCCCAAAGTCTGCAATTCAGTTTTACTTCTGCACTCAGGACATCCACGTTGGCAGCCAAGAGAGTTAGAGCATCCAAAATGCTTTGGGTTAGCTCACTTTCTTTAGTCTTTTGCCTACCCTTGCTGGGTGATTCCTCTTAACTTTCATCTTTCCTTTTTGTTCCAACCATGGTAGTAAAGGCAGGTTTCTTGCCTTTAGCCTTGACCTTGAGTAGTTTCTTTTTTTCCTCATCTGTAGCATCCCTCGGCAAAATCCACTTATTATCCATCTAAATAAATCCCATCTTTTCAAATGAGTCCTTGCTGTAGACATTTACCTTGGAATACTCAGCGACAACCACACTTAGATCCATATTGAAATGTCCGAATAGCTTTTCTAGAAGATTTCCAAAGGGCAATACTTTATTGGTGGTATTTCGGGACTGAGTCATTAACCTTGCAGACAAAAATCCGAAATTCATAGGCCTGCCTTCTGATAACGCCGTCATCACCACCATTTGCATATTGCTTATTGAGGTTTTGTGCCCAAAACTTGGAATGACCATTATTGAAACCATGTAATGAAGCAATCTTCCTATACCGTTTAGCCACTTGGTATTGCATTCACTTAAGTTTTTAAAACTCTTCCCTGCCAGTGAACTTGCTCTCAAACCTTCTTAAATTAAATAAATCAGAATTCTTAGGCAGTTTGTTCATCTTGAAGAACTGCACTCCTCCATCCCTTACATCAAAGATTTTGTTTAGTAGTTGGTGATCGAATTCAAAATTTATACCCCTAACCCGTGAGGTATACCACTATACCAAAATCCCATCCCCTATTTCCTTAAGTTTCCTTTTCTTAGATTTGAATAAAATTCCCATACTAATGTCCTGTACAACTTCTCAATCACAGACAACGGATCTCCGCAGCCAATCGATTCAAACAATTTCAGAATAGTTGTGAAGTTTAAAAAGGCATCAGCATTAACCTGATAACCAATAATGATTGTTCTATTCCTAGATACCTAATCATTATAATCAATTTCACATTTTGAGCTAAGAAATTGGGGTACCTGAGTGTCAGTGCTTTCTTCCTCGGGTAGATGCTCTGATGAAGTAGTATGAGAGGTGGGTTCATCGATTATCACCTTCTTGTCCTTTTTCTTCCCAACTTCTTGAGTGGGGGCAACTAATTTCTTTCCCATTGTTTTGCCCTTCTTGGTCTCTTTTGCTATTGGTTCGGTCACTTTGCTGGTTTTTAGAGCTTTAGTCATGGCAGATGAGATTTCAAGGGTTTTGTTTCTTTGGTTTTGGTGTGAGAGCGATATGCAGAGGAAATAGAGAGAGATGACGGTTTTCAATTTTGAAAAAGAGAAAGTGATTTAAAATGAGTTTGAAATCCTTTGGGCTTTACGAGGTATTGAGTAGATAAGTACAATCAAGTATACTAAAAGGGTGATTTTTCAGAGATTTAAGAAGATATTTTGATGGAGAGAGAGTATTTGCAGCTAAAGAGAAAAAAATGCGGACATTTGACGTTTGAAAATTTTAAAAAATTTAGGTACAGAAATCATTAATCCGATTTATCCATCCAAACGAGGATTATACCTGGCAATAAGGTGCTGCAATTTTTTACCTGAAACCCAGTCCAAAATGCCTATCCAATTTTGTCAAAGGGTATTTTGATGTGAAAGATGGTTCTAGTGAGGTTTAGTTTTAGATTTACGTCTTCTAATCTTACCATCCAACATCTCTATCCAATATTAGACTTTATCAGCTTCCTACAAAAAACAAATAGTTTAGTCCAAAGGATGTTAATTTCATAACCGGGAAATTCCCAAACATCTTCTTAGGTCATTGAATCTATCTTTAGCTAATGGTTTGGTGAAAATATTTGCAAGTTGATCATAGTAGAAATATATTCAACACAAATATTACCCTTAAGTACATGATCCCGAATGAAATGATGTTTAATTTTAATATATTTAGTTCTTGAATGCTGAACATGATTTTTAGTCAAATTTATAGCATTAGTGTTGTCACACAAAAAGGGAACATACTTAAAATCCAGGCCAAAATCGAGTAGAGTGTGTTCCATCCTAAAGATTTGGGTGCAACAACTTGTTGTAGCAATATATTCAACTTTGGTTGTTGAAAGAGACACACAAGCTTGCTTTTTGCTGTACCAAGACACTAGTGAATGTCAAGAAATTGACGATGCCCACTTGTACTTTTTCTTTCAACTTTACATCTAACATAATTAGCATCTGTGTATCCTATAAGATCAAAAGAGTTAGTTCAGGGATATCATAATCCATAATCATGTGTCCTAATTAAGTATCTAAAAATTTATCTTCCAACGCACAAATGTGACTCCACGGGACAGAATTGAAATGTTGCAAAAAAGCAAACTGGGAACATGATATTAGGACAGCTAGCAATGAGATATAGAAAGCTTCCAATCATACCTTGATATTTTGATTCATCTACCTTCTTACCATTTTCATCTTTGTCAAGCTTTTGAGAGGTGCTCATAGGTATACTGGTTTCTTTTGTTTGATTCATTCTAAACTTTCTGAGTAATTCTTTAGCATACTTGGCTTGGTTTAGAAAGATCCTATCATTGGTTTACTTAATTTGTAACCCGAGAAAGAAGTTGAATTCTCCTATCGTGCTCATCTCAAACTCTTACTACCTGGTCTTAGCAAATTTCTTGCATAGAGATTCATTAGTAGCTCAAAAAATGATAACATCAACACATATTTGAAAAATCAAGAGATTATCATATTTTCTAGCTTTGATGAACAATGTAGTGTCAATGTCACCTCTTGAAAATCCTTTAGAAAAGAGAAAGCCATTAAGTCTTTCATATCAAGCATGAGGAGCTTGTTTTAAACCATAAAGAGTTTTTAAAAGTTTGAAGACATGATTTGGAAAACGTTTATGAATAAAGCCAAGGGGTTGCTCCACATATACTTCTTCTTCAATAAAACCATTTAAAAAGGTACTTTTTAACATCCATTTGATAGAGTATGAAATTTTTGAAGGACACAAAAGCAAGCAACATTCTAATAGAGTCATGCCACGGGTGCAAATGTTGTTGGGATGTATACCCTCTTAGACTAGATTTCTGATGTAAAAATCGAATGTTTTAATAAAAGAATTTATTTTCAGAAATTGTTTGTGAATTTACAATTTTATTTGTGTACAATTACATTTGGAAAAGACCTATTGTGTTTAAGTAAGTGGTCTATGTGAATGGAGGTCTTTCACAGTAAGGTATGGATCACGGGTTACTTAGCACATAAACTTTTGTTTTTAACCGATTGATGAGAATGGGAATCTCATCATGTCTAAGTTATTATGTTGTGAATTCTAAATGGGGAATGGCTTACCTTTAGCAAGTAAGTAGTCCACTCACTTCATGACATAAACGTATTTTGTATATGTAGAACAGGACCTGTAGTAGTGGTTTCTAAAAATACTATATGGTAGAAACTTAGACTACTACCGCTACAGTGTGGACTAGTACTCCATGACTTGAGTATGAGTTGGTGGTCTGATGAAGCTGGAAACATATGCTTTGATATGTTATAGTTGAGGTTCTATCGTAGGGCCAATATACTTGCATATTGGGTATGTGTGACTAGTTAGTTAAGACAGACTTGTACAAGATAGTTACTATACTATATCGCCCCTTGTGGTTGTCTGAATGATCTAAATATCCAGGGCCCTAGGAAACATGAGTTGGATGTTTGCTTTAGGGTAGCTCCCATGGAAAGCGGAAACAATCCAGGAAGTTGTGGATTATTGGACTAGAGGCCTAAGGATGGTAGATATCATTTAGAGAGATATTAGTACACTTTTTCCTCTTTGAATGTACAACGATGTATAGAGGGGTATTTTAGTCATTATACCTGTAGGTCGGAGACTTTGCTAACGCAGCATTGTCCTTGGGGTTAATATTTTCTTATAGTGATATTAGAAAATATTTAAAATGCAAAATACAACTATTTATATGGCAAGGGTATTTTGGTCATTTTAGTAGCCAAGGCGGTGTGTCTTTTGGTCCCCAATATAGACCATGAGTCCTAATTAAACACGGAATAAGGAATTGATCTTAAATTAAATGAAATTTATTTTATTTAAATAGCCTAATTTAATTATTGAGTTAGAATAAAATAAAGGTCCATAGAGAGAGAATTAATTAAATTAGTTTGGTGGGTTAATTAATTATTCAAGGTTTTGGCCCAGTTTGAATAATTAGGAATTAGCCTGGGACTAAATTAATTTAGGCTTATTTAATTGGACTGGTTTATTTGGGCTGAGAAATTAATTATTTGTTAGGCCATTGAGTTGGTTCTAACTAGAATAATTAATTAAGCCCAATAGATTAAACCAAGAGTCTAATGGCCCAGTCCAGTTTAATCTGGGGTTTTTTATTTAGGTTAAATAGGAGGATTAGAAACAACATGGCTATAAATCAGACACAAAAAAGATACGGCTTCTTTTCTGTGGAAGAGCCAGATGTCTCTCCCTCTTTTTCTCCAGAAAATTCCCTAACCTGTTAGTTGTTCACCAAACGGTAGTTAGGCAGGCCATTTACTGGAAGACCGAGAGTTCGGTGTTCATATACATGCAAAGGAGAAGTAGGAGGCTTCCACCAGCACATCTACCTCAGTTGCACACGTTCTGGTCCAGCCACCTTTGAGAACCAGAAGGAGAGGTAAAATTTTTAAAACCTCGAGATTGGGACAGGACGCAACCGGCGCCGGTTAGGGCTGCCGGAGCCGGCGCCAGCCCTGCCCTGGAATCCCCTATTCTTGTTTTTTCATTTTTTTTATGTTCGCTTCCGCTGTGTGTTCTGTGTTTTACGTTTTTCGTGTCTTCAATTAGTATCAGAGCATGAAGGTTTTGTGAAAATATAGGGAGCATGCATCTAAATTAATAAAACTGGAAATATATGTGTGATTAAAATTGTGATCCTTCGTTGTTTATGGTATGGATAGATTCTCTGTTAAACTTCGCGGGTGGAGGTATAGGAATCTGTAATTTACTATTTTTCCTTAGTAAATCATGTAAGCCCAATGTTTATGGGTATAGGCGGTTGTTGGTTTGGTTGATTTCATTGCATTAAGGTTGAAATAGGAGAGCCTGTGGCACCAGGAACCGTGCAAAAAAACAAGGGAAATTCGCAAAAAAAAGCTGCAAGATCCGGCATCCAGAACAGAACCAGCGCCGGCTTGGAGTGCTGGAACCGACACCGGCTTGGCTCTAGAAGGCTGGTCCGTGAACTGGTTTCTGGTGGGTCCTGGTTCTGTGCGGCGAGTGCAGTGGACCAAGGAATTTTTTTTTAAAAAAAAATTTCCTTGTAATTTTTCTTGCAATTTCTTTTGGTTTTGGGGTCCATACCAAGCGAAGTTAATATTTTGCAATTGTCAATATTCAAAGAATATTTTTGAATAAAAAATATTAGTAAGGGATTTTAAAATTAAACAAGACCATTAATTAATTAATGTATTTAATTCTATTATTTGGGCACTTAGGTTTAAAAATAGAAGAGTATGAAACTGTCTACTATTTATAGCATGCTATTTATTTTTTGTACCTATGCGCACATTTTCTCAAAGACCAAAGTCTTTGGGAATGTTTTTGACAAGGTAAACATTTTTCTACAAATTAAATGGTTATTTTAACTTGAATAAAAATTAATCCTTAGATATTTTCTCAAATGATTTAATCCTTGACATAGAAAATATATTGGATTTAGATATTTTTGTAAAGTTAAAATAGAAAGCCATTTTGTTTTAATTTGGCATAAGAAAAATTGTTTTGTCAAATAAACTTGAGACCAAAGTCTCTAGAAAGTTTTAATTGAAATTTTTTTGAAATCATTAAGTTTTTAACTTAAATAAAATTAGTCCATGGGAAAAACTCTCAAAGGATATAAGCCTTGACATAGAGATTTTTATCGACTTAGACATTTTATTTTTGAGTTAAGGGAAAACTTAATGGAAATTTTCAAAAGAATATTTTTCAGAAAACCCTTATTTTAAAAGATTAAGTGGGAGAGGGGTTCCAACAGCCTCACGGCTTCCATCACAATCCTCATTAGAGATCGTGGGTTCCCTCACGTCACCCTGGGAGTGAACCCGTATAGGATGGGGATACCACAAGGGTCTAGATCTAATGGAGGGATGTAATTAATAACCCGGGGCACGTACTATGATCGGCCAACCTTTCGTTAGAGGTCATAGTGCGAGGTAAGTCCATAGGAAATGAGAGAAAACGGCCATCCCCTCGATGGAGTTATCTTCTAGATTATTACCTAGAAGGGAAATTAATTTGTGGTGGTTAACACACTTAGCTTAGGAAACTGTTAATCTTCCCAAAAAGCTATATCAGTTTTCCTGAGAGCATTGATTATTATCAATTTTGATAATAAGGATCAAGTGCACATATTTGTTTTATTTTCACAAACTGAATCTTTTTCTTTTATTTTTTAATTTTTCAGAAATGGTGGGAGGTTCTTTAAGTCCATTAGCCGCTATTCTATGAGAGAATAAGCTAATAGGACTAAAATATGTAGACTGAAAAAGGAACCTAGACATAATACTCACAGTGGAAGAGTATAGGTATGTCTTTTACGAAACCTTGCATGTTATTGAGGAGGGTTCCACCGCTGAGGAGCGTGAGGCTGAGAAGGCATGGAAGAAGGCCGATGAGATGGCTCGTTGTTACATATTGGCCTCCATGTCTAATGTGCTCCAATCCAAACATGAGCATATGACCACTGCGTATGACATAACCCAATCATTAGCCACGATGTTCGCGAATAAGAGCCAGCCCGCAAGGTAGGAAGCTCTTAGAACTATCATCAACATTAAGATGGCTGAGGGAGCATCAATCAGAGAGCATATGTTCAAGATGATTGCTGCTTTTGAGGAGGCAGAAATCTTAGGGGCTGTCATTAACCCCGAGAGCCAAGTGGACATGGTTCTTGAATCTCTACCAAGTTCCTTTACTCAGTTCAAGTTGAACTATAACATGAACAAGTTGAACATGGGCTTGACTGAGTTTATAAAGGAGCTCTAGATGGTAGAGAAGGTCATGAAGCCACAATCTAAGGTTATGATTGCTAAGGTTTCATTTTCTAGAACTGGGCCCAAGCCTAGAAAGTTCAAGAAGAAGAAGGGAAACGCAGCGGTCCAGCTCAAAACTCAGCCCAAAGACAAACTCAAAGGCAAGTACTTCAAGTGTAGACTGAAGGGACATTGGAAAAAGGAGTGTCGAGATCTTCAAGCCAAGAAAAGCCCCACAGGTAATGTTTTCTATCTAGGGTCTATATCAATGGTTGGATCAACTTCTACATGGATTGTTGATTTAGGAGCCATTGATCACATCTGTAACTCCTTGCAGGGGTTTAGAAAGATTAAAAGACTACAGAAGGGCAAGCATGGACTACGTGTGGGAAATGGAGCACAAGTTTGGGCCCTTGCAGTGGGAGAGCTGGATCTTGTATTTGATTGTAATAGAATAGTGGTTTTGAAAGATATTTTATATGTACCTGAATTTAGACAGAATTTGATTTTGGTTGCGAAACTAATAAATTAAGGATATTCTGTATCTTTCCATTCTGGTATTTCTATCAGTAGAGATGGAGAAATTTTATATACTGGGCACATGTATGGAAATTTATTTTTTTTAAACCCTATTAACAATCAATTAAATAATGCTCAATCTGAACCTTTAACAAGAAAGAGAAAGACCAATGTTAATGACTCGTATCTTTGGCATCTAAGGTTGGGTTATATTAACTCAACTAGGATTCAGAGATTGATCTATGATGGGCCTTTAGGCTTATTGAGATTGGAAAATTGGCCTCAGTGTGAGTCCTGCCTGATGGGAAAGATTACCAAAAGATGACCTAAGGCGGATAGAGTCAAGGAGATATTGAGTCTTGTTCACACTGATATGTGTGGTCCCTTATCTACATCTACTAGAGGAGGTTTTGAGTGCTTAATCACTTTCACAGATGATTGTACAATTTAGATACGTTTACCAGATGAGATGCAAATCTGACTCTTTTGACAAGTTAAAAGAGTTTAAGGTAGAAGTGGTGTGTCAAACAGGTAAATTGATCAAGGCCTTACAATCGGATCATAGTGGAGAGTACCTCCTTGGTGAATTCAAGGACTACATGGTACATCATGGGATAGTATCCCAACTCTCTATGTTGGGGACACCCCAGCAGAATAAAGTAGCTGAGAGAAGGAACAAGACATTGATGGAAATGGTCTGAAGCATGATGTCTCATGCTACTCTTCTAATGTCTTTTTGGGGATATGCTCTAGAAACAGTGGCATATATTCTGAACTTGGTACCTTCCAAGTCAGTACTTAGGACTCCCTATGAGATGTGGACTGGGCGTAAGCCAAGTCTGAATCATCTCAAGATATGGGATTGTCCAGCTTATGTACTGGTTAAGGGAGACAAGTTAGAACCAAGGTCAGAATTATGCTATTTTGTTGAGTATCCAAAAGGGATAAAAGGTGGTTACTTTTATCATCCTAAGGAGCAGAAAGTACTAGTTAGTACCAATGCTAGATACTTAGAAGATGATCAAAGTACTTCCACAAAAGGTTCAACTAGGTTGGAGTTGGAGGAGAAGTTATCTTCGGAAGTATCTTCTTCTAACCTGATTGTGGAACAAGAAGAGGCACAGCCTCAAGAGCCTGTACATATGGAGCCTCGTCGTAGTGGGAGAGTGTCTAGGGTTGCAGAGAGATGGACTGGAGAAGCTTTCGGGCTAGTCTCCGACTATTAGAAACAAGACCTCACTAGATACGAGGAGGCTATTGCTGATGCCGATGTAAATCTGTGGCATAAAGCAATGAAAGTCGAGATTGAGTTTATGTATCTCAATCAGGTTTGGGATCTTTAGCTTCACCTGAAGGGATAAAACCCATAGGGTGTAAGTGGGTATACAAGAGAAAGAGGGGAGTAGATGGGAAGGTGGAAACCTTCAAAGTTAAGCTTATGGCAAAAGGGTATACTCAGAAAGAGGGAATCGACTATGAGCAAACCTTTTCCCCGGTAGCCATGCTTAAGTCCATCCGTATCCTCCTTGCCATTGTATGTCATTATGACTATGAGATATGGTAAATGGATGTCAGGATGGCAATTTTTAAATGGCCATCTTAGTGAAGACATCTATATGTCCCAATCAGAAGGCTTTATTGCAGAGGGTCAAGAACATATAGTTTGCAGACTTAAGAAGTCCATTTATGGACTTAAGCAGGCATCAAGGGCATGAAACATTCGTTTTAATGAGAATGTAAAGTCTTATGGTTTTGTTCAAAACAAGGATGAACCATGCATGTACAGAAAACTTGAAGGCATTAAGGTGGTTTTTCTTATCTTGTATGCGTATTACATTCTACTCATTGGAAATAATGTAGGGTCATTGTCATCTACAAAGGTTTGGCTGTGTAGTCAATTCAGTATGGACTTAGGAGAAGCCAGCTACATTCTCGGGATTAGACTTCTTAGAAATAGGAGGCAGAGAATGTTAGGATTATCCCAAGCTGTATATATTGACAAGATGCTGGCTAGGTATAGCATGGACTCATGCAAGGGAGCTCTAATTCCTTGTAGACATGTGTTGTCACTTTCTTCTAGGAACTGTCCTAAGTCTCAAGAAGAAAAGGACAGAATGAGTAGGATTCCCTACGCTTCAGTTGTAGGAAGTCTCATGTACGCCATGCTGTGTACTAGGCCAAATATCTACTTTGCCGTAGGTATGGTTAGCAGATATCAGTCAAACCCTAGAGAGGTTCATTGGCAAGCTGTAAAGCATATACTCAAGTACATCAAGGGAACGAAAGATTATATGCTAGTTAACAAGGCTGATGACTTGGTTCTTACAGGATACACAAACTCAGACTTCTAGGCGGATAAGGATAAAAGAAAATCCACTAGTGGATATATCTTCACCTTATCTGGAGAAGTTATTTCATGGAGGAGTATCAAGCAATCTTTTATTGCTGACTCAACCATGGACGCTGAGTATGTGGTAGCTTCGGAGGCATCCAAGGAAGCAGTCTGGCTATGGAAGTTCCTTTCAGATCTTGGAGTCGTACCATACATGGATAGGCTAATTGTGATGTATTGCGACAACATTGGAGTAGTATCACAATCAAAAGAACCCAGGAATCACAAGAAGGGGAAGTACATCGAGAGGAAGTACCACCTAATCTGGAATTTCATCTAAAGACAAGAAGTTGTGGGGAAACAGATTGCCTCCGGCAACAATCTAACAGATCAATTCACCAAGCCTTTGGCTGAGAGAGTCTTCTAGAGACACTTAGATGCCATAAGGGTGGGCACCTATGGACTTACTTATTCTTAGAGTGCAAGTGGGAGATTATTGGGATGTATGCCCTCTTAGACTAGGTTTCTGATGTAAAAATTGAATGTTTTAATAAAAGAATATATTTTCAAAAATTGTTTGTGAATTTACAATTTTATTTGTGTACAATTACATTTGGAAAAGACCCATTGTGTTTAAGTAAATGGTTCATGTGAATGGAGGTCTTTCACATTAAGATATGGATCACAGGTTACTTAGCACATAAACTTTTGTTCTTAACCGATTGATGAGAATGGGAATCTCATCATGTTTAGGTTATTATGTTGTGAATTCTAAATGGGGAATGGCTTACCTTTACCCAGTGAGTAGTCCACTCATTTCATGGTATAAGCGTATTTCGTATATGTAGAATAGGACCTGTAGTAGTGGTTTCTAAAAGTACTATATGGTAGAAACCTAGACTACTACTGCTACAGTTTAGACTAATACTCTATGACTTGAGTATGAGTTGGTAGTCTGACGAAACAGGAAGCATATGCTTTGATATGCTATAGTTGAGGTTCTATCGTAGGGCCAATATACTTGCATATTGGGTATGTGTGACTAGTTAGTTAAGACAGACTTGTACAAGATAGTTTCTATACTATATCGTCCCTTGTGGTTGTTTGAATGATTTAAACATTCAGGGCCTTAGGAAACATGACTTCGATGTTTGCTTTAGGGTAGCTCCCTTGGAAAGCGAAAACAATCCAGGAAGTCGTGGATCATTTGATTAGAGGCCAAATGATGATAGATGTCATTTTGAGAAGTGTTAGTACACTTTTTCCTCTCTGAATATACGACGATGTATAGAGGGGTATTTTAGTCATTACACCTGTAGGTTGGAGACTTTGCTAACGCAACATTGTCCTTGGGGTCAATATTTTCTTATGGTGATATTAGGAAATATTTAAAATGCAAATTACAGCTATTTATATTGTAATGGTATTTTAGTCATTTTAGTAGCCAAGGCAGTGTGTCTTTTGGTCCCCAGTATAGACCGTGAGTCCTAATTAAATACGGGCTAAGGAATTGATCTTAAATTCAATGGAATTTATTTTATTTAAATAGCCTAATTTAATTATTGGATTAGAATAAAATAAAGGTCCATGGAGAGAGAATTAATTAAATTAGTTTGGTGGGTTAATTAATTATTCAAGGTTTTGGCCCAATTTGAATAATTAGGGATTAACCTGGGACTAAACTAATTTAGGCTTATTTAATTGGACTGGTTTATTTGGGCTGGGAAATTAATTATTTGTTTGGCCATTGTGTTGGTTCTAACTAGAATAATTAATTAAGCCCAATAGGTTAAACCAAGAGTCCAATAACCCAATCCAGTTTAACCTAGGGTTTTTTATTTAGGTTAAATAGAAGGATTGGAAATAACGTGGTTATAAATCAGACACACAAGAGAGACGGTTTCTTCTCTGTGGAAAAGCCAGAAGTCTCTCTCTTTCTTTCTCTCCAGAAAATTTCCTAGCCTATTAGTTGTTCACCAAACGGTAGTTAGGCAGGCCATATACTAGAAGACCGAGAGTTCAGCGTTCACATACATGCAAAAGAGGAGTAGGAGGCTTGTAGGAATTGCACCAGAGGCTTCCACCAGCACACCTACCTCAGTTGCGCACGTTCCGGTCCAGCCACCATTGGGAACTAGAAGGAGAGGTAAAATTTTTAAAACCTCGGGATTGGGAGAGGGTGCAACCGGCACTGGCTAAGGCTGCCGGAGCCATTGCTGGCCCTGCCCTGGAATCCCTTATTCTTGTTTTTTCAATTTTTTTTATGTTCGCTTCCGCTGTGTGCTCTGTGTTTTACGCTTTCCATGCCTTCAAATGTTTCATCATAATCAATGCTCTCTTCTTGATTAAATCCTTGAGCAACAAGTCTAGCCTTATTTCTAACAACAGTACAATGCTCACCAAGTTTATTCTAAATATCCACTTGGTGCCAATCACAGGACGATCAAGTGGTCTAGGAATAAGTTTTCAAACTTGATTTCACTCGAATTGATTTAATTCTTCTTGCAGGGCCATAATCCAAAAATCATCACAGAAAGCCACATCAATGCAATCAGGTTCAATAATTGAAAGTATGGCAAGATTATCAATAAAGTACCGTATGGTTTTTACACTATAGCTTGGATCTCCAATAATTTGTTCTTTTAGATGTCTGATTTTATATTTCCATTCCTTTAGTAGACCTTTATTAGCTTGATCTTTAGCTCTTTGCTCACTATCCTCAACTTGCTATTCTTTCAATTCTTCTTCTTTAGTATGGTTGTGAAGCGATGGAGCCTTGTGATGTTCAATGACATTTTCCTTTTAAATGCCTACATCATCATCATCATCTTTTTTGCAAGAATATAGTAGATCCATCAAATATAACATGTACGGATTCTTCTGCCATATAGTTCGTTTATTGTATACATCATATGCCTTTTTGTTGGAAGAGTATCCAAGAAATATCACCTTATCTGATTTTCTGTTAAATTTCCTAAGATTGTCTCAAGTATTAAGGAAAAAAAATTTGCATCCAAAAATTTTGAAATATGAAATGGATGGGATTTTGTCAAATAAAAATTCAAAGGGTGTTTTCCTAAGAAAAGATCTTAGTATAACTCCATTTATAATATAGCATGCTGTATTTACAGCTTCCACCTAGAAATATTTTGGAAGGAAATTTTCAAAAAATATTGATCTTACCATTTCTTGCAAGGTCCTTTTCTTCCTTTCAACCACACCATTTTGTTGAGGAGTTTTTGCAACTGAAAGGTTATGCGAGACACCATTCTCATCACAAAATTTTGTAAACTCATGGTTGCAAAATTCTCTTCCATTATCACTTCTAATTGAAATCAATTTACTCCCAAGGAATTTTGAACATGGTTGAGCAGTTTTGAAAATTCAGAGAATGCTTCATCATTTTGTGCAAGAAACAAGGTCCAAGTGAATCTCAAAAAATCATCTGCTAATACATAAGCATACCTCTTACCAACAAGGCTAGTAGTCATCATTGGTCCGAATGGATCTATATGAATAAGTTCAAGAGGTTTTAATGTTGAAATCATTTTCTTGGATTTAAAGGATGTCTTGGTTTGCTTTCCAAATTGGTAAGCTCATATATCCGGTGTTTATCAAATTTCATTTTGGACAGTTCTCTAACAAGCTCTTTTGAAGACAATCTATTTAGTAAATCAATAGATGCATGGCCTAACCTTTTATGCCAAAGGTAGCCATAATCATCATTCATAGAAAGACATTTTATATCATGAGCAATAAGATCATCAAGATACAATACGTAGACATTTCCAATGCGATTTGCAATGAAGATGATTTCATTGTTGGGTATCTCATGCATATCATATATGATGTAGCGAAAAAATAAGAATGAGATACCGACCCAGGATCCGTATATGTGTGGAAAACAAGACATAAAGAGAACAAATGTAACAACTTTTTACCTTTCTATGATCATTTGAAGAACAAAAATTTTTCTTCTTCAAGCCGAGGCGCAATCCAGCAATCCTCTTGATCAAACACCACGAGAGTTGAATGTCTAACCACTATAATCACAGTGTGTGATTATCTCTAATGGAAATCCACATAGAGGATACACTCAAGCACGATGTTTTCTATGCTAGCAAAAAAACTAAGTGGCGGCTAGGGTTAGGTTGCAAGAACCACGAGAGAGAGAGAGAGAGAGAGAGAGAGAGAGAGAGAGAGAGAGAGAGAGAGAGAGAGAGAAAAGATGGTTTTGGATGGAGTTGGTTGTTGCCGTGAATCCCATCTCAAATAGGTATCATGTGTATCAATATATCACACGAAAAAAACCCTTCTAAAACCACCCCAGCTGAGAATTCTAAAGCCATTAGAGTTCCCTAATTGTAATTGGAAACATTAAGTTCTCACAATTACAATTTAGACCATAAATTATAACTAATTATAATTTGTCCACAACAACTTCTCTTTCTCTCAATTAACCCTACTATGTTATCAAATAACATCTTGAGTATATAATCCTCTATTGTGTGTGACCTATTAGGTTTCCCAGTTAATTGGTAACGAACATGAATTAATCCAAACATCTTTGAAATTAATAATCCATAATTAATTATAATTAATCCTATTAATTCTAATTAGGATTAGTTTATTAATTCATCAATTAATAAACCTATATTCCCAGATCATGAGCGGTATCTAGGAACATATCATGACCACCCAAGAGTCTAGGAAGTCAAGTAGATTGACATGAACCCTTCAATAACACACTACAGTACAAGTAACTCATTTCACCATACAATATCTCATTCGGTTTAGAATACGAAATTAGTGCTAACTCCCTCCAAAATTAATTTTGGCCCGAATACAATAGTACTTGTACCAGAAACCCACTATTCTAGATGTGTATCAATTGGAACTATTTCTAATACACAATCACATTGGCCAAGGACTTCTCGAATAGTAATTCCTACAAGTGGCTGTGAGATATTGGCCCCTACTATTAGGAGTGGTGAATGTTTTATTGACCTTCTCAACTATTTTCGTTTACCTCACAATGTACCCAATATCCGTCGTATAGGCGACCTTCGATATGGCTCCAAAGATTGGAATTAAGTACAAAGCTTAGCAAACAAAGTACCTTAGAGATCTCAAGTCTAAGGATACTTGCACATTTGCTATATTGAGATTATATCACTGGCACTAAATAGTTATCCGTGTGATTATCTCATATCTAGGTTATCCAATGAACTTGTTCCATTAACAAACATCCATGTGTCAACTTTGAGTATCTCAATACTCATGGATATGAGAATCACCATTTGATCAAATCAGGAAGTCTAACACATAGTAGTCTCAACGCATTAATAGTGTCCTGTCTCATTAATACTACGACTAGGGACTATTTAAGTACTAACACTATACAGTGTAGTAGGAATCTCATATTATGATTTCTATCATGATTTCCTTAACACAGTGTTGTACTAGGGACTTTATCTAACAGTTATTTTACACAAAAAGTAACAAAAGAAACTGTGAGATAAATAATGCCTTTTATTAAAATAAAATATGCCATATACAATGTACAAGTGATTGCCTCTAGGGCATAACACTAACATTCATCACTGGAATTATCAATGATGGTGCATGAATCTTTTTCAAATTTAACCCTGTAACTATTGTCACATAATTGGCTAATACTAAGAAAATTATACTTCAATCCATGAATCAACAACACTTGCTTAATAATATTAGAGGATCCCTTACCAACATTACCTAGGCCAAGAATTCTTCCCTTTTTCTTGTCTGCAAATGTGACAAATCCATCATTTGTAACTTGAATGTCCTCTATTCTATTAGTATTACATTTCTAGTCATGTGTCTAGAGCATCTGCTATCCAAAAACCACTTTATAGAGTTCATCTTTTGTGGTGAATGTACCTATATACAAGATGGAAGAGTGACTTTTGGTAACCATTCTTTCTTGGATCCACGAGAGTTAGTAATGGTTCCTTTAATCCTCCACACTATTTTCACCCCGGATTCTACTTTGTTCCTAACATGACACATAGATACATTGCATCTACCTTTACCACAATATTTGCAACAAGTATGAGTTATATATGAAGAGTTAGCTTTCATAAAATGAGATTCATAATTTCTATCTTTGGTCACATGCCTATATCCGAGACCATTTTTGTCTCCAACTACATGTTGCATTCCCAGCAATCTATCTAGATTGTTTTTGCCATTTGTGAATATCTTAATGGAAGTAGAAAGATTATCAACTCTCTTTTTCATATCATGAAAATCAAATATCACTCTGTCATATAAGCATTTGTTCTCAAGTGACACATAATGGAAACAAGTTGAGATAACATCCTTTTCAATATATGAACAATTAAGGGAATCCAATAGAGTTTTGTTCTCACTCAATAGCTTAGTAGTGTCATTTAATAAGGAATCAAATTTTATTTTCATCTTCTTGTTTCTTCTAGATAGCTTTTTGAGTTCATAGAACATGTCAATAAGAAGCTTACTCGGATCATCAGAATTTTCACAAGCAAAATTATGTAATTCTGACACAGAATTAGGAGTAACAGTTACCTTTTCTCCCATGGCCATGAAGCATATGTTGGCTATTTCGGCTTCAGATTCACTAAGTTCTTCAATTCTGGATCTATCTTGATCCTATGTTCCGACCAGCCCTTTTTTTTTTCTTTGTCTTAATGTTCTTTCTTTTCTTTTTATTCTGCTTAACCTCATTTTCTTTTGCTATTGGACAATCAGCAACAAAATGTTTTGTACTTTTACATTCATAATATTGAGGTTTGAAGGATGAAGTTTGTCCTTCTTCTTAACAAATTTCTTACCCCTTCTGAAGTTACTTTTTTTTAGCATCTTTTTGAATTTTTTGGCAACCATAGCCAATTCTTCGGTGTCTAAATTAGTGCCATAGTCACTTTCAGATTATTCACTGTTAGCCTCATCATCGCAGCTTTTAAGGCAGTTCCTCTTTTGCCTCTATCATCATTATCATGTTCTTTAAACATTTTGAGTTTCATTTCATGAGTAAAAAAAAAACCCAATCAGTTCTTCAGTTGGTAGATTATTCAAATCTTAAGATTCTTCCACAGTCAAGGACTTAAGCTGCCACTTTTTAGCAAGGCGTTGAGTACTTTTCTATTTTGCTCTCCAAGGGAATAGATTTTCCCATAAACCTTCAATGCATTTATAATATTTGTGAATCTAGTGAACATATCAGTTATGTTCTTGATAGGGGCTAAAATCATCACAAGTTTTCTCGTTATTTGAGGTTATTTTGAGATACTTTTATTATAATAACTAGGCATATTTCTTTTTATTTGACATTTTTCTTGTAGAAAATATTTTTGATAAATTTGTGCAGATTTGAGTTAATTTCAAGCAAAACTGGAGATTTTTCAGCACACACCTGGCACCAGGTCTGGCAAGTAGACCAAGTGCTACGTCTATTCTAGTCAGCCAAAGGAAAATAAGGCAAAATTGAGGAATAAAGTAGAACACACCTGGTGCCAGGTGGGTGGAGTATGAAAATTCTGTGTACGAATTTAAGAATTTTCCAATGATTTCGATAATTTTCAATTCTTACACAGCCAAGCTCCTCAAGTAATGAATTTGGCATAAAAAAAATCTTATAAAAGCAAGGGAAAACATAGGAGATTGAGAGGTGAATTCAAGAGTATAAATTCCAATCACTCAAAGAATGAGGAATTCACTAATTTAAGGAAGGTTGTTCAAGAGAGTTTTCAAATGAGAAGAATGAGGCTTGACTATGAGCGCTTTCTTTTACCTTTATTTTCTTTTTTCTTAAATAATTATGTACTTAATGTTTCCATTGTAATTTAACATTATTTTTGGGATTCATGATTTATTGGTTGTTTGAGTCTTTTAAACAATTAATTATTGTTCTTGGTATTTCATTACTTGTTTTTCTTATGGAGTTAGTTGATTAGTTTTTGTTATTAACTTACTTGAAAAATGAATTAGTAGTGACTTCAATTAATTAATTTCATATTTGTTATCTTTTAACTTGCTTGAAAAATGGGTTAATTGCTAAAAACTTAGGTAATCAAAGGTTAGTTGGTGATTGCTAGAATATGGATTCATTGACTAATCTCATGTTTTAAATCACCTAGAATATAGGGGTTTATATGAGAATTGATTTTAATGCATCTTTTGAGTAAATTGGTTGAGACAGAATATGTTCACTAATTTAACTAGAAGATAGTGATTCTATAAATTTCAAGCAAAGTGAGTCTATTTTAAATCCTTCATGAAACAAAGATAATAATTGATTGTATATTGGCTAAATAATCCATTGTTATGTTGTCAAAAGCTTTTATCTAAGTTGCATATTTTCATATTATTGAGTTGTATATATTTCTTTATTTTTTCTTTTTATTATGTTATCACTTTATTCGGTCGGTTAAACAATGAATGAAAAATGAATAGTGTGTACTTGTTCCTTTGAGGATTGATACTCGTTAATTCCTTATATTATGCTTGCGATGAGTATACTTGCTCATTTGTGTATTTTGGGATTAATTTTTTAATTTAAACTTGACTAAGGGATGGATTTAAATTTGATACTTTTTGTACACCCAAAATTTACACATAAAGTTTTTAGCGCTATTGCCGGGGAATAATATAATAAAAGCTTGGATTTTATTGATTTAACCATGTTTATATATTTATATGTCTATATGTGAATATGTATATATGTTCCTTGTATGAATATGTGCCATATATTGTTTTCTTGTATATTTGTAATTTAATGTCCCTACATGTTGTAATTGCTTCTAACTTAATGTGTGAATATGTACTAACTGTCTAACTTATAAATTGTATAATCTCACTATCCTCTATTTTATGTAGGCCTTACCCTTATTTTATGACCCAATGATCCAAAACCGACATAGTAGATCTTGATCCTAACATCGAGAGAACTCTCACCAAAGTTTGAAAGGTTTTAAGCGAAAGGGTAAGAAAAGATATGGAGGTAAATCAACCCAACAATGGTGGTAATAGTAGAATTAATAGGCAGACTATGAATGACTTTGTGAAATCCGCAATCTCGGGTATGGACTTAAGCATTACGAGACCTAGGATTGAGGACAACAATTTTGAAATAAAGCCCAACATAATTCAAATGATCCAGAACTTGGTACAATTTAATGGGCTACCTAAGAAGGATCCTAATGCCAACCTTGTAAGTTTTTTAGAAATCCGTGACACTTTTAAAATGAATGTGTTTCTGAGGATGCCCTCAAACTAAGGTTTTTTCCCTTTTCTTTAAGAGATAGAGCAAAATCATTGTTAAAATCTTTGCCAACCAGATCCATTACTTGGAATGTTTTAGCTAAAAATTTTTTGGCAAAATATTTTCTCCCAGCTAGAACATCCAAACTTAGGATTGATATTTTTGCCTTCCAACAATTAGATCTAAAAACCTTTATGAGTGTTGGAAGAAGTTTAAGGAAATTCTTAGAAAGTGTCATCATCATGGGTTTGAGTTGGGTATGCAAATGCAAATCTTTCACATTGGTTTGAGCTTTGCTACTAAGCAATTATTTGATGCATGTGTAGAAGGCTCCATTAATTCTAAGACCCCAGAAGAGGTATTTGACTTGATTGAAAAGTTGGCTGTAAACAACTATGCTTGGGGTAGTTCATGGTTAAGAGTTCGTATCCATAGAGTACACAAGGTGGATGCAATGGCTACTTTAGAGGCAAAGGTGGAAGCACTCACATAAAAGATAGATCAATTGGTATTACCTCCTTGCCAAGGGTAGGTAATGAGTGTAAGTTGTGACTTTTGTAGCGAAGGGCATCCAAACCATTAGTGCCAAAATATGAGGTCATCATAATAGTCATTAGAACAAGCTGTGTTTGTGGTCAATGGACGACAAGATAATAATCCATATAGCACCACTTACAACCCAAATTGAAGGAATCATTCTAACATTTTATGGAATAACCAAAACTAACCTAGGCAAACTTCTTCTAATTTTAGAACTCAAAGGACTCAATCGCCTCTGCTTTACAATGCCCCACTGGCTAAGCCATCGTTGGAGGAGTTGGTTAACCAGTTGGTAAGTGGAACGGAGATACGATTCCAAGGAGTAAATGCGACCACAAGAAATTTGGAGGCATCCATGCAAAACTTTGATAATCAAATTGGACAACTAGATAAACTCCTTGGAGATCGTCAAGAGGGATCACTTCTAGGAAATACGGAGACTAATCAGGTGACCAAGACCATGGAAAATGATGATTTTGACTACTTTAGTTTTGTTGTACATATCTTTAATTTTCGTTTGTTTTCATTAATTTTGCTATCTTTTTAATTTTTAGGTTGTATTCTCTTCATGATTTCGTATTTTAATTATTATTTGCTTCAATTAAAAAATTAATTTTTGGTTGGCCAGAGCTGACCTGGCACTAGGATCGAACTTTGGCCTGCGCATCAGGCTAGCACGGCCTGCCAGAAAACGGAGGCAAAATAGGCTCGGCACTAGGCCCAGTCCTTAGGCTTGGTGCCAGGCCTGATTGGCCATAACACAACTCACGGCCATTTCTAGCCATTTTTTTCAAAACACTCTCATTTCTCTCGTTTTTTTTTTCTCTCAATCCATCGCTGGGTTCAACTCTGAAATGCCGCCGAGTCACTTTCTAAACCTCCAAAACAGCTTCTAAACACAAAATCTTCATTTTGTTCTTGAAGTTTTGGATTAAAACTAGGAAAAATCTTATCTTTTCTTCCAAAATCCATTTTTCAATCCTTCCATTTGATGTATGATTTCTTCAATCTTTTTGCATAGGATCATTGCCCATACATTGGAGATCATTATGGTATTAGTTTTCTACACTTTCGACGGTTTAATTTTTCCTATTAATTTTGGGTATTTTTCTATGGATTTTTGGGCAAAAACTCTTTTATATTTTTGGATTGAATGAATTAACTGCCAATAGTTCTTTCTTTGAGGCTTCGTTAGCATGGGATTATAATTGACAATAATATATGATTGTCACCATTCATGATTTACATATTTTTGGAAGCGATTGAGCACAATTTCTTTAGGTGCAATTTTGAGTTTACTTAGATATATGATAATTGTTCATGTCAGACTTAGCATTTGGGTAATGAGCTTTACATTGTTAATTGGTGGATATTGAGCATTGTGATTTAATGATGACTACTGATATTGTGTTTGGAATTGGATAATGGCTATATTTCTTGCAGGTTTATGGGAGGAGATTGTGGTATATTGTATTGGCTATCTTGTGGCTCTGAGGTGTTGGTTGTGTTGAAAGTTGTGGTGAGAGTGAGACGGTTGAGACTTGTGTTTATTTGTGTTGTAAAGAGTGAGTTTGAGGGAGTCCTATTTTCTATTTTTTTTACCTTTATTCATCATTTCATCATGTCTATGAGACCTAAAGGGTTGGCATCGGGGACTAAGAGAGTTCGAGAAACATCTTCCTCTACACATTCTTTTAAGCCTCTACCTACCTAGCCTACCTAATTCTATGACCACACTTGTCAAATTTGGTATCAAAATCACTAACATAACAAAATTATAGTAGAAAAGTGGTATAAGCCTTCTTTAGATAGTTCTTTGGAGCTTTCTACTATGTTTAAGTGATTGGGGTGGGATCTTATTATTAGAATGGAAGGTGCTTACTGTCCTATGCAAGTAGGAGAGTTTTATGCTAATATGAGGGACAAGAAGAAAAACAACCTCCAGGTTATTTCTACCATGGTAAAAAGAGTTCCCATTAAGTTTGAGAAGGCTAGACTAGCCAGGATTTTGGGAGTACCTGATGAGGGGCAATGGATTGCTGTAGATCATAATAACCAAAAGGTTATTTCTAAGTCTACCTGGGATGTCAGTGCTTTGAGGGCAAGTTTAAACATGTGGAGAAAAAGGCAATTAGGTCAAAATCATTACTACTCCAATAACGACATTGAGGCTCAATCGTGTGCCATAGTCTACATCTTTGCTTTCAATGTTTACCCTAAAGCTAGTGGATTTAATGAGTCCAGGGTCCTTGATTTGTACATTCTGGATAAGATGAGGAGGAGTGAGCCTATTTTGCTTGCTCCTATTATTATTTAGTCCATGTGAGAGGTTTTTTACTCTGGCATATTAGCTAAAACCCTCAAATTCCCTTTGGTTATTATGCACATTCTAAGAGATTTTGGAGTAAGATTAGATAGAGAACTTAGTAAGCCCACTACTGACTATGACCTCGTGACTGAGCATACATTGGTTTAGTGTGATTATTGCTATGATGAGAGGAAAAGGCACTGGAAGAAGCCTTTTGAGGTACAGCACCCCGAGATGGTGAAGCATCCCCCTGATGAGGATGAGAAGGAGAAGCAGCCTACTAGACCTTCCACTCATGCCACTGGTTCTCGTTCCTGTACTGATTTTGAGGCATAAGTGGAGACTCAACTAGAGAGCCAAATGACTATCCTTCTTTAGCTCTAAGACTCCATTGATGACCTCCACCAATGCCAAGATGTCCAAGACTAAAAGTTGGCAATTTTAATCCAACAATCTACGGGAGAATCTTCGAGTCGCGCAGCCGACGATCTTCATGAGGATAATGATGATGAGGATTCTTAACTTACTCTCTGCACTTGTATTTTATTTTATTTTCTAACAATTTCTATTATTTCTTTCCTTTTGAATTTTAATAACCTTTCCTAGCTTTTTGTTATCTTATCTTTTACTTTGTTTCGCTTTCTTTTTCTAGATTTATGTTTTCTTGTTTTTGTTTCTTTTGACATTAGGAACTCTTGTAACTTTTCTAATGACTACTCCTTGTGATAGATTTGAACATGGTGGACCTACTATGTAATGAAAGTACTTTCTTCTTTTTATTCTTCCTCTTTATTGATTTTAGTCTTCTTGGTTTTGCTTTTATTGTTATATCTTTGGCCATTGAGGACAATGTCCAGTTTAAGTGTGGGGGGAGAATGGTGTTGAAGAAATATTTTCCATATCATTTTGGTGTGCAATTTTTTTCGATAATTTTTGTGGTTTTCATTGTTTAAGCAATGTTGTAATTCTTTTTCTTACTTGGATATGAATTTTTACCATTCGTTTGATGGATTTTTATGAAATTGGTTTATTTGATAGGATATTGTTAAGACTTGAGAATTTTAATTAATCTTGTTTATGCATTAGTGTTTAAATATTATTTGACTCATCTAGTTTGAATATGGAGAATATGATGAATATGAGAAAAGTTTGTTGGCTAACTCTTGTATTATGAGTTTAAACTTTGCTTAGCTTGGAGTTGTGATGAGGAATGTCAATTGATAAAAGATCTTTGAGAAGAAAGAATGTGGAGAATTGTGAAAAATTTTTGTGAGTTGAAAAATTGAGAAAAACAAGTTGTTGTTTCCTCGTTGAAGATAAGAAGGTATTATCTTTACTTGATTATAGGGGCCAATACGGATAGTAAATAGAAATTCACTTTCTTGAGGCTATGAATTCCCAAAAGCAAAAGAGAGAAAAAATGTTGAAAAACTTATAAGTGATGACTAAAGGGGGCCAATACGGTGTGTGAAGATAAATCCATACACTTAAGGCTATCAATTCTCTAAGTCATTGAAAAAAAAAGAAAAAATTTAAAGTATTTTCCTTATATCATGACTTGAGTTGTGCAATTTTTGAATTTATAATACTTGAGTTGGTAGATAGCTTAACTTGTGTAATTCATGTTATCTATATTTTTAACTTGAAGGGTGAAATAATTTTTCTTAGACTAAGGTATATACTTGATTAATTTGACTTTAAGAGTTTTGTGATATCTTGCCAAATATTTCAAAGTTTGAATTATTTTCAAAGGGTGTGAAGGACAAGAGTTTTATCTAAAGTTTGAAGGAAAGTTATAATCCTTGCTATTTTCAAAATATTTGTTGGAATAAGTAAAAGCTTGTGTTTTCTTGATAATTTTCTTGGCTAAAGTGTTTTGCTTGAGGGTAAGCAAAAGTTCAAGTGTTGGGGAATTGATAGGGGCTAAAATCATAACTATTTTCTTAGTTATTTGAGGTTGTTTTGAGATAATTTAATTGTAATAACTAGGCATATTACTTTCTATTTGACATTTTGCTTGTAGAAAGTGTTTTTGACAAATTTGTATAGATTTGAGTTAATTTCGAGCAAAACTGGAGATTTTTTGGCACACATCTAGTGCCAAGTCTAGCAAGTGGACCAGGTGCAAGGTCCATTCTGGTCGGCCAAAGGAAAACAGTGTAAAATTGAGGAAGAAAATAGAACATACCTAGTGCCAGGTGGGTCGACTAGACCTGGCACCAGGTCCAGTCTGGAGTACGAAAATTCTGTGTACGAATTTAGGAATTTTTAAATAATTTCAATATTTTCCAATTCTTACTCGGCCAAGACTCTTCAAGCAATGAATTTAGTATTAAAAAATTTTATAAAAGTAAGAGAAAACACAAGTGATTGAGAGGTGAATCCAAGAGTATAAATTCCAGTCACTCAAACAAGGAGGAATTCACCAATTCTAGGAGGGTTGTTCATGAGAGTTTTCAAATGAGAAGAAGGAGGCTTGACTATGAGTGCTTTCTTTTATCTTTGTTTTTTTTTTCTTAAACAATTATGTACTTAAAGTTTCTATTATAATTTGACATTATTTTTGGGATTCATGATTTATTGATTATTTGAGTCTTTTGATCAATTGATTATTGTCCTTGGTATTTGATTGCTTGTTTTTCTTACAAAGTTAGTTTATTAATTTTTATTATTAACTTGCTTGAAAAGGGATTGGTAATGAATTCAATTAATTAATTTCATATTTGTTATCTTTTAACTTGCTTGAAAAATCGGTTAATTGCTAAGAACTTAGATAATCAAAGGTTAGTTGGTGATTGCTAGAATATACATTCATTGACTAATTTCATGTTTTAAATCACTTAGAGTATAGGGGTTTAGATGAGGATTGATTTGAATGAATTTTTTGAATAAATTGGTTGAGACAGAATATGTTCACTAAGTTAACTAGAAGATAGTGATTCAATAGATTGCAAATGAAGTGAGTTTATTTTAAATCTTTCATGAAACTAAGATAATAGTTGATTGTGATATTGGCTAAGTAATTCGTTGTCATGTTGTCAAAAGCTTTTGTCTAAATTGCACATTTTCATATCCTTCAGTCGTATATATTTCTTTATTTTGTCTTTTTATTATGTTATTATTTTATTAGGTCGGTTAAATAATGAATGAAAAATAATTAGTGTATACTTGTTCCATTGAGGATCGATACTCATTAATTCCCTATACTATGCTTGCAATGAGTATACTTGCTCATATGTGTATTTTGGGATTAATGTTTTAATTAAAACTTGAATAAGGGATGGATTTAAATTTGATGATTTTTATACACTCAAAATTTACGCATCAGTTCCCATTTGGTTTCATAGTAAACAACTCATAGTCACAGACTAAGAGTCCTAACTTTGATTCATTTACTTGATTTGTCTCCTCATGACTGACTTCTAGTCCACATTTCATAGGCTGAATCACAACCACTGACCCAGTTATATTTATTTGCAACAAGAGCACAACATAATATGTTCATTGTCTAAAAACCTTAGTATATGATAATATACCTACATCATTCCCGATAAATAGAATGTCATCCACATACAGTACAAGAAAAACAACATTTATGCTTTCTAATTTTCTGTACACATATGGTTCATCCTCATTTTGAATGAAATCGTAGAACTTTATAGTCTCATCAAAACGAGTGTTCCATGCTCTCGACGCCTGCTTAAATCCATAAATAGACTTTTTAAACTTACAAATCATATGTTCCTGGCCCTCAACAATAAAACCTTCCAGTTGAGATATATAGATGTCTTTGGTAAGATGGCCATTGAGAAATGCCGTCTTGACATCCATTTGCTATTTTTCATAGTTATAATGACATGCGATAGCAAGAAGGATACATATGGACTTAAGCATAGCTATCGAGTAAAAGGTTTCCTTATAGTCGATTTTCTCTTTCGAGTGTACCATTTCGCCACAAGTCTAGCTTTGAAGGTTTTCACTTTCTCATCTACTCCCCTCTTCCTCATGTATACCCACTTATTTCCAATGGGTTTTATCCCTTCAGATGAAACTACAATATTTCAAACCTGATTGAAGTACATAGACTCAATCGCGCCTTTCATTACTTCGTGTCATAGGTTTGCATCGGCATCAGCAATATTCTTCTCGTATCTAGTGAAATCATGTTCCTGATGGTTGGAGATTAGGTTAAAAACCTCTCTAGTCCACATTTATAGAACCTTAGATATCCTCCCACTACAATGAGGCTCTCTTTGTATAGGTTCTTGAGGCTGTGCCTTTTCTTGTTCTATATTTGAGTTAAAAGAAGTCGATTCAAAAGATAACTTCTCCTTGAGTTCCAACGTAGTGAAACTTTTTGTGGAAGTACTTTGATCATCTTTCAAGTATCTAGCATTAGTACTTACCAATACTTTCTGCTCCTTGGGATGATAAAACTAACCATCCTCTATTCTTTTTAAATACCCAACAAAATAGCATAATTCTGATCTTGGTTCTAACTTGTCTCCCTCGATCAGTACATAAGTTAGACAATCCCATATCTTGAGATAGTTCAAACTTAGCTTGCACCCAATCCACATCTTATAGGGGGTCCTAGGTACTGACTTGGAAGGCACTAAGTTCAGAATATATACCGCTATTTTCAGGGTATATCCCCAAAATGACATAGGAAGAGTAGCATGAGACATCATACTTCGGACCATTTTCATCAATGTCCTGTTCTTTCTCTCAGCTACTCCATTCTGCTGAGGTGTCCCCAGCTCAAAGAGTTGGGATACTATCCCATGATATACATTTAGTCCTTGAATTCACCGAGGAGGTACTCTCTACCATAATCCGATCGTAAGGTCTTGATCAGTTTACCTATCCGACATTCCACTTCAGCCTTAAACTTTTTGTACTTGTCAAATGAGTCTGACTTGCACCTTTTCAGGTAAACATATCCATACCTAGTGCAATATCCACGACGGTGATGAAGTATTCAAACCCCTCTCTAGATGGTATAGACAAAGGACCACACATATCAGTATGAATAAGGCTCAATATCTCCTTGCCTCTATCTGCTTTTTGGGTAAACAACCTTTTGGTCATTTTTTCCATAAGGCAGGATTCACACTGAGGGCCAACTTTTTAATCTCAATAAGCCCAAAGGCCCATCATGGATTAACCTTTGAATCTTAGTTGAGTTTTATGACCCAACCTTAGGTGCCAAATATATAAGTCATTGACATGTGCCTAATACATAAAACTTCTCCATTTCTATTGATTGTTATACCGTAATCACTACAAAAAAATGATACATTAGTGACAAAGTTTTAGCTAGGGAAATTTTTTTTGTCACTAAAGGTACCCTTTAGCAAGGAAAATTTTTCTTTAGCAACAAAAACTTTTTGTCGCTACTGATTACAACCTTCAGCTACAAAATTTTTATTTCCTGGCTAAAAGTGATGGCTTTAGCTAGGAAATAAGTGTATTGGCAAGAAAATTTTAAGTTTTCTCGCTAATGATGTATCATTAGCGATGAAAATTAATTTCCTAACTAAATTTTTCTCGCTAATGCTACATCATCAGTGACGAAAATTCATTTCCTATCTAAAAATATGAACTTTCGTCACTATTAGTTATATCTTTAGCGATAAATTTGCATTTCCTAACTAATACCTATACTTAAATTTTTAAATATTTATAATATGACCCCAAAAATTTTATAAATTGGTCCTTAAGTTTTGTATAACAATAAAATGACTCCAAAAAATTTATAAATTGGTCTCTAAATTTTAAAATATTTACAATACTACCCTAAAAAGTTTATAAATTAGACCTTAAATTTTTAAATTTTTTTAATATGATCCCAAAAATTTTGCAAATTAGTCCTTAAATTTTGTTAAATCACAAAATGGCCTCCAAAAATTTACAAACTGCTCCCTAAATTTTAAAATATTTATAATAAAATTTCAAAAAATTCTATAAATTGATCCCTAAATTTTTAAATATTAACAATATAACATGTGTACATATATATATATATATATATATATATATATATATATATATTTATATGCTAAATATTTGGCAAAACATATCCGATTACCTTCAATTTTGGTCAAGACATTTTTTTATAGCAATTTTAACGAATCTAACTGTTGGATCGTTAATTTGATGTGCTTATGTTTCTAAATGCGTTAGATTTGGGACTTTTTTTTTTTATAGAGATCATACTAGATTATTGGGCAAAACATATCCGATTACCATCAAATTTAGTCACAACATTTTTATAAAAAAAAAAATTTAATAGATCTAACAGTTGGATTGATAATTTGATGTGCTTATATTTCTAAAGGCATTAGGTTTCAAGCTTTTATATAGAGAATATGCTAGATTATGTTGCAAAAGATATTCAATTTCCTTCAAATTAGGTCAAAATATGATTTTTTTTTAGCAATTTTAACAGATCTAACAGTTGGATCTTTAATTTGATGTTCCTATATTTTCGAATGCATTAGATTTTGGGCTTTTATACACAGATTATGCTAGATTATATGGCAAACTAGATCCGATTGCCCTCAAATTTGGTCAATATACTTGTCTAATGGTTGGATATTTAATTTGATGTTCTTACATTTCTAAATGCATTAGATTTTGGAGTTTTATACAGATATTATGCTAGATTATGCGGCGAAACATATTTGATTACCTTCAATTTTGGTCACAATACTTTTTTTAGCAATTTTAATGGATCTAACAGTTGAATATTTAATTTGATATTCCTATATTTCTAAATGTGTTAGGGTTTGGGCTTTTATACGGAGAATATGCTAGATTTATATGGCAAAACATATCTGATTTTCTTCAAATTTGGTCAAGATACATTTTTTTAAAAATAATTTTAATAGATCTAACGGTTGGATCATTAATTTGATATTCCTATATTTTCAAATGCATTATATTTTGGACTTTTATACACAGATTATACTAGATTATGAGGCAAAATAGATTCGATTGCCCTCAAATTTGATCAAGATACTTTTTTTTAGCAATTTTAATAGATCTAACGATTCAATCGTTAATTTACTGTTCCTATATTTCTAATGTGTTAGGTTTTGGACTTTTCTATAGAGACTATGCTTCGATTATGTGACAAAATATATCTAATTACCTTCAAATTTAGTCACAATACATTTTTTAAAAATTTTAACAAATCTAATGGTTGGATTGATAATTTGATTTGCTTATGTTTCTAAACGCATTAGGTTTTGAACTTTTATACAAAGATTATACTAGATTTGTGGCCAAACATATCCGATTATCTTCAAATTTTGTCAAGATATGTTTTTTTTTTTTTAGCAATTTTAACTAATCTAACGGTTAGATCGTTAATTTGATATTCTTAAGTTTCTAAATGAGTTAGATTTTGAGTTTTTGTATAGAGATTATACAAGATTATGTGACAAAACATATCCGATTGCCCCTTAAATATGGTTAAGATATTTTTTTTAGCAATTTTAAAAGATCTATTGGTTGGATCGTTAATTTGATGTTCCCATATTTCTAAATGCATTAGGTTTTTTGTCTTTTATACATAGATTATGCTAGATTTTGTAGCAAAATAGATTTGATTGCCCTTAAATTCGATCAATATATATATTTTATAAATTTTAAAAGATAAAATGGTTGGATCATTAATTAGATATTCCTCTGTTTCTAAATATGTTGGGTTTTGGTCTTTTATACAGAGACTGTGCAAGATTATGTAGCAAAATATATCCGATTACCTTCAAATTTTGTCATAACAAATTTTTTACTTGTTTTAACAAATTAATGGTTGGATCGTTAATTTAAATAAATATATATATATATATATTTATATATATGTAAATAGAGATGTAAAAATTTATAGAAATCATGATATAGATTTATTAAATCCTAGAAGATTATACTAAGTAGGTTGGTTACAATCTCATACAAGTTTATTTAGATCCAGTAAAGAAGAACCTTTGTCAGTAACCATAGAACTTAGAACATTAAAAGTAGTCACGATTAAAAGTCTTAAAAATTTAACAAATACATATACTTATATGCATTTAGGATTAATAGTAATAGGAATTAAAGGATTTGCAAGATCAGGATTATGAACTAAAGTTTTATTAACAATATTAGATACGGCATCATAATCTTATTGTGCGAGGGACTTCACCTTACAGCACTCAACCATGCATTGTCGGATAAGTACACGAATTTGCACTATGTCATCGTACTAAGACCGCAACCTCCATACTCGATCCATGCGTCGCCGGATAAGCATACCAACTTGCACCGTGTCATCATACTGAGACTGCAGAATCCAGTACTCGATCCATGCATCGCTGGGAATTCTTTTACTTGCTACCGTAAGCCAGGGGTCCCAATCCTGATGTCAATCACCATTGAGGCAGTAAGGAGTCAAACGCACCGAGTGTCCTCGCTGACATCTAGCAAATAAGAAGCGCCCACAGATGCGGCAATTTCCAAGTGCTAAACGGTTAGCCAAGACGACTCATCTCAATATCTTGTCACCCCGTTCAGAGTAAGACAATCTCTAGAACTAAGCCAAGTTACTAGGGTCATCTAACTCTAACGTAGGCAAGTACAAAGATCAAAGTCCTTACTGAGTACTCAACGTTAACAATACCAACCCCGTCTAACTAATTAAGCCAGAGCGTTATTTGATCTCATAGGATTTTCAAATTAAAACATTTTTTAGGCAAAACAACACTTTCAAAATTTGATCCCACTGACTTGCAAGTCAGATAATCATTCATATAGGCTCCACTGAGCTAATTAATTCATTCCATAGCACACCAGGCCAACAAAACAATTTCAGGAATCAAAATGTCATTTTCCAAAAGTCAATCTCATCACAAGAGATCATTTCCAAAATCGTTGAAACAGGATAAAGAGTTTTGTTCACACATCAAAACATGTTTCCAAGAATATCCTGGTCATTTTCCCCGTACTCGATCACAAAAGTCATTTCCAAGGGTATTCAGTTCATTTTACTCATACCCAATTCCTAAAGACTTTTTGAGGGTATTCGAGTTATTTTACCCTTACTCGATTTGAAAAGTATATACAAAAGTTCCAATAAGGATATTTCGGTCATTTACCGAATACCTGATTCCAAAGGTTTTCATAAAACATTCCAATATGGACATTTTGATCATTTTCCAAATACCTGATTCTAAGAGGAACTTATTTCAAGAAATCCAGAATTCTAATCCCAAAAGAGGATTAAATTCAAAGTTTCCAAACATATTTTCATAAAATGTTATAATAAGGGCATTTCAATTAATTTATGAACACCCAATTTCAAAATTTACCATTTTTCAAAAATCCTAAATATTTAATCTAAAAAGGATCAAATTCACAAAATTCATGCTTTAATCATCCAGTAAGGTTTTCAAGCCAATTAAGATGTTCAATCAAGCCCAAAATGGCATAAAATAATTCTTGCTCAAATAAACCTTAAACATATTTAGGGATTTCCAAAATGATATAAAACATAGCATTTCATGGAAAAGTGAAGCACACTAGTTTTCAAAAGGTTTTAGAAATCAAAGGGACTCATATCATGTCCTAAGTAACCCTTTCTGTTCACGATCATTTAATCACTATCTCTACCATTTTTTACGTTTCTTTGGCCGTTTATCGCTAAACCTACACCAAACATCATTTTCAGGTCAATTCGCGTTTGGCCGAAAAATAGCTGACGGTTGGCCGATGTCCAACCTATGGGGCCAAATGTTAGCCGACAGTTAAGGAAAACACTCAACTTTCGTTCACGTCATTTTTTGTCGTTTGTTTGATTCTTTCGTTTTCCTTTTTGCACATACTTCCTTCCTTCATAAACAAAGGATTCACTTCATATTTTTCCAATTATTTCATCCAAAATCATACAATTAGGCATCCTTAAATTCGTCCATGTTCCAAGCAAATTTCTGAAATTTTGGAATCGTTTTCAGTGAACAAATGAAATACTATTCCACAAAAGATTTGTGTACATTATCTCTTTGATAAAGTACTAGCACACACAGGACTCACTGGATAATTTTTCACTCACACGTATCTTTTATCTTACCCTTTTTGTAGGATCCAGAGTTGAGCGGACCTACAGATAGAGGACGATACCACAGTGATAGCAAAATAGGTCCGGGTGTTTGTCTTTTGGATAATGTACCTTATTACTGATGTTGAATAGAAAATTTGACGTATTTGCTAGATGCCGGGTGGGGACACTCGGTGCGTTTGACTCCTTGCCGTCTCGATGGTGATTGACTTCAGGATTGGGACCCCTGGCTTATGGTGGCATGTAAAAGATCGTGTGCTGTGGTACACTAGGTATGCTGCGGTATACCTGAGCAGAAGTATGCTGTGGTGTACTTATTCTGGCGATGTACAGTTGAGTACTAGAGGTTACGGTCTTAGTACAATGATACGTGGTGCAGAAGGCAAGGACTGCGGGACTTGCATGTGGATACAGGCCGACCTTCTATTGGAAAAGTGCCTGTGATTTGAAAAAAAAAATTAGGGTAATGATTTGAAATTGAAATACAGTTTTCCAAAAATGATTGAGTTCTGAATAAACTATCTGTTAAAGAGTTTTGGAACCATTTCTAGTGAACAAATGATGCGCTATTCTACAAAATTTTTATGTACTCAGTCTCATTAATAAAGCACTAGCACACACGGGACTTACTGGGTGATTTTCACTCACATGATTTTTTTATCTTACCCTTTTTGTAGGATTCAGAGTTGAGTAGACCTACAGATAGAGGATGATACCACAGTAACAATAGAATAGGTTCGGACGTTTCCCTTTTGGATAATGTACCTTATTATTGATGTTGAATGTAAATTTTCTTGTATAAGATTCTTTATTATATATGTGCACGTGACCATCAGTATGGGTTGTTGTATAGATCTGGACCTTACATACTATATTGATTTTTCATTATAGAGATCCTTTGTCCGGGTAACTGGACGAGGCGACACCCAGTGTTGATATACTTCTGCTGTTACCATTAGTAGGGGTGTTACAATTGGTATCGGAGCCTTGTTTTATAGAACTGTGGTATTATCATAGGGATTGATAGAACTCTTTCATTATGGAAGTATGGCGGATAGGAGTGATAAGGGCAAGCACCTAACGGATGAGTATAGCGATGATGGGAAGAAAGAGATAGATGAGCATTCAGGTGTGAAAAGATCTAGGAGGATAAGGATTATCTACCGAGCAGGTGTGCCAGGATGTTTCATTTGGACAAGATCCGGCCCTAGCCGCCTTCATACACCCTGTCTCATCGGGAGCGCATTTGACTATGTAGTGCCTGTCATTACCTTGTTTGCACGAGACCTCAGTTTGGAAAGGACACCTATTCCCGAGAAGACATCATCACCATATAAGGAGATGGGTGGCGATGTCGATGAAATTGATGGCGATATTAAACCATGCCATCAGGATAATGATGAGGAGGATAGTATCCCCGATGGTGTAGTATTATTTGAGGATAATGAGAAGGAATTTGGTGGGGATACTTTGGGATTATTAGAAGGTGAGATGTTATGTTTGGAGGATGTTGAGATAGGAAGAGATCAGGAGGTACCCGAGATGAAGGTACCTGTGGTTGAGGAGTTCAAAGAAGAACTGGATATAGACTTAGACATACTAGATTGGTTGCACCCTGATGCGGATGAAAGTGAAGGATTCAATACAACCGAATCCTATACGATTTCTACTAATTCAGAACCTCCCATTTTAGATAGTGATGATGATAAGTAGGAGGATAATATGTGGATATATGTAGTAGGATACATACAGTCTGGCCAGTGTATATGGCTGTGTGCTTGGCACACAAATTTTGTGATGGCTTTGTGTTTGATGAGAATGAATATATGTTATGGTCCTGCTATGTGCACTATAGCTCTTTTGTGCTTGCTCTTAAGTTATACTATATCATTTTACCAGCAAAATCATATGAACTGTACGGATGTCTCCTAAATGAACTTTTAGATGATCATCGTGAACTACTCAACATAACTCTAACCCAATGGTGGAGGAATCACATGTGAAAGGTTCCCACCTTGTGAATTTAGTTTATTTTATGTTCTGAAAAAATGGCTAATACTATTTAACGGATGGCTGAGACTATTACTAGAGCCAATGAGAATGCTTGAATAAATGAGAATATGAGTAAGAGAAATCAAAGTGAATTTCGGTGATACGAATTCTTGTGTGTGGCTTTTCTTGGTGTTATGAGTGTTTTAGTTGGCTAACTATTCAGTTCAACAATGGGACAAAAAACAGGGATTCTTGTGACAGAAAAAAAGGGAAAGTAACTTAACAACCTACACTCTTTCAAATCATTGAAGAACAAAGTCTCAAAGACCCTTAAGATGAGTAGAAAGTTCTACTATAATCTCACCCTAATATCTTTTAAGCAACAAAGGCAAACAAAAACAAATAGAATAGAGAAAATAGGCACACAAATATTGGATTTTAAACAAACCTTAGAAGAACAAAGCAACTAAGACCCATTCAAAGAAACAACATTGGATTATCCAAAAGATTTATAGACTCTTACAAAAGGAGGACTAACCCTTTAGCTTGGTCTTGAACAAGATGAACAAGGAGGCTAGGGCTTCTTAAGATTCTCTTCTCAAATTTGAATTAAAGTGAAGTGTATTATATTGTCAAATCACTAAAGGTGCTTTTTATACTATCCTAACCCAAGCTAAGTAATCCTTAAGGTTTAATTACAGTTTAGGGTCATAATAAGTCTTTACAAGTAATTAAAAGTGAAGAAAATCGGAGAAAAGTATTAAATTGCGGAGCAGTCGTCGGATGCCCAGGGGGAAGCCAGCGTCGGTTTGGACATCATAGCCGGCGCCGATTTGGATCTGTCTTTGAGCCAGTTCATGTTGTGATTGAGGTGTTGTTGCACAGAATGGAGCCGGCACCGGCTGTCTTTTGGAAAGCTGCCCTTGGTCAAGTTTCGTCCGCCTTTGCTACCTGTTTGAGTTCTTGTTGGAGTCTTTTGTGGATGGTCATCAACATGAATTCTTGGCTAGCTTTCTCAACCTTCTAATCCTTTTTCATCCTCAAACACGGTTTGATGATCAATTGGAAATCATCTTGAAGCTTCTTGGACCTAACTCTTGTCATCGGTCCTTATCCTCCATGTTGAAGTGGAGTCTCATCATCTCCCTTTTCTTGAAAAGGATTCGTCTTTGAATCACCGCCATCATCTACATCAAAGGGAGAGAGGTCACTAATATTAAAGGTGGCACTAACATGATACTCACCGGTTAGATCTATCTTGTAAGCATTATCTCCAACTTTGGCAAGAATTTGGCATGGTCTATCCTCCCTTGGATCTATTTTGCTTCATCATTGCATGGGGAATCTCTCATTGCGAAGGTGTATCCATACCCAATCGCTTGGCTCAAATGTCACCTTTTTCCTTCCTTGATTGCGCTTATGAGCGATTTCTTCGTTGTGTTTTGCAATGATTTCTTTCACATTCTTATAGAGTGCTTTCACCATTTCCGCCTTCTTAGCTCCATCGAGGTTCACCTATTCACCTATAGGTAAAGGAACCAAATCTAAAGGAGTTAGAGAATTAAAACCATATACAATTTCAAAAGGAGAATAAGAAGTGGTAGAGTGAATAGCCCTGTTGTAAGCAAACTCAATGTATGGTAAGCACTCCTCCTAATTTTTCAAGTTCTTCTTGATCATGGTTTGCAAAAGTTGGGTGAGTGTTCGGTTGACCACCTCCGTTTGTCCGTCCGTTTGAGGATGACAAGCTATGGAAAACAAGATATTAGTACCAAGTTTGTTCCATAAAACTCTCCAAAAGTGTTTAAGGAATTTAGTATCCCAATTCGAAACAATAGTCTTTGGAATCCCATGCATTCTCACCATTTCCTTAAAGAATAAATCTACAATATAAGATGCATCATTAGTTTTGGAACAAGCCACAAAATGAGCCATCTTAGAGAATCGATCAACAATCACAAATATGGAGTCCTTACCCCCCTTGGACCTAGGTAATCCTAAGATGAAATCCATTAAAATATCAATCCAAGGCACATTAGATGTAGGCAAAGGAGTATAAAGACCATGTGGAAGGGATCTAGACTTAGCTTACCTACAAATAATACATTGAGAACAATGTCTCTTCATATTCTTTCTTATTTTTTGCCAAAAGAAATGTTCCTTAAGGATGCCTAAGTTTTTGCAACACCAAAATGCCCCATTAGTCCCCCACTATGGGCTTCCCTAACTAGCAACACCCTAATAGAACCCTTTGGCACATAAAGCCTTGCCTCCCTAAACAAGAAACCATCATGCCTATAATATTTAGCAAATGTACCTTTCTCACAGGCATGGAAAATATCCCCAAACTCCTCATCATCAACATACAAATCTTTCACAAATTCAAAACCAAGAAGTTTAGCATTCAAAAAGTTGAGGAGTGCATACCTTCGAGATAGTGCATCTGCTACCACATTTTCCTTACCCTTCTTATATTGAATGACATATGAAAATGTCCCAATAAACTCTATCCACCTTGCATGCCTCTTGTTCAAATTTTGTTAGCTCTTGAGATATTTAGAGGTCTCATGATCAGTATGAATGACAAACTTTCTTAGCAAAAGGTAGTGTTGCCAATATTCTAAGGTCCTCACTAATGCAAATAGCTCTTTGTCATAGGTAGAATAGTTGAGGGCTGCCCTGGACAATTTCTCACTAAAGTATGCAATGGGTTTTCTATCTTGGGTCAAGACCGCACCTATTCCCACCCTACTTGCATCACACTCTATCTCAAAAGCCTTCTTAAAATTGGAAAGAATAAGAATTGGAGCTTAGCTCAATTTGTCTTTGAAGGTTTGAAAGGCTTGTTGTTGGGCTTCCTCCCACCTAAATCCCACTTTTTTCTTTACCACTTCGATTAGAGGGGCTACTATAGTGCTAAAATTTTGGATGAACTTCCTATAGAAACTAGCTAGCCCATGGAAACTACGTACTTGGGTAATGGTGGTAGGGGTTGGCCAATCTTAGATGGCTTTCACCTTTCCCTCATCAACCTCAATCCCTTTGGCACTGATAACATACCCAAGGAATATAATCCTCTCTAAACAAAAAGAGCATTTCCTAAGATTAGTATACAATCTCTCCATTCGGAGGGCAACAAGCACACTTTGAACATGATTCAAGTGATCCACATATGATTTGCTATAGATTAATATATAATCAAAGTACACAACAACAAATTTCTTAATGAATTCTCTCAAAACATGGTGCATTAATCGCATAAAAGTACTAGGAGCATTAGACAATCCAAAGGGCATGACAAGCCACTCATACAACCCTTGTTTAGTTTTAAAAGCTGTTTTCCATACATCCCCTTCTCTTATTCTAATTTGGTGATAACAAGATTTCAAATCAATTTTTGAGAAAATGCATGCACCAAATAGCTCATCAAGCAAGTCATCTAGCCTAGGAATAGGATAGCGGTATTTTACCGTTATGTTGTTGATAGCACGACAATCTATGCATATATGCCATGTCCCATCCTTTTTGGGCACCAAGAGAACCGGAACCGCACATGGGTTTAGGCTCTCTCTCACATGTCCCTTCTCAAGTAATACCTCCACTTGCTTTTGCAACTCCTTAGATTCCTCAGGGTTGCTTCTATATACCAGTCGGTTGGGGATGACGGCTCTGGGTACAAAGTCAATTTGATGCTTAATTCCTTTCAAGGGTGGTAGTCCTCCGGGCACCTCATTTGGGAAACGTCTTCAAATTTTTGAAGAATAGTTGTAATTTCATAAGGCAAAGACAAAGTGAAATCATTAGTAGAAACATAAGAGTTTTTGCATAAAAGAAGAATAACCGATTCCTTAGCTTCTATAGCCTCTATGACCTCACTTTCTTTTGCAAAGAAATTCATCCTTCTTTTACCTTCCTCTCTTGTCCTTGCTCACTCCTATCCTTGATTGTCAAAGGCACTTGTTTATTCAACTTCTCTCTCAACTCTTTTTCTTTTCTCTCTTGTTCTTTCTTCTCAATTTCTGGCTTTTGCTTTACTTCTTGTGCTCCTTTTTTCTTTTCTTTCTCCTTCATGATTCTTTGATCTTTGTTCACCTCACTATGGGCCATGGGTGAGGGTAAACTTAGTTCCCTCCTTGAGTAGGGAATAAGTGTTCTACCTCCCATCATGTTTTACATGCCTATCATATTGCTAAGGCATTCCTAGTAGTAAGTGACCCGCTTGCATGGGTACCACATCATCCTTGTACTTCCCCATTTCAAAAGACACCAACACTTGCTTGTTTACTCTCATTTCCCCACTATCATTCAACCATTGTAATTTGTAGGGCTTGGGATGTTTAATCCAACTCATGTCCAATTCTTCAACCAAATTTGCACTAATCACGTTAGTGCAACTCCCACTATCCACAATAACACTACAAGGGGTCTTGTTGATTATACACCTAGTGTGGAAAATGTTCTCTCTTTGTTGGTGATCTTAATCCTCAATGGCTTGTGAACTCAATGACCTTCTTGTGACTCCCACCAATGAGTATTCTTGACCAACAACTTCTCCTTCATCACTCTCCTTATCTCCATTTCCCTCTTGGTCTCCTTGGTACCTTTCACCCTCTTCTTTTTCTTCGGTAGAGATCTCACCATAGGGGTTAGTATACATTGTTCTCTTACTTAGATACTCATGGGAGGTACGTCCATATCTAAGACACTTAAAACACTTGATATCTCTATTCCTTTGTGGCCTCTCCATGACTTTCCTTTTGTTCTTATTTCATCCTTCCCTAGGTTTCCAATTCTCCATAGGTTTCCATTCATCTCTAAGTTTGTTGAAATCTTTTTCGGATGGCTTAGGGGCTTCATTCTTCTTAATTGGCATCTTGCTAGTAGAGTTGGGGTTTAGAAGTGGAGGTCTAGTAAATGTCCTCCTCTTTAATTGCCTTTCAATATTCATGACGACATATACTATATCCTCCAATCGATTATAGAGGTGTAATTCCACCAAATTGGCAATCTCCCTATTTAATCCTCCAAAAAATCTTTCTCTTATTGCTCTTGGATCCCCATTGATTTGAACTCTCATCAACATCACTTCCATTTCCTTATGATAATCTTCCACACTCTTGTTTCCTTTCTTGAGTGATTGGAGCTTTTGGTAGAGATCATTGTAGTAATGGTGTGGTACAAACCTTGCCCTCATCATATCTTTTAACAAGTTCCAACTAGCCACAGTTTCCACCCCCATTTATCTCCTTTAAGCACTAACTTGCTCCCACCATACTAAGGTATACTCTGAAAATCCCAGAATAGCCAACCTCACTTTTGACCTCTCACTATAGTTATGGCTCAAGAAATATCTCCATTTTGCTTTTTCACTCAAAATAAGCTTTGGGGTCACTCTTGCCATAGAATGTGGGAACTTTCAATTTAATATAGCTCAACTCCCTTTCCACATCATTTCCTTTTCTCCTTCTTCCTCTATTACCCCATCCTCTATGATGTTCCCCAAAGGCCTCAACTTGTTCCCCCTCATACCACTCATCAACTCCATCAAATTCTCGTTCTAACCCTCTTAGATTGTTCCTTCCATTCCTTCTTTATCCTCTACCTCGTCCTTTTCTCATACCATGTACTCCCCTTATCATAGGAGCTTGTTGGAATCCCCCAACTGAATGCTCATTCCACTCTTCCCCTTGTTGGGCATGTAACGGAAGAGTATGGGCATCACCATCCCTCATTCTTGGACTAAGCACTTCAAATCGCTCTTGGCCTCTTCTTTGTGTAACGGTAGATGATTGTCCAAGATGATTTATCAACTCCCTTGTCATGTTTTGAAACTCGCTTTACATTGTCCTCATCATAGCTTGCATATCATCACGCAGTCCCCTAGCATCTATTTGTTCTTCTTGAGGTCTACTAGGTCCACTTGGGTTAGGCCTAGGGATCTCTTGATCATGGTCCATGGTGATGGAATATTTGCTTACTTATACTTGCAACACAAAGAGATTAGAAAGAAAAAATAGATCTTCACTGCACTTCCTTTCGTGTTGGCTCTCAAGGTTGATCACTCCACCCTCGTGTTTACTCTTTTGGACTCTTTTGATAATAGGCTCACCCTCCTGCCTTTTTCTCAACACTCAAGCCTTTTTATTTAATCCCAGTTCTCCCTAATAGCTAAAATTTTAGTCCAACTTAGTGAATCACATAAATCAAAAGAATTTTACAATTAGGGGGTCTTAGGAAAATTTCAACAAACACTTGTTGGGCACCTCAAGAAAACAAGTTTTTAATCAAGAATTTCAAGAAAAGTGTATTCAATCAACACAAGAGCAAGCACTAGATGTAAAATAAATACTCCTAAGCAAGAAACAAGCAAAAATTATCAAGAATAAAGAAACAAGAACAACTAGAATTAGGATAATGAAGAACAAGATTATCACAAAGGTGTAATAGAGAAATTAAGTTCAATGAACATGGAATTCAATAATAGAGTGATATACTAAGTTCCAATATCCCAAGGAATAAAAATTAAGAATTAAAGATCGCAACTATAGCAAAAAATATTCTCATAGAACACTTATCAAACACGTTGGATGCAATTCTTGTCACTTAAGAACAATAAGCATTTTCACCCATCTTGAAGCCAAATTTCACCACAATCACAAGATAAATTTGTTCCCAAGGATTATAACAATATCAAGGAGCAATTTCCCAACAGAAAAATTAAAATATAACAAAATTTTCAAGACATTTTTGGAGTAATTTTTTGAGTGACGGGATTTTTCTCTGTTTTCTTTTTCTTGACTTTGTAGGGCTCATTTTCTTGCTTTCAAGCTTTGATGGGAATCAAGCTTTTCCTTTCTTTGATACCAAACTCTTTGATACAAATTCTTGTGTGTGGCTTCTCTTGGTGTTATGGGTGTTTTAGTTGGCTAACTGTTTAGTTCAACAATAGGACCAAAATTAAGGATTCTTGTGACAAAAAAAGAGGAAAGTAACCTAACAACCTACACTCTTTCAAACCTTTGAAGAACAAAGCCTCAAAGACCCTCAAGATGAGTAGAAAGTTCTACTATAATCTCACCCTAATATCCTTGAAGCAACAAAGGCAAACAAGAACAAATAGAATAAAGAAAATAGGCACCCAAATATTGAATTTTAAACAAACCTTAGAATAACAAAGTAACTAAAACCCATTCAAAGAAATAACATTGGATTATCCAAAAGATTTATAGACTCTTACAAAAGGAGGACTAACCCTTTAGCTTGATCTTGAACAAGATGAATAAGGAGGCTAGGGCCTCTAAAGATTCTTTTCTCAAATTTGAATTAAAGTAAAGTGTATTGTGTTGTCAAATCACTAAAAGTACTATTTATACTATCCTAATCCTTGCCAAGTAATCCCTAAAGTTTAATTACAGTTTAGGGTCATAATAAGTCTTTACAAGCAATTAAAAGTGAAGAAAATCGGAGAAAAGCATTAAAACACGGAGCAGTCGTCGGTTGCCCAGGGGGAAGCCGGCGCCAATTTGGACATCATAGCCGGCACCGGTTTGGATCTGTCTTCGAGCTGGTTCATGTTGTGATTGAGGTGCTATTAGACAGAATGGAGCCGGCGCTAGCTGTCCTCTAGAAAGCCGCCCTTAGTCAAGTTTCGTCTGCCTTTGCTGCCGGTTTAAGTTCTTGTTGGGGTCCTTCATCGATGGTCATCAACATGAACTCTTGGCTAGCTTCCTTAACCTTCCAATCCACTTTCATCCTCAAGTATGGTTTGATGATCAATTGGAAATCATCTTGAAGCTTTTTAGACTTAGCCCTTGTCATCGGTCCTTATCCTCCAAGATGAAATGGAGTCTCATCATTCGGGGTATGAGTCAGAAAAGATCTGGAGGATCTCGATGGCAAAAGAAAGGAAAGATGCAGAGGAGGGGAGGCCCAACTGGAGGACAACCTTCTTTTAGATGCTTTAACTATAGAAAGGAATGGCATAAGAGTTTCAATTGCCTTCACCTCCGAAGGATGGGAGGATGGAGTCAACCAGGAAGAAACAATCAGGGGCAGAGGTCAGGACTAGAAAGAAAAAATCTAGACAAGCTTCTACCCCTAGAACTGGATCTGCTAAACCAAGTAAATGCTCGAATGGTTGTATTGAAAAAGATGGATGATCATGTCATAGTAGTGAAAGGTACACTCCTTAGCTTTAAATCATTATGCTAAAGTATTGGTAAATCCTAGTTCTACGCATTCTTTTGTTGTCAATGTATTTCTTGACACTATGGGGATAAAATGGGGAAGAAACTTCATAAGAAATGCTTGTCAGTACCGTATTGGGAAAGTAAATGAATGACGAGAAAGTACATAAGGAATGTAAGATCTTAGTAGGAATTGAAATTTTGGAGGAGATTTGATATGTTTGCCCATAGAGGATTAAGATGCTATCTTGGGCATGGACTGGCATCCTAACATCATAATCAAGTTGACTATAGACATAAAGTAGTACAATTCCGTTAGCCTAGGAAACCTATATTGGAAATTGTAGACGAGGCTGTGAGGAAAAGTAATACTTGCATATCGGGACTCCAAGCCTGGAAGATAATTTAAAAAAAGTGTACTGGGTACTTGGCCTATGTAATTAACAAGTCCGGAGGTGTGATGCGTATAGATTTGGGTATAAAAATTATATAAAAATAAGCACATTCACAATCAAGTTTAAATTAAACTATTAAACCCAAACTACACATATGAGCAAGCGTGCTCATCATTAACCGAGCATAGGGTTCAAACGAGTGTCGATCCTCAAGGAACAAGTAGACATTAATCCATTTTCTTTCATTGTTTAACCGACTCGATAACGTGAAAAAAAAAATAAAATCAAACAAAAGAAAATAAAAATAAAAATAAAAATAACAATATATATACATGTCAAGGATGAAGAAGTATGTAACTCAAACCATTGTTTAGACAAACATGATCTGGAAGTACCTAACCATTATCATAACTAATCATTCTCTTGGCACCATGAAAGATTAAGACGAATTAGCATCACTTAGTTTATCTCAACTAATTACTACCTTTTAGATAAATTGGCATCACTTGGTCTGTTTTAACTAATTCATCCACAAGATGCATTAAACATAATCCTTAATTAGATTTCCTTGGTCTAGCTAATTTAAAACATGAAATTAATCAATGAATCCTTGGTCTGGCAAGCATCAATTAACCTTTAATTACTAAATCCTCAGCAATTAACCTATTCGGTCTAGCAAGTTAACAGCCAAAAATATGAAATTAATCAATTACAACCACAATTAACCTCTTTGATCTAGCAAGTTAATGAAAAGAAACAATCAATTAATCTCGTAATACATCCAAGTAATTGAATACCAAGAAAAATAATCAATTAATCAAAAGATCAAATAACTCTAAAAATCACGAATATCTAAAATAATGTCGAATTACAATAAAAAAAATTAACACATCATTGTTCAAGAAAAAGAAAACAAAGTAAAAGAAAGCACTCATAGACAAGACTCTTTCTTCTTCTTTTGAAGACCTTCTTGCACAACCCTCCTTGAATTAAAGAATTCCTTCTTTGATTGAGTGATTTTCTATGATGATCAATGAATTCTCCACTTTTCCCTTGTGTTTTCCATCTATTTATAGGCTTGAAAAGTGCCTAAACTCGTTGGTACAATGTTCTTGGCCGAGTAGAAGTTGGAAGATACTAAAACTCCACAGATTACCAAAAATTGTGTAGAAAAATCAAATCACCACCTTAACTTCAGGGCAAAGCCGGCACCACTTTAGCTTTTGGAGCCAGCGCTAGTTTTGTTCTGGCTCTCCACTTGTTCGTCGATTTTTTTTGAATTTCACACAATGTGTTCCAGATTACAGTTGGTGCTGGTTTCATTCTGTTCTGCTCTATTTTGCAATTTTTCTGTCGCTTCGAAGTTCGTGTCAACAGTGCATGGCCAGCGTCGGTTCTAGGGCTCTAGCCGGCGCCACCTCTCCTCTGTTTTGCAACGTTCTTGCTTCGTTTTACCCCAAAAACCTGTAATAATGAACAAAAGCCTTTCCAAGGGTAAAATCTCAAATATGAAGGAATATGACTAGTTATTGAACAAAATGTATCACAAAAAAACCTTAAATAACTAGAAAAAATATGACTAATTTAGCCCCTATCAATTCCCCCACACTTAGTTCTTTGCTTGTCCTCAAGCAAAGTATCAAGAACAAGTGAGAAAACATAAGGTTTAATTAATCACTTAATCAATTTCAAAACCATATCTCTAATGCTTTCTTCATTCAAGAACATAAAATACATGCTACTACATCTTTTACGACCAATACAAGACTCGTGTAGTGAATAATGACTAAGTAGAACCATCACAATACTTCATAATATTCTCAAACCATTGGAAAGAATTTAGCTAAAAAAGAATATGCATTCAATAGGCTTACTTTTCATACACTCTCTCCACTAATTCGAGACATATCATGATTCTACTTAGATCAAGTAGGACTTTTAAACTTGTAATGTAAGGCTAAAGGCTTGTAATGTAGCTTATCATACGAAGGATATAGGACAATAAAAAATCAAAGAAGCTGAAGGTTTGCAAGAAATGGATAAACAAAATAAATCGATAATTTCCAACTCTTCTTGTTCTCCTATTGCAAAAATCAATCAAACCATAACCTTATTCCGCAATTCCTGTGCACTTCCAGCAAATCCTGCATTTTTTCTTTTTCTTTTTTCTTTTTACTTTTTCATCAACTCTTCTCTATTTCTTTCATAAGATCACTCAAATTTTCAGCAATGGTGTCAAAGATTTAATGTGAACTTAACTTGTACAGCTCAATCACCATTCCTTTTGTGATATTTTCTTTTCTCCTTCTTTCAATTGTCTTTTCTTTTACTGCTACTGTTTTTGCTTTTTCTCACTTCTTCTTTTTCCATTCTTTCTAGGAGCTTTTTGTTTTTTTTTCTTTTCTTGTTTTCACTCACTATATTCTTTTTCTTCTCTTTCTTTTTCAACTTCCTTCTTTCACTCTTTCTGCTAGTTTCCTTTTCTTTTCTTATTTTCAATCTCTCTTTTCTTTTTCTTCTCTTTCTTTGCTTTCTTTCCTCTTTCCAGCTCAACTCAGTATTGATCCATGACTGAAAATAACAAGGCATGATCTTTATCCCAACATTCTTCCTCACATGCTCTTATATATACTTTCATCCATCAAAAGCATAAAGATTCAGAAAATTATTCAAACTATCAGCAACAAGCAATGGACAAAATATTGTGACGAATTTTAATGAAAGAAATTAACAATTTAGGCTCAAAATAGGTAATAGGGATAATATAATAATAGGTAGGCTTGAAAAGCTCAAACTATCCAAAGAAGGCCTATTACCGTCATCCCTAAGTTAAATCATGATTGTCTTTCTTATTTCGCCTCAAGAGATACTCAAGTAAGTTCTACAATGCTCCATGAAGTTTAGTAGAAAAACAAGTTTAAGAACAATGCAAAGCATTTTATTAAGAACTACTTCGTCCAAGTGCATACAAAAAGTCATGCATAAGTCATAAATAATCTAGAACATGTGCTCTATAATCCATCATAAAGACATGCACTAAAAATATAGCTTGAAATCACAAAGAAAATCAGAAAAATTTGAAAATTTTTGCTCAAAATTTGCTCCCAAGAACCAAGAAGGCTAAAGTATATGCATATAAGACATGTCAATCAAATCACTCCCCCATACTTAAACTGGACATTGTCCACAATGGCCAAATAAATATAACAAGGAATAAACAATGCCGAGGGACCAAAAATATAAAGGAGAAGAGATAAGAAAAACAAACTCCATTCATTGTGCATTGTGCTGTACAAGAGCAGAATGCTTGAAGAACGAGACATTGGCAAAGTACCTAAAAAGAAAAATACAAAAGAGCACACAAAAGCATAAAAACTAGAAAAGAAAATAAAGTAAAACAAAAGAAAGAAAATAGTACAAACAAAGGAAGAAAGCAAAAGCAACAGGAAAGAAAAATAACAAAAAAAGAGAAAGGAAAAACAAGAGTGATCAAGAGAATGTAGATAATCAGCATCAGTCCTTCTCATCATCATCATCAGCCAATGTAGAGATTCCCGCACCACCATGTTGCCCAGAAGAATGCTGCCTCAATTCGGCCAAATGCTGCTCCATAGTAGCTTGTAGTCTGGCCATGTCATCCATTATACTCTGCAAGCGTAGAAGCATCTCCATTTGCTGGTTGAATCATCCCAACACTGTAGTCTCAAAGTTAGGCCGGGGCTGGGATTAAGAACTGCTAGCTCTAGCATGTGTCGGTGGTGGTTGGTGCTCTTCCTCCACTGTGGGTGGCCTAATTTGACCGGGATGTCTGACCTCGAAGGGAGTTAGCCATTTCTTCAACTCCTATCTTTACTTGTACCCGCAACTCATAAGAGTTTGTTTAGTCACCATATCGTGCTCAGTGGTAGCCTCCATCATTTCTCCCTCAAGGCTAACACCAAAGTCTTTCAAAATTTTCATTATAACCAAGGGAAAAACGAAGGCTTTGTAGCTAGACAGTGATGAACCACATCCCTAATGGATTAGATGATCAAGGGTGCAAGAGGGATAGATAATGTGTTCATCATCCGATGCAAAATATAAGTGTCAATCAGTCGAGTCTCATTAAAACCATTAGCACGGGGTACAACATTAAACCCCAACATATAGACTAGAACTCTAAAGTTGGTAGCCAAATCATTGTTTGAATAGAAACTATTAGCTTGAAAAGCATTATGCTTATACAATCCTAGTGTGGCTCTAGTCCTCTGGGCATCCCAATTCGGTTCAGAAAGAATTTTTTGGTTGTTCATATCTATCCCTTGCCAAGTATCATCATCAAAAACCTAGAGGAGGTTAGCTATTTGATTTTAGGTAATGACAATAGGGATTCCTTTCACTCTCGTTTCAATATGGGAAAGATGTTTATTGCCTTTATCAACCATATTTGCATAAAATTCTTTTATGAGCACTGGATAATACTTCCCTTTCAGTTGTACTATCGAACCCCATCCTAGCCTTCTAAACATCATTCCCAACTTAAGTGCACGGTCTAGAGTGGGTGCGAAAGTATGCTCTACGATGATTTTATTGGATGCTCTCCTATTGTATCATTTCTCACAAAATGCATCTATAAACTCAGTTGGTTGAAGAGACAAAGGATCGACAGATGAAGGTGTTGAGAAAGAGGAAGCTCTCGCCCTTTTAGAAGACTGACCCCTTGCTCTAGACATGGTATCAAGTAAGGAGTGGGGAAAATAGGAAGAGAGAACCATTGGGCTCCAAGACTTAAAACAAGGCGACTACCCTTTCAAACACACTCCTCAAATCTCACTCAACCCTCAACCAATCTCACAATTCACAAAACCCAAACTCCTTCAATATATATCACCTCCAACAACCAATTCAATCAATCACCTCTAATTAATTCAACACAACCAGCACAATACATGTAAAGTTCCTTGTAAAGCATAAATGTGTTGAATATCTTCAATACATGCAAGTAGACATGATCATGTTAATGAAGGCATCATCATGGCATTATGTGAGAAACAATGCATGTGCCATATTCAACCATCACAAATAGCCACAATTCTAAACTTAGCTATATGCATGAAGCCCCTAATGATCATGTGTGAAACCCTAGTCGAAACCAACCTTAGAGTAAGGGGGTTAGGATACATATAATATTTTAGTGCATGTTTAAATATATTTTTATATAATTTTATGTGCTTTGGATTGGTGTTTTATAGTCTCGAGGGCTTAATTATGTTTATTGAGTAAGAATGACAAAATGATAATTTTTGCTTGAGGTGAAAATAGGGAGATAGTTTGAGGATTAAATAGGAAATATATTTTGAGAGAGAAATTAAGAACAAAAGTTGTTGTGGTGTAGTGGTTAGAGCTTTGGAATTAATTCTTGAGGTCTTGGGTTCAAATTCTATCATTGGAGCATTAGCATGATTAAATTTTATTTTTGTTTGGGAAGGTTGATTTTCATCCTTATGTGCTTTAGAGAAGGGTAGAGGTGATGTCCTAGGAGAGACATGATAGGAGTACCCTAATCCAACTCTTGTGCCCTACAAAAATTCCCAAGGAAATCCATAACCTTCTTGATCTTTAGTTTTTCCTACTTCTCAATTCATTAGGTTTGTCAATTTGTTCTAGCCGATTTCAATTCAGAAAATTTCAGTAAAGTGCTGTAGCTTTGAAGGTTCAAAAATTTCCAAGTGTAAGACATCTTATGGACCAAAAATGGGTAGGAGTTGGGGAAGGTTCCGAAGAGATTAAACTCCATTGTTGAACCTTCAAAACCCCACTCTAGTTATGTCCATTTTCTTCATAAAGTGGTCTGGAATTTTTGAAACTTCTTGTGCATTCAAGGTGTCAAATTTTTCAGCCATCATTCCCTCTCAAATTCTACCAGAAAATAGCCCTCTTGACCAGCTTGAAATCTAAAATTTTATGGCCAAATTCGGACTGCACAAATGTTGTGCAAAACCAAAAAATTTTTTGGGCAAAATCGCAGCTTAGGTGAGCTTAAACAAAGCTGTTTTCTTCCAGTTTTCTCCTAGCACCTTAGCCACGTTTTTCCTCCATAAAGGAGGCTGGAAACCAGCCTTGAAAGACCTCTGAATACCCCTTAAACTCTTCTACAAGCTGACTGGAAAATGGCAGCAAAAGCTGCCTCGAAAAATTCCAGCAAATAGCGAAACCTATATAGGATTTTTTCTAGCTTTGTTTCCTTCTTCAGCCCTGGCCGAAACTTCACCATTTTTCTGCACAAACTTCTCTTGAACAGCCATGAACTGAACTCCACTGTCTTCCCCAACCTTCTGCTCGAAAAACCAGTCATGGCTGCCCCTAAAATACCTTCAACAATTACTCCAATCAAGCCTTGATTGGAGACCAAAATTCTAGCAATCCTAATTTAGTAAACTTCTATAAAATATCCCTTAAACAACCAGACCTTTCTTCACCATTGTACCCTCTCTTTTCGGCCACCATTAAGCTTCTTCAACCAGCTTTCATCCAACAAGAACATTGAGCAACAGTCAGCCATTACAGCTTCCAAAAAGCTCTCATTTGATCAAAGATATTCTTGCCACATTTTGTTTTCAAATTTGATTTCCAAAATTATTCTTTTAGGATTTCAACAACCAGCCTTTCCTTTTTCTTTCAAACCAGAAAAATCATCTACCAAAACCACTCAAACAATTCGGCCACTACAATCCCTCAGAATTTCAGCAGTTTCATTCAAATCCCCTCCATTCTCTTCAACCGTCAAGCACACATAGAACACCTACTAGTTCCATACGCCTAATACCACTCCAAACCACTTCAATCTTCTTCAAAAAAATTTCAGATTTCATCTACTCACTGCCATGAATCCATCCATACCACTTTTAACATCAAACTCCAAAATTCAACTCTCTCTCTTGGATAAAAAACCAGTATTTTTGTGAAGGCTTAAAAACACCTTCAAGGTAAGCTTGTTCAATCAACTTCATCTCCACTAATCCTCAATCTCTAATAAATATATATGTGTATAAGTACGCTAATGGACTCTCTTCTTCTCTTTTCTCTCTCTCTCTCTCTCTCTCTCTCTCTCTCTCTCTTGGCTGGATACACCTCTCTCTTGGCCGGATGATTTCTTCAGCAATGGCCATGCTTTCTTCATTTTTCTTGGACGAATTTAGTCTCCTAGGAGTTGAAATCCATTTGAAGCTCCTTCAAGGTACTCATCAATTAAGTAAGCCCCTTCAATTCTCTTTTTAAATTCTAGATTCATGTCTCTAGAGTGATATTGAAAGGAGATGGATTATGATTAGGATTTGAGCATGTATTGTTGTGATGAGTTGAGATTGAAGCATGAATAAATGTGTGTATATGATGGAGATAGGATTGATGCATGAGTGGATTGTCTTGGTTGATTGTATGGCATTTTTAGGGTTTAATGCATGTCTCCATGTCGTGAGTGGTATATGTGATCAAGTATGTTGAAGCCACTCATCCATGAATCCTTTGGTGAATAGGGTTTATGTTCATGTATGAATGTTGAAGCCATCAATATGTTTATGTTGGTAGAGGTTAGATCATGTCTTGGTAAATTTAGATCTATGCATTTATTCATGATTTGGATTATTTGATAAAATGAAGTGGAGTATATATTCATGATTGTGGTTGGCAATAGAAATATGATCATGATCTAGTTGTCCCTAAGCTAATTTTATTTCAACAATAAAATGATTAATATTTTAATTTTTGCTAGTAGATTTCGAAAACCCTAGGAAAATGTGGATTTGGTCCTTTATATAAAATAGTGATATTTTAGTCAAATAAATAATGGCTTTTATTAAAGAAATAAAATATATAGATTTTATATAAAATAAAATATATAGAAAATAATAATAAAGCCTTTCATATGAATATTCATAATAGGTAAAATATTAATTTTATAAGTCTTATATTCATAAATACTATTAAAATTTATTTATTATCTTTCAATCAAAACCAATTAAAATTTACTTACGACTAATTTTAGTTACCAATTATTTTCTAACAAATAATTATTAATAGATTATTATTTTACCTAATACCACCTAGAACTCTTCATCAAATAAACTCTAATTCATTCTTAGCAAGATTTAAACCTTCAACTTATTAGTACCTATTTCCCAAAACCCTAATTATTTTAATATCAAACTAGACTTAGCTTATAAACTCTTTTATTTATTATCTGGCTTTAAGCTTGGGACACTAGGATCATGGTTACCGTAAGTTAAGCTAGAATTATTTGTAAAGGTGAATCTTGGCTTGAGTTTAATTATAGCTTTGTTTGCCCCAGGCGGGGTTAAGTCAGCTTTTGGAGACCTTTATTTTGAGCAAGGATCAGGTAAGCTCCTGCATAAAACGTGTAACACCCCACTACTTAGGCCCGCCAGGGCCGGGGATATCGTCCCGTCCAAAGGACAATGGGTCTTTATAACTAGGTGACACAATCAAAATAGCAGAATAAAAATAATACTTTAACTTAAAATTTATTACAATCCATGAATGAATCCAAGAATTCCAAAATCAAATCCATAATAAAATTATCCACTCTTAACTCCTCAAAGCATTACACAAATTAAATATCAAAAAAATCTTCCAAGGCAAGAAATATCTTGCTACCCATCCCCACAACAGGATCGACCTGAAATCATGGTAAAAAGGGTGATGAGACACAAATCTCAGTAAGTTCATGTGTACTTTGAGTGTCCAGTGAAAACAGTTCGTGAATGCAAAGTATAAATCTTTATAAGAGAAATACTGGCAAGCAATAAACATTAGTCAAAATCAAGAGTGGTGTTTTGGCTTTTCCAACCATACATAATCAATAAAATCAACCACTCAAAAGAAATGATCATGGGTTACCACACGTTGGGCCCCATAGCTGGTCAGAATGCCAACACTTTGTGCAGACTGACAAAAGGTAGGTGATCAGCCTACCGGGCAAGATACTCCTCCTTCTCTATACCCAAATAATAACCGGTTGTCCATTCTAGCAACACATAGTCACTTGACTGAAAAAAAAGACTGCTAGCTCGGATCGACACGACCTACTGGACTGACATCCTATCCGGGAAGGACTTACCCCTTAGAGGTGGCCACCTACTGAGAGACTCACCCTAACTCGTCAAAGACTAGTCTTCGCAGTCCACCCTTATTAAGTACTCAACGTAACGTATCCCACTTGGGAAAATGAACAAAACACAGTTCCACATGAAAATGGCAATTAAGGATTTCCAAAGTCTTTGTCAAAATCAGTTTTGAAAAGAGTTTTGAGTTTGAGTAAATCTGCTTATTGATTTTCAAATAATTTGTTTGATAAAAATAAGACAGGAGACAATCCTCAATTGCCTTTATAAAAATGAGTGTCCATGCACTCTACATTTGGCTTGCCATAATAAATATTTTGCATCAAATAGATTTTATGCAAGAGTTTACCTGATTCTTAGCTTGAGATAAAATAAAGGTCTTCAACAGTTGACCCAACCCTGCCTGGGGTAAATACAAGCCATAATTAATCTCAAGCTAAAATCCACTTTCACAAATAAAGCTAGCTCAACTCACTACTACCATGATCCTAGTGTCCCAAGCTTTAAGGCCAAATAATAAATAAAAAGGGTTTATAAGCTAAGTCTAATTTGATATTTAAAATAATTATTGTTTTGGGAAATAGGTACTAATAAGTTGAATGTTTAAATCTTGCTAAGAATAATTTAGAGTTTATTTGATAAAGAGTCCTAGGTGGTATTAGGTAAAATAATGATTTATTAATAATTAATTGTTTGAAAATAATTGATAACTAAAATTAGTTAAAAATAAATTTTAATGGGTCTTGATTGAAAGATACTAAATAAATTTTAATAGGTTTTGATTAAAAGATAATAAATTTTAATGATATTTATGAATATAAGACTTACAAAATTAATATTTTACTTATTATGATTATTTATATAAAAGGCTTTATTTGATATTATTATTATATATAATATCTATATATTTTATTTCTTGAAATAAAAGCTATCATTTATTTTACTAAAATATCTTTATTATATATATAATAATCCAAGTCTACCTTACTAGCAAAAATTATAATATTAAATATTTTATTGATGAAATAAAATTAGATTAGGGACAACTAGATCATGATCATATTTCTATTGCTAACCACAATCATGAACATATACTCTACTTCCATTCATCAACTCATCCAAATCATGAATAAAAGCGTAGATCTAAATTTACCAAGGTATGATCCAACCTCTACTAGCATAAACATAATCATGGCTTTAACAATCGTACATAAATATAAATCCTATTCACCATAGGTGACATAATCTCTAACATATCTCTAGTGTCAAAACAGATCTTTGCCAGATGGCAAGCACTCCTTTCCAGCTTTGATTTTGAAATAGAATTTATCAAAGGAGAAAACAATTCCCTTCCCGATTTCTTAACCAGAGAGTTTCTTCAAGGACGAACATGACATTTAACACAGTATTCAACACTGCGATGAGTACCGCTTTAATGCTGGAGCTCATTCTATCTGCCTATAAATACCCGCATCAATCAGCAATATCCAGCATGGATCAACAACCAAAGTTCAGACCTCCTCAAGGTAATCGATTTTCAGTCCTTGGTTCTTTTCCCCCTCTTCCATCCAATCCAATGAGCAAGTCACCGCTCACAATGGATCTCTTCAACCCAGCTTCTTCAAAAAATACAGAAACTCAAAAAACAGATTTGTCCTTCTATACTACTCAAACCCCTACCTCCTTCAAGGAAGCAGTAGTTCCAAAAACACCCAATAAACCAGAAAAGCCAACCCTTTTTGCAGCAAAAGAGAAATTTGAATTCCTCCCAAAAACAGTCATCCCAATCTTGGCTCTTCCCAGAGAGTTAACAACTCTTCCTGAGAGAGAGTTAGTTACAAAGATACACCCAGAAGCTTACCGTCAGTCCAACCACATTTTCAAAGCAGAACCCCAGAAAACACGTCTTTACTATGAACATATCCTTTTTGCAACAGGTTCAGTTGAATTTGAACATGAAAGAAACATGAACAGAACCGATAAAGGCATTGCCTACTCCAAATATAGGATTATGAAAATCCTTGACCTAAACACTTGGCCTGTCACAGGTATCTATACTCCCATTCAGTTCAAAACAGCCTTCAAACCTCCCACATACAATTTCATGGATTACATAGATGCTTGGTACAATTTTATGTACCTCCGAGATCTCACACACACATGGTTTGTCAAATATGGCAAAGATGCAATCAGCCCTATTCCAAGGTGGTACTATGCCTGGTGGAAAACCTTTGGTGGAAGCAAATCCACTCTATCCATTCAAAACTTGCAAAAGTTTAACCAGTTTGTAGTTGAAAGTCAAATTCAGGGATTAACTCTGAATAACCAGCTTTGTAAATTTTATATTGAAAAGAAAATATGTTTTGTATTAGGATGGGGCTATAAGCTCGATCAAATTGAAAATGTAAAATATCTCTGTAAAGAGATAAGAGTCAAAGGATGGACTCCGGTCCCTAAGACAGAACCAAAAGAATCGGATGCTCAGTCCTCCTCAAGCAAGGGCAAGAAGAAAATCAGTAAAATAGAATTGCAACTCCAATTGCAACTTTTACAGCAACAGCTTCAACAAGCAGATGATGAAGAAAGTGACTCCGAGTTACAGCCAGAATACAGCTTGTATGAAAATGGAGATATGGACAATCCATCCGGTATTGCTCAAGCATACCTCTGTCAGAGTCCATAATGGTAAGGCTCCACTCCAAAAGTAAAAGAAAGAAAAGGACTTATCAGCTTTTTCAACAGTCACAAAAGCTACATGACATTATTCAGACGTACTGCAAAATTATTCATCTAACAGCAGCACATGGTGGACCCCTCCACTCAAAAAGACTTTTGGAGCCATTCTTCATGATGGCCGACAACATCATTCCTTCCTCCACTAAAGTGGACCACACAGCAATAATGCAGACTTCAATCAGAGAAACCTACTCCCTCGCTGCCTATATAAGACAGCATGTTATTGATGAGATGCAGACTCATACACCATTGAATCCTTCAGAGAGTGAAGACTCCCTCTACCTAGATATTTGTACGACTTGTTTCAGTTTTAAAATTTTTGTACTTCAATCAGATTGAGTGATAAGAAACTCTTCAATAGTTTGTAACAACAGTTGTATCAACAAGCAATATATCCTGGGTCTCAAATTGGTATCAGAGCCACGTGCTCCATTTCATGCATCCAACCTCTACTAGCATAAACATAATCATGGCTTTAACAATCGTACATAAATATAAATCCTATTCACCATAGGTGACATAATCTCTAACATACTTGATCACAGATACTACTTATGACATGGAGACATGCATTAAACCCTAAAAATACCATACAATCAACCAAGATAACCAACTCATGCATAAATCCCATCTCCATCATATACACACATTTATTCATGCTTCAATCTCAACTCATCACAATAATACATGCTCAAATCCTATTCATAATCCATCTCCTACCAATATCATCCTAGAGACATGAATCTAGAATTAAAAAGGAGGGTTAAAAAGGCTTACTTGATTGATGAGTATCTTGAGGGATTTTCGAATGGATCTCAACTCCTAAATGACTAGATCTATTCAAGAGAGATAAAGAAAGCATGGCCATTGGTGAAGAATTCATTCAGCCAAGAGGGAGAGGGTCTTCAGCAGAGAGAGAGAGAGAGAGAGAGAGAGAGGAAGAAGAGCATCCATTAGCATGCTTATACACATATATATTCATTAGAGAAGATAAAGTTGATTGCACAAACTTACCTTGAAGGTGTTCTTGAGCTTTCAAAAAAATACTGATTTTTTATCCAAATGAGAGAATTATATTTTGGAGTTTGATGTTAAAAATGGTATGGATGGACTCACGACAGTGAGTAGATGAAATCTAAAATTTTTTTGAAGAAGATTGAAGTGGTTTGGAGAGGTATTAGGCGAGAGAAGTGAGTAGGTGTTCTTGGTGTTCTATGTGTGCTTGAAGGTTGAAGAGAATAGAGGGATTTTGGATTTGAAGCTGCCGAAATTCTGTATGTTTGCAGTGGCCAAATTGTTTGTGTAGTTTAGGTAGATGATTTTTCTGGTTTAAAAGGAAAAGGAAAGGCTGGTTGTTGAAATCCTAAAAGAATATTTTTGGGAATCAAATTTGGAAATAAAATATAGCAAGAATATCTTTGATCAATGAAGAGCTTTTTGGAAGCTGCTATGGCCGACTGATGTTCAGTGATTTTGCTGGATGAAAGCTGGTTGAAGAAGGTTAATGGTGGCCAAAAAGGGGGAGTTTAATGGTGAAGGAAAGGTCTAGTTATTTAGGGGACATTTTATGGAAGTTTGCTAAATTAGGATTGCTGAAATTTTGGTCTCCAGTCAAGGCATGATTGGAGTAATATGTTGGAGATATTTTAGGGCAGCCATGACTGGATTTCATGCAGAAGGTTGGGGAAGACAATGGGGTTTAGTTCATGGCTGTTCAAGAGAGGTTTGTGCAGAAAAATGGTGAAGTTTCGGCTAGGGCTGAAGGAGGAAACAAAGCTGGAAAAAAAATCCTTTACAAGTCTCGCTATTTGCTGGAATTTTTCTGGGCAAACCAGTCAGATTGCAGAAAGTTTGAAGGGACATTCAATGGTCTTTCAAGGCTGGTTTCCAGGTTTCTTCATAGAAGAAAAATGTGGCTAAGGAGTGGGGAGAAAACTGGAAGAAAACAGCTTGGTTTAAGCTCATATATGCTGCGATTTTGCCTAGAAAATTTTCTGGTTTTGCACAGCATTTGTGCAGTCCGAAATTGGCCAGAAAATTTTAGATTTCAAGCTGGTCAAGAGGGCCATTTTCTGGCAGCATTTGGGAGGGAATGATGGCTGAAAATTTCGACACCTTGAAGGCACAAGAAGTTGGAAAAATTTCAGATCACTACATGAAGGAAAATGAACATAGCTAGAGTGAAGTTTTGAAGGTTCACTAGGGGAATTAATTCACTCGGAACCTTCCCCATCTCTTCCACATTTTCGGTCCATAAGATGTCTTTCACTTAGACATTTTGAGCCTTCAAAGCCACAGCACTTTACTGAAATTTCTGGAATGAAATTGGCTTGAATAAATTGAATAACTTAAGAAATTGAGAAGTAAGAAAAACTAAGGATTAAGAAGGGTATGAATTCCCTTAGGAATTTTTATAGGGTACAAGAGTAGGATTAGGGTACTCCTATCATGTCTCCCCTAGGACATCACCTTTACCCTTCTCTAGAGGACTCAAGGACAAAAATCTACCTTTCCCCTACAAAAATAAAATGTAATCATGCTAAAGCTCCAATGATGAAATTTGAACCCAAGACCTCAAAAATTAATTCTAAAACTCTAACCACTAAATTAAAACAACTCTTGTTCTTATTTTCTCTCTAAAATATTTTTCCTATTTAATTCTCAAGCTATCTCCCTATTTTCACTTCAAGTAAAAATTACCATTTCGTCATTCTTACTCAATAAATATAATTAATCCCTCAAGACTATAACACACAAATCCAAAGCACAGAAAATCATATAAAAATATATTTAAACATGCAATAAAATATGATATGCATCCCAACCCCCTTGCTCTAAGGTTGGTTTTGACTGGGGTTTCACAAAACTTGTTTGTTGTAAAAGGTTTCTATGGCAAGCTAAACCCGTAGTTTGTAAACACTGATTTGGTAAAGGCAATTAGGGACAGTTTCCTTTCTTGTTTCAGTTAAACCAATTATTTGAAAAACAACAAGCAATTTTATTCAAACACTAACCTTTTTCTAAAGCTAATTTTGATAAAGACTTTGGAAACCCTTGATTGCCATTGTAAAGCTATGTTTTATCAATTTTCTCTCAAGTGGGATGAACTACGTTGAGTACTCAATAAGGGTAGGCTAGTAGTACTAGTTTTGAAGAGCAAGAGTGAGTCTTCTGGTAGGAGGCCACCTCCAGAAGATGAACTCAACTTAGAGAAACGACAGTACTACTCAGTCATACCGGTCTAAGCTAGCAGTTTTCAGTCATGTGGACTGTGTGTTGCCGGAGTGGACAACCGGTTTTGTTTGGGTGTAGAGAATGAGGAGAATCTTACCCAGTAGGCCGATCACCTACCTTTTGTCAGTCTGCACAAAGTGTGGCAGTCTGACCGACAGTATACCCAACGTGTGGCATACTGACCATGTGGACATAGGGCCTAACGTGTGGTAACCCATGACCACCTTTTTGAGTGGTTGATTTTTTTGTACTTGTATGGTTGGAAAAGCCAAAATGCTACTCTTGCTTTTGAACATTATTTATTGCTTGCCAGTATTTTCCTTATGAGATTCTTACACTTTGCATCCACGAACTGTTTTCACCGGACACTTAAAGTACACGTGAACTTACTGAGATTTTTATCTCATCACCCTTTTTACCATGATTTCAGGTCGATCCTGCAGTGGAGATGAGTAGCTAGTGTTGTCTGCATTGGAAGAGATTTTGTTATTCATTTTTCTGTAGTGCTTTGGGAGCTGAGAGTGAATAATTTGATTCTAGATTTGTTTTTGAATTCTTGGATTGTAATAAGTTTTAAGTTTAAAGTATTGTTTTTATTCTATTATTTTGATTGCGAGACTTAGTTATAAAGACCCATTGTCCTTTGGATGGGGCAACATCCCTAGCCCTGTTGGGCCTAAGAAGCGGGGTGTTACATCATGTGCATGAATTAAGTATCAAAGAACCATTAACTCCTAATCTAGTCCAACTCATGAAGCTCAAGGAGTAATGCACAATTCAATCATAGCATACACAATCCCAATTTTCGGCCAAAATTGTCCCTAAAATTAGAAAAAAAATCATTTGCACCATTTTAACCGTAGGAATTGAATAAAAGTCATACCTTTGTGCTCTTGTATGCATGGGCAAGCAAAAGATGTAAGTTTTTTTTGTAGAAATCCAAGCTCTTTGCTTGGGGATTGAATGTGATGTTTTGGTGAAAAATCGAAGATTTTGAGATTTTTGATCCGTAGGATCAACAAAAAAGAAGTCAATAGATGTTATAGAAGTGTTTAGGAGTTGAAAAATTAAAATTCTGAGAAGTAGGGGATGTGAAGCCGGCGTGGGTTGGAGAGAATTTGAGAGGGAGATTGGAGATTTTGAAGAAAAAGTGGCCAAAATGGCCCTTAAGAATGCGCCTATCTGACAGGAACCGACGCCGGCCCTGGCTCTTCGAGCCAACATCAGTTTGGGTCTGTCCGGTTTCTCCAAATAATTTAAATATTTTTATTTTTTTATTTTTTTAAATAATAAACACGCAATAATGATGATCAATGCACTGAATTCATGAAAAATAATTAATATAAACTACATAAGTGAAAATTGTCTCTATCACAAAACTAAAAGCAAAATAAACGAAAAGTGCTTCAATGCTGTCCACAACTTTGATCCTGTGGATTTTCCTCCGTATTTCCTGGCAATGTCCCAGCTTGACGATCTCCAAGTAGTTTAGCTAACTGACCAATTTGGTTTTCCAAGTTGTGCATGGAGGCCTCTAGGTTCCTTGTTGTTGTATCGACCCCTTGGAACTTAGTCTCTGTTGTACTTATCAATTGGCCAATCAACTCTTCCAATAGTGGTTTTGGAGGTGCTGCAGTGTTGGTCATGGGGTTTTGGTTCCTTTGATTGCCTCCAAAAGTGAGAGAACCCTGCCTAGGTAGGTTCCCATTGCTCCAAGAGAAATTAGGGTGATTTCGCCAACCAGGGTTATAGGTAGAGCTATAAGGATTATTACTTGGCCAGACATTACCCACAAAGCCGCTTGTTCCGAAGTTTCTTGAAGTGACCCCATCTTTTGGCATTCATGATTGGGGTGTCCCTCTCCACAAAAATCACAACTTACGTTTAGTCCCTGGTCTTGAGGTATCACCATCTGGTCAATCTTTTGGGTTAAGGCGTCCACCTTTGCTTCCAATACTGCCATAGCATCCACTTTGTGTACTTCTTGCACACGAGCTCTAGACATTGTACTTCCCTAAGAATAGTTGTTAGAAGCCAAATTTTCAATAAGCTCAAATACCTGTTTCAGGGTCTTATGGTTGATGGAACCCCCTGCAGAAGAGTCCACCACTTGCCGTGTTGTGAACGTAAGGCCCTTAGGAAGACAAGTATTTGCATTTCTAGCTCAAATCCGTGGTGTAGGCATTTCCTTAGCATCTCCTTAAATCTCTCCCAACTTTCATATAAAGGCTCAGAATCTAATTATTGGAAGGCAAATATCTCGTTCCTAAGTTTGGCTGTCCTAGCTGGAAGAAAATATTTGGCCAGAAATTTTTCAGTTAGGGTATTCCAAGTAGTGATGGAATCGGTAGGTAAAGACTTGAACCAAGATTTTGCTCTATCCCTCAAAGAAAAAGGAAAAAGTCTTAACTTTATGGTATCCTTAGAGACACCATTCATCTTCAAAGTATCACAAATCTCGAATAAACTAGCTAAATGAGCATTGGGATCTTCTTTAGGTAACCCATCAAATTGAACAATGTTTTGAACCATTTGGATAATGTGGGGCTTTATTTCAAAATTATTTACATCTACCCTAGGTCTAGTAATACTCGAGCCTGTGCTCGAAATTGCAGGTTTCACAAAGTCATCCATAACCCTCCTATCGTTCGCAGCATTGTTATTTTGAGCACCATCCATGTCGACGATCAAGTTCTTTTGGATTGTCTAGCAAATCTTTGACAGTGTCCTTTCGATTTTAGGGTTAAAATCGACTATCTTGCCTTTGGATTTTCGAGTCATGTACTAAGGATAACACCTAAGAAACCAGGAAGCAAGTTAGATAACAAAATTAATGGTTAAAAATAAAATCACAAAATAACCAAGTTAGTTAATAGAACATGGTCAAAGTTAGTAGGTTAGGTTACAAGGGTATACACAAATACACAAAATACAAAAGATAGCACCTTTTTTGTGAGAAGAACAATTATACATATTTTACATATTTATGTATTTACATATTAACATGGTTAAATCAACAAAATCCAAACTTTCATGCTATTGTTCCCCAGCAACGGCGCCAAAAACTTGATGCGTATGGATTTGGGTATAAAAATCATATAAAAATAAGCACATTCACAATCAAGTTTAAATTAAAATGTTAAACCTAAACTACACATATGAGCAAGCGTACTCATCATTAACCGAGCATAGGGTTCAAAAGAGTGTCGATCCTCAATGAACAAGTAGACATTAATCCCTTTTCTTTCATTGTTTAACCGACCCGATAAAGTGAAAAAGAAATAAAATCAAACAAAAAAATAAAAATAAAAATAAAAAAATATATATGTCAAGGATGGAGAAGTATGTAACTCAAACCATTGTTTAGACAAACATGATCTTGAAGTACCTAACTATTATCATAACTAATCATTCTCTTGGCACCATGAAGGATTAAGATAAATTAGCATCACTTGGTCTGTCTCAACTAATTCATCCGCAAGATGCATTAAATACAATCCTTGATTAAATTTCCTTGGTCTAGCAAATTTAAAACATGAAATTAATCAATAAATCCTTGGTCTGACAAACATCAATTAACCTTTAATTACTCAATCCTCAGCAATTAACCTCTTTGGTCTAGCAAGTTAATAGCCAATAAATATGAAATTAATCAATTGTAACCACAATTAACCTCTTTGGTCTAGCAAGTTAATGAAAAAAAAACCAATTAATCTCGTAATACGCCCAAGTAATTAAATACCAAAAAGAATAATCAATTAATCAAAAGATTAAATAACTCTAAAAATCATGAATATCTAAAACAATGTCGAATTACAATAAAACAATTAACACATCATTGTTCAAGAAAAAGAAAACAAAGTAAAAGAAAGCACTCATAAACAAGCCTCCTTCTTCTTCCTTTGAATACCTTCTTGCACAACCCTCCTTGAATTGAAGAATTCCTCCTTTGATTGAGTGATTTTCTATGATGATCAATGAATTCTCCCATTTTCCTTTGTATTTTCCATCTATGTATAGGCTTGGGAAGTGCTTAAACTCGTTGGTACAATGTTCTTGGCCGAGTAGAAGTTGGAAGATACTAAAACTTCATAGATTACCAAAAACCGCGTAGAAAAATCAAAGCACCGCCTTAACTTCAGGGCATAGCTGGCGCCGCCTTGGCTTTCGGAGCCGGTGCTAGTTGTGTTTTGGTTCTCCACTTGGTTCGTCGATTTTTTTTTGAATTTCACACAATGTATTCCAGAATACAGCTAGCGCCGCCTTGGAACTCGGAGCCGGCGCCGATTTCACTCTATTCCGCTTTGTTTTGCAATTTTTTGTCGCTTCGAAGTTCATGTCAATGGAGCATGGTCGGTGCCGATTCTAGGGCCTAGTCGGCGCTGCCTCTCCTCTGTTTTGTGATGTTCTTGCTTTGTTTTACCCCAAAAACCTGTAATAATGAACAAAATATCTTTCCAAGGGTAAAATCTCAAATATGAAGGAATATGACTAGTTATTGAACAAAATGTATCACAAAAGAACCTTAAATAACTAGAAAAAATATGACTAGTTTAGCCCCTATCAAGGGGTTAAGAAACCCGAAGAAGTTCCTGTTATGAATGAGTATTTAGATATTTTTCCAGTGGAATTGAAGGAATTACAACTGAAAAGAGAAGTAGAATTTTCTATTGAGTTAGTGACATTGGCATAACCAATTTCAAGAACTCCTTATTGAATGGCACCTATATAATTAGTGACATTGGTAGAACCAATTTCAAGAACTCCTTATTGAATGGCACCTATAGAATTGCAAGAGTTTAAGAAATAAGTACAGGAATTAATGGAGCAAGAATTCATTCGGCCTAGTACTTCACCTTGAGGAGTACCAATCTTATTTGTTAGAAAAAAAAAAAAAAGATGAGTCGCCACGGATGTATATAGATTTGTGAGGTTAAATGCTGTAACGGTAAAGAATAAATATCCATTACTCATGATTGATGAATTGTTTGATCGGTTATAAAGAGTAGGATGATTTTCAGAGTTAGACTTGAGGCAAGAATATTACTAAGTTCAGATTCAAGAAGAAAATATACTGAAAATTGCATTTAACACAATATGGACCTTTTCAGCTTGTAGTGAGGCCCTTTCAATGTCACTAATGACTGCTATTTCATAGATCTAATGCACTGGATATTTCAGCCCAGTTTTGTGGTTATATTCATAGATGATATTTTGGTATACTCCAAATATCCCCAAGAACATGAACAATAATCTTCAGAAAGTATTAGGAGAGTTAAGAGAGACCAAACTATATACAAAATTCAGTAAGTATAAGTCTTGGCTACAAGAAGTAGCATTTTTGGGACATGTGATATCCAAATAGCGTGTACAATAGATTCTGCAAAAGTCGAAGCAGTGACGAATTGGAAACATCTTGAGATTCTAAATACGATGTTTTCTAGGATTTGCAGGATATTATCGAAGATTTACTAAAAAAAAAAATTTAAGATAGCTTTACTTTAAGTCGACTCACCCAAAAGAAAGTTCCTTATGTTTGGACTGGGAAATGTGAGAAAAATTTCAGGAGTTGAGAAAAGGATTAAGCTCTGCTCTCGTTTTAACATTGCCAATAATGGACAAACCTTTTGAGGAGCACACAAATGTGTCAAAGGAAGAATTGAGAGGAGTATTGATGCAGGAGAGAAATGTGATAGCTTACATCTCTAGGAAATGAAAACCTCATGAGGAGAATTACATTACACATGATTTGGAGTTAGTTACTATTGTATTTTCCCTTAAGGAGTGGAGACATTATTTGTGCGGCGCTGAGTTAAAAATCTTGACCGACCATAAAAGTTTGAAGTATGTTTTTACTCAAAAGGATTTGAACATAAGGCAAAGTTGATGGATGGAATTTTTGGAAGGATTTTAATGTCCAATTAAATATCATCCTGGAAAAGTAAACACAGTAGTAAATGCCCTTAGTAGGAAGGCGAATTTATCAGCTCTTCGGACGTTACAAATTTCAGAATTAGAAGTATTTGCAGTAGATGGAGAAATAAGGATAAGTAATACTTCTATTCAACTTGCCTTCCTACAACAGTTGAAGAGAGAGTAAGATGAAGATGAAGAGTGCAAAAGGTAGTGCAAAAGAAGACGAATACAAGAGGAGATGAGTTCCAAAAGGACAATGATGGGATTAATTGCTACCAAGGTCGGTATTGTATTCTGAAACAATATGTGATGAGATAATATGTTTTAATGAAGGCACCTTGGAGTAAGTATATCGTCCATCTAGGAGCCGTAAAGATGTACCAGAACCTAAAATGACATTATTGTTGCATTAGTATGAAGAAGGACAATTCAGACCTTGTAACTCGATGTTTAATTTGTCAATAAAGGAAAGCAAATCAACAACGGCCTGGAGGGTTACAACCATTATCTACTCCATCTTGAAAATGGGGTGGAATTAATATAGACCTCATTACAGGATTACCTATGACAGTAGAGCGGTGAGATACTATTTGGTTGATAATGAATTGACTAACTAAGTCTGCTCATTTCATTCATATTAATTAACAGAATTCCCTAGAGAAGTTAAGTGAAATCTATATAGAGGAAGTAATCATACTGCATAAGTATCTTCCAGTCTTGTATTAGATCGAGATCTTAGATTTACCTCAAAATTTTGGACTAAGCTGTAGTAGAGGTATAAGACCACAATAAAGTTCAGCATATCAGCGCACCTACACACAGATTTACTGACAGAACGAGTGAATGAAATTTTGGAAGATATGTTCTGGGCTTGCGTTTTGAATTTTGGAGTTAAGTAGATTGATAATTTAGCATATGCAGAATTCATATACAATAATAGTTATCAATCAACAATTGGAATGATCCCATTTGAAGCTCTTTATAGAAGGAAATGAAGTCCAAAAAGAAGAATGGGTGAACAGGATGCTTTGGGTCTTGAAAAAGTTCAACATGCTGTGAAGATGATTAACATCAAGTTGGAGGCAGTTCAGAGTAGATAAAAAAGTCATACGAATCAACGTAAGAGATATTTGGAATTTGCAAAATGAGATCATGTATTCTTGAAATTGACTCCACAGAGACAATTGGGAATCAAATGACAAGAAAAGAAATTGGCATTTAGGTACGTTGGACCATTCCCTATTGTCGAGAGGATTGGGAAGGTGACCTATCAATTAGAGTTACCAGTAGAGTTTCAAAGTATTCCCGATGTGTTTCATGTTGCCCAACTTCAGAAATATGCAACTGATCCCGCATATATTTTGAATGAAGAGCTTGCTAAGATAACTCTAAGCTTAAAGTATGAGGAAAAGTGTATTAAGATCTTAGAGTATACTGAAAAGGGGGTGCGGAATAAAGAATATTTCACTTATAAAAATGTTGTGGAATCATCATCCAGTGCGAGATGCAACTTAGAAAACAGAAGCGAGGATATTGAAAAGTATCCAGATTTATTCCAAGTGTAAGCCAATTTCGAGGACGGAATTTTTTGTAAGGAACGAAGGATGTAACATCCCACCTTTTTATTTTCGATTGTCTACTATTGGTAATAGGATGATAATTTGTACCGATGTCCAGAATAAAAGTTGATTGGTGTAATGAGGCAAATATTTTGGTGGAATAAATTTTGTCGACTTGGATGTAATTATTAGATTTGTTCTACCTGTACCCTAAATTTTTAAAAGGCTATCATTATTAACAAAATAAAAATTTTAGATTACTCTAACAAGAGAAATTGGTCAGTGCGATGAGACGTACATTTTGATGTGAATTATGCTACACGGGGTATCGAGGGCATTTTCGTCATTTTAACCGCCCGCGACTTTGACCGCAAATTTGATCAAGTAGAGAAGGAATTGAATAATTTAAATATTACCAATGGATTCAGTGAAATTTTTAGAGTTGAATGGTGAAGTAAAATATTTTTCCATTCCAGACTCGATTTTGGCCATTTATGAGAAAAATTAAAAATGCGGGTAAAACTTGGACGTGTGGCACTATGTGATTGGTGGATAAGGACATGTGTCACATTGTGAGATGTTGTATGAGATTTCATACAAGATAAACATTATCAAATAAGTTTTACAAAATAAAAAAAAATTGGTAGACAAATGAAATTGCGACACGTGGAGGATAGCCCACAATTTATGACCAAATGGTCACCAATTTAGACCAAGAATGGTGGTTAAGGAGCTGAAAAATAGCCAGATTTCATGCATAAGGAGTAGGGAAAAAAGAAAGAAAGAAAAGGAAAGAAAATCTAGAGAAAAATAGGGAGAAAAAAAAAAACAGGAGAGAGAGAGAAAGATGTGTGCGTGTTCTTAGAGCAACATCAAGCCAAGAGATCCCACATACAAGGTAAAAGTCTATGCTTCAAGAATTAAAGTCATAGATCTCATTACGGTGATTATATTGATATGAATTTTAACATGAAAACATGATATTCATGTCTTGATTTTGGATCAAAGCTAGGGTTTGTGAACTTTTGCTTATGAACCTTGTATATGCTTATATAAGTGCCGGCTGCCTAAGGGTTTTTGAATGAGGTTTTGTGTGAAAAAGAACTGAATAATTATGGTGGCTTAAAGGGTTGTTTCCGGTTGAGGAGATGATGATCAAAGTAGAGTAAAAATGAAATTTACTTAGTTGAAAAATGGATTACACTAGCCTTTGATTAGAAAAGATGAATTTGTGTTGAATAAGTGTAATTCTTGTGAGCTACTGGAATATGGAAATCACAAATTTAAAGATGATTTGAAGGAATATTGAAAGAATTAATGGTTCCAAGATGTTAAGGACTAAAGAAGAACAAAAGAAACATGAATACTGGAATTGAGGTAAAATAATTGGGGCTGTTTTTATCCTTTATTATATTATAGGAATCAGAACTCTGAAAAGGCCAATGTAAAATTAAAGTTAACAGTCTTACGGTTGTTTTGGTATATCATAGAGCCAAATCCGAGTTGTGGATAGAAAGTTATGTGCAAAACAAAATCATATGTCAAGTAGTGAAATTCCAGAAAAATAAGTACAAAAATGGATGAACTTAAGGAAATATGAAGTGAATCCCTTCTTTATGAAGGGAGGAAGGATGATGGAAAATGAAATGGAAGAATTGATCAAACGACGAAAAAACAACGTGAACAAAAATTGAACGTTTTCCTTAACCGTTGGCTAAGCGTCGGCCCCGTCAGCTAAACGTCGGTTAACCATCAGGCACATTGGCTAGATGTCGGCTACCCGTTAGGCACGACGATTGAACGTCAACTAATCGTCGGCTATTTTTCAGCCGAACATGATTTGACCCGAAAATAATGTTTAGTGTAGGTTTGTCGGTAAATGGCTAATGGAACGTTGAAAACGGTGAAAACGATGGTTGAACGACCGTAAACGAAAAAAGTTTAGTTAGGACACGAGGTGAGTCCCTTTGATTCCTAAAATCTTTTGAAAGCTAGTGTGCTTCACTTTTCTATGAAATGTTATGTTTTATACCATTTTGGAAATCCTTGAATACATTTAAGGTTTATCTGAGTAAAAATTATTTTATGCCATTTTAGGCTCGATTGAACATCATAATTGGCTTGGAAACATTACTAGATGATTAAAGCATGAATTTTGTGAATTTAGTCCTTTTTGGATCTAATATTTGGGATTTTTAGAAAATGGTAAATTTTGGAATCGGGTATTCATAAATTGACTGGAATGCCCTTATCGGAACATTTTATGAAAATATGTTTGGAAACTTTGAATTTAATCCTCTTTTGGGATTAGAATTATAGATTTCTTTAAATGAGTTCCTTTTGAAATTGGGTATTTAGAAAATTATCCAAATGTCTTTGTTGGAATGTTTATGAAAACTTTTGGAATCAGATATATGATAAATGACCGAAATACCCTTATTGGAACTTTTGTGAATACTTTTCAAATCGGATAAGGGTAAAATGACCCGAGTACCCTCAAAAAGTCTTTGGAATTGGGTATGGGTAAAATGACCTGAATACCCTTGTAAATGACTTTTGTGATCCAGTACGGGAAAAATAATCCGGATACTCTTGAAAACATGTTTTGATGTATGAACGGAACTCTTTATCCTATTTCACCGATTTTAAAAATGATCTCTTGTGATGAGATTGACTTTTGAAAAACGACCTTTTGATCCCTGAAATTGTTTTATTGGCCAAGTGTGCCATGGAATGAATTGGTTGGCTCTGCGGAGCCTTTGTGAATAATGATCTGACTTGTGAGTCAATGTGATCAAATTCTGGAAAGTGTAATTTTGTCCAAAAAAAATTTTGATTTGAAAATCCTGTGGGACCAGATAACCTTCTGGCCTGATCAGTCAGACAGGGTTGGTATTGTCAACGCTGAGTACTCAACAAGGACTTTGATCTTTGTACTAGCCTACAAAAATCAAAGTCCTAAATCAAAGTCCTAATGATTGGTCATTATCATAACGACCTAAGGATTAGTCATTATCATAACTAATCATTCTCTTGGCATCATGAAGAATTAAAATAGATTCACTTCTTTTCCAATCCATGAATCCCTATTTTCTAGATAATTTAGCATCATATTCCTGTCTCAACCAGTCTTACCCAAAAGATGCATTAAAAATAATCATTTGATTAAATTTCCATTCCTGGCAAACTTAAAACATGGCATTAACCAATGAATCCATTCCTGACAGACATTAATTAATCTTTAATTACCTTGTTCTAGCAATTAACCCCTTTTCCAAGAGAGTTAAAAGACAACAAATATGAAATCAATGAATTGAAACCACCATCAACCCCTTTTCCAAGCAAGTTAATGGAAAGAAACAACCAAATAACTTCGTAATAGGCACAAGTAGTTAAATACTAAGAAAAACAATCAATTAATCAAAAGATCAAATAACTCTAAAAATCATGAATATCTAAACAATGTCAAATTATAATAAAACAATTAACATATCATTGTCAAGAAAAAGAAAACAAAGTAAAAGAAAGCACTCATTAACAAGCCTCCTTCTTCTTCCTTTGAAGACCTTCTTGCACAACCCTCCTTGAATTGAAGAATTCTTCCTTTTGATTGAGTGATTTTCTGTGATGATCAATGAATTCTCTCATTTTCCTTTGTGTTTTCCATCTATTTATAGGCTTGGGAAGTGCCTAAACTCGTTGGTATAATTTTTTTGGCCGAGTAGAAGATAGAAGATACTAAAACTCCACATATTATCAAAAACTGCGTAGAAAAATCACAATCCCACCTTTTCCTCAGAGCACAGTTGGTGCCGCCTTGGCTCTCGGAGCCGATGCCGGTTGTGTTCTAGTTCTCCACTTGTTCGTTGATTTTTTTTCGATTTTCGCACAATGTATTCTAGAATGTAGCCGGCACCGCCTTGGCTACTGGAGCCGGTGCTGGTTCCACTCTGTTCCGCTCTCTTTTGACAATTTTTTATCGCTTCGAAGTTCGTGTCAACAGTGCATGGCTGGCGCCGATTCCAGTGCCCTAGCCAGCACTGCCTCTCTTTTGTTTTGCGATGTTTTTGCTTTATTTTATCCCAAAAAGCTGTAATAATGAACAAAATACCTTTCCAAGGGTAAAATCTCAAATATGAAGGAATATGACTAGTTATTGAACAAAACGTATTACAAAAGAACCTTAAATAACTAGGAAAAATATGATTAATTTAGCCCCTATCATATTCCCTCACACTTAGCTCTTTGCTTGTCCTCAAGCAAATCAAAGACAAGTAGGAAAACACAAGGTTTCATTAATCACTCCATTAATTTCAAAATAATATCCTTAACACTTTCTTCATTCAAGAACATAAAACACATACTAATACATCTTTCACAACAAATGCAAGACTTGTATAGTGAATAACGACTTAGTAGAACTATCTTAATACTTCACAATATTCTCAAGCCATTGGAAAGAATTTAGCTAAAAAAGAATATACATTCTATAAGCTTACTTTTTATACACTCTCTCCACTAATCTGAGACATATCATGATTTTACTTAGGTCAAGTAGGACTTTTCAGCTTGTAATGTAAGGCTAAAGGCTTGTAATGTAGCTTGTCAAACGAAGGATATAGGAAAATCAAATAGCAAAGAAGCTGAGAGTTCGCAAGAAAAGGATAAACAAAATGAATCAATAATTTCCCACTCTTCTTGCTCTCCTATTCCAAAAATTAATCAAACCATAACCTTATTTAGAAATTACAACTCCACTCAAGCAAATCCTGCATTTTTTTTCTCTTTCTTTTCTTCTTCTCATCTTTTTACTTTCTTCATCAACTCTTCCCTATTTTTCACAAGATAACTCATATTTTTCTGCAATGGTGTCAAAGATTTAACATGAACTCAACTTTTACAGCTCAATCACCATTCCTCTTGCGATCTTTCTTTTCTTTCTCTCTCAATTTCCTTTTTCCTTCACTCCTTTTTTGTTTTTACTGTTGTTGTTCTTTTCTTTCTCACTTTCTTTTTTCATTCTTTCTATCAGCTTTTGGTCTTCTTTTCTTATTTTCAATTCCTCTTTTCTCTTTCTTTTCTTTTTCTTGCTCAACACAGCTATTGATACATGATTGAAAGTAACGAGTCATGATCTTTCTCCAAGTATTCTTCCTCAACATTCTCCTACATATGCTTTCATCCATCAAAAGCATAAAGATTTGGAAAATTATTCAAACTCTCAAAAACAAGTAATGGTCAAAGTATGATAACGGGTTTTAAAAAAAGAAATCAACAATTTAGGCTCAAAGTAGGCACTAGGGATAATATAACAATAGGTAGGCTTGAAAAGCTCAAACTATCCAAAGAAGGCCTATTACCGTCATCTCTAAGTTAAATCATGACTGTCTTTCTTATTTCGCCTCGAGAGATATTTAAGTAAGTTCTAGAATGCTCCATGAATTTTAGTAGAAAAATAGGTTTAAGAACAATACAAAGCATTTGATCAAGAACTACTTCGTCCAAGTGCGTACAAAACGTCATGCATAAGCCATAAATGATCTAGAACATCTACTCTATAGTCCATCATAAATACATGCATTAAAAATACAGCTTGAAATCTCAAAGAAAATCTGAAAAATTTTAAAAAATTTTCACTTAAAATGTTTTCTCCTAAAAAGGCTGAGGTATATGCATAGAAGAATTGTCAATCAAATCACTCCCCCACACTTAAACTGGACATTGTCCTCAATGGCCAAATAAATATAACAAGGAATAAATAATGCCATGGGACCAAAAATATAAAAAGGAGAACAGATAAGAAAAATAAACTTCCATTCATTATGCATTGTGCTGTACAATATTTGAATGCTTGAAGAACGAGGCATTGGCAAAGTACCTAAAAAGAAAATTACAAAAGAGCACACCAAAGCATAAAAACTAGAAAAGAAAAATAAATCAAAAACAAAAGAAAGAAAAGAGAATAGTACAGAAAGAGGAAGAAATCAAAAACTACGAAAAAGAAAAAACATTAAAAGAGAAAGGAAAAATAAGAGTGATCGAGAAAATGTAGACAATCATCATTAGTCCTCCTCCTCCTCGTCATCTTTATCATCAACAGCCTGTGTCGAGATTCCTGCACCACCTTGTTGGCCGGAAGATTGCTGCCTCAACTCTGCCAATTGTTGCTCCATAATAGCTTGCCGTCTTGCCATGTCATCCATAGTACCCTACAAGCGTAGGAGCATCTCCATTTGCTGGTCGAATCGCCCTAGCATGGTAGTCTCAAAGTCAGTCCAGGGTTGGGACTGAGAACTACTAGCTCGTGCACGTGCCGGTGGTGGTGGGTGCTTCTCCTCCATAGTGGGTGGCCTAACCTGACCGGGATGTCTGACCTCGAAGGGAATTAACCACCTCTTCAACTCCTAGCTGTACATAGTTTGCTCCATCACCACATCGTGCTCAGTGGTAGCCTCCATCAGTTCTCCCTTAAAACTAACACCAAAGTCGTTCAGAATTCTCATTATAACCAAGGGAAAAACGAAGGCTTTTGTAGAAAGACGATGATGAACAACATTTCTAATGGATTGGATGATCAAAGGTGCAAGAGGGATAGGTAGTATGTTCATCATCCGATGCAAAATATAAGTGTCAATAAGTCAAGTCTCATTAAAACCACTAGCACGCGGTACAACATTGAACCTAAACATATGGACTAGAGCTCTAAAGTTGGCAGCAAGATCATTGTTTGAATAGAAACTATTAGCTTGAAAGGGATTATACTTTTACAACCCTAGTGTGGCTCTAGTCCCCCTAGCATTCCAATTCGGGTCAGAAAGAATTTTTTGATTATTCATGTCTATCCCTTGCCGAGAATCATCGTCAAACACCTAGAGGAGGTTAGCTAATTGATTTTAGGTGATGACAATGGGGATTCCTTTCACTCTCGTTTCAATATGGGGAAGGTATTTATTGCCCTTATCAACCATATTAGCATAAAATTCCTTGATGAGCACTAGACATTACTTCCCTTTCAGTTGTACTATCAAATCCCATCCTAGCCTTCTAAACATCATTCCCAATTTGAGTGCACGATCTAGGGTAGGCATAAAAGTACACTCGACGATGATTTTATTGGATGCTCTTCTATTGTACCATTCTTCACAAGATGCATCTATAAACTCAGTAGGTCTAAGAAACAAAGGATCGACAGATCAAGGGGTTGAGAAAGAAGAAGCCCTTGCCCTTTTAGAAGACTGACCCTGTGCTCTAGACATGGTATCAAGTAAGGAGTGGTGAAAATAGGAAGAGAGAACAATTGAGCTCAAAGACTTCAAACGGGGTGTAACTACCCTTTACAAATACACTCCTCAAATCTCACGCAACCCTCAACCAATCTCACAATCCCCAAAACCCAAACTCCTTCAATATATATTACACTCCAACCAACAATCAATTCAATAACCTCCAATCAATTCAACACAACTGGTAACAATATATGTAAAGTTCACTGTAAAACATAAACGTGTTGAATATCCTCAATGCATGCAAGTAGACATGATCATGTGAATGAGGGCATCATCATGGCATTACGTGAAAGACAATGCAAGTTCCATATATAGCCCATATTCAACTATCACAAATAGCCAAATTCCACCCTAAGCTATATGCATGAAGCCCCTAATGATCATATGCATGAATCAAGTATCAAAGAATCATTAACTTATAATCTAATCCAACTCATAAAGCTCAATGAGTAATGCATAATTCAAGATAGCATACACAATCCCAATTTTCGGCCAAAATTGTCCCTAAAATTAGAAAAAGTCATCTACACCATTTTAACCGCGGGAATTGAATAAAAATCATACCTTAGTGCTAGTGTATGCATGGGCAAGTAAAAGATGTAAGCTTTTTGCAGAAATCTAAGCTCATTGCTTGTGGATTGAATATGATGTTGTTGTGAAAAATGAAAGATTTTGAGATTTTTTATCCGTAGGATCAATAAAAGAGAAGTAGATAGATGTTATAGAAGTGTTTAGAAGGTGAAAAATCAAATTTTGGGAAGTGAGGGATGTGAAGCCAGCGCGGGTTAGAGAGAATTTGAGAGGGAGTTTGGAGATTTTGAAGAAAAAGTGGCCAAAATGGCCTATAAGTTGCGCCTTACCTGACAAGAACCGATGCCAGTTCTAGCCATAGCCGGCGCTGGTTTCATTTTGTCCGGTTCTCCAATTTTTTTTTTTCAAAAAAAAATGAGAAACATACAATAATGATGAACAATGCATTGTAATTCATGAAAAATAATCAAAACGACAAGAGAAAAAATTGTCTCAATCACAAAACTGAAAGTAAAGTAAACGAAAAAAATGGCATCAATGCTTTCCACGACTTGGAGCCCGTGGATTTTCCTCTGTGTTTCCTGGCAATGTCCCAGCTTGACGATCTCCCAGGAGTTTAGCTAGTTGACCAATTTGGTTCTCCAAGTTGAGCATAGAGGCCTCTAGGTTCTTTGTTGTCACATCGACCCCTTGGAACTTAGTCTTTGTGGTACTTACCAATTAGCCAATCAACTCTTCCAATGGTGGCTTTGAAGGTGCTGTAGTATTGGTCATGGGGTTTTGGTTGATTTGATTGCCTCTAAAATTGAAAGAACCTTGCCTAGGTTGATTTCCATTACTTCAAGAGAAATTAGGGTGATTTCTCCAACCAGGATTAAAGGTAGAGTTGTAAGGATTGTTACCTGGCCGGACATTACCTGCAAAAGCTGCTTGTTCCGAAGTTTCTTGGAGTGACCCCATATTTTGGCATTCATGATTGAGGTGTCACTCTCCACAGAAATCACAACTTACGTTTAAAATCTGGCCTTGAGGCATCACCATCTGTTCCATCTTTTGAGTTAAGGCGTCCATCTTAGCTATAATGTTGCCATAGCATCCACTTTGTGTACTCCTTGCACACGAGCTCTAGACCTTATACTTCCCCAAGAATAGTTATTAGTAGCTAAATTTTCAATGAGCTCAAATACCTGTTCCAGGATCTTATGATTGATGGAACCCCTACAGAAGAGTCCACCACTTGACGTGTCGCAAACATGAAGCCATTAAAAAAAAATAAGCATCTGCATTCCTAGCTTAAATCCGTGGTGTCGACATTTTCTTAGCATCTCTTTAAATCTCTCCCAACTTTCATATAAGGGCTTAGCATCTAAATGTTGGAAGGCAAATATTTCGTTCCTAAGTTTGGATGTCCTAGTTGGTTGAAAATATTTAGCCAGAAATTTTTCAGCCAGGGCATTCCAAGTAGTGATGGAACTGGTAGGTAAAGACTTTAACCAAGATTTAGCTCTATCCCTCAAAGAAAAAGGAAAAAGTCTTAACTTTATGGCATCCTCCAAAACACCATTCATCTTAAAAGTATCACAAATCTCAAGGAAACTAGCTAAATGAGCATTGGGATCTTCTTCAAGTAGCCCATCGAATTGAACCATTTGGATAATGTTGGGCTTTATTTCAAAGTTATTTGCATCCACCCTAGGCCTAGTAATACTCGAGCCTGTGCCCGAGATTACAGGTTTCACAAATTCGTCAATAACCCTCATATGTCCAGCATTGTTGTTTTAAGCACCATCCATTTCGACGATTAAGCTCCTTTGGATTGTCCGGCAGATCTTTGATAATATCCTTTCGATTTCAGGGTCAAAATCGACTATCTCGCCTTCGGATTTTCGGGTCATGTACCAAGGAAACAAGAAACAAGTTAGATACAGAATTAATGATTAAAAAAAATTTAGAAGAATACAAAGTTAGTTAGTAGAACATAGTCAAAGTTAGTAGGTTAGGTTACAAGGGTATACACACATACACAAAATACAAAAGCTAGCACCTTTTTGCGGAAAGAACAATTGTACATATTTACATATTTGCATATTTACATGGTTAAATCAACAAAATCTAAGCTTTTATGCCATTGTTCCCTGGCAACGGCACCAAAAACTTAATGCGTATAGATTTGGGTATAAAAATCATATAAAAACTAAGAACATTCCTAATCAAGTTTAAATTAAAATGTTAAATCCAAATTACACATATGAGCAAGCTTACTCATCATTAACATAGCATAGGGTTCAAACGAGTGTCGATCTTCAAGGAACAAATATACATTAATCCCTTTTCTTTCATTGTTTAACTGACTCAATAAAGTGAAAAAGAAATAAAATAAAATAAAATAAAAATATATACATGTCAAGGATGGAAAAATATGTAACTCAAACTATTGTTTCGACAAACATGATCTTAAAGTACCTAATTATTAGCATAACTAATCATTCTCTTGGCATCATAAAGGATTAAAGTAGACTCACTTCTTTTCTAATCCATGAATCCCTGTCTTCTAGATAACTTAGCAACACATTCCTGTCTCAACCATCTTACCCAAAAGATACATTAAACACAATCCTTTGATTAAATTTCCATTCCTGGGAAACTTAAAACATGAAATTAATCAATGAATCCATTCCTGACAGACATCAATTAACTTTTAATTACCATGTTCTTAGTAATTAACCCATTTTCCAAACGAGTTAAACGACAACAAATATGAAATCAATGAATTAAAACCACTATCAACCCCTTTTGCAAGCAAGTTAATGGAAAGAAACAACCAAATAACCTCGTAATAGGCACAAGTAGTTAAATACTAAGAAAAATAATCAATTAATCGAAAGATCAAATAACTCTAAAAATCATGAATATCTAAACAATGTTAAATTATAATAAAACAATTAACATATCATTGTCAAGAAAAAGAAAACAAAGTAAAAGAAAGCACTCATAGACAAGCCTCCTACTTCTTCCTTCGAAGACCTTCTTGCACAACCCTCCTTGAATTGAAGAATCCTTCCTTTTGATTGAATGATTTTCTGTGATGATCAATGAATTTTCTCATTTTCCTTTGTGTTTTTCATCTATTTATATGCTTGGGAAGTGCCTAAACTCGTCGGTATAATGTTCTTGTCCGAGTAGAAGTTAGAAGATACCAAAACTCCACATGTTATCAAAAACTACGTAGAAAAATCACAATCCCAGCTCTCCTTCAGAGCACAGATGGCGCCGACTTGGCTCTCGGAGCCAGCGCCAGTTATGTTCTGGTTCTCCACTCATTTGTTGATTTTTTTTTCCGAATTCTACACAATGTATTCCAGAATGCAGCCAGCGCTGCCTTGGCTACTAGAGCTGGCGCTCGTTCCACTCTATTCCGCTTTATTTTGATAATTTTTTGTCAGTTCGAAGTTCGTGTCAATAGTGCATGGTCGACGCCAGTTCCAGTACCCTATCTGGCGCCACCTCTCTTTTGTTTTTTGACGTTTTTGCTTCTTTTTACACCAAAAATTTGTAATAATGAACAAAATACCTTTCCAAGGGTAAAATCTCAAATATAAAAGAATATGACTAGTTATTGAACAAAACGTATCACAAAAGAATCTCAAATAACAATGAAAAATATGACTAATTTAGCCCTTATCAGTGGAAAACAAGATATAAATAGATCAAAGATAAAAAAATTTTACCTTTGTTTGATTGTCCAAAGAACAAAATTTTCTTCTTCAAGTCGATGCGCGATCTAGCAATCCTCTTGATCCAATTTCACGAGAGTTGAACGTCTAACCACTATGATCACAGTGTGTGATTATCTCTAATAGTAATCCACACAGAGGAACACTCAAGCACCAAAATTTCCTGTGCTAGCAGAAAAAGATGGCAGCAAGGGTTGTTACATAAGAACAATAGAGAGAGAGAGAGAGAGAGAGAGAAAGGAGAGAAGAATTTTCTATGTTGGGTTTTTGGTGTCACGCCTTAGCTAGGGTTTTCATGTGTTTCATCTATATGTTACACAAAAATCCCCTACCAAAACTGAGAATTCTAATCCTATTAGAATTCCCTAATTGTAATTGGAAACATTAAATTCTCACAATTACAATTTGGACCATAAATTATAACTAATTATAATTTATCCATAACAATTTATCTTTCTCTCAATTAACCCAATTATGTTATCCAATAACATCTTGAGTATATAATCCTCTATTGTGTGTGACCTATTAGGTTTTTCAGTCAATTGGTAGAGAACATGAATTAATCCAAACGTCTTTGAGATTAATAATTCATAATTAATTAGAATTAATCCTATTAATTCTAATCAGGATTAGATTATTAATTCATCAATTAATAAACCTATATTCCCAGATCATAAGCGGTATCTAGCAACACATCATGACCACCAAAGAGTCCAGGAAGTTAAGTTACTTGACATGAAACCTTCAATAACAAACTTCAGTGCAATTAACTCCTTTCACCATACAATATATCATTCGGTTTAGAATACGGAATTAGTGCCAACTCACTCCAAAATTAATTCTGGCCCAAATACGATAGTACTTGTACCAGGAATCTACTACTCTATATGTGTATCAATTGAAACTGTTTCCAATACACAATCGCCTTGGTCAAGGACTTCTCGAGTAGTAATTCCTACAAGTGGCCGTAAGATATTTGCCCCTACTATTAGGAGTGGTGAATCCTTTATTGACCCTCTCAACTACTTTCGTTTACCTTACAATGTACCCAATATCCATCCCATAGGTAGCCCTCAATTGAGCTCCGAAGATTGGAATCAAAGTACAATGCTCTACAAATAAAGTACCTTGGAGATTTCAAGTCTAAGGATACTTGCACGTTTGCTAGATTAAGAATATATCACTGGCACTAAATAGTTATCCATGTGATTATTTCAAAGTTAGGTCATCCAATGAACTTGTTCCATTAACAAGCATCCATGTGTTAATTTTGAGTATCTTAATACTCACGGATATGAGAACCTCCGATTGATCAAATCAGGAAGTCTAACATATGCAAGTCTTAACGCATTAATGATGTCCTGTCTCATTAATACTACGACTAGGGACTATTTAAGTACTAACATTAAACAGTATAGTAGGAATCTCATATCATGATCTCTATCATGATTTCCTTAACACAGTGTTGTACTATGGACTTTATTAAACAGTTATATTACTTAAAAGTAAATAAAAGAAACTGTAAGATAAATAATGCCTTTTATTAAAATAAAATGTGTCATATACAATGTCCAAGTGATTGCCTCTTGGGTACAACACTGACAAACTCCCACTTGCACTAGAGCTAATTATTCATGTATCTAATACCAAATGACTCAACATGACAATCATGTTTCTTTTGGGATAGTGCTTTAGTAAGCGGGTCAGCTATGTTCTCATTCATGGGAACTCGCTCTATCTTTATTTCTTTAGCTGCTTCAAAAGCAGCCATGTACTCAATTTCTATCATAGAGTCGGCAATAGTCTCTTGTTTGGAACCTTTCCAATTTATTGTCCCTCTGCATAATGTAAACACGTAGCCGGATTTTGATTTGAAATCATCTTTGTCAAATTGAAAACTGGCATCAGTATACCCGTTTATTTTCAAATCACCTTCTCCATATATTAAGAACATATCCTTAGTCCTTCGTAAGTACTTAAGGATGTTCTTTATAGCCGCCCAATGACCCTCACCAGGGTCAGATTGGTATTTGTTTGTTAAACTGAGAGCACAAGATATATCGGGCCTAGTACATGTCATAGCATCATGATAGATCCAACTACCGAAGCATATGGAATCTTACTCATGTGATCCTTTTCAACTTGTGTCTTGAGAGTCATCGACTTCGAAAGGCTTACACTGTGAAACCCTAGTCGAAACCAACCTTAGAGTAAGGGGGTTGGGATGCATAGCATATTTATTTTCATGTTTAAATATATTTTTATATGATTTTATGTGCTATACATTTGTGTTTTATAGTTTCGAGGGCTTAATTATGTTTATTGACTAAGAATGGCAAAATGGTAATTTTTGCTTGAGGTGAAAATAGGGAGATAGCTTGAGGATTAAATAGGAAAAATATTTTGGAGAGAAAATAAGAATAAGAGTTGTTGTGGTTTAGTGGTTAGAGCTTTAGAATTAATTCTGGAGGTCTTGGGTTCAAATTCCATCATTGGAGCTTTAGCATGATTAAATTTTATTTTTTGTTTGGGAAGGTTGTATTTTTGGTCTTCTGTGCTTTAGAGAAGAGTAGATGTGTTGTCCTAGGGGAGACATGATAGGAGTATCCTAATGCTATTCTTATGCCCTACAAAAATTTTCAAGGGAATTCATACCCTTCTTGATCCTTAGTTTTTCCTACTTCTGAATTCATTAGGTTGGTCAATTTGTTCTAGCCAATTTCATTCCAGAAAATTTCAGTAAAGTGCTGTGGCTTTGAAGGTTCAAAAATGTCAAAGTGGAAGACATCTTATGGACCGAAAATAGGTAGGAGTTGGGGAAGGTTCCCAAGAGATTAAACTCCATGGTTGAACCTTCAAAACCCCACTCTAGCTATGTTCATTTTCTTCATGAAGTAATCTGGAATTTTTCCAGCTTCTTGTGCATTCAATATGTCAAAATTTTCAGCCATCATTCCCTCCCAAATGCTACTAGAAAAATAGCCCTCTTAACCAGCTTGAAATTGGAAATTTTATGGCCAAATTCGGACCGCACAAATGCTGTGCAAACTAGAAAATTTTTTGGGCAAATTCGCAGATTAGGTGAGCTTGAACCCAGCTGTTTTCTTCCAGTTTTTCACTAGCACCTTAGCCACGTTTTTCCTCCATAAAGAAGGCTAGAAACCAGCCTTGAAAGACCTCTAAATGTGTTAGGGATATGCCCTAGAGTCAATTTGTACTTATACTATTGTCATTATGTTTTATATAATAATATGAGGTTTTTCTTTCCATGAATAGTGCATTTTATTTTTTGGTCATCAAGTACGTGACTTGATAGTAAAACCCTACAATGAATACAATGACTATTCTAAAACTGACCCTGATCGATTATTATTATTAGAACAATAATAAATTAAGATTAGTATGTTTGTGACTTGATGACTATGTTTTACTGGTCATGGATATTTGTGATATCGAGTCAAAGCATAAATAAATGTTAAAGACCATTGTATTAGACATGACCCCACTGCGAGAGTACTTTATGGAACATGTCATAAGTACATTCTAGCCATAATGATATTAAAAGTCCTTCGACCAAAATTCATCATAGTTTCCTACTTGATAAATTCTATATTTTGACGTTGTCTAAAGTTGTCTTTAATCAGATAATAAATTAGACTACTGTTGGATATAGAATAAATCAATGAGAGGAATATGAATGATAGTGAAGGAATTTGTCCCTCTCAATTATGGGAGAGATATCCATGGGCCCCTTGATAAGTTATACTGTTAAAATGCACGGCCATGCTCGAATATATCAATCTAAGATATTGATATCATTTGTTTGAACAGTTTACTATGAAACCAAGAAATAATTGATTAAGCTTAATAAGGATGACATGCTCCGTGCCTTATGCTTAATCTGGATATCGTGTGACAAAAGGAATAAATATAAAATTATGGTTTGGTTCAAAGAGATCATCGATCTTCATTTAACCTGGATAGTTATAATGTTTTGCTAGAAACCGCTTATAACTTGTGCACCATTTAAATATGATTTGGGCACACTGCCAGTGTTAAATGAACCTATAGGTTCACACAATAAGCGAACTTGTTAGGTTATTTTTCTGGTAACTAGATTTGATGAATTTGGAAATATGTTTAAGTTAATCGAACTTAGAAAATTTACCAGATACAATAAATTTGGATATATGTCCACATTCGATGTATATGGATAATGTCCAGATTGTAAGAATCTAACTCAATAAATTAATTGTTTAAATAACTGAGATAATGGCAGAATCTTATCATATCCGTTTTAATTTAATTTGAATTTAGGGTTGGACTCTAAGAGCTTCGGGGGTTTTTAAGAAAACCCTAGCCGTCTTTTCAAGAGTCTAATTCTGTTGAGAACACTCGTGCCATTCTCTACCAGAAAAAAAAAAAAACCCTTTCAAACTCTAGGCGCTAGCACTCCCCGGGTGATGAGTGAGTTCGCGGTGTGTATTCGATAGAGGACATTCGCGCACTGCAGCGTCTGGTAATCATTCGAGTTGCACGTGCAGTAGCACCATCGGAATCGAAGGATATCGATTTCACCAACCAGAGGTAATTCTGCAAACCTACGATCTTCTTAATCGTTTACTTAAATCCTCGGAAGGGATTCGTGGATGTTTTCTGCGTTTAGGAGTCCACGAATCCTAACAGAATGCCCCTTCAAATCCTCTGCAAACTGATTGGAAAATGGCAGCAAAGGCTGCCCAGAAAATTCCAGCAACTTGCAAAATCCTATACAGAATTTTTCCAGCTTTGTTTCCATTTTCAGCCCTGACCAAAATTCCCTCATTTTTCTGTACAAACTTCTCTTGAACAGCTATGAACTGAGCTCTATCATCTTCCCCAACTTTCTGCTTGAAAAACCAGCCATGGCTGCCCCTAAAATATCTCCAACAATTACTCCAATCAAGCCATTGATTGAAGACCAAAATTTCAGTAAATATGTTTAGTAAACTTTCATAAAACATCCCTTAAACAACCAGACCTTCCTTTACCATTGTACTCCCTCTTTTCAGCCACCATTAAGCTTCTTCAAATAGCTTTCATTCCAGCAGAATCCCTAGCCAACAGTCGGCCATTACAACTTCCAAAAAGCACTCCATTGATCAAAGATCTTCTTGCCATATTTTGTTTCCAAATTTGATCTCCTAAAATATTCTTTAAGGATTTCAAACAACCAACCTTTCCTTTTTCTATGAAACCAAAAATTCAATTTCCAAAACCCCTCAAACAATTTGCCCACTCCAATCTCACAGAATTTCGGCCAGCTTCAATCAAATTCTCTTCATTCTCTTCAACCTTCAAGAACACCTACTCACTTTCTCTCGCCTAAGGCCACCAAAACCACTTCAATCTTCTTCAAAAAAATTTCAGATTTCACCTACTCATTTCTATGAATCCATTCATACCACTTTTAACATCAAACTCCAAAATCCAACTCTCTCTCTTGGATCAAAAACCAGTATTTTTGTGAAGGCTCAAGAACACCTTCAAGGTAAGCTTGTTTAATCAACTTCATATTCACTAATCTTCAACCTCTAATGAATATATATGTGTAAAATCATACTAATAGACTCTCTTCTTCTCTTTTCTCTCTTTCTCTCTCTCTCTCTTGGCTGTATGCTCTCTCTCTCTCTTGACCGAATGATTCCTTCAACAATGGCTATGTTTTCTTCATCTCTCTTAGACGGATCTAGTCTCTTAGGAGTTGAGATCCATTCGAAACTTCTCCAAGGTACTCATCAAACAAGTAAGCCTCTTCAACCCTCTCTTTAAATTCTAGATTTATGTCTCTAGGATGATATTGGAAGGAGATGAACCATGATTAGGATTTGAGCATGTATTGTTGTGATGAGTTGAGATTGAAGCATGAATAAATGTGTGTATATGATGGAGATGGGATTGATGCATGAGTTAATTGTCTTGGTTGATTGTATAGTATTTTTAGGGTTTAATGCATGTCTCCATGTCGTGAGTGGTATATATGATCAAGCATGTTAGAGATTATGTCACCTTTGGTGAATAGGATATATATTCATGTATGATTGTTAAAGCTATGAATATGTTTATGCTGGTAGAGGTTGGATCATGTCTTGGTAAATTTAGATCTATACCTTTAATCATGATTTGGATGACTTGATGAATTGAAGTGGAGTGTATGTTTATGATTGTGGTTAGCAATAGAAATATGATCATGATCTAGTTGTCCCTAAGCTAATTTTATTTCATCAATAAAATGATTAATATTATAATTTTTGCTAGTAGATCTCGAAAACCCTAGAAAATGTGGATTTGGTCTTTTACATAAAATAGTGATATTTTAGTCAAATAAATGATAGCTTTTATTACAGAAATAAAATATATAGATATTATATATAATAATAAGATCAAATAAAGCCTTTTATATAAATAATCATAATAAGTAAAATATTAATTTTGTGAGTCTTATATTCATAAATACCATTAAAATTTATAATCCTTCAATTATTATCTTTTAATCAAAACCTATTAAAATTTACTTGCAATTAATTTTAGTTATCAATTATTTTCTAACAATTAATTATTAATAAATCATTATTTTATCTAATACCACCTAAGACTCTTCATCAAATAAACTCTAATTTATTTTTAGCAAGATTTAAACCTTCAGCTTAATAGTACCAATTTCCCAAAACCCTAATCACTTTAATATCAAACTAGACTTAGCTTATAAATCCTTTTTATTTATTATCGGACCTTAAAGCTTGGGACACAAGGATCATGGTTGTAGTAAGTTGAGCTAGTTTTATTTGTGAAAATGGATTTTGGCTTGAGTTTGATTATGGTTTATATTTACCCCAGGCGGAGTTAGGTCAGCTGTTAAAGACCTTTATTTTATCTCAAGCTAAAAATCAGGTAAGCTCCTGCATAAAACCTTATTAATGCAAAATGGTTCTATGGCAAGCCAATTGTGGAGTGTATGGTCACTCATTTCTGTAAAGGCAATTGAGGATTATTTCCTTTCTCATTTCAAGTAAACAAATTATTTGAAAATCAATAAGCAGTTTTACCCAAACTCAAAACTCTTTCTAAAACCAACTTTGTCTCAAACTTTGGAAATCCTTAATTGCCATTTTAAAGTGGAGCAATGTTTATTTCATCTTTTCCAAGGGGGATAAGTTACGTTGAGTACTCAATAAAGGTGGATTGCTAGGACTAGTCTTTGAAGGGTTAGGGTAAGTCTCTGTTGGGTATCTGAGGCTCGTATCTTATACGGCGCAGCGAAAAATAAAATGAGATACCCTCCTAGGACCCATCTATGTGTGAAAAACAAGACATAATGAGGGTAAAGGTAACAACTTTTACATTTGTGTGATCGTCCGAAGAACAAAAATTTCTTCTTTAAGTTGAGGCGCGATCCAGCAATCCTCATGATCAACCTCCACGTGAGTTGAACGTCTAACCACTATAATCACAGTGTGTGATTATCTCTAACAGTAATCCACACAGAGGAATACTCATGCACCAAATTACTGTGCTAGCAGGAAAAGGATGGCTGCCAGGGTTCAAGATCAAAATTGAGAGAGAAAATAAGAAGATTTTCGTGGCTATTGTTTTTGTGTGTTGTTCAGCTATTAGCTAGGGTTTTTCGTGTGTTATTAGCTACTATATATCACACGAAATTTCCTTCCCAAAACTGAGAATTCTAATCCTATTAGAATTCCCAAATTGTAATTGAAAACATCAAGTTCTCACAATTACAACTTGTACCACAAATTATAACTAATTATAATTTGTCCACAACAATTTTTCTTTCTCTCAATTAACCCCACAATGTTATCAAATAACATTTTGAGTATATAATCCTCTATTGTGTGTGACCTATTAGGTTTCCCAATCAATTGGTAGAGAACATGAATTAATCCAAACGTCTTTAAGATTAATAATCCATAATTAATTAGAATTGATCCTATAATTCTAATTAGGATTAGTTTATTAATTCATCAATTAATAAACCCATATTCATAGATCATGAATGGTATCTAGCAACACATCATGACCATCCAAGAGTCCAGGAAGTCAAGTGGCTTGACATGAACCCTTCAATAACAAACTTCAGTGCAATCAACTCCTTTCACCATATAATATCTTATTCAGTTTGGAATACGAAATTAGTGCCAACTCCCTCCAGAATTAATTCTGACCCGAATACAGTAGTACTTGTACCAGGAACCCACTTCTCTACATGTGTATCAATTGGAACTGTTTCCAAAACACAATTGCCTTGGCCAAGGACTTTCGAGTAGTAATTCCTACAAGTGGCCGTGATATTCGCCCCTACTATTAGGAGTGGTGAATCCTTTATTGACCCTCTCAACTACTTTCGTTTACCTCACCATGTACCTAATATCCATCCCATAGGCGACCCTCGATCGAGCTCCAGAGATTGGAATTAAGGTACAAGACTCAGCAAAAAAAAGTACCTTGGAGATTTCAAGTGTAAGGATACTTGCATGTTTGCTATATTGAGATTATATCACTGGCACTAAATAGTTATCCATGTGATTATCTTAAAGCTAGGTCATCCAATGAACTTGTTCCATTAACAAGTATCCATGTGTTAACATTGAGTATCTCAATACTCACGGTTATGAGAACCACCGCCTGATTAAACCAGGAAGTCTAACACATGCTAGTCTTAACGCATTGATGATGTCCGATCTCATTAATACTATGACTAGGGACTATTTAAGTACTAACACCATCCAGTGTAGTAGGAATCTCATTTCATGATCTCTATCATGATTTCCTTGACATAGTGTTATACTAGAGACTTTATCGAACAGTTATATTACTTAAAGTAAACAAAAGAAACTGTAAGATAAATAATGTCTTTTATTAAAATAAAATATGTAATATAAATGTACAAGTGATTGCCTCTAGGGCACAACACTAATAGTCTCTCAGTAGGTGGCTACCTCTGAGGGGTAAGTCCTTCCCAGATAGGATGTCAGTCCAGTAGGTCGTGCCGGTCCGAGCTAGCAGTTTTCAGTTAAGTGGACTGTGTGTTGCTAGAACGGACAGCCGGTTTTGTTTGGGTATAGAGAATGAGGAGTATCTTACCCGATAGGCCGATCACCTACTTTTTGTCAATCTGCACAAAGTGTGGCATTTTGACTGGTTATGGGGCCCAACGTGTGGTAACCCATGCCACCCTTTTGAGTGGCTGATTTTATTGAACATGTATGGTTGGAAAAGCTAAAACACCACTCTTGATTTTGACTATTGTTTAATGCTTGCCAGTATTTCTCTTACGAAGATTTTACACTTTGCATTCACGAACTGTTTTCACTGGACACTCAAAGCACACACGAATTTATTGAGATTTTTATCTCATCACATTTTTTACCATGATTTCAGGTTGATCTTCCTGTGGGGATAAGTAGCTAGTTGTTGCCTACCTTGGAAGATTTTTTTTTTTATATTTATTTTGTGTAATGCTTTGGGAGTTGAGAGTGGATAATTTTTATTATGGATTTGTCATTGAATTCTTGGATTGTAATAAGTTTTAAGTTTAAAGTATTATTTTTATTTTGTTATTTTGATTGTGTGACCTAGTTATAAAGACCCCTTATCCTTTGGACGGGGCGATATCCCCGGCCCTGTCGGGCCTAGGTAGTGGGGTGTTACAAGTGATATTAGAGACTAGGTTATCGGTAAATATTGATGATATATGTTCTATTTATTTAAGTTTAAATCTTTATCTAACCTACCTTGTTTATGTTGTAGGATGGTTAGAATGCTTAGAACTGCGAAAAAAGGGCAGCAATGGCACCCGCCTATCCTTATATACCCGAAAGACCTTCTAGTTCCCCAGCCTGCCCCTCAACCAGTTATCCTTATAAAGGATAGCAGTGATGATGAGGTCCAGATCCTTGAGCCACCCCCAATCCCGGTGATAGACTTAAGTTCTGACAGTGAAGATAAGGTGAGAGTAGTGGAGCATGTACCCACCCTCCTAGTCCCGTAGTGGACTTAGCAGCAGATAGTGATGACTCGGGGGAGATAGACTATGAATCTCCACCTAGGCCTTCTTTCATTCCTCCTCCCAGCCGAGTTGAGCCCAGGGAGAGTTCTAGGCACTCTGGGAAGGAGCCGATGGAGGGGTTTGCCAGTGGGGCTGGGGTAGATTTTTCTAAGAACTCTGGAGGTTGGTTGTATGAGGCTGATGATGAGGATTTTGATGAAGATTAGAGGACTAGGAGTTATTTTGATTCGGATGTTTATTTATTTATTATTTTCTGAGGACTATTATATCAAGGATTTTTAATTCTGTTTTCTGTCAAAATTTCGAATTTATGCAAATCAATCTTTGAAAGAGAATTTATGAGCAATTATTTAGACAAATTTTACGTCTGATTTCTTTTTACATATATCTGTCTGTGAATGCATGTGCAACTAAAATGATTTAACCCTTGAATGCATACACTTAACATTTGGGTATGGTTTAGAATGGCACCCAAGCGCCGTGCAGCTTCATCAGGCAGAAGGGTTCTGGAAGCCGATCATGTGGCACCGGAAGTCGAGATAGCTCAGATGCAATTACCCAATCGGGGTAATGGGAGTGGTCCGGACATGGGAACAGGGTCTGAAGTTCCAATTGATGTGTCAATGGGCCAGGCATTCAATAAGATGGCCGAAATTCTGCAGACTCTGACCGAGCGAAGGAACCCTAAGGGGGAAGAGGAGGCGTTAGAGCGGTTTCTGAAGTTTCAACTGCTCATTTTCTTGGGCGAAGCTGAACAAGACCAGAAGGCAGAACAATGGGTTCAGCAGATGAAGGATATATTTGCAATGCTTAGTACATCGAGGAGCGGATGGTTAAGTTTGCGGCTTTCCGTTTGATAGGACCAGCTCGAGCATGGTGGTAGCAAGTTCAAGACGACTGGGAAATAGTCCAGCAGGAATGGACATGGTCCAACTTTGTTGAAGTCTTCAGAGCTGAGTACATCTCTCAGTGGATTGTGGAAAAGTGGGAGGACGAATTTTAGACTTTGAAGCAGAGACGCATGTTAGTGACCCAGTACGCAGCACGGTTCACCTAGCTGTCGAAGTACTGCCAGAGATTAGTGGTTACTAAGCAGAATAGGACGAGGCAGTTCGTCAAGGGGCTAAGGCCGAAATTGAGGAGGGTGTTGGCACCTTCTCCGCCAACGACCTATTCGGGGGCAGTAGATGCGGCTACCCGAATTGAAAACGAGGACATCAGCAAGATGGTGGCGAGGCCTTTCCAACCACCAAGGCAGCCGCAAGAACACTTCCAAGGGCAACAATCTAACAAGCGCCTCGCTAACCAGCAGTGGTAGAACCGGGGGAAGCAAGCCCAGACAGCACCAGTGGGTCCCGCTCAAAACCTTCCATCATGTAGGCAGTGTGAAAAAAGGGGCCACACAGAGAAGAACTATTGGATAAAAGGAGGTGAACGTAAATGTTATCACTGCGGCGACTCGAACCACCTGCGGAATGCCTGCCCTAAGTTACACTGAGTCGGGCAAGAAAACCCGGCACAGAACCCAGGGCCCAATAAAGCCAACATCGTGGGAGCATCCGAGAATGGAGCACCAAAGCCCAAGTGAAGGCCAAGGTATTCACTCTCAACAGAAAGGAGGTTGGGACAGATGCAGTAGTAGTGGAAGGTACGTTTACTATCCAAGGACACTCCGTTAATGCATTGATAGATCCTAGCTCTACCCATTCCTATTTAAACAAGATTTGTGCATGTCATTTGGGTTGGGATGGAGTAGAGCTACCTTTTACTTTAGTGGTAAGCACACCTTTGGGGAAAATGGTGCAAGCGGATCGGTATGTGGAAAACTGTAAAATTGATATGCGGAAAGAAAGTCTGGAGGGAGATTTGATAGTATTGGATATTGAAGATTATGATTTGATTTTAGGGATGGATTGATTAGCCAAGCATGGGGCTAGGGTAGACTGTAAGAATAAGTTGGTTCGTTAGACCGGGTTGTGAGGTGTTGGAATTTGATGGCAAGATGGTGAAAGAATTAAAGTATTTGATCGCGGGGGCTAAGGCCCGGAAATTGCTGAAGCAAGAGTGTCAAGGGTACCTGGCTTACGTGATAAGCAAGTCGAAGGACCAGTGCACTTTAGAGGACACCGAAGTAGTGAAGGATTTTCTTGATGTGTTCCCAGCAGAACTTGCTTCTTTACGTCCCAGCCAAGAAATGGAATTCACTATTGATTTAGTTCCGGGAGTGGAACCAGTATCGTGGACCCCATACCGGATGGCACTGAAATGGACACCCGGTTAAAATCATGGTTAAAACAGTCTGTGTGTGCTTTGGGTGTTCAGTGAAAACAGTTCGTGGATGCAAAGTGTGAAATCTTTATAAGAGAAATATTGGCAAGCAATAAATATTAGTCAAAAGCAAGAGTGGTGTTTTCCTCTTTTTGAAACCATACAAGTGCACAATAAAATCAACCACTCATAAAGGTGGTCATGGGTTACCACACGTTGGGCCCCATAACCATACAATGGTCAGAATGCCACACTTTGTGCAGACTGACAAAAGAAATACTGGCAAACAATGAATGATGTTCAAAAATAAGAGTGACGTTTTGGCTTATCTAGCCGTACATAATTTATAAGATCAACCACTCGAAAGAAAGGATTATGGGTTACCACAGGTTGGGCCCCATAACCATACAATGGTCAGAATGCCACACTTTGTGCAGACTGACAAAAGAAATACTGGCAAACAATGAATGAAGTTCAAAAATAAGAGTGGCGTTTTGGCTTATCTAGCCATACATAATTTATAAGATCAACCACTCGAAAGAAAGGATTATGGGTTACCACACGTTGGGCCCCATAACCGGTCAGAATGCCTAACACTTTGTGCAGACTGACAAAAGGTAGGTGATCGGCCTACCAGGCAAGATACTCCTCCTTCTCTATACCCAAACAACAATCGGGTGTCCATTCCGGCAAAACACAGTCAAGGCTATATCAGATCTAGCACGTCGCCTTGGGGAGCGCCTGTTCTATTTGTGAAGAAGAAAGACGGAACCCTAAGGCTATGCATCAACTATCGGGGTTTGAACAACTTGACGATCAAGAACAAATATCCCCTACCGCTGATTGACAAGCTGTTCGATCAGTTGCAAAGATCCAGTTACTACTCCAAATTGGACCTGAGGCAAGGATACTACCAGGTGAGGATAAAAGAGGACGATATCCCCAAGATGGCCTTCAACACTAGATATGGGCATTACGAGTTCGTGGTAATACTGTTCGGGGTAACTAATGCTCCAATAGTATTCATGGACCTGATGCACAGAGTGTTCTGACCCTATTTAGACAAGTTCGTGGTGGTCTTCATCGATGACATTTTGATTTATTCCAAGAGTCCGGAGGAGCATGCGGAGCATCTAAAGCTCGTATTGGAGAAGCTGCGAGAACATAAGCTATACGCCAAGTTTAGCAAGTGTGAATTCTGGTTGGACAGTGTAGCATTCCTTGGCCATATGGTGACCAAGGAGGGAATTAAGGTAGATCTACCAAAGGTTTAAGCAGTGTCATACTGGAAGTAACCGGAGAACATCACCGAGATTCGAAGTTTCTTGGGACTGGCTAGTTACTACAGGAGATTTATCAAAGGGTTTTCGACACTCGCCTCGCATATGACCCGACTACTGAGGAAAGATGTCCCATTCATTTGGAACGAGAAGTGCGAGAAAAGTTTTCAAGAGCTGAAGTGAAGACTGATGACAGCGCAGTTAGGGATATGCCCTAGAGTTAATTTGTACTTATACTATTGCCGTTTTGTTTTATATAATAATACGAGGTTTTTCTTTTCATGAATTGTGCATTCTGTTTTGTGATCATCAAGTACGTGACTTGATAGTAAAATCCAACAATAAATACAATGACTATTCTAAAATAGTCCCTAATCGATTATTATTACTGGAACAATAATAAATTAAGATTGGTATGTTTATGACTAGATGGCTATGTTTTACTGGTCATGGATATTTATGATATCAAGTCAAAACGTAAATAAATGTTAGAGAACATTGTATTGGACATGACCCACTGTGAGAGTACTTCATGGAATATTTCATAAGTACTTTCTAGCCATAATGATGTTTAAAGTCCTTCAACCTAAATTCATCATGGTTTCCTACTTGATAAGTTCTATATTTTGACGTTGTCTAAAGTTGTCTTTTACCAGATAATAAATTAGACTACTGTTGGATGTAGAATAAATCGAGGAGAGGAATATGATTGATAGTTAAGGAATTTGTCCCTCATAATTATGGGAGAGATATCCATGGGCTCCTTGATAAGTTAGACTGTTAAAATGCATGGCCGTGCTGAAATATATCAATCTAAGATATTGATATTATTTGTTTGAATAGTCTACTATTGTGAAACCCCAGTCAAAACCAACCTTAGAGTAAGGGGGTTGGGATGCATAGCATGCTTTATTTCATGATTGAATACATTTTCATATGATTTTATGTGCTTTGGATTTGAGTTTTATTGTTTTGAAATCTTGTTGGTGAGTATTGTGTGAGAGAGGCAAAATGGTAATTTTTGCCCGAGGTGAAAATAGGGAAATAGATTATGGATTGAATAGAAAATAATTTTTCTAGTGGAAATAGCAACAAGAGTCGTTGTGGTTTAGTGGTTAGAGCTTTGGAATTTATTCTTGAGGTCTTGGGTTCGAATTCCATCATAGAAGCTTTAGTTTGATTAAAATTTTATTTTTGCTTAGGGAGGATTAGTTTCGGTCTTAAGGGCCTAGAGCAAGGTGGTGATAATGACATAGGAGAGACATGTTAGGAGAATTCTCATTTCACTCCTTTGCTCTACTCGAAATTTTTAAAGGGAATTCATTCTCCCTTAACCTTTAGTTTTTCTTAATTTTCAACTCCTTAGTTTGATCAAGGTGTTCTACCCTTTTCCTTTCCAGAAAATTCAGTAAAGTGCTGAGGACTTTTAGGATCAAAATGTCCTAGTAAGAGGCTTCTCATGGTCTGGAAAATGTGGATGAATTGTGGAAAATTTCAAGAGGAAAATCCCTCTAGTAAGCTTGTTGAAATTTCACTCTATAGCTGGTTCACCTTCCTTCTTGGAATAAGCTGAAAATTTTCAGCTTGTGTACCTTCAAAATGTCGAACTTCTTACCTAACATTCCCTTCCAAATGCTGCCAGAAAAATGGCCTTAAGTTCAGCTTGATGCATTAATTATTTCTGCCATTTTCGGACTGCACAAAGACTGAGCAAAACCAGAGAAAAATTCTAGGCAAATCGCTACCTTGGAGGCTCAAAACCAAGCTGTTTTCTTCCAGATTTTGTGCAGAACCTTAGCCATGTTTTTCCTCCATGAAGAAGGATGGAAACCAGCCTTGAATATCCCTGAAACCCCCCCTTCAAACTCGCTGCATCTCGGCTGGAAGTGGCGGACGAAATTCTACCCAGAAATTCCTGTGCAGCGAAATGGTTGTGGAGGAAAATTTTCCAACTTGTTTCCTATTTCTCCTCCAGCCGAAAACACCAACCTACTTCTGTCAAAACCTCCCTTAAACCTCCATTAGCAGAGCTCCATTGTTTCCCCTGAGCTTCTGGACGAAAGGCAGCAATGGCTGTCCGAAAATCTCTCCAACAAATCCCTGCAATTTAGCTTGATTGGTTTCCAAATTCTCAGCCATCTGGTTTAGCAACTTTCCATAAAATCTTACACCATTGACCAGACATCTTCTTCACCATTGTGCACCTTAGTTTCGGCCATCATAAGCCTCATTCAACCAGCTTTAATTCCTCAGAAAAGCTGCACATTCAGTTGGCCATAGGAGGCTTCAAAGCTCTCCAAATAATCAAGATATTCTTAAAATATCTAGTTTCCAAATTCTCTTCCTAAAAATATTCTTCAAGGATTGTAACAATTAGCCTTTCCTTTCCCTTCCAAATCAGAGAAACAACTCCCTAAACTCTACAGAATTTCGGTAGCCCTAATTCCACAGAAATTCAGCAACTGCTCCTAACCTCTCTCTCTCGATTTTCTCTAGCCACCAAGAACACACACACAACACCAAGAACATCTACTACCTTCTTTCACCTAATACACCTTCAAACCACTTCAAACCCTCACGAAAATCCCCAGACTTGATCTACTCTTTGCTATGAATCCATCAACACCATTACTAACATCAAAATCCACAAATCATCTTGCTACTTTGGATCAAAACCAGAAATTTTTGTGAAGGTCAAGAACATCTTCAAGGTAAATTTACTCTATCAACTTCGTCTTCTTCAAACTTGATCTTCAATGAGAACTTATGTGAATGAACATACTAATGATCTCTTCTTCTCTCTCTCTTTCTCTCTCTCTCTCTCTCTCTCTCTCTCATGGCCCAAAATTCCCTCTCTTGGCCGAATGGTCTCTTTTTCCATGACCATGCTTTCGCCACCTCTCTTGGACAAGATTAGACATCTAGGAGTTGAGATCTACTCTAAACTCTTTCAAAGCATTCATCAACCAAGTAAGTACCTCCGATCCTTCTTTTAAACTCTAGAATCATGTCTCTAGGATGACGTTGTTGAAAGGTGAACGGTGGTAGGATTTGAGTATATATTTATTGTTGAGATTGAAGCATGAGCAATTGTATGATTGTGAAGAAGATGGGATTTATGCATGAAAGGATTATCTTGGTTGATTGTATGTTAATTTGAGATTTGATGCATGTCATAGGTAGTATTTGTGATAAAGTATGCTAGAGATTATGTCACCTTTGGTGAATAGGAGTTATATGCATGACTAGAATATTGAAGCCATGATCATGTTTATGCTAGTAAAGGTTGTGTTATGTCTTAATAAATTTAGATCTATACCTATATGCAAGATTTGGATAATTTAATGAATTGAAGGATTGTGTATGTTCTTGATTGAGGATGGCCATAGAAATTTGATCATGATCTAGTTGTCCCTAAAACTAATTTTCACTTTATGCATAAAATACTTAAAAAAATAATATTGCTAGTATTTTCGAAAAACCCTCGGAAGGGTAGATTTGGAATTATATATATATAGGATATTTTTGTCAAATAAATAATAATTTTGCTAGAAAATAAAATAAATAAATATTATTTAAAATAAAGAGATCAATTACAGCTTTATGAGAATGATTCATAAGTAGTAAAATATTTACTAAATCAAAACCCTTAAGGATTTACTTATTATTTTCCAAGAAAGTCTTATTAAATTTAATCTCAACTAGTTTTAGCTATCAATTATTTTCCAACAACTAAACTATCATTAAATCACTATTTTACCGAGTACCATCTATGACTCTTGATCAAATAAACTCTAAATTTTTCCTAACAAGGTTTAAACTTTCAACTTATTAGAGTTTATTTCCCAAGCCATTAATTATTATAAATAACAAATTAAACTTAGCTTATAAACCTATTTAGTTATTATTTTATCTTAAAGCTTGGGACACTAGGATCATGGTAGTAGTGAATTGAATTGATTTAAAATTGAGGAAGTGGTTTGTGACTTGAAATTGATTAAGATTTGTATTTATCCATGTGGGGTTAGGTCAGCAGTTCGAGACCTTGTTATTGTGAGCAAGAATCAGGTAAGCTCCTGCATAAAACCTATCGATGTGAAAATGATTTCCTTATGGCAAGCTAAAGGTGGAGTGTATGGACACTCGTTTATCTGAAGGCAATTGAGGGTTGAATTTGTTCTTATTTCCAACACTTAAATTATTTAAAAGTTACTGAGCAGATTTTTCAAACTTAAAACTCTTTCTAAAACTGATTGATCCCAAGACTTTGGAAGCCCTCAAATTACTATTTTTATGAAGAGCAATGCTTTGTTGATTTTATCCCAAGTGGGAAAGGTCGTTGAGTACTCAATAGGGGTGGACTACTAGGACTAGTCTTTGAAGGGTTAGGGTAAGTCTCTCAGCAGGTGGCCACCTCTAAGGGGTGAGTCCTTCCCAGATAAGATGACAGTCCAGTGAGTCGTGCCGGTCTGAGCTAGCAGTTTGTTTTCAGTCAAGTGACTGTGTTTTGCCGGAATGGACACCCGGTTGTTGTTTGGGTATAGAGAAGGAGGAGTATCTTGCCCAGTAGGCCGATCACCTACTTTTGTCAGTCTGCACAAAGTGTCGGCATTCTGACCGATTATGGGGCCTAACGTGTGGTAACCCATATCCCTTTCTTTCGAGTGGTTGATTTCATTACTTATGTACGGTTAGATAAGCCAAAACGTCACTCTTGCTTTTAAATAATGGTTGATGCTTGCCAATGTTTCTCTTATAAAAGTTTCACACTTTGCATCCACGAACTGTTTTCACTAAACAACCAAAGCACACAGAGACTTACTGAGATTTTTGTCTCATCACCTTTTTATCATGATTTCAGGTTGATCTTGCTGTGGGGACGGAGTTGATTTTTCTAAGAACACTGGGAATTTGTTGTATGAGGCTGATGATGAGGGTTCGGATGAGGATTAGAGAACTAAGAGTTATTTTGTTTTAGATGGATATTTATTTGTTGTCTTTCGAGAACTAGTATGTCAAAGATTTTCAATTTTTTGATCCATTCACAACTTTGGATTTATGCAAGTCAATTTTTGAAATCAAAATTTATGAGCAATCCTTTAAATAAGTTGTATCTGACTTCTTTCTACTCATACTTGGCTATGTATGCTTGCACCACTAAAATAATTTGATACTTGAGTGTATACATTTAACATCTGGGGTATGGTATAGAATGGCACCCAAGAGACGTGCAGCTTCTTCAGCCAGAAGGATTCCGGAAGTAGACCGGGTATCACCGGAAGTTGAAACCGAACAGATGCAATCACCCCATCAGGGTAATGGACAAAGTGATCCCGGGATGGGCATGGGGTCTGATTCCCCAGTAGATGTGTCAATGGGCCAGGCACTCAACAAATTGGTCGAGATTCTTCAGACGCTGACCGAGCGAAGGCACCCTAGAAGGGAAGACGAGGCATTGGAGAAATTCTTAAAGTTCCAACCACCCATCTTTATGGGTGAAGCTGAGCAAGAGCAGAAGGCCGAGCAATTGGTCAAACAAATGGAAGACATTTTCGCAACGCTCCAGTATTCGGAGGAACAGATGGTTAAGTTTGCGGCTTTTCGATTGAGTTGGCCAGCTCGGGCATGGTGGCAGCGGGTCCAAGAGGACTAGGTGATGGATGAGGAAGAATGGTCGTGGTCCAACTTCGTCGAAGCCTTCAGGGCTGAGTACATCCCTCAGTGGATTGTGGAGAAGCGGGAGGACGAATTTCAAAATCTAAAGCAAGGGAGCATATCAGTGGCTCAATATGCAGCGCGATTTATGCAATTGTCGAAATACTGCCGAGGATTAGTAGACACCGAGCAGAATAGGATGAGGCAGTTCGTCAATGAGCTAAGACCAGAGCTGAGGAGAGCATTGGCACCTGCTCCACCGACAACTTATTCGGGGGCTGTGGATGCAGCTACTCGCACGGAGAACGAGGACCGCAGCAGGATGGTGGCCAAGCCTTTCCAGCCTCCAAGGCTGCAGCAGGGACATTTCTCGAGGCAGCAACTTCACAAGTGCCCTGCTAACCAGCAATGGCAGAATCGGGGAAAGCAAGCCTGGACAGTACCAGTTGGACCTGCGCCGAATCTCCCGACATGCAGGCAGTGTGGGAAGAAAGGCCAAACCGAGAGAAATTGCTGGTCCAAGGGTGGAGATAGAAAGTGCTACCACTGTGGTGACACGAACCATCTGAGGAATACCTGCCCCAAGTTGCACCGAGTCGGGCAAGGAAACCCAACTCAGAACCTGGGGCCCAATCGAACTAACGCCACGGGAGCATTCGGGAGTAGTGCACCGAAGCCGCAAGTGAAGGCCAAGGTATTCGCTCTCAACAGAGAAGAAGTCGGGGCTGATGCAGCGGTGGTAGAAGGTACGTTCACTATTCAAGGACGTTACATTAATGCTTTAATTGATCCTGGCTCTACTCATTCCTATATAAACAAGTTGTGTGCATATCATTTGGGTCGAAATGGAGTAGAGTTACCTTTCACTTTAGAAGTAAGCACACCTTTGGGGAAAATGGTGCAAGCGGATCGGTACGTGAGGGATTGTAAGATTAAGGTGGGGAGAGAAAATCTGGAGGGAGATTTGATTGTGCTAGACATTGAGGACTATGACTTGATTTTGGGGATGGACTGGTTAGCCACGCATGGGGCTAGGGTAGACTGTAGAAATAAGTCAGTTCAGTTCGTCAGGCCGGGTTATGATGTGTTAGAATTTAATGGCAAGAGAGTGAAAGAGCTGAAGTACTTGATTGCGGGGGCTAAGGCCCGGAAATTTTTAAGGCAAGGATGTCAAAGTTATTTGGCTTACGTGATGAACAAGCTAAGGACAAGTTTACTCTTGAGGTCACGGAAGTGGTGAAGGATTTTCCCGATGTATTCCCAGCGGAGCTTGATTCTCTACCTCCTAGCCGAGAAATGGAATTCACAATAGACTTAGTTCCCGGAGCGGAACCAGTATCGCGGACTCCATGCCGGATGGCACCGGCAGAGTTGAAAGAGTTGAAGGAGCTGTTGGAGGAGTTAATAGGACAAGGCTATATCAGACCAAGCACGTTGCCCTGGGGAGCGCCTATGCTATTTGTAAAGAAGAAGGACGGAACATTGAGGCTATGCATCGACTACTGAGGGCTGAACAATTTGACGATTAAGAACAAGTACCCTCTTCCACTGATTGACGAGCTATTTGATCAGCTGCAAGGATCCAGTTGCTATTCCAGGTTGGATCTGAGGCAAGGATACTACCAAGTGTGGATAAGAGAAGAAGATATCCCCAAGACTGCCTTCAACACCCGCTATGGACATTTTGAGTTCGTGGTGATGCCGTTTGGGGTGACTAACGCTCCAGCAGTATTCATGGACCTGATGCACCGAGTATTCCGACCCTATCTGGATAAGTTTGTGGTGGTCTTTATCGACGATATTTTGATTTACTCCAAGAGTCCGGAGGAGCATGCAGAGCATCTGAGGCTCGTGTTGGAGAAATTGCGGAGCACAAGCTGTATGCCAAATTCAGCAAGTGCGAATTCTGGCTAGACAGTGTGGCTTTCCTTGGCCATGTGGTGACCAAGGAAGGAATCAAGGTAGATCCGGCAAAGGTCGAGGCGGTATCAAACTAGAAGCAGCCGGAGAATATTACTGAGATCCGGAGTTTCTTGGGATTGGCCGGATACTACCGAAGATTTGTCAAGGGATTCTCGACGCTGGCATTGCTAATGACCCATTTGTTGAGGAAGGATGTTCCGTTTGTGTGGAATGAAAAATGCGAGAAAAGTTTCTAAGAATTAAAAAAGAGACTGATGACAGCACTGGTATTAAGTCTACCGGAGGAAGGCAAATCTTACGCGCTATACACCGATGCTTCAAAAGAAGGACTTGGAGCAGTGTTGATGCAAGATAGGAAAGTAATTGCTTATGCTTCTCGGAAGCTAAGACCCCATGAAGTGAACTACCCCACTCACGATTTGGAGTTGGTAGCTATAGTGTTCACCCTAAAGAAATGGCGACACTACTTGTATGGAGCCGAGTACGAGGTGTTCACCGACCATAAGAGTCTGAAGTATATCTTCACTCAGAAGGATTTGAACTTGAGGCAACGAAGGTGGATGGAATTCTTCGAGGAATACCGTTGCCCGATCAACTACCATCCTGGGAAGGCTAACGTTATGGCAGACGCCCTAAGCAGAAAAGTTGGAATGGCTAGACTGAAGGTGCATGAAATGCAAGTAGTTCAGGATGTATTGGACAGAAGGGCGGAGGTACAAGATAAAAGAATCGTCATCAGCAATTTGAAGTTGGTGCCGGATTTGAAGCAAGAAATAGTGGAAGCTCAGCGAAGCAACGTCGAGTTTCAAATTTTCAAGGATAAGGAGCTTAAGCGACCGGACAACGAATTTCGTCATGATAAGACAGGAACTCTTCATTTCAGAGACCGATTGTGTGTACCCGGGGAGCAGCAATTAAAGGACAGAATTTTGGAGGAGGCGCACAAGAGCAAGTACGCTATTCATTCGGGAGAGGTCAAGATGTATCAGGATTTGAAGAGAGCATACTGGTGGCCTGGAATGAAGCGAGATGTGGTCAAGTATGTGTCGACTTGCCTTACTTGCCAGAAAGTTAAAGCGGAGCATAGGAAGTCAACAAGGCTATTGCAGCTATTGCCAGTGCTGGAATGGAAGTGGGAGGAGGTGACTATGGATTTCGTCACCGGACTTCCCATGTCAAAGACCCAAAAGGACGCCATATGGGTGGTGGTGGATCGACTGACCAAGTCGGCCCACTTCATCCCGGTAAATGTGAGGGATTCGATGGAGAAGCTGGCTCAGACATATGTTCGACAAGTAGTCCGACTTCATGGAGTACCTTCGAGCATTGTGTCAGACTGAGACCCGAGGTTTACTTCTCGTTTTTGGGAAAAGTTCCAGGAGGCAATGGGATCGAATTTGAAATTCAGTACGACGGCGCATCTGCAGACTGATGGGCAATCAGAAAGGGTGATCCAAATACTGGAAGATATGTTGAGAGCCTGTGTCTTAGATTTCGGGGATAAGTGGATCGAGTGTGTTCCGTATATCGAGCTATCTTATAACAACTGCTATCAGGCCTCGATTGGGATGGCACCGTACGAGGCTTTGTATGGGCGCAAGTGTCAAGTACCGTTGTATTGGAGTTGGACAGAAGATGGACATGTGAGCAAAATCGGAGAGGTCTGTGTCCAAGAAATGTTGGATAAAGTGAAACTGATTCGGGAGAGGTTAAAGGCGGCTCAGAGCCGGTAGAAGATCTATGCGGACAACCGGAGAAGAGAGTTGGAATTTCAAGTTGGGGACCGTGTATTTCTGAAGCTAACACCCAACGGGGGGATTGTGAAGCATCCGAAGGGCGGAAAGTTGAATCCGAGATATTTGGGGCCGTTTTTTATTAAGGAAAGAATCGGACCAGTAGCTTACCGATTAGACCTGCCGGATGGATTAACGGGTATCCATGATGTGTTCCATGTTTTGCAGTGGAAGAAGTATAATGCGGACCCCGGTCATGTATTGAATAATGAGCCATTGGTGTTACATCCATATCTGAGCTACGTGGAGAAGCCTGTGCGGATATTGGACCGCAGTGTCAAGACCCTACGAAATAAGCAGATATCGATGGTTAAGATTCAGTGGGAGAACCATGGCATGGAGGATGCCACATGGGAATCAGAAGAATGGGTTAAGCGGAAGTATCCTGAGCTGAAATAGAGGTATGCCTTAATTTTGGGACGAAATTCTTCTAAGGAGGGGAGGATGTGAAACCCCAGTCAAAACCAACCTTAGAGTAAGGGGGTTGGGATGCATATCATGTTTTATTTCATGATTGAATACATTTTCATATGATTTTATGTGCTTTGGATTTGAGTTTTACTGTTTTGAAGTCTTGTTGGTGAGTATTGTGTGAGAGGGGCAAAATGGTAATTTTTTCCCGAGGTGAAAATAGGGAGATAGATTGTGGATTGAATAGAAAATAATTTTTCTGGTGGAAATAGCAACAAGAGTCATTGTGGTTTAGTGGTTAGAGCTTTGGAATTTATTCTTGAGGCCTTGGGTTCGAATTCCATCATAGAAGCTTCAGTTTGATTAAAATTTTATTTTTGCTTAGGGAGGATTAGTTTCGGCCTTAAGGGCCTAGAGCAAGGTGGTGATAACGACCTAAGAGAGACATGTTAGGAGAATTCTCATTTCACTCCTTTGCTCTACTCGAAATTTTTAAAGGGAATTCATTCTCCCTTGACCTTTAGTTTTTCTTAATTTTCAACTCCTTAGTTTGATCAAGGTGTTCTACCCTTTTCCTTTCCAGAAAATTCAGTAAAGTGCTGAGGACTTTTAGGATCAAAATGTCCTAGTAAGAGGCTTCTAATGGTCTGGAAAATGTGGATGAATTGTGGGAAATTTCAAGAGGAAAATCCCTCTAGTAAGCTTGCTGAAATTTCACTCTATAGCTGGTTCACCTTCCTTCTTGGAATAAGCTGAAATTTTCCAGCTTGTGTACCTTCAAAATGTCGAACTTCTTAGCTAACATTCCCTTCCAAATGTTGCCAGAAAAATGGCCTTAAGTTCAGCTTGAAACATGAATTATTTCTGCCATTTTTGGACTGCACAAAGACAGAGCAAAACCAGTGAAAAATTCTGGGCAAATCGCTACCTTGGAAGCTCAAAACCAAGCTGCTTTCTTCCAGATTTTGTGCAGCACCTTAGCAATGTTTTTCCTCCATGAATAAGGATGAAAACCAGCCTTGAATACCCCTGAAACCCCCCTTCAAACTCGCTGCATCTCTGCTGGAAGTGGCGGACAAAATTCTGCCCAGAAATTCCTGTGCAACGAAATGGTTGTGCAGGAAAATTTTCCAGCTTGTTTCCTATTTCTCCTCCAGCCGAAAACACCAACCTACTTCTGTCAAAACCTCCCTTAAACCTCCATTAGCAGAGCTCCATTGTTTCCCCTGAACTTCTGGACGAAAGGCAGCAATGGCTGTCCGAAAATCTCTCCAACAAATCCCTGCAATTAAGCTTGATTGGTTTCCAAATTTTCAGCCATCTTGTTTAGCAACTTTCCATAAAATCTTACACCATTGACCAGACATCTTCTTCACCATTGTGCACCTTAGTTTCGGCCATCATAAGCCTCATTCAACCAGCTTTAATTCCTCAGAAAAGCTGCACATTCAGTCGGCCATAGTAGGCTTCAAAGCTCCCCAAATAATCAAGATATTCTTAGAATATCTAGTTTCCAAATTCTCTTCCTAAAAATATTCTTCAAGGATTGTAACAATTAGCCTTTCCTTTCCTTTCCAAATCAGTGAAACAACTCCCTAAACCCTATAGAATTTCGGCAGCCCTAATTCCACAGAAATTTGGCAGCTGCTTCCAACCTCTCTCTCTCGATTTTCTCTAGCCACCAAGAACACACACACTACACCAAGAACATCTACTACCTTCTTTCACCTAATACACCTTCAAACCACTTCAACCCTCACAAAAATCTCCAGACTTAATCTACTCTTTGCTGTGAATCCATCAACACCATTACTAACATCAAACTCCACAAATCATCTTGCTACTTTGGATCAAAATCAGAAATTTTTGTGAAGGTCAAGAACATCTTCAAGGAAAATTTACTCTATCAACTTCATCTTCTTCAAACTTGAACTCCAATGAGAACTTATGTGAATGAACATACTAATGATCTCTTCTTCTTCTTCTTCTTCTTCTTCTTCTTCTTCTCTCTCTCTCTCTCTCTCTCTCTCTCTCTCTCTCTCATGGCCCGAAATTCCCTCTCTTGGCCGAATGGTCTCTTTTTCCATAACCATGCTTTCACCACCTCTCTTGGACAAGATTAGACATCTAGGAGTTGAGATCTACTCTAAACTCTTTCAAAGCATTAATCAACCAAGTAAGTACCTCCGATCCTTCTTTTAAACTCTAGAATCATGTCTCTAGGATGATGTTGTTAAAAGGTGAATGGTGGTAGGATTTGAGTATATATTTATTGTTGAGATTAAAGCATGAACAATTGTATGATTGTGAAGAAGATGGGATTTATGCATGAAAGGTTTATCTTGGTTGATTGTATGTTGATTTGAGGTTTGATGCATGTCATAGATAGTATTTGGGATAAAGTATGCTAGAGATTATGTCACCTTTGGTGAATATGAGTTATATGCATGGCTAGAATATTGAAGCCATGATCATGTTTATGCTAGTAAAGGTTGAGTCATGTCTTAATAAATTTCGATCTATGCCTATATGCAAGATTTGGATAATTTAATGAATTGAAGGATTGTGTATGTTCTTGATTGAGGATGGCCATAGAAATTTGATCATGATCTAGTTGTCCCTAAAACTAATTTTCACTTTATGCATAAAATACTCAAAAAAATAATATTGCTAGTATTTTTGAAAAACCCTAGGAAGGGTAGATTTGGAATTATATATATAGGATATTTTAGTCAAATAAATAATAATTTTGCTAGAAAATAAAATAAATAAATATTATTTAAAATAAAGAGATCAATTAAAGCTTTATGAGAATGATTCATAATTAGTAAAATATTTACTGAATCAAAACCCTTAAGGATTTACTTATTATTTTCCAAGAAAGTCTTATTAAATTTAATCTCAACTAGTTTTAGCTATCAATTATTTTCTAACAACTAAACTATCATTAAATCACTATTTTACCGAGTACCATCTATGACTCTTGATCAAATAAACTCTAAATTTTTCCTAACAAGGTTTAAACTTTCAACTTATTAGAATTTATTTCCCAAGCCATTAATTATTATAAATAACAAATTAAACTTAGCTTATAAACCTATTTAGTTATTATTTTATCTTAAAGCTTGGGACACTAGGATCATGGTAGTAGTGAATTGAATTGATTTAAAATTGAGGAAGTGGTTTGTGACTTGAAATTGATTAAGATTTGTATTTACCCATGTGGGGTTAGGTCAATTGTTCAAGACCTTGTTATTGTGAGCAAGAATCAGGTAAGCTCCTGCATAAAACCTATCGATGTGAAAATGATTTCCTTATGGCAAGCTAAAGGTGGAGTGTATGGACACTCGTTTATCTGAAGGCAATTGAGGGTTGAATTTGTTCTTATTTCCAACACTTAAATTATTTAAAAGTTACTGAGCAGATTTTTCAAACTTAAAACTCTTTCTAAAACTGATTGATCCCAAGACTTTGGAAGCCCTCAAATTACTATTTTCATGAAGAGCAATGTTTTGTTCATTTTATCCCAAGTGGGAAAGGTCGTTGAGTACTCAATAGGGGTGGACTACTAGGACTAGTCTTTGAAGGGTTAGGGTAAGTCTCTCAGCAGGTGGCCACCTCTAAGGGGTGAGTCCTTCCCAGATAAGATGACAGTCCAGTGAGTCGTGCCGGTCCGAGCTAGCAGTTTGTTTTCAGTCAAGTGACTGTGTTTTGCCGGAATGGACACCCGGTTGTTGTTTGGGTATAGAGAAGGAGGAGTATCTTGCCCAGTAGGCCGATCACCTACTTTTGTCAGTCTACACAAAGTGTCGGCATTCTGACCTGTTATGGGGCCCAACGTATGGTAACCCATATCCCTTTCTTTCGAGTGGTTGATTTCATTACTTATGTACGGCTAGATAAGCCAAAACGCCACTCTTGCTTTTGACTAATGGTTGATGCTTGCCAATGTTTCTCTTATAAAAGTTTCACACTTTGCATCCACGAACTGTTTTCACTAAACAACCAAAGCACACAGGGACTTACTGAGATTTTTGTCTCATCACCTTTTTATCATGATTTCAGGTTGATCCTGCTTGTGGGGACGGAGTTGATTTTTCTAAGAACACCGGGAATTGGTTGTAGAGGCCGATGATGACGGTTCGGATGAGGATTAGAGAACTAAGAGTTATTTTGTTTTAGATGGATATTTATTTGTTTTCTTTCGAGAACTAGTATATCAAAGATTTTCAATTTTATGATCCATTCACAACTTTGGATTTATGCAAGTCAATTTTTGAAATCAAAATTTATGAGCAATCCTTTAAATAAGTTGTATCTGACTTCTTTCTACTCATACTTGGCTATGTATGCTTGCACCACTAAAATAATTTGATACTTGAGTGTATACATTTAACATCTGGGGTATGGTATAGAATGGCACCCAAGAGACGTGCGAGCTTCTTCGACGTGAAGGATTCCGAAGTAGACCGGGTAGCACCGGAAGTTGAAACCGAACAGATGCAATCACCCCATCAGGGTAATGGACAAAGTGATCCCGGGATGGGCATGGGGTCTGATTCCCCAGTAGATGTGTCAATGGGCCAGGCACTCAACAAATTGGTCGAGAGTCTTCAGACGCTGACCGAGCGAAGGCACCCTTGAAGGGAAGACGAGGCATTGGAGAAATTCTTAAAGTTCCAACCACCCATCTTTATGGGTGAGGCTGAGCAAGACCAGAAGGTCGAGCAATTGGTCAAACAAATGGAAGACATTTTCGCAACGCTCCAGTATTCGGAGGAACAGATGGTTAAGTTTGCGGCTTTTCGATTGAGTTGGCCAGCTCGGGCATGGTGGCAGCGGGTCCAAGAGGACTAGGTGATGGATGAGGAAGAATGGTCGTGGTCCAACTTCGTCGAAGCCTTCAGGGCTGAGTACATCCCTCAGTGGATTGTGGAGAAGCGGGAGGACGAATTTCAAAATCTGAAGCAAGGGAGCATATCAGTGGCTCAATATGCAGCGCGATTTATGCAATTGTCGAAATACTGCCGAGGATTAGTAGACACCGAGCAGAATAGGATGAGGCAGTTCGTCAATGAGCTAAGACCAGAGTTGAGGAGAGCATTGGCACCTGCTCCACCGACAACTTATTCGGGGGCTGTGGATGCAGCTACTCGCACGGAGAACGAGGACCGCAGCAGGATGGCGGCCAAGCCTTTCCAGCCGCCAAGGCTGCAGCAGGGACATTTCTCGAGGCAGCAACTTCACAAGTGCCCTGCTAACCAGCAATGGCAGAATCGGGGAAAGCAAGCCTGGACAGTACCAGTTGGACCTGCGCCGAACCTCCCAACATACAGGCAGTGTGGGGAGAAAGGCCACACCGAGAGAAATTGCTGGTCCAATGGTGGAGATAGAAAGTGCTACCACTGTGGTGACACGAACCATCTGAGGAATACCTGCCCCAAGTTGCACCGAGTCGGGCAAGGAAACCCAGCTCAGAACCTGGGGCCCAATCGAGCTAACGCCACGGGAGCATTCGGGAGTAGTGCACCGAAGCCGCAAGTGAAGGCCAAGGTATTCGCTCTCAACAGAGAAGAAGTCGGGGCTGATGCAGCGGTGGTAGAAGGTACGTTCACTATTCAAGGACGTTACATTAATGCTTTAATTGATCCTGGCTCTACTCATTCCTATATAAACAAGTTGTGTGCATATCATTTGGGTCGAGATGGAGTAGAGTTACCTTTCACTTTAGAAGTAAGCACACCTTTGGGGAAAATGGTGCAAGCGGATCAGTACGTGAGGGATTGTAAGATTAAGGTGGGGAGAGAAAATCTGGAGGGAGATTTGATTGTGCTAGACATTGAGGACTATGACTTGATTTTGGGGATGGACTGGTTAGCCACGCATGGGGCTAGGGTAGACTGTAGAAATAAGTCAGTTCAGTTCGTCAGGCCGGGTTATGATGTGTTAGAATTTAATGGCAAGAGAGTGAAAGTGCTGAAGTACTTGATTGCGGGGGCTAAGGCCCAAAAATTGTTAAGGCAAGGATGTCAAAGTTATCTGGCTTACGTGATGAACAAGCCTAAGGACCAGTGTACTCTTGAGGACGCGGAAGTGGTGAAGGATTTTCCCGATGTATTCCCAGCGGAGCTGGATTCTCTACCTCCTAGTCGAGAAATGGAATTCACAATAGACTTAGTTCTTGGAGCGAAACCAGTATCGCGGACTCCATACCGGATGGCACCGGCAGAGTTGAAAGAGTTGAAGGAGCAGTTGGAGGAGTTAGTAGGACAAGGCTATATTAGACCAAGCACGTCGCCCTGGGGAGCGCCGGTGCTTTTTGTAAAGAAGAAGGACGGAACATTGAGGCTATGCATCGACTACTGAGGGCTGAACAATTTGACAATTAAGAACAAGTACTCTCTTCCACTGATTGACGAGCTATTTGATCAGCTGCAAGGATCCAGTTGCTATTCCAGGTTGGATCTGAGGCAAGGATACTACCAAGTGCGGATAAGAGAGGAAGATATCCCCAAGACAGCCTTCAACACCCGCTATGGACATTTTGAGTTCGTGGTGATGCCGTTTGGGGTGACTAACGCTCCAGCAGTATTCATGGACCTGATGCACCGAGTATTCCGACCCTATCTGGATAAGTTTGTGGTGGTCTTCATCGACGATATTTTGATTTACTCCAAGAGCCCAGAGGAGCATGCGGAGCATCTGAGGCTCGTGTTGGAGAAATTGCGGAGCACAAGCTGTATGCCAAATTCAGCAAGTGCGAATTCTGGCTAGACAGTGTGGCTTTCCTTGGCCATGTGGTGTCCAAGGAAGGAATCAAGGTAGATCCGGCAAAGGTCGAGGCGATATCAGACTAGAAGCAGCCGGAGAATATTACTGAGATCCGGAGTTTCTTGGAATTGGCTGGATACTACCGAAGATTTGTCAAGAGATTCTCGACGCTCGCATTGCCAATGACCCGTTTGTTGAGGAAGGATGTTCTGTTTGTGTGGAACGAAAAATGCGAGAAAAGTTTCCAAGAATTAAAGAAGAGACTGATGACAGCACCGGTATTAAGTCTACTGGAGGAAGGCAAACCTTACGCGCTATACACCGATGCTTCAAAAGAAAGACTGGGAGCGGTGTTGATGCAAGATAGGAAAGTAATTGCTTATGCTTCTCGGAAGCTAAGACCCCATGAAGTGAACTACTCCACTCACGATTTGGAGTTGGCAGCTATAGTGTTCGCCCTAAAGAAATGGCGACACTACTTGTATGGAGCCGAGTACGAGGTGTTCACCGACCATAAGAATCTGAAGTATATCTTCACTCATAAGGATTTGAACTTGAGGTAACGAAGGTGGATGGAATTCTTCGAGGAATACCGTTGCCCGATCAACTACCATCCTGGGAAGGCTAACGTTGTGGCAGACGCCCTAAGCAGAAAAGTTGGAATGGCTAGACTGAAGGTGCATGAAATGCAAGTAGTTCAGGATGTATTGGACAGAAGGGCAGAGGTACAAGATAAAAGAATCGTCATCAGCAATTTGAAGTTGGTGCCGGATTTGAAGCAAGAAATAGTGGAAGCTCAGCGAAGCAACGCCGAGTTTCAAATTTTCAAGGATAAGGAGCTTAAGCGACCGGACAATGAATTTCGTCATGATGATACAGGAACTCTTCATTTTAGAGACCGATTGTGTGTACCCGGGGAGCAGCAATTAAAGGACAGAATTTTGGAGGAGGCGCACAAGAGCAAGTACGCCATTCATCCGAGAGAGGTCAAGATGTATCAGGATTTGAAGAGAGCATACTGGTGGCCCGGAATGAAGCGAGATATGGTCAAGTACGTGTCGACTTACCTTACTTTCCAGAAAGTTAAAGCGGAGTATAGGAAGTCAACAAGGCTATTGCAGCCATTGCCAGTGCTGGAATGGAAGTATGGGGAGGTGACTATGGATTTCGTCACCGGACTTCCCATGTTAAAGACCCAGAAGGACGCCATATGGGTGGTGGTGGATCGACTGACCAAGTCGGCCCACTTCATCCCGGTAAATGTGAGGGATTCCATGGAAAAGCTGGCTCAGACATATGTTCGAGAAGTAGTCCGACTTCATGGAGTACCTTCGAGCATTGTGTCACACCGAGACCCGAGGTTTACTTCTCATTTTTGGGGAAAATTCCAGGAGGAAATGGGATCGAATTTGAAATTCAGTACGATGGCGCTTCCGCAGACTGATGGGCAATCAGCAAGGGTGATCCAAATACTGGAAGATATGTTGAGAGTCTGTGTCCTGGATTTCGGGGATAAGTGGATCGAGTGTGTACCGTATGTCGAGCTATCTTATAACAACGGCTATCAGGCCTCGAATGGGACGGCACTGTACGAGGCTTTGTATGGGCGCAAGTGTTAAGTACCGTTGTATTGGAGTTGGACAGAAGATGGACATGTGAGCAAAACCGGAGAAGTCTGTGTCCTAGAAATGTTGTCCTTTGGACGGGGCGACATCCCCAGCCCTGGCGGGCCTAGGCTTCGAGGTGTTACAACTATAAAATCAAGAAATAATTGATTAAGCTTAATAAGGATGACATGCTCCATGCCTTCTGCTTAATCTGGATATCGTGTGACAAAAGAACTAAATATAAAATTGTGGTTTGGTTCCAAGAGATCACTGATCTTCATTTAACCTAGATAGTTATAATGTTTCTCTAGAAACCGCTTATAACTTGTGCGCCATTTAAATATTATTTAGGCACACTGTCAGTATTAAATGAACCTATAGGGTCACACAATAAGAGAACTAGTTAGGTTGTTTTTCTAGTGACCAGATTCGATAAATCTGGAAATATGTCTAAATTAATCGAACTTAGAAAATTTACCAAAGACAATGAATCTGAAAATATGTCCACATTCAATGTATCTGGGTAATGTCTAGATTATTAGAATCAGACTCGGTAAATTAATTAGTTAAATTACCGAGATAATGGTAGAATCTTATCATATCAGGTTTTAATTTAATTTGAATTTAAATTAAAATATGATAAGATATTGAGATTCAGTGGTTTTTAAGAAAACCCTAGCCGTCTTTTCAACTGTTCTGTTCTGTTAAAAATTCCGTGCCTCTATTCACCGAGAAAAAAACCCCTCAAACCCTAGGCGCTAGCACTCTTGGGGTAACGAGTTAATTCACCGTGTATACCTGTAGAGGACGTTCACACACTGCAACGTCTAGTGATCGTTCAGGTTACACATACGACAGCACAGTCAGAATCGAAGGATCTTAATTATGCAGAACAAAGGTAATCCTGTAAACCTTAAGTCTTCTTAACCGTTTACTTGGATCCTCGGAAGGGATTCGTGGATGTTTTTTGCGTTTAGGAGTCCACGAATTCCAACAAGCGCCGATATTGAGTTTGCCAGAGGAAGGTAAACCTTACACGTTGTATTCTGACGCCTCAAAAAAAGGATTGGGAGCAGTATTGATGCAATACCGTAAGGTGATTGCTTACGCTTCTCGAAAGCTGAGACCTACTCATGATCTGGAGCAAGCAGCTATCATGTTCGCCCTAAAGAAATGGCGACACTATCTGTACGGAGCCGAATATAAGGTGTTCACCGACCACAAGAGTCTGAAGTATATCTTCACCTAGAAGGATCTGAATTTAAGGTAACGGAGTTAGATGGAATTCCTGGAAAAATACCGTTGTCTGATCAACTACCATCCTAAGAAGGCCAACGTTGTGGCTGACGCCCTGAGCAAAAAAGTTGGTATTGCTAAACTAAGAGTGCAGGAAATTCAAGTAGTTCAGGAAGTGTTGGATAGAAGGGTAGAAGTGCAAGAGAAAAGAATCGTTGTTAGCAATCTAAAGTTAGTACCGGATTTAAAACGAAAAATCGTGGAAGCTTAGCAAAGTAACACCGAGTTTTAGCTTTTCAAGGACAATGAGCTCAAACGGCTAAGCAGTGAATTCCGTTAAGACGAGGTAGGAGTTTTGTATTTCAGAGATCGATTGTGTGTACCCAGAGAGCAGCAATTAAAGGACAAATTTTTGGAAGAGGCACACAAAAGCAAGTATACCATTCATCCAGGGGAAGTCAAGATGTGCCAAGATCTGAAGAGAACCTATTGGTGGCTCGTACTGAAGCGGGATGTGGTCAAGTATGTCTCGACCTGTCTCACCTGCCAGAAAGTCAAAGTGGAGCACAAGAAGTCAGTAGGACTATTGCAACCATTGCCAGTACCTGAGTGGAAGTGGGAGAAGGTGACCATGGATTTCGTCACCGGACTTCCCATGTCAAAGACCCAGAAGGACGCCATATAGGTAGTGGTGGATCGACTGACCATGTCACCTTATTTCATACCTATAAATGTAAGAGACTCTATGGAGAAGTTGGCTCAGACTTATGTTCGAGAACTAGTCCAACTGCATGGAGTGCCTTCAAGCATCGTGTCTAACCGAGGCCTGAGGTTTACATCCCGATTTTGGGGGAAGTTTTAGGAAGCAATAGGGTCGAGTCTGAAATTCAGTACGACAGCACATCCGCAGACCGATGGGCAGTCACAAAGGGTTATACAGATATTGGAAGATATGCTAAGAGCCTATATTCTGTACTTCGGGGATAAATGGATAGAATGTGTACCGTACGGGGAACTATCGTATAACAATAGCTACCAAACTTCAATTGGGATGGCACCGTAAGAGGTTTTGTATGGGCGCAAGTGTCAGGTGCCGCTATACTAGAGTTGGCCAGAAGAGGGTCACATAAGTAGAACCGGAGAAGTCTGTGTCCAAGAAATGTTGGATAAAGTAAAATTGATTAGGGAAAGGTTGAAGGTGGCTCAGAGCCGACAGAAGAGCTATGCGGACAACCGGTGGAGAGAATTGGAGTTTCAAGTTGGGGACAGCGTATTTATGTGATTGACGTCGAATAGGGGAATCTTGAAGCATCCGAAGGGTGGAAAGCTGAATCTGAGGTATTTGGGGTCGTGCCCGATTAAGGAAAGGATTGGACCAGTAGCATACCGATCGCACTTGCTAGATGGGTTGACGGGAATTCATGATGTGTTTCATGTGTCACAACTGAAGAAGTACAATGCCGATCCCGGTCATATTCTGAATAACAAACCGTTGGTGTTGCAACCCGATTTGAGCTATGTGGAGAATCCCGTACGAATAATGGACCGCAGTATCAAGAATCTTCAGAACAAGCAGATACCGATGGTCAAAGTTCAGTGGGAGCATCATGGCATGAAGGATGCCACATGGGAATCAGAAGAGAGGGTTAAACGTTAGTATCTCGATCTGAAATAGGGGTATGATTGAATTTTGAGACGAAATTCTTCTAAGGAGGGGAGGATGTGAAACCCCAATCGAAACCAACCTTAGAGCAAGGGGGTTGGGATGCATAGCATATTTATTTGCATGTTTAAATATATTTTTATATGATTTTATGTGCTTTGGATTTGTGTTTTATAGTCTCGAGGACTTAATTATGTTTATTGAGTAAGAAGGGCAAAATGGTAATTTTTACTTGAGGTGAAAATAGGGAGATAGCTTGAGGATTAAATAGGAAAAATATTTTGGAGAGAAAATAAGAACAAGAGTTGTTATGGTTTAGTGGTTAGAGCTTTAGTATTAATTTTGGAGGTCTTGGGTTCAAATTCCATCATTAGAGCTTTAGCATGGTTAAATTTTATTTTTTGTTTGGGAAGGTTGTATTTTCGGCCTTATGTTCTTTAGAGAAGAGTAGAGGTGTTGTCCAAGGGGAGACATGGTAGGAGTATCCTAATCCCACTCTTGTGCCCTACAAAAATTTCGAAGGGAATTCATACCCTTCTTGATCCTTAGTTTTTTCTACTTCTTAATTCATTAGGTTGGTTAATTTGTTCTAGCCAATTTCATTCCAGAAAATTTCAGTAAAGTGCTATGGCTTTGAAGGTTCAAAAATGTCTAAGTGTAAAACATCTTATGGACCGAAAATGGGTAGGCGTTGGGGAAGGTTCCCAAGAGATTAAACTCCATGGTTGAACCTTCAAAACCCCACTCTAACTATGTTCATTTTCTTCATGAAGTAATCTGGATTTTTTTCAGTTTCTTGTGCATTCAAGGTGTCAAAATTTTCAGCCATCATTCCCTCCCAAATACTGCCAGAAAAATAGCCTTTTTGACCAGCTTGAAATCAGAAATTTTATGGCCAAATTCGGACTGCACAAACGCTATGCAAACCAGAAAATTTTGTGGGCATATTCGCAGCTTAGGTGAGCTTGAACCAAGCTGTTTTCTTCCAGTTTTTCACCAGCACCATAGCCACATTTTTCCTCCACAAAGAAGGCTGGAAACCAGCATTGAAAGACCTCTGAATGCCCCTTCAAATCCTCTGCAAACTGACTGGAAAATGGCAGCAAAGGCTGCCCAGAAAATTCCAGCAACTTGCGAAATCCTGTACAGAATTTTTCCAGCTTTGTTTCCTTTTTCAGCCCTGACTGAAATTCCCTCATTTTTCTGTACAAACTTCTCTTGAACAGCCATGAACCAAGCTCCATCATCTTCCCCAACTTTATGCTCGAAAAACCAGTCATGTTTGCCCCTAAAATATATCCAACAATTACTCCAATCAAGCCATTGATTGAAGACCAAAATTTTAGCAAATATGTTTAGTAAACTTCCATAAAACATCCCTTAAACAACCAGACCTTCATTCACCATTGTACTCCCTCTTTTCGGCCACCATTAAGCTTCTTCAAATAGCTTTCATTCGAACAGAATCCATAGCTAACAGTCGGCCGTTACAGCTTCCAAAAAGCTCTCCATTGATCAAAGATCTTCTTGCCATATTTTGTTTCCAAATTTGATCTTCTAAAATATTCTTTTAGGATTTCAAACAACCAACCTTTTCTTTTCCTATCAAACCAGAAATTCAATTGCCAAAACCCCTCAAATAATTCGGCTACTCCAATCCCACTGAATTTCAGCTAGCTTCAATCAAATCCTTTCTATTCTCTTCAACCTTCAAGAACACCAAGAACACCTACTCACTTTCTCTCGCCTAAGGCCACCAAAACCACTTCAATATTCTTTAAAAAATTCCAGATTTCACCTACTCACTTCTGTGAATCCATTCATACCACTTTTAACATCAAACTCCAAAATCCAACTCTCTCTCGTGGATCGAAAACCAATATTTTTGTGAAGGCTCAAGAACACCTTCAAGGTAAGCTTGTTTAATCAACTTCATCTTCACTAATCTTCAACCTCTAATGAATATATATGTGTAAAATCATACTAATGGACTCTCTTCTTCTCTTTTCTCTCTCTCTCTCTCTCTCTCACTCTCTCTTGACCGAATGATTCCTTCAACAATGGCCATGTTTTCTTCATCTCTCTTAGACGAATCTAGTCTCCTAGGAGTTGAGATCTATTCGAAACTTTTCCAAGGTACTCATCAAACAAGTAAGCCTCTTCAACCCTCTCTTTAAATTCTAGATTCATGTCTCGAGGATGATATTGAAAGGAGATGGATTATAATTAGGATTTGAGCATGTGTTGTTGTGATGAGTTGAGATTGAAGCATGAATAAATGTGTGTATATGATAGAGATGGGATTGATGCATGAATTAATTGTCTTGGTTAATTGTATAGTGTTTTTAGAGTTTAATGCATGTCTCCATGTAGTGAGTGGTATATGTGATCAAGCATGTTAGAGATTATGTCACCTTTGGTGAATATGATTTATATTCAAGTATGATTGTTAATGCCATGAATATGTTTATGCTAGTAGAGGTTGGATCATGTCTTGGTAAATTTAGATCTATACCTTTAATCATGATTTGGATGACTTGATAAATTGAAGTGGAGTGTATGCTTATGATTGTGGTTAGTAATGGAAATATGATCACGATCTAGTTGTCCCTAAACTAATTTTATTTCATCAATAAAATGATTAATATTATAATTTTTGCTAGTAGATCTCGAAAATCGTAGAAAATGTGGATTTGGTCTTTTACATAAAATAGTGATATTTTAGTCAAATAAATAATAGCTTTTATTATAGAAATAAAATATACATATATTATATATAATAATAAAATCAAATAAAGCCTTTTATATAAATAATCATAATAAATAAAATATTAATTTTGTGAGTCTTATATTCATAAATACCATTAAAATATATAATCCTTCAATTATTATCTTTTAATCAAAACCTATTAAAATTTACTTGCAATTAATTTTAGTTATCAATTATTTTCTAACAATTAATTATTAATAAATCATTATTTTACCTAATACCACCTAGAACTCTTCATCAAATAAACTCTAATCACTTTAATATCAAGATTTAAACCTTCAACTTAATAGTACCTATTTCCCAAAACCCTAATCACTTTAATCTCAAACTAGACTTAGCTTATAAACCCTTTTTATTTATTATCGGGCCTTAAAGCTTGGGATACTAGGATCATGGTTGTAGTAAGTTGAGCTAGTTTTATTTGTGAAAGTGGATTTTGGCTTAAGTTTGATTATGGTTTATATTTACCCAAGGCGGGGTTAATTCAACTGTTGAAGACCTTTATTTTATCTCAAGCTAAGAATCAAGTATGCTCCTGCATAAAACCTGATTGATGCAAAATGGTCCTATGGCAAGCCAATTGTGGAGTGCGTGGTCACTCATTTCTATAAAGGCAATTGAGGATTATTTCCTTTCTCATTTCAAGCAAACGAATTATTTGAAAATCAATAAGCAATTTTACCCAAACTCAAAACTCTTTCTAAAACCAACTTTGTCTCAAACTTTGGAAATCCTTAATGTAAAGTGGAGCTATGATTATTTCATCTTTTCCAAGTGGGATAAGTTACGTTGAGTACTCAATAAGGGTGGACTGCTAGGACTAGTCTTTGAAGGGTTAGGGTAAGTCTGTCAGTAGGTGGCCACCTCTGAGGGGTAAGTCCTTCCCGGATAGGATGTCATTCCAGTAGGTCGTGCCGGTCCGAGCTAGCAGTTTTCAGTCAAGTGGACTGTATGTTGTCGGAATGGACAACCAGTTTTGTTTGGGTATAGAGAATGAGGAGTATCTTGCCCGATAGGCCGATCACCCACTTTTTGTCAATCTGCACAAAATGTGGCATTCTGACTGGTTTTGGGGCCCAACGTGTGGTAACCCATGACCACCCTTTTGAGTGGTTGATTTTATTGAACATGTATGGTTGGAAAAGCCAAAACACCACTCTTGATTTTGACTATTATTTAATGCTTGCCAGTATTTCTCTTACGAAGATTTTATACTTTGTATTCACGAACTGTTTTCATTGGACACTTAAAGCACACACGGACTAATTTAGATTTTTATCTCATCACCCTTTTTACCATGATTTCAGGTCGATCTTGCTGTGGGGATGAGTAGCTAGTTGTTGCCTACCTTGGAAGATTTTTTTTCTGATATTTATTTTGTGTAATGATTTGGGAGTTGAGAGTGGATAATTTTTATTATGGATTTGTCTTTGAATTCTTGGATTGTAATAAGTTTTAAGTTTTAAGTATTGTTTTTATTTTGTTATTTTGATTGTGTGACCTAGTTATAAAAATCCCTTGTTCTTTGGACGAGGCGACATCCCCAACCCTGTCGAGCCTAAGTAGTGGGGTGTTACATACACCATGTAACATAGGTAAAAATCCCTTTTTGGATTGATCCATGCTAAACCTCTTTAGCACTTTATCTATATATGTAGACTGTGAAAGATCTAGCAACCTTTTGGATCTATCTCTATAGATTCTTATTCCGAGAATATAGGTTACTTCTCTAAGGTCTTTCATGGAGAATTATTTGGACAACCAAACTTTAACCGTTTGTAAGACAGGTATATCATTTCCAATTAGCAATATGTCATCTACATAAAGCAATAAGAAAACGATTACACTCCCACTAACCTTCTTGTATACACAAGGCTCATCCTTATTTTGAATGAAAGCAAGCTCTTTGATTGTTTCATCAAAAAGAATGTTCCAACTCATAAAAGCTTTCTTAAGTCCATAAATGGACCTTTGCAGCTTGCACATCTTTGTGTTATCACTGGATGTGAAACTCTCAGGTTGTGTCATATACACTTTCTCAGTCAGATTTCCGTTTTGAAAAGCTGATTTCACATCCATTTGCCAAATTTCATAATCATGATGAGCAGCAATAGCTAGGAGTATCCTAATGGATTTCAACGTAGCTACTGGTAAGAAGGTTTTATCATAGTGAATACCATGTTGTTGACGATAACCCTTCACCACTAGTCGTGCTTTATAGGTAACTAAGTTACCATCCTTGTCCATTTTCTTCTTGAAAATCCACTTGCACCCAATATGTTTAATTCCTTTGGGTGGATCAACCAAAGTCCATACTTGGTTTTTGTGCATAGAATCCATCTCTGACTTCATGGCCTCAAGCCATTTGCTAGATTCTAAACTGTTCAGAACATTCTTGTAGGTAGTAAGCTCATCTTCATCCATGAGCAATACGCCATTGTGGTCACTAATGAGAAATCCATATCTCTCAGGTGCCACACATATCCTACTAGATCTAGGAGGCTCTTGTGTATTAGAATGTTCATCTATTCTCTCAATAGATGTGGGGTTAGACGGTTGTTCCTCGTTTGTTTGATCTTCATGAACTTCACTAGGTTCAATCTTACTCCAACTGTTCCCTTTGAGCATGTTCTCCTTCTTTAAGAAGACGACATGCTTCGAAACAAACAATTTGTTTTCGGAGGGTAGGTAGAAGTAATATCCGAAAGATTCTTTTGGATATCCAACAAACAAACACTTGTCAGACTTACTATCAAATTTATCTGACTGTGGCCTTTTGACAAAGGCAGGAAAACCCATACTCGCAAGTGAGATAACTTTGGTTTCTTACCAAAGAACATCTCAAATGGGGTAGAATCAACCATTTTTGTCGGAGCTCTGTTTAGTATATAAACAGAAGTTTCTAGTGTATGTCTCCAAAATGATTTTGGTAGGTCTGCAGAAGCCATCATGGTCCGTACCATATCTAGAAGGGTTCAATTCCTTTTCTCAGATACACCGTTATGTTGAGGTGTATGTGGTGGAGTCTATTAAGATAATATCCCATTATCTCTAAGATAAATGAGAAACTCTTGGCTCAAATATTCTCCTCCTCGATCAGATCTTATAATCTTAATACTTTTGCCAAGTTGTTTCTCTATTTCATTCTTGAAGTCTTTGAACTTTTCTAAGGCCTTAAATTTGTATTTCATTAAATACAATACCCGTATCGTGAGAAGTCATCGATAAAAGTTATGAAATAGTTGTAACCTCCTCTTGCTTGTATTGACATTGGGCCATATACATCAGAATGTATGAGTTCTAATAACTCCTTAGCCCGTTCTCCTTTTCCTGGAAAAGGAGTTTTAGTCATTTTACCTAGTAAACAAGACTCGCATGTGTCATATGATTCATAATCAAATGACCCTAAGTCACCAAGCTTATGTAACTTAGAAACACGATTTTCGTTTACATGGCCCAAACGACGATGCCATAAGTAAGAGGTGTTAGAGTTATCTATTTTAGGTTTCTTATTGTTTATATTAAGAGCTGGATTATCCAAGTCTAGAACATATAAACCATTAACTAGAGTTGCTGAACCATAGTGAATATCATTCAATGAAAAAGAACAATATTTATTCTTAAATATTAAATGAAATCCACATAAGTCTAAAGACGCAACTGAGATAATATTTTTTATTAAAACTGGTACATAATAACAATTTTGTAATTCTAGAAGTAATCCCGAAGGCAAGTTCAGCTCGTATGTCCCTACAACAAGTGCAACAACCTTTGCCCCATTTGCAGTACATAGGTCCACATTGCCTTTCTCTAACCTTCTACTACTCTTTAGTCCTAGCAAGTTATTGCACAAATGAGATCCACATCCGATATCTAATACCCATATCTCATTTCTAAATGCAGTATTTATCTCAATCATAAACATTTTAGGAGAAGAAGTAGAAGTGCTCGTAAGCTTCTCCTTTTGCTTCTTATCCTTAATGGTCTCCAAGTAGGCTTTGCAGTTGCGCCTCCAGTGGCCCATCTTCCCACAATGATGGCATGCGCCCTTGGTAGCTGCGTCCTTCTTGTTCACACCACCTTTAGGCTTCATGGGAGCCTTCTTCTTCTTCTTTTAAACTTTCTTCTTAGAAGAGGAAGATTCTACCATTAAAACTACATTAGAATCCTTCTTCATGGAGGACTCCGCAGTTTTGAGAAGATTAATCAACTCAAGAATGGTGGACTCAATCTTGTTCATCTGATAGTTAATCACAAATTGTGAGAAACTATTAGGCAAAAATTGTAGAATTAAGTCAATACTTAAGTCATGATCCATTGCAAACCCAAGAGATCCAAGCTTCTCTATTAAGCCTAGCATTTTCGGCCCATGAGTGGCCACAGAAGAATCCTCTGCCATTTTGCAACGGAATAGTTGCTTCAAGATCTCATAACTCTCAGTTCTGGCTTGGGCATCAAACAACTCTTGAAGATATAGTATAATCGATTGAGCATTCATATGCTCGTGTTGTTTTTGCAACTCAGGAGTCATGGATGCCAACATAATACATGATACTGTATCACTATCCTCCTTGTGCCTTTTGTAGATAGCATGCTTATCAGCATGAGCATATTGAGCTAGTGGTGGCAGAATAGGAGCATCTAGCACGTAGAGCAATTTTTTCGATTTGAGAACGATTCTCAAATTTTTATACCAGTCGAGATAGTTTGATTCGGTTAACTTATTGATTTCCAAGATGCTACGTAAGTTCAAGTTTGTTGACATGATGTAAGTGACGTAGATGTAAAGATAGAGAGCATTGGCAACTTGTATATGCACATGATATGCAAATAATTAGAAGTTTAATTAAACGCATTTTTACTCCACTATTTTACTCAAACCAATAGCCCCCACTACTGATTCGGAAAAGCCCATTAGAAGCTTTCCTAGTGGACCGATATCCAAATTCCTCAAGAATAACCTTGGGTTTGTGCAACAAGCCACCCTTAAGTTCATTGGTAGGTATCCAATACCAATTACATCATATGTAACTACTGGATCATTGGGTGATTAACAGTTTTAAGTCTTAAAGCCTTTTGGGCTACCCCAACTTTTCCTCAAAATTTCTTTATGCATAAGTTTGCCAAACCAGGATAAAGAATTTAGTTAAACCCGACCCATTAATCAGGAATTTAATTCCATAGCTTGAACATGCCCAATATCAAGTAGGCTTGGGTTTGCCCTACAACTTGGTCTCAAAAAAGGACTCTCATTCCTACTATATTAACGGAAGGAATTAGGTTTAATATTAATTGAGGGATTTATTCCTTTTAGTGATTTCATTGAATGACATGCATAAAAATCAATAAATCACATAATTGATAATCATGGTAATAAAGTGATTACGTGGTATGGTTATGGATTTTACCCTAAATTAATTTTCTTGAGCCATAAAAGAAATTAATATAGTTAACTATATGTGTTCATGCATAATTTAAGTAGAAGGTCTTACCTTCTCGTCTTATTTTGGTTGCCATATCCAAAGTAGAATAATTCTACTCCTATCTAACCTATGTAAACTAATTACATAATTTCCTAAAGCGAGAAAACCTCAAGTTACATTCGAGGGGAGTTAGATGAGAAGAGAATTACACAAGAATTTTAGAGAATGCGGGACACGCAGGCCCTACTTCATAAAAACCAAAAGTGTAAAATGCATGAATAGATATAATTGGTTTTAGTCCATAACCATCCACTATGCCATTAACTATGCTTAAACAAAATAAACATATACTTTTATTATTCCAAAATTACTATTTTGAAAAAGTAAATAAATTCTAAAATCAATATTTTAGAAAAATACATTAATTTTAAAATTGTTTATCTCAAAACTAATTTTGAGAAAATACTTTTGAGTCCCACCTCTAGCAGCAAAACGGTGGTCCCACTGGCCGGTCAACGGGCAGAGGTTAGAGGGGCAGTGCCCCTTTGGAATTTTTTTTTTTTATCGCCTCTCATCAAATAATATTTTTCCATTTCAAAATTCTATTCTAGATTTTTTTTTTTTAAATAGTTGGATCGTGCAAAACAAAGCAGAACCGGCGTCGGTTTGGAAGCCAGAGCTAGCGCCAGCTATGTTCTGAATTTTTGGAAAAAAAACTTTCCAGAAACGATTTCTGGATGTTCGCGAAACAGTACGAAACCGGCACCGGCTATAGTCGAGAACAGTGGCGGTGATTTTAAAAATTTTCCAGAAACAATTTCTGGTACCCTAATCTTCTGCAACAGATTAGTGAGAGCAATTCTCAACAGAATTTTTTGTTTTGAAGTTCAAAACAACAACCAATTTGTTAGTTTAAACAAAACCAAAACAGAAAATTAAGATGAAACGGAAAGCAACAACAATGTTGCAAGAAAACGTTTTTCTACAAAAAATTTTTAGCACATAAAGAAAGAATCTTTCAATATATGCTGTAACTTTTACACAATCATATTGTGCTACGAACCCAACGCATAATGCTTGAAATAATTTCGACTCGAGTGAAAATAATTTTCACAGCAAACAAAGATAAAACACGAATACATGAAACCAATTTTCATGCTAAAAACAATGTCCGTAAACCACACATAGCATATTTCTGATACCACTGTTGGGTATCTCAGGCTCGTATCCTATACGATGCAGTGGAAAATAAAACGAGATACCATCACAGGATCCGCATATGTGTGGAAAACAAGACATAGATAGATCAAAGATAACAACTTTTTACCTTTGTTTGATCGTCCAAAGAACAAAATTTTCTTCTTCAAGTCGAGGTGTAATCCAGCAATCCTCTTGATCCAACTTCACGAGAGTTGAACGTCTAACCACTATAATCACAATGTGTGATTATCTCTAACAATAATCCACATGGAGGAACACTCAAGTACTAAAATTTCATGTGCTAGCAGAAAAAGATGGCGGCTAGGGTTGTTACACAAGAACAATTGAGAGAGAGAGAGAGAGAAGGATTTTGTGTGTTGGGTTTTTGGTGTCACGCCTTAGCTAGGGTTTTCGTGTGTTTCATCTATATGTTACACGAAAATCCCCTACCAAAATTGAGAATTCTAATTCTATTAGAATTCCCTAATTGTAATAGGATATATCAAGTTCTCACAATTATAATATGGACCATAAATTGTAACTAATTATAATTTGTCCACAACAATTTTTCTTTCTCTCAATTAACCCCACTATGTTATCAAATAACATCTTAAGTATATAATCCCATATTATGTGTGACTATTAGGTTTCTCAGTCAATTGGTAGAGAACATAAATTAAGCCAAATATCTTGGAGATTAATAATCCATAATTAATTAGAATTAATCCTATTAATTCTAATCAGGATTGGTTTATTAATTCATCAATTAATAAACCTATATTCCCATATCATGAGTGGTATCTAGCAACACATCATGACCACCCAAGAGTCCAAGACGTCAAGTGGTTTGACATGAACCATTCAATAACAAACTTCAGTGCAATTAACTCCTTTCACCATACAATATCTCATGTTTGGAGTACGGAATTAGTGCCAACTCCCTCCAGAATTACTTCTGGCCCAAATACGATAGTAGTTGTACTAGAAACCCACTACTCCAGATGTGTATCAATTGGAACTATTTCCAATACACAATTGCATTGGTCAAGGACTTCTCGAGTAGTAATTCCTACAAGTAGCCATAAGATATTTGCCACTACTATTAGGAGTGGTGAATCCTTTATTGACCCTCTCAACTATTTTTGTTTACCTCAAAATGTACCAATATCCATCCCATAGGCAGCCCTCGATGGAGCTCCAGAGATTGGAATCAAAGTACAATACTCAGCAAACAAAGTACCTTGGAGATTTCAAGTCTAAGGATACTTGCACATTTGCTATATTGAGATTATATCACTAGTACTAAATAGTTATCCATGTGATTATCTCAAAGCTAGGTCATCCAATGAAATTTTTCCATTAACAAGTATCATGTGTTAACTTTGAGTATCTCAATACTCACGGATATGAGAACCACTGCCTGATCAAATCAGGAAGTCTAACACATGCTAGTCTTAACGCATTAATGATGTTCTGTCTCATTAATACTACGACTAGGGACTATTTAAGTACTAACACTATACAGTGTAGTAGGAATCTCATATCATGATTTTCTTAACACAGTGTTGTATTAGGAACTTTATCGAATAATTATATTACTTAAAAGTAAACAAAAGAAACTGTAAAATAAATAATGCATTTTATTAAAATAAAATGTGTCATATACAATGTACAAGTAATTGCCTCTAGGGCACAACACTAACAGAAACATACTAGTTATTACAACAAAAGTATCTCAAATTAACCTCAAATAACTACGAAAATGGTGATAATTTTAGCCCTATCATACCTCTTTATGTTCTTTTCACGAAACTCACTTTATTTGTGTTATTGTCTAGGATTCATAAAGAAGATGCAACTATATCGAGCAAACAACGTAACAAAAGTTCGTGTTAAAAGGCAACCTAATATTTCTTTTTCTCTTATTTCACTTTCATAAAAAAAATAAAAATCATCGCAAAAAAAGATTTTCTTTTAGTTTATTTTTTATTTTTTTGGCATAATTTTCTTTCTTTATTCTAATTCTTTTCTATACCAAAAAAAAAATTGCAAAATGCACAGACAAGGGCACGGCCATAACCTTGCCCATGCATCTATCGCGAACTTTTTTAAAATCCCAAATCTGCACGGCTATTTCAGTTTTCTCTCCCAAAATTCTTCACAAACCTTCCACCCATGCAATCCTACTCTTGTTCCTTGAAACACCTTTGCTATACCCGCCATTTTCCACCTTCAAATTCATGTTTTCTCCATCAAAATATCAAATGGCATAGTTTCTTAAAGAAAGTAAAAAAATTTATAGCTTTTTGGAGCTATTTTGAGTAGCAAATCTTCCGCAAAATTTAAAGCATTTTGCTAAGAAAAGCTTAGCTTTAATCATCCTTGGTACATAAGCATGTAATTGTAGAGAACAAAGTGAGATCTTTATGTGTTTTTGTGGGTGAAAATTACTAGTTTTTAGGGTCCAAAATTCTACATATTTTTTAGTTTTTAAAGCTGTAAATAAATTGTCTTGATGATAGAGACTTGATGAAGGAATGATTCATTGTCTGTTTGAAGTTTGAGGAATGGTTTTGGTGGATTATTATGATTTATTATAACATATTTTTTGCCTGAAAAATTCTGCATTTTTGTGATATGCATTGTTATATACTGTTACATTTTTCATGTTGTGGGAGTTGTGATTCAGTGGAGAAATTAGTTTGATTAAGTAGAGGAGTGTGGATATGATTTTCATAAGTGTATTGATGATCATTATGGTTGGTTAACTTGACTTGGTATGACTGAAATTTTGTGAGATAATTTACTTTAATGTGCTTTATTCAATTGTTTTGCGTTGTGATGATGAAGATGTTGAGAGAATGTTGGTGAACTATGGAGAAAATTGATAACTTGTGGCTGTTCTTGGTGAGATGATGATTAGAAGTACTATGAGATATCCTTTACTTTGCTCATCTATCTTTTGATATACTCATTCTCCTTTAATAAGCTAATCACCTTTTCCTTTGCACTTTTTCTTCTTAGATCTTGTCTTTTCTTTTTCCTTCTTTAACTAATTTTTTTTTAAATTCTTTATGGCACCTAAACGGAAGCATGTTGTCAGAAGGGATAGTGGTTTGAGCTCTAGACCTTCTGACCAAGCTAGGGAACACGTCCCTGTGCACTTACATTTTACTAATCCCAAACATATAGCCAGGTTTGAGAGACTAGTGGTAGGAGTATTTATCCTAATTGTTATATTGATCCTACTGTCCTACAACACCTAGGAATTGATGAGGAAATCAATAGCCTTCTCTATGACTCGGGTTTGGAATTATTCTTGACATCATTAAGTCGGGTTATAGTAACCTTATGATAGAATTCCTTAGCATCTACTACTTCACATGGGAATTTGTGGGCTTTGATAATATTAATACTATTAGCTTTTGCCTACATGGTAAACTATTTAACATGTCCTTAAATCAGTTTGGGGTGGCTTTAGGATTCTATGCTAGGGAAGACAATGCACCACAAAGAGATAGTTTTGCAAATGACTTAAATAGGCTAGCCTTTTAGTATGCACATACCATTGGCCCCATTTGGAGGGCACATATTTTAAAAAATAGTCAATTTACCTCTCCTACCATTGCGTACCTCCATAGACTTATTGCTTACACCATTAGTAGTAGGAAAGAGAATGATAGAGTAGTTATTTGGAGAGATTTATTTTATCTTTGGTCTATTATTACTCACATTCCTATTAATATCACTCTATTTTGCTTCCTATCTTAACTCTGTAGTTATTTCTAAGAAGGAAGCTCTTTGTGGTTTACTATACATAACAAGATTAGCTAAGAATCTTCAACTCATTTGTGATGATATGGGTTTGGAGGTGAGTATGACTACGATTCCTTTAAATTTTCAAACCCTTGAAACAAATAGGTATGGTGGGAAGAGTTGGGGTCAATAAATATATCTTGGAAGGAGTTGAAGTTGGAGTTGAGGAGGAAGTTTATGGAGAAGGACCTGAAATTCATAATGATCCTTAAATTCCTATTGAGCATAATGTTCTCATACCATTTTCTCCTTTGAGCGAGCAAATTACACCTATGATGTAAATGTTGGGGGAGATGAGGGCAAGTATGGAATGGGGATTTCATAGCCTACATCAAAGAATGGATGCCATGAAAGGATATTACACTCATAGGATAGACAATCTTGGATACCGAATGGATAATATGGAGGCACATATGGGATGGATGGAGTCCACTTTATGTTCTTATTTTGGCTTCATTCACTTTAATTATTATCCACAACCGTTTTCTTTTAGTGCAGGGACATATTCAAAAGTAGGATCACCGAAGGCTCCTTATAGAGACGAGCTAATGCACGATAATCCACCTCCTCTACATGCACCAGTTTGAGTGTTTTTAATAGTTGCTTATTTTCTTTCCTTTTCCTTTTTATGTATTTTTTTAGTTTGAGAGACTTCTAGACTAGGTTACTTTATACACTTTTTTTTTTTTTTATGTTACTTCTTATCTTGAACTCTTTTCTTTTGGAAATGTATTTACCAAGCTAATACTCTCTCATGTTTATCTTTGATGATTTTCTATGACATTGGCTATAGCTTTCAAACGGTATATAGCTACACGAATGCTGCTATAGAGCTCTTGCGGAGCCAACGATTGCAACTACCGCAACCAAAATAACTCCCCTCCTCAATAAGAATTAATGCAACTTTGGGTGCTAATCCATTAGCCATCTTGGAATTTAGTTGGGAAGTATTTGTTTGATTTCCCCCTTTCTCTTTCTCTTTCTCATTGGATATGCTTTATTTCTTTATTTTTCATCCAGTAAGGACAATGTACAGTTTAAGTATGGGGGTGAAAAACAAACAAAACAAAATTTTTCTTGGGAAAAAAAATTCTTGATTTTTAGGACCATGATTCTTGATTTTTGAAATTTTTAATAGAAGATTGGCGAAAACAATTCTTCTCTTTTACTTTGAAAATTTTCTTTGTTTTTATCTAGTTAAGTTTATTTTTCTAAACTATTACATTAGGTTGGAAATATTTAAGTCTTGAGAATTTATATTAACCTTATTTATTTATTCTTACATGTATGAACTTTTTAACTTTGAAAGGTTTATATAAGTAATGGATGATGTATAAGTTTGGTTTATGTGCTAACTTTGGTTGAAAATATTGGCTAGACTAGTCCTAAAGTTGGGTTTAAGTGAATAGGATAGAGTAGGTGGTTCCCAAATGGCATTTACAAAATGAGGAGAAAAAGGTCCGAAAATGCAAAGTGCATGTCCTTTGGCGAAAAATAATGTGTGAAAAAAAAGAGAGAGAGAGAGATTAAAAATGATAGAAAAATATATGAAAGGGGGCCAATACAGTGAGATGAAGCGAAACACACTCACTTGAGGCTATAAATCTCAACAAAACAAATATCTTGATTTCAAAAGGAAAGAAAAAAAATTGCTTGAATAACAAAAGTCTTAGTTTGCTACCCAATTTGTAGTAGTTTAGAAAAACATAAAATGCAAAGACTTAAGGTAGTTCTATATGCATTACTTATGTGTTTTGATCAAGGAAAGGAGTGGAATGTATTGTATAGTTATGAACTTATTTAAACTAGCTTCGATGGTCTTAGGTATATTTGATCTAATATATGAGTTTATCTTAAGTCTTCTTGAGTGAATAATTATTAAGTTGTTTTTTATTGTAAAAGGAAGAGAATCTATCCACCATATCTTGTCTAAATTTGAGATTCATATCTTGTTAGGTTATTTTTCTAGTAGCCAGATTCTATAAATCTAGAAATATTTCTAAGTTAATCGAACCTAGAAAATTTACCAGATACAATGAATCTGGAAATATGTCCACATTCGATGTATCTGGATGATGTCCAGATTATAAGAATATGCTCGATAAATTAATTAGTTAAATTACCAAGATAATGGCAGAATCTTATCATATCAGTTTTTAATTTAATTTGAATTTAAATTAAAATATGATAAGATATTATCAGATTTGGACTCTAAGGGATTGGAAGGTTTTAAGAAAACCCTAACCGTCTTCTCAACAGTTCGGTTCTATTAAAAATTTCGTGCCTCTATTCACCAGGAAAAAAAAACCCCTCTCAAACCCTAGGCGCTAGCACTCTCGGGGCAACGAGTCAGTTCGCCTTGTATACCTATAGAGGACGTTCGCACACTGCAGCGTCTAGTGATCGTTTGGGTTGTACGTACAACAGCACAATCAGAATCGAAGGATCTCGATTATGCCAAAGAGAGGTAATTCTGTAAACCTAAGGTCTTTTTAATTATTTACTTGGATCCTCGGAAGAGATTCGTGGATGTTTTTCGCGTTTAGGAGTCCATGAATCCTAACAGTGGTATCAGAGCAACTTGCTAAACGATTAGGTTGAGTCATCTGTGTTAATCATATTGTTGAATGTAAGTATGATATGTGTGTGTGTGTGTGTGTGTGTGTGTGTGTGTGTGTGTGTGTGTGTGTGAATTTAAATGGTGTATATCAGCATGTTCATATGATTATGATTTTAGAATACTTAGCATGCAAACTGCCTGAATTAGGTTTAATCTGTGTGTCTTCCATATTATTTGCAGATTGTCTGTAAACTGGTCTGTTTTAATATGATATGGTATCGTAAGCATGTTATCCGTGGTTCTATATTTGCGAATTATTTTTATTAATCGGCTATGATAATATGTTATCTATACAAATATGATTAAAAGGGAACGCAGATTGTCTGTAATATGTAAGTTTCATGACGATGGTTATTAAGGGGTCCGAACGTTAATCTGATTAATATTCAGAAATCGGAAGGAGAAATTTCATTTAATAAGAGAAGGAAAAATCGTTTTTCTTTCCGAGGGCGCTGCCCCTTAGAACCCCGACTAACTGTTCATTGTGTGTTATTCATTAGTGTTTTTTTTTTATAGTTGTGGATTATTTTGAATAGTTCATAGCATGGCTCATTTTATCCCAATGTGATTGGCAAGTTATGTTCTAGTTGTTTTAAGTTGTAATTTTTAAATATGGCCTGCGTATCGTTTTTCATTGTTGTAAAATTGTATTGCTTTCCTAGAATAGGAATTACTTTAATTTTACTAACCAATGTAAAAGAAGACGGTGGCCTACATTTACAACCAATGAGGAGTATGCTCGAGACATTAGAGAATGCTTAAGGAGTTCATATACCTGGATTGACCACCTTGATCTTCACTTTGCTCGTGATGATCAACATAGGTTATGGGCCATGCTATGTCACTTTTATTTATGTCTTGTATGTATATTTGATATGTTTATTCAATTCTTACTACAATCAAAATTTTATTAAAAAAAAATTAAGTGTTAAATACCTTCCAAAATTAAACACTTGTTATTACTTAGATCATCATATGGTCATTCCTGCCAAAGTAGGATGCTTTTGATTATCTAAGTAAGATAAGATGGAAAATAGTTTCCCTTATGTTTGATATGGTTTGACTTAACTGGTCTATCAAAATGGTTTTGGGCCTAGGGCATTATATGAGATATTTTTAGCCGGGACATTTGATGCCTATCTCATTTAAAAATTTGAGTTTTATTTAATTATAAGATTAAAACCAAAGCTTACTTATGATTAAAATAAAAAATTTATGAATTTTTTTTTTTACCCACTACGAAACATCAAAATGTTGAAGTTTCAAAAGTTTTAATGCTTTTAGTGGGAGTTTTTCATTAAAGCCTCAAAATTAATTACTTTACATATTTTGTATGTAGATAATGGCAATAAACAGTTGGAATAACTCATTGCGATCTGTGCTCGAGAAAGACAAGCTTAGTGGGACTAACTTTTTTGATTGGGCACAAAACTTAAGAATCGTTCTTAAGTAAGAAAAAAAAGCTCTATGTTCTTGAAAATCCTATTCCCCCTATTCCAGCAAATAACGCCTCAAAAGCTGAAAAAGATTCTTATAGTAAGCACAAATATGACTCCAATGATGTTACTTGCCTCATGCTAGCAACTATGAACTCTGAACTTCAAAAACAATTTGAAGAAGTAGATGCATATGACATGATTGTGCATCTCAAGGAAATGTTCCAAGAGCAAGCACGACAAGAGAGATTTGAAACTCACAAAGTGTTAAATGCATGTAAGATGGTTTCTGGCACCTCGGTAAGTGCTAATGTCCTTCAAATAAAGGGCTATCTTGATCATCTTGATAAGCTTTGTGCTCCTGTTAATCATGACATGGCCACGGATATGATCTTGGGCTCATTACCTCCTGAGTATGACCAGTTTGTCATGAATTTTAACATGCATAATATGGAGAAATCCATCAATGAATTGCATGAGATGCTAAAACAAGTTGAACTGAACATTAAGAAGAATACTCCTAGTGTTCTAATGGTTCAAAAAGGGAAAGGGCAAAAGAACAACCAAAAGGGCAAAGTTATGGCTAATAAGGGCAAGGACAAGGCAAAGTCCAAGTTCAAGCCCAAACCTAAGGCCAAGACACCAAAGGAGGGAGCTTGCCACCATTGTAGAGAACAAAGACATTGGTTAAGAAATTGCAAGCTCTACTTGGAAGTAAAGAAAAAGAAGGACAGTGAGATTGCCGCTTCAGGTATTTATGTTATAGAAATTAATTCATTTACTTCTGATTCATGGGTATTGGATACTGGTTGTGGATCTCACATTTGTGTAAATGTGCAGAGTCTAAAAAAGAGTAGAGACTTGGCAAAAGGCGAGGTAAACCTACGAATTGCGAATGGAGCAAAAGTTGCTGCAGTAGCTATAGGAACTTTTGAATTAATTTTGCCCAGCGGGCTTGTTTTAGAACTGAATGATTGTTTTTATGTTCCTGCTATGATTAGGAATATTATTTCAATTTCTTGTTTGGATTCAGAAGGTTTTGAATTTGTTATTAGAAATAACATTTGCTCCATTAATAAAAACGGCATTTTTTATGGAGATATCTTATTATCAAATGGGCTTTATATTCTCAATCTTCGTGGATCTTCAAACAAGTCTATCTATAATATTAATACCAAGAGATTGAAATCCAGTTATTTAAATCAAACTTACTTCTAGCATTATCATTTGGGCCATATAAATGAAAAACGCATAACAAGGCTTCATAATGATGGGCTTCTAAATTCGTTTAACTTAGAATCTTACGAAACATGTGATTCTTGTTTATTAGGCAAAATGACTAAAACGCCTTTTAATAGAAAAAATGAAAGGGAAACTGATTTATTGGGCCTAATACATACCGATGTATGTAGACCAATGAATTCACATGCTAGAGGAGGATTTTAATACTTCATTCCATTTACGGATGATTTCAGCAGATATGGCTACCTGTATCTGATGAAATACAAATTTGAATCGTTCCAAAAATTCAAGAATTTCAAAATGAAGTACAAAATCAGCTTGGCAAAAGTATCAAAACACTTCGATCAGATCGAGGTGGTGAATACTTAAGTCACGAGTTTGACGAGCATCTTAAAAATTGTGGAATTATCTCCCAATTAACTCTACCTAAAACACCTCAATGGAATGGTGTATCTGAATGGAGAAATCAAACTTTATTAAATATGGTTCGATCAATGATGAGTCAAACTAATCTTCCAATCTCCTTTTGGGGTTATGCCCTAGAAACTGCTGCATTCATACTAAATCAAGTTCCATCTAAATCGGTTCAAAATTGCCATATGAGATATGGATTGGGAGACAACCTAGTTTGTCATTTCTCAAGATTTGGGGTTGTGAAGTTTATGTAAAGTGTTTATTATCTGATAAACTTGCACCTAAATCGGATAAATGCATATTTGTGGGGTATCCTAAAGAAACTAAAGGATTTTAATTTTATCTCTCAAAAGAAAATAAAGTAATTGTTGCTCGAAATGGATTCTTTCCTGAAAAGGAATTTATTTCTAAAAGTATCAGTGGGAGTAAAATACATCTTGATAAGATTCAAGAGCCACAATTAGTACCTAAACCAAATAATGAACCTCGATTAGATGGCTCACAAGTCCAAGATGAGCCTACTTCTATAGAACAAGGACCTCGAAGATCTAATAGGGTTCGTCAACAACCTGAGAGATATGGATTCCTCATCACTGATGATCACAATGTGGAGCCTATGGTTAATGATGAGCCTACTTCCTATCTAGAAGCCATTAAGAGTTCTGACTCTAAAAAATGGTTAGAGGCTATGAAGTCTGAGATGCAATCCTTGTATGATAACCAAGTCTGGATTTAGTTAATCCACCTAAAGGTTCAAAAACCATTGTGTGTAAATGGGTTTTCAAAAAGAAAACAGACATGGAGGGAAATGTGCATACTTACAAGGCATAATTGGTAGCAAAATATTATAGACAGACTCATGGTATAGACTATGATGAAACTTTTTCACCAGTTGTAATGCTTAAATATATTAGAATTCTTCTTGCTATAGCAGCATATTATGATTATGAGATTTGACAAATGGATGTCAAAACCGCGTTTCTCAATGGAAACTTACTCGAGGATGTGTACATGACACAACCTGAGGGTTTTGATGATCCTTTGAATTCTAATAAAGTGTGCTTGCTTTAAAGATCCATTTATGGATTGAAACAAGCATCTTGAAGCTAGAATCTTCATTTTGATGAAGCAATTAAAGAATTTAACTTTATCAAAAATGAAGATGAGCCTTGTGTCTATAAGAAAATAAGTGGAAATGCTATAGTCTTTTTGGTACTTTATGTTGATGACTTCTTATTGAATGGAAATGACATCCCAACTCTACAAAGTGTAAAGACATAGTTGGGAAATTGTTTCTCATTGAAAGACTTAGGTGAAGCTACCTATATTCTAGGCATAAGAATCTATAAAGATAGATCTAGAAAGCTAATTGGACTAAGTCAAAGTGCATATGTTGACAAGGTACTGAAAAGGTTCAGTATGCAAGACTCTAAGAGAGGATTCTTGCCAATGTCATATGGCATTAAGCTCAGCAATACTCAAAGTCCTTCTATGAAGGATGAAGAAGAGCACATGAACAAGATACCATACGCTTCCGCTATAGGGTCTATCATGTATGCCATGTTTTGTACTCGACCCGATGTATCATATGCATTGAGCATGACGAGTAGATTCCAATCAAATCCTGAAGTGGCACACTAGACTGCTATCAAGAACATACTGAAGTACTTAAGAAGAACTAAAGATATGTTCTTAGTTTATGGAGAACAAGAAGGTGAGTTAGTTGTAAATGGTTACACTGATGCTAGTTTTCAGTCCGACATAGATGATTACAGATTGCAATCAGGTTTTCTATTTTGTTTAAATGGAGGTGTTGTAAGCTGGAAAAGTTCAAAGCAAGACACCGTGGCCGATTCTGCTACAGAATCTGAGTATGTAGCTGCCTCAGCTGCAGCTAAAGAAGCAATTTGGATTAAAAAATTCATTACAGAACTAGATGTAGTTCCTAGTATTGTGAACCCAGTGGATCTCTATTGTATGCAAAGGTCGGCCTGTATTTAATCCTCCAACAGAAGGTCGGCCTGTATGCAAAGCTCACAAGGCTTTGCCTTCAGCATCACGATCTTATTGTGCCAGGGACTTTGCCTTATAGCACTCAACCGTGCATTGCCAGATAAGCACACTGACCTGCACTGTGTCATTGTATGAAACCACAGCCTACAGTACTCGATCCGTGCATCGCTGGAAAATCTTTTACTTGCTATCGTAAGCCAGGGGTCCCAGTCTTGATGTCAATCACCATCAAGGCAGCAAGGAGTCAAACGCATTGAGTGTCCCCGCGCCCGGCATCCAACGAATAACTCAAAATCAAAGGACGCCAGTAGATGCGGCAATTGCCAGGTGCAAAATGGCTAGCCAAGACGACTCATCTCAATGTTCTGTCACCCTATTTGAAGTAAGATAATCCCCAGAACTAGCTAGGTTACTTGGGGTCATTTACCTCTAACATGAGCTGGTACAAAGATCAATGTCCTTTCTAAGTACTCAACGTTAACAATACCAATCCCATCTGACTGATCAGGCTAGAAGGTTATCTGATCCCGCAGGATTTTCAAATCAAAACATTTTTGGGGCAAAACAACAATTTCTAGAACTTGATCCCACTGACTCGCAAGTCAAATCATCATTCACATTAGCTCCACAGAGCCAATCAATTCATTCCGGAGCACATCAGGCCAATAAAATAATTTCAGGGATCAAAAGTCATTTTTCAAAAGTTAATCTCATCATGAGAGATCATTTTCCAAAATCATATTAAAATAGGATCAAGAGTTCTATTCACACATTAAAGCATGTTTTTAAGAGTATCTGGGTCATTTTCCCCATACTCGACCACAAAAGTTATTTCTAAGGGAATTCTGATCATTTTACCCAAACTCGATTCCAAAGGACTTTTCGAGGGTATTCGGGTTATTTTCTCCTTACCCAATTTGAAAAGTGTTCACAAAACTTCCAAATAGGATATTTCGATCATTTACTGAATACCTGAGTTCCAAAGGTTTTCATAAACATTTCAATAAGGACATTTGAATCGTTTTTCAAATACCCGATTCCAAAAAGAACTCATTTCAAGAAATTTCAGAATTCTAATCCCAAGAGAGGATTAAATTCAAAGTTTCTAAACACGTTTCCATAAAATGTTTCAATAAGGGTATTTCAGTTAATTTATGAATACCCGATTCCAAAAATCACTATTTTCTGAAAATTCCAAATATTTAATTCAAAAGGACTAAATTCACAAAATTCATACTTTAATGATCCATTAAGATTTTCAAGCCAATTATGATGTTCAATCGAGCCCAAAATGGCATAAAATAATTCTTGCTCAGATAAACCTTAAACATATTCAGGGATTTCCAAAATGGTGCAAAACATATCTATTGGTTTGCCTAGTATAGACACACACACACACACACACACACACACACACACACACACACACACACACACACACACACACACACATATAAATATATATATATATATATATATATATATATATATATCTTTATATATAAAGCAAGCACAAGGTTACAAGGACTAATTCTTAAAGGTTATCTGTTACATTATCTAAGTGAGACAAATAAGACGATTGATTTTTTGGTGACCGAGTATTAGTTATTTCTTTTTCTTTTTTTTTTTTTCCTTTTTCCCACCTATTCTAGAACTACTAAATTATGCCACAATCATCTCAAGTTCCCATTGGTTAATCTTCCTATAAATCCTAAACTTATGATTAAGTTTTCTCCACTAAAATTTCATAACCCTTAGTTTGAATCCTAGAAGATTATACAAAGTAGGTTGGTTACAATCTCACACAGGTTTATTTAGATCTAGTAGAGAAGAACCTTTGTCAGTAACCACAAAACCTAGAATATTAAAAGTAGTTCCACTATAGAAATAGTATTCACATCTTTCTACAACCAATATCAATTTTGGCTGGTACTTAGGAATATTAAATTATGCAAGACCATTTATTCAAGACTTCTTTTGCATGAGTGGGAGTTCTTGTAGCCACCTTTGATTGTCTTTTTTGCATGAGTGACATGAGTGGAGACCATCTTTAATCTTCCCGCATTTCTTCTTCAGATTCGCTTCCAGGTATTTCAGTTCTAGATCCTTCTTCTTCTTCCTGTAGCTTCTTTTCATAAAGAAAGAGATAATAATGCCAAATATCTAGATATTTTGTCCTAGTCTCAAATTCTACTTCAACTAAAAAATATGGATGTTGTACATATATTTTTTGAATCTTATTTTCTGTAAAGAGATGAAATCTCTGTCCTCGCTTCATGATTTTGTCATGTTTAAAAGTAAGAGTTTTTAACCTCCAGTGTCTCAATTATCTTGCAATGCTTTTAGAGCAAATCTTTTGTCCATACACACACACACCACATCTATATATTTATAGAGATTATACTAGATTTTGTGCCAAAACATATTCGATTACCTTTAAATTTGGTCCTAATACTTTATCTAGTGATTTTATCAAATCTAACGGTTGGATCGTTAATTTGATGTGTCTATCTTTATATATGAGTTAGGTTTCGAGTATTTTTATAGAGATTATACTAGATTAAGTGGCAAATTATATTTGATTACCGTTAAATTTGGTCATAATACTTTTCTATCAAATATAACGATTGGATCGTTAATTTGATATGCATATCTTTTTAAATGTGTTAGGTTTCTGTGTTTTTATAGAGATTATGCTAGATTCTGTGTCAAAACATATTTGATTACCTTAAAATTTAGTCATAAAACTTTTTTTAGCGATTTTATCAAATCTAACGGTTGGATTGTTAATTTAATATACCTATCTTCGTAAATGGGTTAGATTTCAAACATTTTGTCATATATATAAATATATCTTCTAGTTGTTGCTGTTCTTGTGTGGGTGGGTGGGTGGGTGTGTGGTTGTGTGTGTGTGTATTAATATTTAAATATATATATATATATAAGAATATGAAAAAGATATGTATATATGAATATATATATATATATATATATTAATATTTGAATATATTTTGGTCCTTGAATTTTTTTATATTTTTAAAATGACCCACAAAAATTTTGCAAATTAGTCCATAAAGTTTTGAATATTTATAGTATGACCACAAAAAAGTTTTTAGATTGGTCACTAAAATTTTAAACATTTACAATATGTCTCCCAAAACATTTTTGCAATTATTCTATATATGTATATATATATATATATATATATATATATATATAAGTATATATGCATATATATATGTAATAAATTAATTAATTACCATTTAAATTTATCGAAATGTACATAGACGTCCAAAATATACATATTATTGAATAATATGTATTGATAATAAATTTATATAATTATTTATGTTTTATTCTATATGTGTGTGTGTAGTGTGTGTGTGTGTGTGTGTATGTATATATGTATGTGTGTGTATATATATATGTATGAGTCTTTTTTTCTAATTGATCTATATGTATAAAATTATTTAATAAAAGTGATGACATAATTTATTAAAAATGATAATATAATTAATAGCATGTAGACTTTTAAAATTATATAAATATATAAAATAACTTATTATATTGAATAAATTGTTTTACTAGTTCACATAATATGATTATTATATTTTGTTATAATACTAAAGTTTTTTTTTTTTTAAAAAAATTTCAAATAGAACTTTACAAATAATTTAAGTAAAAAAAAAAGGATATGACCAAACATGAAGTTTGGCCCAGTGGTTGAGTGTGCACATTGCACTCCAGACCGCCAGACCAAGGTTTAAATCTCGCAAATTAAAGTGGTGCAATCACATGTGGTGGGTTCACATGAACCATGAAATGAGAAGCAGTACGGTGTGCAATCAAGTGTGGTGGATTTGCATGGACCATGCAATAAGAAGCAGTATGGTGTGCAATAGATGTGGTGCGTGCACAGATTCTGATAAAATTCAAAAATTTTTATTTTTTTCAATTTGTAATGACCCTCGCCAAAAAGCTCTTGGCATGGAAACTTTTCCTAGCCAAAGAGGCTCTTTGGCGAGGCAATTTTTTCCTCACCAAAGAGCTTTTTGGCGAGGAAACTTTTCCTAGCCAAAGCTCTTTCCTCACCAAAGAGTTTTTTTGCGAGGAAAATTCCACTTTTTTGGCGAGGAAACTTTCCTAGCCAAAGAGCATGACTTTTGGCTAGGAAACTTTCCTCACCAAAGAGTGGAAGTTTCTTTTTTCCTCGCGAAAGAGCATAACTTTTGGCTAGGAAACTTTCCTCGCCAATGGCAAAAAATTTTGTCGCCATTGATTCCTCCAAAAAATTTATAAAAATATTTTTACGAATTTGTGAAATAAAATTGGCTCTTTCGTGACAAAAATTTTTGTTGCAAAAACATAATTATCAGTGACAAAATGAAGTTTTGGTGCAAAAATTTTATGTTTTTTGTGACAAAATTTTTCCTAGCTAAAAGTTGGAGCTTTAGCGAGGAAACAAATTTTCTCCTAAAAGGCTCACATTGGCAACAAAAAGCAATGTTTTGTCGCTAGAATGCTTTGGCGACGACGCTTCAGTGACGAAAGTGCGACAAAAAATTTTTAAGGCTATTTTTTTTGTACTGAATGGAAAGAAACAAAATATCTTTGATTTATTAGTTTTGCTACTGAAACTAAATTATGTCTAAAATCATATACATATAAAATATCATTCAAAACAACTATTCTATTACAATAAAAAATAGGTTATGGTTCTCCCACTGCTAGGGCCTATACTTGTGCTCTATTTCCGACGCGTAATCTATATTTGCCCTTCTAGAGTTTTCTTATCTTTCTAAACCCTTGCAAGAAGTTACAAATATGATCAGTAGCTTCTGAATCAATAATCTAAGTGGAAGTTGATCCAACCATTGAAATCGACTCTAGATAAAAAATATTACCTGTGGGGTTTTTCTTAGCTTGAAGATCTGGACATTCCTTTTTTCAGTGTCCCTTCTTCCCATACTAGAGGCACTTGCCCTTGGGTTTATCTTTGGGCTGGGCCACTGTATTACCCTTCTTCTTCGAGAATTGGGCCTTGAACTTTCTAAGCTTGAGCCTAGTTCTCAAAGAAGAAGCCTCAGCAATTATAACCTTAGATTGTGGCTTCATGACTTTCTCCATCACCTGGAACTCTTTGATTAACTCAGTTAAACTCATGTTTAACTTGTTCATATTGTAGTTCAACTTGAATTGAATAAAAAAGCCCGACAGAAACTTGAGAACCATATCAACTTAGCTCTCGGGGACAATCACAATCCCCAAGATTTCTGCTTCCTCGAAAGCAATAATCATTTTGAGTATATACTCCCTGATTGATGCTCCATCAGCCATCTTGGTATTGATGATCGTTCAAAGAGCTTCCTACCCTGCGGGCCGGCTCTTGTCGGCGAACATCATGGCTAATAACATGCTGATATCATAAGTAGTGGCCATTTGCTTGTGTTATGACTGGAGCACATTAGACATGGAGGTTAATAAAGGATTGCGGGAAAAATAAATATGCAGCGGAAGCCATCAAATTAAAAAATTTCCCGAGCTAAGGTCTAGGAATACTTACTTCTAGGGCAATTAATTTTAATAACTGAAGTCAGATTCGAGTTCGATGGTGCTTGTTAAACAGGAACGTCTACTTGTTCTGTATGGACACCAGCTAACCGTCGCCTCTTTCGCATTAAACACTTACCACGTTTGCAAGCTCTTGACCTTCTAAAATATTCTCTAACCACTATAGACCTCTACTGGTGAAAGTATAATTAGGGTGAATAAAATTGGAACAAAAACAAAAGAGCTAAATGTTAAGGAAAAATAAACGAAGGAAACAAAAAAAAAAAAACCCAAGAAAAACGGTGGCTATTTTTGTTTTTCATTGGAAAAACTGAAAGCACTACTTTGAATTTTCGATTTGGTTAACCTTCACAAAAGTGCACGATATGCCTATTAATAATATTAGCTTTCCTTTTTCTTTTCTTTTTTAGAAACAAAAACCAACCACCTATATTTCTTTTGTTTCATTTTTCCTCTTTTCCTTTTTTTTCTTTTTACATGGCAGCTTCTATCAAAACCTTGATGGGCCATACTCTCTTAATTAGTCTAATAACGAATTAAATAGCACTCTTATTAATTAATTAATCTACTTGGGCCCAATAAATAATTATTCAAGATAATTAATTAATAAACTAATTAATTAAATTAGTTCTTTTATTAATTAATTAAACTACTTAGGCCTAATATAAATTATCTAAGATAATTAATTAATTAAACTAGCCCAATTAATTATTCTAGCCCAAATAAATAAATAATTGGACTCCTAGAATAATTCTTCTAATAATAAATTCACCTAATAAGCCCATATAGTAGATAAATTTACTAAGATTATTTGAGCTACGCTAGGGACCAAAAAACATATTATTGACCCCGAGAATAATATTGCAGGTGCAGTATCTCCGACCTACAGATGTAATGACAAAAATACCCCTCTACATAACACCCGTCATTGAGACAGGAAAATAGTACTAACACATTTCTCAATAACATTTACTATCCCTTGATAACTAGTCCGATAATCCATGACTTCCAGTACATATCCACTTATTACAGGGAACTACTCAAAAGTGTACATACTTAGTCATGTTTCCTAAGGCCCTGAATTATTAGATTATCCCGGACAATTATAAGGGGGCGATTTCTTCATGTAATAAAACATAAAAACTCTATCTTATAAGTCCATCTTAATTAATTAGAGTCATATACCCAACGTACAAGGTTATTAGCCTTGCAATAAAACCTCACCCAACATATATCAAAGTTTACAAGTCTAATTTTACTTGACCACCAACTTACACTCAAGTTCTAAGGTACTCATCGACGTAATAGCTGTGATAAAACAATCTTTATTTATTTTAGTACTTCACTAAAGATTATTATCGCATGATCCAATTCTACATATTCCAAATTTGCATATACTATTAGTGCGAGTAGACTACTCACTGATTAAAGGTAAATCATTCCTTATTTAGAAACCATAGTGTAATGATCTAAACCTTAATAAAGTGCCCAACTTCATCAATCGATCAAAAATAATTTTTTGCTTATGTGTCAGTAGCTCATAATCTACACCTTACTGTGAAAGCACGATCCAATTACATAGATTACTTACTAACACACTTAGACCTCTAATGTGCGATATATGTAAACAAAAAACCATTAATGAATAAAAATTTTATTAATTTCTAAAATATAGAAATACATAGTACATTTTGAGCGTATATTCCAACAGCTAACATATAGCAACGAGCCATTTCGTCAGCCTTCTTCCATACATTTTCAGCCTCTTGCTTCTCTGCGGTGGAACCCTTTTTGATAATAGGGCAGGTTTCGTAAAGGACATACTTATACTCCTTAGCGGTGAGCATTATGTCTAGGTTCCTTTTTTAGTCCATATAGTTTGGACCCGTTTGCTTATTCTCCCAGAGAATAATGGCCAAAGGACTGAAAGAACCTCCACCAACCATTTCTGAAATTAAAAAATAAAAGAAAATATCAGTTTGTAAAATAAAAATAATTCATACACTTTATCCTCGTATTAAAACTGATAATAGTTAACCTTATCACTATTGTCCTTAATATGATTCATTTTGCTCTTAGGAGAACTGACATAGCTTTTTTGAAAGATTAACAGTTTCCTAAAATAAATGTGTTAACCATCATAAATTAATTTCCCTTCTAAGTAATGATCTAGAAGATAACTCCATCAATGGGATGGTCATTTCTTCTCATTTTCTATTGACATACCTCTTACTATAACCTCCAACGTGGGCTGGCCAATCATAGCACGAGTCCCAGGTTAATAATCATATCATTCCATTAGTTCTAGATCTTTGTAGTATCTCCATCCTATATAAGTTCACTCATAGGGTGATGCGAGGAGACCCATAATCTCTAATGAGGACCGTGATGGAAGTCATGGGGTCGTTGAAACCCCTCTCCGACTTAGTCTTTTAAAACAAAGGTTTTTCTTGAAAAAATATCCTTTTGAAAGTTTCCATTAAGTTCTTTCTTAACTTAAAAATAAATATCAAAACCCATAAAATCTCTATGTCAATGGTTATACCCTTTGAGAGATTTTTTCATGGATTAATTTTATTTAAGTTAAAAACTTAATGATTTCTAAATTTTTCATTAAAAAATTCTAGAGACTTTGGTCTAAAGTTTTATTTAACAAAAACAAATTTTCTTGTAAAAATAAATTAAAATGGATGTCCATTTCAACTTACAAAAATATCTAATCCAAAATATTTTCTATGTCAAGGATAAAATCTTTTAAGAAAATAATCAATGATTAATTTTTGTTTAAGTTAAAATGAACCATTTAATTGAAGAAAAATATTTTTCCTTGTCAAAAATTTCCCAAAGACTTTGGTCCTTGAGAAAACATGCACATAGTTTGTTAGTTTAAACAAAATCAAAATAGAAAATTAGGATGAAATGGAAGGCAACAACCATGCTCTCGAAAACGTTTTTCTGCAAAAAATTCTCAGCACCTAAAGAAAGCATCTTTCAAAATACGCTGTGACTTTAACACAATCATATTGTGCTACGGACCCAACCCATAACGTTCGAAACAATTTCGACTCGAGTGAAAATGATTTTCACAAAAAACAAAGATAAACATGAATACATGAAAACAGTTTTTCATGCTAAACAATATCCGTAGACCACACATAGCATGTCTCTGATACCACTGTTGGATATCTCATGCTCGTATCATATACGGCGCAGCGGAAGAATAAAACGAGATACCATCCCAGGACCTACTTATGTGTGGAAAATAAAACATAAAGATAATAAAGGTAGCAGCTTTTTACCTTTGTTTGATCGTTCGAAAAACAAACTTTCTTCTTCAAATTGAGGTGCGATCCAACAATCCTCTTGATCCAACTTCACGAGAGTTGAACGTCTAACCACTATAATCACAGTGTGTGATTATCTCTAACAGTAATCCACATAGCAGAATACTCAAGCACCAAAATTTCCTATGCTAGCAAAAAAAGATGGCGGCTAGGGCTGTTTTCGTTTTCAGCAAAACGAGAGAGAGAGAGAGAGAGAGAGAGAGAGAGAGAGAGAGAGAGAGAGAGAGAAGGCTTTTGTGTGTCTTTAATCTAGCTAGGGTTTCGTGTGACTCATAATATATGTCACACAAAAATTCCTTTCAAAGTTGAGAATTCTAATCTTATTAGAATTCCCTAATTGTAATTGGAAACATCAAGTTCTCACAATTATAACTTGGATCACAAATTACAACTAATTATAATATGTCCACAACAACTTCTCTTTCTCTCAATTAACCCTACTATGTTATCAAATAACATTTTGAGGAAATAATCCTCTATAGTGTGTGACATATTAGGCTTCCCAGTCAATTGGTAGTAAACATGAATTAATCCAAACATCTTTGAGATTAATAATCCATAATTAATTAGAATTAATCCTATCAATTCTAATCAGGATTGATTTATTAATTCATCAATTAATAAACCCAAATTCCCATATCATGAGCGGTATCTAGCAACACATCATGACCATCCAAGAGTCCAGGAAGTTAAGTGGCTTGACATGAACCCTTCAATAACAAACTTCAGTGCAATTAACTCCTTTCACCATATAATATCTCATTCGATTCGGAGTACGGAATTAGTGCCAACTCCCTCCAGAATTAATTCTGGTCCGAATACAATAGTACTTGTACCAGGAACCCACTACTCTAGATATGTATCAATTGGAACTATTTCCAATATACAATCGCCTTGGCCAAGGACTTCTCAAGTAGTAATTCCTACAAGTGGCCGTGAGATATTCGCTCCTACTATTAGGAGTGGTAAATCCTTTATTGACCCTCTCAACTACTTTCACTTACCTCACAATGTACCCAATATCCATTCTATAGGCAGCCCTCGATCAAGCTCTGGAGATTGGAATCAAAGTACAAAGCTCAGCAAACAAAGTACCTTAGAGATCTCAAGTTTAAGGATACTTGCACGTTTGCTATATTGAGATTATATCACTGGCACTAAATAGTTATCCATGTGATTATCTCAAAGTTAGGTCATCCAATGAACTTGTTCCATTAACAAGCATCCACGTATTATCTTTGAGTATCTCAATACTCACGGTTATAAGAACCACCACCTGATTAAATTAGGAAGTCTAACACATGCTAGTCTTAACGCATTAATGATGTCCTGTCTCATTAATAATATGACTATGGACTATTTAAGTACTAACACCATCCAGTGTAGTAGGAATCTCATATCATGATCTCTATCATGATTTCCTTAACACAGTGTTGTACTAGGGACTTTATCAAACAGTTATATTACTTAAATTAAATAAAAGAAACTATAAGATAAATAATGCCTTTTTATTAAAATAAAATGTGTCATATACAATGTACAAGTGATTGCCTCTAGGGCACAACACTAACATCGGATGCTAACAACCATGTCTTTCCCTTAGCTTTTGCAGTCGTCGATTCTGAATTAATTCAAAGTTAGGGATGGTTTTTTAGACTGCTACAAAGACATGTGGTGCACGAAAGGCATGTTTGTGTTGTGTCGGATAGACATGCTAGCATCTTGTCTGCTATACGGACTCAACCTAGATGGATTAAGGCTATGGGAGTCCACAAGTACTATCTATCCTATATTCGTGCTAATTTTAATATTCAATTCAAGAATAGTGAGTTGAAGCGATTGATGTACAAAACCAAAATAGAGAGAAAGAAATATAAGTTTGAATCTGTAATGAATGAAATAAGAAAACACAATCAAGAAGTATACAACTAGTTGATGTAGATTGGATCTGACTAGTGGTCACTTTCACACGATGGCAAAAATCGATATCGTTGCATGATAACGAATTTGTTTGAATTATTGAATAGTGTTCTTAAAAAACACGGGCATTACCAATTAAAGCACTGGTTGATGCAACGTTTACAAAGATTATCGAATACTTTAATTTGCATCGCTCCGAGGCTACTCATTGTAACAAACTATTTCCTCCCGTAATATGGTAGGCATTCTAGGTATCTTCACAGAAGGCTAGAACTTACAGGGTTATGTAGCACAAAGAAAGGGCTGGAATTTTTAGTGTAAGGACACTCGCTGGAGATGGCGGGAAAGGTAGCAATATTTATACAGTAAAAATGCCTTCACACAATTGTACATGCATGAAATGGAATATATTTGGATTACCATGCGTGCATGTATTCTCAGTTTGTCGACTCTGTGGCTAGCAACCATCTAATTTTGTTTTGCCTATTTACACCATGAAGAAGTACATTGCGATATATAGTCACAACTTCTACCCGTCATCAACGAAAATTGATGGCGTAATGCTGACTTTTTGTTGGAGGGATACACACCAATACTAAAAGGTAACAAACCCAAGTGGAGACATACCGTGCGTTTTCGAAGTGAGATGGACTACTAAAATGAATGGTCTCCTCCAAGATGTGGAAACTTTTATGAAGCGGGACATAATAGATGAAATTTTAACAACGCTCGCTTTGAACCTTGACAATAAATTGTATAATTAGATTTACTTCTATTGTATTCATTGGTAAACAAATTATTTTACAATAACTTCATTCCATTTCAGCCATTTTCATACGTAACCACAAAAGCTAAATGAAATATCTTTCGATTTATCAATCAGAGGGATTGGTAACTCCATTCTTAGGAAGAAGAAACACTTTGTGAAAATGAAGCTTAACACTTGTCTGCCACTGATGTTAAGCAAGTACCCTTTTTTTTTTTTTTAGCTGTGAGGACGCACTTGTTAAATACGTCCTATAAAGTTTGACGCATTAGTTTAATGCATCCTCAATTAGACGCATTCATTGAATGTGTCCTCCTCCATAGCATCCATTTGTTGAATGCGTCCTACGATTGAATGCATCCTCCATAACATCCATTTTCTGAATGCGTCCTATGGTTCTCACAGTGTAACTGTCGGAGGGTCTAATGGTGTTATGAGAACACATCTATTTCAATGAAGACATTTTTGCCTAATGCGTCCTAGCCATTTTAAGACATCTATCCCAGCATAGGCCAATTAAAAAGGAATGGCCCCAAATAGGGCCATTTTGATCAATACCCCTTTTTGTAAATGATAGCTTTTTATAGGAGTTAGAGGCTTTGAAGCTTCAACACAATAGATAGTCAAAGGCTGATATACGGCTTCTTGTTAATTTGTTTCAACTACCAATTTCAATGCATGAATTTTAGCTTATAGAAAGGTTAAAACCTCATCTTATTACTCTTCTTCCCAACATTAATATGAATTATTTAATTTGGAAAATAGGGGGATCTCTTGCTGGTTGAGGCGATTGAAATCTTTGATTTTGTTACATAATTTGTCCTTTGTTGCTATCCTGGAGCCTTTCGTTTCAACTGATCATTTACTTGCTTTAGCTTTTCATTAGGGCTTTCCTAAATTTTGTGCTAATAATTTTGGTAAATTTTGGCTATTTTGGAAGGAGTTTGTTCCTCTTCAAATCATTTCTATGTTAGAGTCGACTGTTCATTATTTGATTTTAGCACCTAATAGTTCTATGGTATTATGTTCTATGGTGTATGCACCTTGTATAGGGGCTAAATGCTAGTTATTATGGGATGATTTACTAAAGTTAAGAACTCATAACCCCATCCTTGGATGCTTAGAGGTGATTTCAACATTATTAAAACTGTGAATGAGTATGTAGGAATTAGTTCTCCTAATTTTCCCAGTATCACAAACTTTGTAGATTTTATAAATGCATCTGGCTCGTCCTCTTGTCCTTTTACGAGTATCTATTTTACATGGTCCTTGTAGGGTGCACCTTGACAGAGTCCTAGTTGATTAGCGATGGTCTAAAATGTTTCACTCCACCTCAGTAGTTCATCGGCTAGGCACAGATCAGATCACGCATCTGTTTTAGTCTCAATCTAGTTCTTGATGCAGCCATCTTCTCTAAGGCCATTTAAATTTCTTTGTTTATGGACACTTCATGACTATTTTTAAGCCTTGTTTCTATTGACTAGTCCATTAGTTGCTTCTGGAATGGTATGCAAATATTAGCTCAAAAATTTAAGCAATTGAAAGGTGCTATTAGGCTATAGAATGCTCAGCATTTTGGTGATATTTTTCAAAGCTTTAGAGCTGCTAAGGATGATATCTTGCAAGCTAAATCTATGTATGATCAATATATGCTTCCTGAAAATAGATCATCCTTACATTATGTAAAGGTCCATTATAACTTTCTTCTACACTATAAAGAGTCTTTTTGGTGAGAGAAGGCAAAGGTGAAGGACACTGTTGAAGGTGATTGTAATAGTAAGTACTTCCATAGTATTTGCCAGTCTAGGTGACTGAAGCTTCTGGTAACATCTATTCAGAATGATGAAGGTCATATTCTTACTTCATAACTTAATATCAGTAGCTATACAGTGGATTATTTTTCTAATCTGCTACGATCCTCCTCTAGTAATGCAATTTTTTCTTATCTTCATGAGTTGATTCCTAACATTGTATAAAATAAGGATAATATCATCTTAGGTTCTTCTCCTTTCTTTGAGATGAAGACTGTTGTATTTGAGCTATCTTCTAAGAATGCTCCTGGTCCAATTGGTTATACTAGTAAATTTTTTTCACTTTATGTTGGAGCATTATATAGGATGATGTAGTCCAAGCTGTTAAACTTTTTTTTTTTTTTTTTTTGCTTGGGTTCATATGCCAAGAAGTTTTACTTCTGCTTTTTTGTTGTTAATTCTTAAGAAATCATCCCCCTGCAGCCTCATAGATTTTAGGCCTATTAGTTTGTGCAATTTCACAAATAAGCTTATTACTAAGATCATTTTACTCAACTGAATAGTATGCTTGATAGGCTTATATTTCCAAATTAGAGTGGCTTCATCCTGGGGCATAACATCGCTAATAATGTTCTACTTGCTCATAAGTTGGTGCATTCTATTGATAAGCTAGTTTTGGGAGGTAATATGGTGCTTAAGTTGGATATGGACAAGGCATTTGATAAGAGCTTCATGGGATTCCTTGATGCTCTTCGTAGCCAAGTTTGGTTCAATAAGCATTTTTATGCCCTCATTCGGAATTCTATAAATAATTGTTGGTTCAGTGTTTTATTGAATGGTCAGTAGCATGGATTCTTTAGATTCTTACGAGGTGTAAGGTAATGGGATCTACTATTTCCCACCTTAGTTATTTTATCACAGGAGATTTTTTCAAAGGGCTTAATGATCTCTTGGCTCATTATTCTTATAGTCCTTACTTTCTTCTTACTTAGTGTATCCCTATCTCTCAGCTAAGCTTTGCTGATAACACTGTTTTCTCTACAGGAGCTAGGTATAGCATAAGGAGAGTTAAGGCTGTTCTTGATGATTATCAATTAGCTTTTGGTCAGTTGATTAACGTGTTAAAAAGTTCTTTTATGGTTTCTTCATAGGCCTCGACTCAACAGGTTTCCTTTATTCAAGAACTCTTAGGTTACAGTAGAAAACAGCTCCCCATTTTGTTTCTTGGATGTCCATTTTTCAAAGGCAAGAAACGGAGAATTTCTTTTCAATCGCTTCCAGATAAAATTTAGGAGAGATTATCAGGGTGATAGGAATCTATCCAAGTAATATATTAAAGCTAAAGAAGGGGATGGAATTACAAGTTATACTTCATGGCACTTTGGAAAAATCCAAGACATGAGAGCTTACACGGGAGGATTCAAGTAAAACCATTCAACAAGCTAAGGAACAAGAAGAGTGTGAAGAGATGGATGCCTAAGAGAAAGCCCAAGAAAGCTACATTTGCATAACAACTTGTGTGAAGGGATAAAGGAGCACAATAGGGGGATAAAAAGACAAGAAAAAGCCAGCTGTATGGAACTATGACACACTCGGCACTGGGTACACTAGTACACTTGGCGTCAGTCCACTCTAGAGGAGTTGTTCTATTTTAGAGCACACCTGGCGCCAGGTCCACTAGTACACCTGGCGCCAGGTCCATACCCAATTTTACTAAATTTTCTTGTTTTATTTTATTTTAGTTTCAAAATTAATTCTCACGACTTTTATTATGTAATAGGGATATTTTGAACCATTTAAAGGCTTGAATGTCTAAGATTTCATCTCACTTTAGTTAGGTTTAGATGTCTATATATATGGTATTCTAACATTTCAAATATAACTTAAATATTATAATTGAAATCAAAAGACACTCTTGAGAGAGTTCTTTGAGGGTTATTCCATGAAGACCAAGACCAATTTTAGAATTCCATTCCTTACCTTTGATTTGAGTCTATAAACTCTTAAGAATAGATCAAACTAACATATCAAAATAGAATCATAGATTCTTGTTAATCTAAGGGTCTAGAGTAGAGGTTATCTTTGGTTGCCTAGTTCATCTTCTTCAAGTATTCTTAGCTCCTTAGTTGGGTTGAGGGTTCTTAGGTATAAATTAGTAGACTTGATTCTCTTTTCTAGAGTTCTAAATTCTTTATTTGGCCTTAGGGTCCTAGTATTTAAATTGGGTGTCTCATTTCTTCATAAAATTCTCTATTTTGAGTTCTTCAATGGGTCTTGTATTTTGCCCTAAATTTAGCCACGAAATTCAATAGAAAATCACCTCCAAGATCATATCAAATAGTTTGGTATCAGAGCGAGGAAAGCTTTGATTCTTATCAAAGCTTGAAGACATTGAACAAGGCTTCAAAATTGGTCAATCCCGTAACTCAAATTTGTGCTACAAGATGGTCAAGTTTTCTTTGATTTTTCTTGTATTTTATGTGTTAAACTTGTTCCTTGATGATAGTATAATCATTAGGGATGCAAATTTCTTGTTGTTTGTTGATTTTGGGGGGCTAAAATTGCTTAAAATATTTGCTATATTATGAGTTCCGAAAACTGCCTACAAAGTGTTTGATATTTTACTTAAGTGAACTTTTCTCCTGAAATTGTGGCTAAAATTGTTGCAAACACTTTCTATAGTTGATTATCTATCATTTTAAATATTTGTAGGACATTGCTTGTCCAATTGAGAACATCTTAGTTGATAAATTCTTCCTCTTGCTCTTACATACTATATTCCTTGAACCTCTAGTGTTACATTGAAAATTTTTGTTAGGTCTTATCCATTCACCTATTCCCTAGTCATTTTTGTTGAGCTTCTTGAATTTATTGAATCTACTTAATTGATATAAGCTCCTTGAGACTCATTGTTGTGTGTTGATCAACTTCCACCATTAGTCATCTAGTTGGTTGTCCTTAGAGAGTTAGTGGACTTGTCAAAGTTTGGACTAATTCCTAAGTAAATGGAGAGACTTTTGTAGGAAGAATTTGTTGACCACTTGAGTGAATTGAAAAAAAAAAGGCAAAAATGTGAGGCTATTTACATAAAAGCCAAAGAGAGTTAAACACGAGGGTGACTGCAAACACGTAAGGGAGTGCTTGTGAGGAAATTACTTCTTCTATCTAAACTATCCAAGTAAAATCCTAACAAAAATGTCCCAAGACTCTTTTGACATTCGAGCCGCCTTTAAAACTCTCAATGAAAAAATGGATGAGATGAGGAGAGATATAACCGAATTGCAAACCAACCAAGGCCAAGCCTTAATCGTTGTACGGAGACGGGGTTATAAATAAAAAGATAGCCTTAGGATGAGAGAAGGTAACAATATCACACCCCTATTATATAAGCAATGAGAGGAATAGGATAAACATTCTGTTGGAATGCAAGGTAGGCAGGATGGACAAAATGTGAGAGAGCTTGAGAGAGAGTTTGAAAGAATGGGAGATTGGGATGAAGGAGTGTTGGAATGTATGCCCACTTAGACTAGATTTCTTATCTAATTTTGACTTATATTAATAAAAATATATTTCTTAGAATTTATTTCTAAAATCTTCTTTATATTTGTGAACGTTTTTATTGGAAAAGACCCATTGTGTTTAAGTAAATGATTCATGTGAATGGAGGTTTTTTATAATAAGGTATGGACCATGGGATACTTAACACATAAACTATTGTTCTTAACCGGATGGTGAGATTGGGAATCTTATCATGGCCAAGATATTATGTTATGAATTCTAAAAAGGGAATGGCTTACCTTTAACCAATTAGTAGTCTACTCATTTCATAACACAAGCGTATTTCGAATACATAGAACAATGCCAGTAGTAGTGGTTTCTAAAAGTATTATGTGATAAAAACCTAGACTACTACTACTACAATATGGACTTGTACTCTACAACTTGAGTATAAGTTAGTGGTCTGACAAAGTTGGAAATGTATTTTTTGATATACTATAGTTGAGGTTCTTTGGAAGGACCAATACACTTGTATATTGGGTAAATGTGACTAGTTAGTCAAGACAGACTAATAAAAGATAGTGCTTATACTATATCACCCATTGTGGTTGTTCAAATTATCTAATTATCCAGGGCCTTGGGAACATGACTTGGATATTGGCTTTAGAATAGCTTCCTTGTAAAGCGAAAATAATCCAAGAAGTCATAGATTATTGGACTAAAAGTCTAAGGATGGTAGATATCGTTCAGAGATGTGTTAGTACACTATTTCCTCTCTAAATGAACAACGATGTGTAGAGGAGTATTTTAGTCATTTCACATGTGGGTCGAAGACATAACTAACGCAACATTATCCTTAGGGTCAATGTTTCCTTATGGTGATATTAGGAAATATTTAAAATACAAAATACAACTATTTATATAGTAAGGGTATTTTGGTCATTTTAGTAGCCAAGGTGATGTGTCTTTTTGGTTCTTGGAATAGCTCGTAAGTCCTAATTATTTTAGGTTGAGAAAATGGTCAAAATAGAAAAAGGATTTTATTTTATTTGGGAAGTCTAATTTATTTTTGGACTCGAATAAAATAAAAAGGAATGAGAGAAATTATTTTTTTTTTTATGCAAATGTAAATGGATTAATATTGATCAAAAAGCATTTACGTGGTTTAACTAGTTAGCAGTCAAGGAGACTAAAAACTAGTGGTTCTCAATACAGTCCTCAAAAGTAGTCAGAACATTAGGGTACAATGTAAAAATAACAGTATACACATGTGTTTTAATCTTCTTTGCGATATCTAACGGATGGCATACTACACCCTCAAAAATGGCCTTGTTACGAGCATTCCAAATGTAGTAAAAAGTGGCCGCCAAAGCAGTAGCCTTAGCCTTAGTAAACCAAGAAGTACCATGGTTGGCATGCTTATACCATCTAAGGCAAGCCTTGGCCGAATTCAAAGAATGTGGTAAACTCAACCACGTTTTCACTTCCGTCCAAATAGTAGCCGAAACTGAGCATTTGAAAAATAGATGATTAGTCGTTTCCGGATGTGCCTTGCACAATAGACACGACAGGTCATCAAGCCTGAACACAAGTGCATCATTGGTTTTCAGCCTTCCCTTCGCACACAACTAAAGTATGAATGAGTGTTTGGGTGTCAGTCCCAACTTCCAAATTGTATTAGCCCAATACACAGTCTGTGTAGTAGATCTTAGATAGTCATAAGCAAGAGAAGTGAATGAAGTAGTATACATAGCCCAAGAGTGAAGCAGATCAACCGCGCAGTGAGTATCCCTTTCTTGCTCCACGATCATGTCTCTAATTGCTAACAGTCGACGAAACAGGGGGGAGTGTTCCCTTTGATGTTCGATCTCCCATACAAATCTACCTTTCAAATAATAATGGTCCATCTATTTAACCCACAATGATTGTTTCTCCGCCTATATGTTGTAAATGATTTTAGACAGTAGCACACCGTTCTAAGTATTTAAGTCCCTTAAACCAAGACCACCCTCAGTCTTTGGAAGATAAATATTTTTCCAGGCAACCAAAGGATGTTTTGAGTCCCACAAGAAGTCTCTAGCCATCCTATCCAACTAGCAAATAATAGCCAACGGTGTAGGAAGAATGGACAACCAGAAACACTCAACATCTTGGAGAACAGATTAGATCAGTTGGAGGTGCCCAGTATAAGAGAGAGAACGAGCAGACCATCGGCCAATGTATGAGCCAATTCGATCAAGCAATGGTTTGTAGTAAGTGAGCCGAATTTTACCATTCATGATTGGTAGGCCAATATAGCGAAACGAAAGTTCCCCAATAGGTATGCCCGTATCTGCCAGAATATTCTTCTGATGGGTCGTACGTATTCCAGCAAGATAAATATTGGACTTATCTTTATTGATTTCAAGACCTGAGCAGCTCTTAAATTCTTCTAGGCAGCCCAAGAGAATACGAATAGAAGAACAATCACCCCTAGCAAAAAATATAAGGTTATCTGGAAAAGTAAAGTGAGTAATCCTTAGGCCTTTACACTTGGGATGATAGTTGAATAAAGTTCCAAGCGTGTGCACTTTTACCACTCGTGAGAAATATTCTAAGCAAATGACAAATAATAGTGGAGAGACCGGATCCCCTTGGCGCAGACCTTTAGCACCAGTAAAGAAACCGTGCACAATCCCATTGATAGCAAAAGAGAACGAGGTAGTGGTCACACACTGCTCAATCCAGTTCACGAAAAGATGAGGGAACCCAAGCTCAGTAAGTAAATCTAGTAAGAAATCCCAATTAACTGAGTCATAAGCCTTCCTTAGGTCCACCTTAATTGTACATCGAGGATAAACTCTTGTTCTACTATACATACGCATAAGTTCCTGAACCAACAAGATATTATCAGTCATGAGCTTGTCTTTTATGAATGCTGACTGTGATATGTCCACAAGATGAGGGACAACCAATTTAAGTCTGTCAGCCATAATTTTAGAAATAATCTTGTAGACCATGTTACAGCAGGAAATTAGTCTATAATCTCCCACCTTTTCAGCACGATCAATTTTTGGAACCAGGGTAATAATAGAATGATTAAGTTGCTTTAGAATTCTGCCAAAAATGAAGAATTTCGTAACAACGTCATATAAACTCCGCCCAACTGTACTTCACGCTTTCTTGAAAAATAAGGCAAAATAACCATCAGACCCGGGAGATTGCAATCACCAATGTCCCACAAGGCTAATCTGATATCCTGAATAGTAACGTCCCTAACCAAGTCCACCTTCATGTCGTGAGGAACCATAGGACCAGCCCTGACAAAGTCCACATTGATCCCTTGGCAATCTACCTTAGTCCCAAGAAGTTTCCGGTAATATTCCACAAATTCATCAGCGAGAGCCTTTGGATTATTGGTCATTCTACCATCCTCCATGAGGATTGAAGAGATGAAATTCCTCTTTTTTTTTCGTTTGACAATGTTGAAGAAGTAACATGTATTCTTGTCAGGGTGGGCTACATACCTTCCTTTAGAAAGTTGCTGGTATAACTTCATTTCTGCCTCCGCGATATGCCATGCCGATCGTTTACACTCCTTGAAGTGGGCAATAAGATTCTGATCCATAAGGTTGCCAAGTAATAGCTGTTGGGCATTGAGCACAGCCTAGTTTGCTTTTTCAACACGATCGATAGGTGAGAGAATTCCAATTTGTTTAGTCTTCACAAGTCATGCTTAAGAAATTTCAAATGACGACATAGGGTGAACTGGTGAAATCCCAAGTAAGGCCGATCCCAAACATCTTTTACAATATTCTGGAATGATTCATGGTCTGCCCAAAGATTAAGGAACCTGAACGGGAGTACATATCCCGCACTGTTGTCAACCACTAACCAAATAGCAGGACTATGATCGGATATGCACCCAATGGGGAAAAACTTCACTGAAGCCTAGGTGGAGCACTAAAACCATGCATCATTACCTATCACCCCATCAAGTTTGGACCATACCCTAGAATTAGTCTAAGTAAATCGTGGCCCAACATAGAGGAGGTCCTCCAGGCCAGTGTCCGCACATAATGACGCAAAGTCCCTAATTTCATATGCTGAAGGCAATGAACCGCCAAGTTTATTATCCACCTATAAATAAGAATTGAAATCACCCATAAGAATCCATATCTCCGACAGTGCTGAAGATAAGTATTGAATATCCTCCCATAAACTCTTTCGTGCCATAACAGAATTGTAAGCATAGACAAAAGTGAAGAAATATGTAATATGAGAAATCTTACATGTGATATGCATAGTAATAGCCTAAAGTGTGCAGTGGATTAAGTGGACATCCACCCTTGCACCATTCCACAAAATTACAACTCTACCACCATCTGATTCACCTATATTTTGAATAGCCGACCAATTGGAAAATCTGTTATGCAAAATATTGTCCAGTCCACCAGCAGTCAGCTTTGTTTCCAATTATCCGATAACGTCTACACGATGTTTAGAAATAAAATTCCAAACCCCATGTTGTTTGAGGGTCATGTTAAACCCTGGAATATTCCAGCATGCTACTCACATTGAGGACTAATTAGTGCCCGTTGGGCACTAATCAAGTCAACACTCCGTTGTGCATATTTCTTCCAAACCGAACAAATAAATTAAATTTATTATGTAGTATGATTGGTTAATTGATTATTTAGGGTCTAAGCCCAGATTAAATAATTAGAAAAATTAACTTGGGATTAAACTAGTTAATAAAAGGCTTAATAATTATTTTAACTCATTTGGGGTCATTAATTATCTATTGGGTTATTTTAATAGACTTAGGAAATAAATAATTAATGGTTATTATTTTTGGGCTCATGGGTCCAAGGAAAAATAATAAATTATTTTGGCCTAATAGTCTGGACTAAAGAATTTTTTATTATTCACGATAAGAAGAGTTAGGGATTACCCAAACCTCCTCTGTTGATAACCTCCAGATGTTTGAAATATTAAAACACCGGGGTTGGGTCATCTAGGATGTGAATAGGAGTCATGCAGGAGAAAAAAAAAATCAGAACTCATGGCACACAAGAGGGAAAAAAAAAAGAAAGAACAGTCTTGTTCTCTCTGCTTTCTCCTTCTCATTCATCCTTTTCTTTTGGTGTTCTTCTTGATATTGCTAATCAATAGCAAGGAATCAAGAAGTGTATTCCTCGCCTAGGTTGCTTCACCGACATAGATTAGATGGAGGAATATTTTGAGAAGCAAAAAGCTTCGCATACATGCCAAGGAGAAGCCAACGGATCGCTAGTTTCTCACCGGAATAGTCGTCGAGACAAGTAGTTGCTCCCATGGTTGGCGCCTTTTCTTTTCAACCAAACAGACAAAAGACATGTAAATGTATTATTTTAACCTTCCATTGCACCGTATCCTTGTTTTTCCTGGTTTTATTTTCTTCGCATGCACGGCATCCTTTGTGCCTACAAATGGTATTAGAACGTGTGCTTTGAATGGCTTAGGATTGATGCATGATAGTTAATAAAACTGGCAAGACTAATGTGATGATTATGATGAGATCCTTTATTGTTTTGGTATAGGTAGATGCGTTGTGAATCTCACTGTTGAGGTATAAGAGCCTCTGTAATTTTTCTATTACTGCTTTAATTAGTTTTCGTGTAAACCTAATTTGAAAAGGTAAAAGCGAATATGATGCTTATTTTTTTGTTGAAAAATATAACAAGAATCTGCATAGATGGGTCGTAAATGAAGTTTGCAGAGTTCTGGGAAAAAAATGCAGAAGAAACTGAGAAAAAAAAAGGAATCACAGAGAAGAAGATGAGCTGAGCCGAGCCGAGCCACCTGCCAACTCAGCCGAGCCTAGCTGAGCTAACAGCAGTGACTTGGTGAGAGAGGAGTTAAGGAGCAGCTTAGCTAAGCTGCGGCCTAACAACCGCAGCAAGTGCCGAGCCAATCCTTGGCTCAGGATGCGGCTTGCATCTTAGGCATGAAGCAATTGAATTGCATCATGCCCAGGATGGTGACCGGTTCAAGGTCGCGGGCACCCGCTTGCAGACCATGGCTCATGGGTCTTCCAGTGTAGCAGGTGCACTGGACCAGAAAAATATATATATTTTTTGTTTTTGGTCCCAAACCAGATGAAGTTAATTTTATTAAAAAAGTTAATATTCTTTGAATATTTTGCATGAAAAATAATAGTAAAGGATATTAGGATTAAATAAGATCATTAATTAATTTAATTAATGTGTTTAATTCTTTTATTTGAGCACTTAGGATTAAAAATTGAAAAGCATAAAAATATTTACAGTTTCTAGTATGCTAATTATTTTAAGTCCTATGTGCATATTTTCTCAAAGGCCAAAGTCTTTGGGAAATTTTATTTGACAAGGAAAAATATTTTTCTTTAATTAAATGGTTATTTTAACCTAAACAAAAACTAATCCTTGGTTATATTTTTTAAAGGTTTTTTATCCTTGGCATAGAAAATAGTATTGATTTAAATTTTTTTGTAAGTTAAAATGAAAAGCCATTTTAATTCATTTTAGCAGAGAAAAATTATTTTTGTCAAATAAAGCCTTGATGTCAAAATCTCTAGAAATTCTTAAATGAAAAAGTTTTGCAATTATTAAGTTTTTTACTTAAATAAAATTAATCCATGAGGAAAGATTTCTCAAAGGGTATAAACCTTGACATAAAATTTTTTTATGGATTTAGACATTTTATTTTAAGTTAAAGGAGCACTTAATTGGAATTTTTCAAATAATATTTTTCCAAAAAAAATCCTTATTTAAAAACTAAGTGGGAGAGCGGTTCTATTAATGGCAACATGGCTTCCATCTTGATTCTCATTAGAGATTGTGGAACTCCTAGTGTCACCGTATGAGTGAACCCGTATAGGATAGAGATATTATAAGAATTTAGAACTAATAGAATGATATAATTAATAACCCAAGATACGTACTATGATCGGTCAGCCCACGTTTGAGGTTATAGTGTGAAGTATGTCCATAGGAAATCAGAAGAAATGGCCATCCCCTAGATGGAGTTATCTTCTAGATCATTACCTAGAAGAGAAATTAATTTGTAGTGGTTAACACACTTAGCTTAAGAAATTGTTAATCTTTCCAATATATTATGTTAGCTTTCCTAAGAGCCAAATTAATCATATTAAAAATAATAGTAATGGGGTTAGCTATTATCAAGTTTAATATAAGGATAAAGTGCACAAAATTATTTTTGTTTTACAAATACTGAAAATTTCTTTTATTTTTCAAAATTTCAGAAATGGTTGGTGGAGGTTCTTTCAGTCCTTTAGCCATTATTCTTTATGAGAATAAGCAAATGGGTCCAAACTATATGGATTAAAAAAGGAACCTAAACATAATACTCACAGTCGAAGAGTATAAGTATGTCCCATACTAGACCTGCCCAGTAATCAGGGAAGGTTCTACCGCTAAGGAGCGTGAGGCTAAAAAAGCATGAAAAAAGGCTAACAAAATAGCTCGATGCTATATGTTAGCCGCCATGTTAAATGTGCTTTAATCTAAATATGAGCACATGTCTACTACATACGACATTAGCACATCTCTAGCCGCAATGTTCGTGATAAGAGCCGGCCCGCAAGGCAAAAGGCTCTTAGAACGATTATAAACACCAAGGTAATTGAGGGAGCATCAGTCAGAGAGTATATATTCAAGATGATTGCTGCTTTTGAGGAAGCAGAAGTCTTGGGGCTGTTATTGACCCCGAGTGCCAAGTAGACATGATTCTCGAATCTTTGCTTGGCTTATTCACTCAGTTCAAGTTGAATTACAACATAAACAAGTAAAACATGGGTTTAACTGAGTTAATGAAGGAGCTCCAGGTAGTAGAGAAGGTTATGAAGCCATAGGCTAGAGCTATGGTGGCTTCTTTTTCGAGAACTAGGCCCAAGCCTAAAAAGTTCAAGAAGAAGAAGGGTAATGCAGTGAATCAGCCCAAGTCTCAACCCAAGATAAACCCAAGGGCAAATACTTCAAGTGTGGGAAGAAGGGACACTGGAAAAAGGAGTGTCTAGATCTTCAGGCCAAGAAAAAATCCACAGGTAATGTTCTTTATCTAAAGTCTATATTAATAGTTAGATCAAATTCTACTTGGATTGTTGATTCAGGAACCACTGATCATATATGTAACTCCTTGCAGGGGTTTAGAAAGATTAGAAAACTCCAGAAGGCCGAACATGGACTACGCGCGGGAAATGAAGCACAAGTTTGAACCCTTGCTGTAGGAGAACTAGAACTTACTTTTGATTGTAATAGAATAGTAGTTTTGAAGGATATTTTATTTGTTCCTGGTTTTAGATAGAATTTGATTTTAGTTGCAAAACTAATAAATCAAGAATATTTTGTTTCTTTCCATTCTGGTATTACTATCAGTAGAAATGGAGAAGTTATATGTATTGGGCACATGTATAGGAAATCTATTCTTCATTAATCTTATTAACAATTAATTGAATAACGCTCAATCAGAACCATTAAATATGAAGAAAAAGACCAATGTTAATGACTTATATCTTTGTCATCTAAGGTTCGGTCACATTGACTCAACCAGGATTCAAATGTTAATCCATGATGGGCGTTTAGACTCATTGAGATTGGAAAGTTGGCTTCAGTGTGAATCCTATCTTATGGGAAAAATAACCAAAAGGTCATTTACTCAAAAGGCGGATAGAACCAATGAAGCATTAAGTCTTGTTCATACTGATGTGTGTGGTTCTTTGTCTATGCTAGTAATAGGATAGTTTGAGTACTTCATCACTTTCACAGATGATTCTATAAGGTATGGTTACATTTATCTAATAAGACGCAAGTCTGACTCTTTTGACAAGTTCAAAGAGTTTAAGGGTGAAGTAGAGCGTTGAATAAGTAAGTTAATTAAGACCTTACAATCGGATCGTGCTGGAGAATACCTCCTTGGTGAATTCAAGGACTATATGGTACATCATGGAATAGTATCCCAACTCTCTGTGTTGGGGACACCCCATCAAAATGGAGTAGCTGAGAAAAGGAATAGGACATTGATGAAAATAGTTTGAAGCATGATATCTCATGTTACTCTTTCAGTATCTTTTTTGGAATATGTACTAGAAACAACGACATATATTCTAAACTTGGTGCCTTCCAAGTCAGTACCTAGGACTCCCTATGAGATATGGACTGGACGTAAGCCAAGTCTAAATCATCTCAAGATATGGGGTTGTCCAACTTATGTACTGATCAAGGGAAACAAGTCAAAATCAAAATCAGAATTATGCTATTTTGTAGGGTATCCAAAAGGTACAAAGGATGGTTACTTTTATCATCCCAATGAGCAAAAAGTACTTGTGAGTACTAATGCTAGATACTTGAAGGATGAACAAAGTACATCCACTAAAGGTTCAACAAGGTTAGAACTCAAAAAGAAATTATCTTCTGAATCAACTTCTTTTAACCCGATTATAGAATAAGAAGAGGTACAGTCTCAGGAACCTATACAAATAGAGCCTCGTCATAGTGAGAGGTATCTAGAGTTCCAGAAAGATGGATTGGAGAGGCTTTTGACCTAGTCTCCAGCCATCAAGAATAAGATCCCACTAGATACGAGAAGGCTATTGCTGATACCGATACAGATCTATGGAATGAAGTAATGAAAGCCAAAATTGAGTGTATGTACTTCAATCAGATTTGGGATCTCATAGCTTCACCAGAAGGGATAAACCTATTGGGTGTAAGTGGGTTTACAAGAGGAAGAGAGGAGCGGATGGGAATGTGGAAACCTTTAAAGCTAGGGTTGTAATGAAAGGGTATACTTAGAAAGAAGGGATCGACTACGAGGAAACCTTTTCCCCGGTAGCCATGCTTAAGTTAATTGTATCCTCCTTATCATCGTATGTCTTATTACTATAAGATATGGCAAATGGATGTCAAGACGCTATTTTTAAATGGCCATCTTAGTGAAGACATCTATATGTCCCACAACCAGAAGGCTTTATTGCTAAATGCCAAGAACATATGGTTTGTAAGTTTAAGAAATATATTTATGGACTTAAGCAGGCATACATAACATGGAATATTTGTTTCGATGAAACTATAAAGTCTTACGGATTTATTCAAAACGAGGATGAACTATGTATGTATAGGAAACTGGAAGGCATAAATGTAATTTTTCTTGTTCTGTATGTGGATGACATTCTACTCATTAAAAATAATGTAAGGACACTGTCATCTATTAAGGTTTAGCCATCTAGTCAATTTAGTATGAAGAACTTAGGTGAAGCCAGTTACATTCTCGGAATAAAGCTTCTTAGAAATAGGAAGTAGAGAATGTTAGGTTTATCCCAAGCTACATACATTGACAAGATACTGGCCAAGTTCAGCATAGACTCTTGTAAGAGGGCAGTGATCTCTTGTAGACATGAGTTGTCTTTTTCTTCAAAGGACTGTCCAAAGTCTCAAAAAGAAAAGGATAGAATGAGTAGGATTCCCTATGCTTCAGCTGTGGGAAGTCTCATGTATGTTATGCTGTGTACTAGGTCAGTTATCTGCTTTATCGTAGGCTTAGTTAGTAGATATCAGTCAAACCCTGGAGAGGTTCATTGACAAGCTGTAAAGTATATTCTCAAGTATCTTAAAGGTACAAGAGGTTATATGTTGGTTTAGGGGGCGGATGACTTGGTTCTTACAGGATACACGGACTCAGACTTCTAAGCGGATAAGGATGAGAGAAAATCCACTAGTGGATATGTCTTCACCTTGTCTGGAGGAGCCATTTCAAGGAGGAGTATCAAGCAATCTTACATTATTAACTCAACCATGGAAGTTGAGTATGTGATAGTTTCGGAGGCATCCAAGGAAGTAGTTTGGTTCTGGAAGTTCCTTTTAGAACTTAGAGTCGTGCCATACATGGACAAACCGGTCATGATGTATTGCAACAACACTAGTTGAGTCTCACAATCTAAAGAACCTAAAAACTATAAAAAGGGAAAGCACATAGAGAGGAAGTACCACTTGATCCGGGTTTCATCCAAAGACGAGAAGTCGTGGTGGAACAGATTACCTCGGAGAATAATCTACCAAATATTTTCACCAAACCTTTGGTGGAGAGAATCTTTAAAAGACACTTAGACGCCATAGGGGTGGGCACCTATAGACTTACTTAGTCTTAAAGTGCAAGTGGGAGATTATTAGAATGTATGCCCTCTCAGACTAGGTTTCTTATGTAATTTTGACTTACATTAATAAAAGTATTTTTCTCAAAATTTATTTGTAAAATCTTCTTTATATTTGTATACGTTTTTATTGGAAAAGACTCATTGTGTTTAAGAAAATGGTTCATATGAATAGAGGTCTTTCACAGTAAGGTATAGACTATGGGATACTTAACACATATACTATTGTTCTTAACTGGATGATGAGATTGGAAATATCATTATGGCAAGGTTATTGTGTTATGAATTCTAAAAATGGAATAGCTTACCTTTAGCCAATGAGTAGTCTACTCATTTCATAACACAAGAGTATTTCAAATATGGAGGACATGACCTGTAGCAGTGGTTTCTAAAAATACTATGTGATAGAAACCTAGATTGCTACTACTACTTCAACATGGACTTGTACTCTATAGCTTGAGTATAAGTTGGTGGTCTAACGACGCTAGAAATGTATACTTTGATATATAATAGTTGAGGTTCTTTAAAAAGACCAATATACTTGTATGTTGGGTACATGTGACTAGTTAGTCAAGGCAAACTTGTACACGATAGTATCTACACTGTATCGTCCCTTGTGGTTGTCCGAATGATCTAATTATCCAGAGCCTTGAGGAACATAACTTGGATATTAACTTTATGGTAGCTCCCTTAAAAAGTAGAAATATTCCAAAAATTCATAGATCATTGGACTAAAAGTCTAAGGTTGATAGATATCATTTAAATAGGTGATAGTACACTCTTTCCTCTCTAAATGAACGGTGATGTGTATAGCAGTATTTTAGTCATTTTACTTATGGGCCGAAGACATAGCTAACGCAATATTATCCTTGGGGTCAATGTTTCCTTATAGTGTATTAAAAAATATTTAAAATGTAAAATACAGCTATTTATATAGCAATGGTATTTTGGTCATTTTAGTAGCTAAGGCGATATACTTTTTTGGTCCTCAGAATAACCCATAAGTCCTAATTATTTTAGGTCAAGGAAATGGTCAAAATGGAAAAAGAATTTTATTTTATTCAAGTAGTCTAAATTATTTTTGGACTCGAATAAAATAAAAAGAATAAGAAAAATTAAATTTATTATCTAGTTTGATTGGTTAATTGATTATTTAGGGCCAAGCTCAAATTGAATAATTTAAAAAATTAACATGGGCTTAAACTAGTTAATAAAAGGCTTAATAATTTTTTAGTTCATTTGGGCTCATTAATTATTTATTAAGTTATTTTAATAGGCCCAGGAAATAAATAATTAATAATTATTATTTTGGAACTCATTGGGTTTAAAAAAAATAATAAATTATTTTGGCCCAATAGCCTGGACTAAAGGGCTTTTTATTATTCACGGTAAGAAGAGTTAGGAATTACCCAAACCTCCTCTATTGATAACCTCCGGATGTTTGAAATATCAAAACACCGGGTTGGGTTATCTGGGATGTGAATAAAAGTTATGTAGGAGAAAACAAAAATCAGAACTCACGACACACAAGAGGGAAAAAAAAAGAACAATCTTGTTCTCTCTGCTCTCTCCTTCTCGTTCATCCTTTTCTTTTGGTGTTCTTCTTAATATTGCTAATCAATAGCAAGGAGTCAAGAAGTTTATTTCCTCGCCTAGGTTATTTCACCAACATGGATTAGGCGGAGGAATATTTTGAGAAGTGAAAAGCTTCATATGCATACCAAGGAGAAGCCGTCCGATCGCTGGTTTCTCGCCAGAATCATCATTGAGACAAGTAGCCGCTCCCGTTGTTGGCGCCTTTTCTTCTCAGCCGAACAGACAAATGACACGTAAAGGTATTATTCTAACCTTCCGTTGCGCCGTGTCCTTGTTTTTTCTGGTTTTATTTTCTTCACATGCATGGCATCCTCTGTTTTCATTTCCTACAAGGAATCCATGAGGAAGATTATGGAGGACAAATTTGGGGAAACAGGATTAGAGTAAGAAGGCGAGATGAAGATGAGGGAGATAAAGAGTTGAGGCACATGAAAATGAAAGTACCCCATTTCCAAGGTAAAAGTGATCCGAAAGCTTATTTTGAGTGGGAAAATAGAATAAAATTTTATTTGAGTGCAATAAGTATAGTGAGTGGAATAAGGTTAAATTGGTCATTTCAAATTTTCTTAAATATACTTTAGTGTGGTAGGACCAAGTAGCATCCCAAAGAAGGAGAATGGGGGATCAACTGGTTGCCACTTAGGAGTTGTTAAGGAAATTGATGAAAGGGAGATTTGTACCCCTACACTCCTATAATGAACTTTACTAAAAGTTACATGTGCTTAGACAAGGAAATAAAAGTATAGAGGATTTTAATAAAGAGTTGGAGGTAACCTTGATGAGGGCCAACATTGTTGATGATGTGAGGGTTACAAAAGTAAGGTTTTTAAGTGGGTTGAATAGGGACATAGCAAATGTGGTTGAATTAAATTCTGATAAGACTTTGGAGGAGTTGATGTATATGGCCATTAAAATTGAGGGACAACTCAAAAGAAAGTTAGACTCCAAAGAAACCATCTACACTAATCCTATTTTCAACCACCAACCCAAAGAGAGGGAACAATAACTAAAACCACTAAGAGAGCCCTACAAGCCTAAAGAAGAATAGGCCAAGGATAAGGGGAAAGGTATTGAGAGACCTCCAAGGACTAGGGATATCAAATGCTTCAAATGCTTAGCCTATGAGCACACTTCATATGAGTGTCCAACCAAGAAATTGATGTTTATTAATACCTAAGAAGAGATAAGTAGTAGGCAGAAGGATTGTGGAGATGAGAAACAGAATAAGGAGCACAATGGTGATGATAATTCTAGTGACGAAGAAAATGTTGTGCCACCTCTTTACTAATCAGTCAGAGTTGCAATTAAAGAAATGGGGACTTGTATTGTAAGAGATGTTTGCGATAATGAAGTGAAAAAAAGCCTACAAAAAAATAACATTTTCTACTCCCATTGCCTTATCAACTAAAAGCCATATGTTGCTATTATTGATGGAGGGAGCTTTACTAATGTTGTGAGTGCTAGTCGTGTGGAAGAATTGGGTCTATATGTGATGAAACACCCCAACCCCTATATATTGAAATGGTTCCATGATAGCGAAAATTTAAGGGTGAACAAACAAGTGTTGTTGACAATTGAAATGGTGAAGTATCAAGATGAAATTGTTTGTGATGTAGTCCCTGTACAAGCTAGCCTCTTAATTTTGGGAAGGCCATGGCAATATGATAGGAGTGTGTTGCATGATGGAAGGAGAAATTCCTACTCGGTTATTAAGGGAAGCAAGTTATATACTCTTCTACCCCTACCCCCAAGTGAGGTGAGAGAAATGCAAAGAAAAATGAGGGACAATGACAAAAAGAAAAGTGTAACAGGAGACCTTCCAAAGAAAGAGAATGAGAAAGAAAATGATGAGGGAAAAGAAAGAGTGCAAAAGGAGACCTCAAAACAAGAAAGAGCAAATGAGAAGAGTGAGAAAAGGATAGAAGAAGGAGATAAAATAAGAATGGCTCTTTTATGCTTGAAAATGACAACAAAGAGGGAGAGGCTACAAAGAAGAAAAGTGAAGATAAGAAGAAAAATGAGTTGTATATGGGAGAGCATAAACTTGTATTTTCATCTTCACAAAAGAATTCTTGTTTAAAATCTTATGCAGGTGCTCATCCGAAGATGAATTCGCCCAAAGAAGGGGTAAATGATAGGAATCCGTCCAAGCAATATGCTAAAGCTAAAGAAGGGGGATAGAACTACAAGCTACACACCTTGGAAGAATCTAAGACATGGGAGCTTACAAGTGAGAATTCAATCAAAACCATTCAATAAGCTAAGGAACATGAAGAGTGTGAAGAGATGGATACCAAAGAGAAGGCCTAAAAAAGCTACATTTGCACAACAACTCGTGAGGAAGGCGAAAGGAGCATAATAGAGGGCTGAAAGGACAAGAAAAAGCCAATTATGTGGAACCAGGACACACTTGGCACCGGGTAGACTAGTACACCAGGCACCAAGTCCACTCTGGAGGAGTTGTTCCGTTCTAAAACACACATGACACCAGGTCCACTAGTACACCTGGCGCCAGGTCCCTTCGGGCCATGCCCAATTTTGTTGAATTTTATTATTTTGTTTTATTTCGATTTCTAAATTACATCCCACGACTTTTATTATATAATAGAAATATTTTGGACCATTTAAAGGCTTGAATGATTAAGATTTTATCTCACTTTAGTTAGGTTTAGATGCCTATATATTTGGCATAACGTTTCAAATGTAACTTAGATATTATTATTGAAATCTAAAGACACTCTTGAGAGAATTCTTTGAGAGTTCTTCCATGAAGGCCAAGACCAATATTAGGATTCCATTCCTTACCTTTAATTTTAGTCTATAAACTCTTAAGGATAGATCAAACTAACCTATGAAAACAGAATCTTAGGTTCTTGTTAATTTAAGGGTCTAGAGTAGAGGTTATCTTTGGTTGTCTAGTACATATTCTTTAAGTGTTCTTAGCTTCTTAGTTGGGTTGAGGGTTCTTGGGTATGAATTAGTAGACTTGATTCTCTTTTCTAGAGTTCTAACTTCTTTATTTGGACTTAGGGTCCTACTATTTAAATTGGGTGTCTCATTTCTTTATAAAATTCTCTGTTTTGAGTTCTTCAATGGGTCTTGTATTTTGCTCTAAATTTAGTCACGAAATTCAATAGAAAATCACCCCTAAGATCATATCACGGGGTGGCAATTTAAATTTTTATCCTAAGTTGGTAGGCTTACTTTGATCAAATATGTTATTTGTTCTATGCTGATTCACTCTTTGCATTCTGTTCAGCCTCTAGCGGTAGTATTCACAAATTTAGATAGGACGCTTTCAATATTTTTCTTGGTTGTGCAGCAGGAATCTAATCAACCACAATGGCATTGTTATTGCTGGGAGTCATTATGTTACCCATTTGATGAAAATGGCCTTGACATTGCTTCATGAAAGGAAGTCTCTTTTTCAACTCCCGTCAAGCTGTGGTAGCATTTCTGACAAAGAGATACCCTTTGTGCTCATTTTCTTCACTCGAAATATTGTGCTTTTGGAATACATCCATCTTTGTTAGTCATGCCTAGATTGCCTTCGCATGTATAGTGCAAAACGCTAAAGGTTCAAGCTATGGCTAAGGGATATATAGGTGTGGAAGTTAGGGATGGCTTGAGCTCTTTTTGGTATGACACATGGTCGGATTCTTCACCTTTAGCAGTATTGAACTCAAATGTTAGAAGGAAGGATATAGCGACTTCTGATTGCATTAGTAATGGCTTTTGGAAGGTACATTGTATCCTTGAACTTTTGGATCCCCCTCTTACCTTCTCTATCTGTACTTCTATTCCTCCTTTGTTGGTTTTTTCTAAAAAGGATTTGTTAATATGGAAGCCTACTTCTTCCGGGTTGTATTCTTCATCGATTAGAGACACTGTTTGTTAGCATAGGCGTTCTAGTCATTTGTTGAAATGAATATGGAAGTATAAGCTTCCCAGGAAGATATGCTTTATCTTGTGGAGACTTGTTAGTGGATTCTTGCCTTTAGATTCTATTTTTTAGCATCTTGGTTTTCTTTTGACATCCGGATGTCCTTTTTGTATATAATGCCATGGTTGAATCCCTTTTACATTTGTTTTTCCAGTGTACTTTAGCCTTGCAACTTTGGTAACAATTTTTAAGGACTATTTTGGTTTATCTGGAAGAAATCTTATACTAGCATTCTGTTGATCACATCCTTCAAGTTTTTTGAAGCTTGGACGGGACAAAGAGGGCTATTTGTAGAATATTATCAGCAGCTATAGTCTAGAATGTTAAGAAGGATAAGAATATGATTTTATATGATAATATATGTCCTTCAAGGTGGCATGCGGGTTTAGAGCAGCATTGCTTCATTTGTTCTTGATCTTACTAAGGTAAATCCTCACTTCAACATTACAACAATCTTTATCCCATATTATTTTTAACTGGTCTATGGACAGAAGCATCTCTATGTTACCAGTTTGTTGGATGAGGAGGCATGTGCAATTTTATTACATTCTTAACATTGATAGAGCTTCAAAGGGAAATCCAAGCCCTTCTAGAGTTGGGAGAGCTCTTCGTCGCCCAAATGGTCTCTTCTATATTGCTTTTTGCTTTCAACTTGGGATGCTCTACTATAGAAGCAAATGCTCATGCATTTCTCCAAGGGCTGAAGATCTGTTTTTCAAGAAGGCTGGATAATACTCTCATACAAACATACTCTCTCTCCTTTTTGAAACGGTTTAGTAAGGAGCTTGCCATTCCTTTGCACTTGAAAAGGGTCTCACTACAAGAAAACAGAGAATTAGCGACAGCATAAACCGTAGCTAAATATCGGGTCTCTATATAAAACTTTTGCAACAGCTAGAAAAAGCCGTCGCTATTTGCAACGGCTTTGCGAGGGAAATTTCTAAACAAAAATAAGTCACCGAAGTTACATTGGGCAAATTTTCTACGGAATTAGCGACGGTCATATATTTTCTCAATATGAATTTTTAAAGAAATAAATTCCGACCGTAGCAAACTCGCAGCAATATTAGCGACAACTCCTTATTTTCGCAATATCTATTTTTTAAGTAAATTAATTTTCAAACCATAGCAAAACCTTAGCCAATTTGGCGAGGGTTTAGTGACGGTGACCTATTTTCTTAATATCCATTTTTAAGAAAATAATTTTCAAATCGTAGCAAAACCCTAGCAAAATTAGCTAGGGATTAGTGACGGCTAAAATTAGTGAGGATTTAGCGACGATGACCTACTTTTTTCATATCTATTTTTAAGAAAATAATTTTCAAACCGTAGTAAAAGTGCCCTAGCAAAATTAGCTAGGGATTAGTGACAATTATAAAAATGCTGTAGCAAAATGCTAGCAAAATTGCGAGGATTTTGCGACACTGTTTTCAAAACCCAACTAGATCAATTCAACTCGACCTAACCCAGTTGGCCTAGGCACACAACTTAACTCGACCGAACCAACCCAGTCGCGCAACCCGACCTGGCCAAGTGCTTGGCCTAAACTCGCGACTTTGTTGTGGGGGAGCATGCGCTCCTCCACTAAGCTAGGTTCATTTTTGTGACTATTTTTATATTATATTAATTATATAGTATATTTTATTATGTAGAATATTAATAAATTCATTTAATTAAAAAAATAAAAAAATATATAATACAATAAATAGTTATATTATTTATAAAAATATCTTTTTTATAAATTGATATATTATAATAAATTTTATATTGTACGAGTATTATAAATCCAATTATCAAATGTTATGATTTTTTGTAATAGGTTGTATAATATATTATACATTATATAGTATACTTAACAATACACACACATATATATATTCTATTTAATAATATCTTTTCTTGCATTCTACTAACAAATTAAATAAAGTAAAAACAAATATTCAAACTTTAGATACTAGATATAGCATAAAACATATCTATACTATACTTATAATTACTTTAGATATGTATTATGCACCAATATAAGTATATTTTAGTGTGTATTTATATATACACTAACATTTCAAGCGCAATGACATATATTACTGCATAATGATGTGCACATTTTAAAATATATCTCAATTAAACACTCAGATGTAAAATATTGATGAAATTGAAGGATAATGTTAGGATATTTTTAAATATGAAACTAGACACAAATCTAGCGATCAAAGAAATTTTAAATTTAAAAAAGAAATAGTGAAGCCGTAGGTAAACCCTAGCAATTAGCGAGGGTTTAGTTATGACCGTTTTATCCTAAAATTTTAAATAATATTTATTTAAAAAAATTATAGCTCTAGCTAAGCTCTGACAATTAGCGAGGGTTTTACTATGACATTTTTATACTAAAATTTCAACAATTTTTTTTTTTGAGAAAAAATTTATGCCCGTAGCTAAACCTTAGCAATTAGCGAGGGTTTAGCTACGACCTTTTTATCCTAAAATTCCAACAATACTTTTTTAAAAAGAATATGACCGTAGCTAAACCCTAGCAATTACCACTATTTTATCCAACAAGCTACGACATTTTTCTCCTAAAATTCCAACAATATTTTTATAAAAAAATATGGCCATAACTTATAGCCATTTTATCCTACAATTCTAACAAATTCTTTTTTGAGAAAAAATTATGGCCATAGCTAAACCTTAGCAATTAGCGAGGATTTAACTACAACCTTTTATTTTACAATTGTAACATTTTTTTTTTTTTTTTGAGAAAATGCTATTGCCATAGCTAAACCCTAGAAATTAGCAAGGGTTTAGCTACAACCTTTTATCCTAAATTTTTAATAATATTTTTAAGAAAAAAATTATAACCGTAACTAAACCCTGGCAATTAGCGAGGGTTTAGTTACGAAATTTCATCTTAAAATTATAAATAATATTTATTTATGAAAAAAAATTATAGTCATAGCTAAACCCTAGCAATTAGCAAGGGTTTAGCTATGCCTTTGCAAATGCGTGGCATTTTTGTAACAATGAACTAACTCTAGATGTTTCAGAATTCACTCTAATTCAATCTGTGCTCTCCATTATCGCCTTGGTTGGTTTCTTGCGCAACTCTGATATAAACTGGTGGAATAGGGTATTGAATGGATTGGAGTAATGAAAGGACGGTTGTCTTATCTAATGGGCATTTAGGATATGTAAGGAATATGTTCATAGCTTGAATACGAAATGAATTGTGAATGCGTGACATTTTTCTAATAATGAACTCATTCTAGATGCTACAGAACTCACTCCAATTTAATCTGTGCTCTGAATTGGAGTAATTGGAGTGGTATATATAGAAGTCTCTTGGGTAGATTCAATTTTTTAAATCGTGGGGATGTAGTGGCATTTTGATAATAATGAACTCACTCTAAATGCTATAGAACTCACTCCAATTCAATCTGTGCTACTAGGGTTTAGCTACGGTATTTTATCCTAAAATTCTAACAATTTTTTTTTTTTTTGAGAAAAAATTATAGCCATAGCTAAACCCTAACAATTAATGAGGGTTTAGCTATGGCCTTTTATCTTAAAATTCTAACAATTTTTTTTGAGAAAAAATTTATGGCCATAGATAAGCCTTATAAATTAGCGAGGGTTTAACTACGACCTTTTGTCCTAAAATTCTAATAATTTCTTTTAGAAAAAAAAATTATGGTCATAGCTAAACCCTAGCAATTAGTGAGGGTTTAGCTACGCATTTGCGATTACCACAGTTTGCCCTCACACAACACTCGCAAATTTGCTACAGATTCCTTCTCCCTCACAAAGCCGTCGCTATTTGCGAATGTTCAACTACAGTTGTTCAACTCCTTGGTAAATTATCCTTCTCCTTACTTGCCGTCGCTAAATTTTCTCTAATTAGCGACAATTTTTTAGCCGTTGCTAATACAGTTTTTTCTTGTAGTGTCTTTAATCATATTTTCTTTCTTGCTGCTAAGCTGCCATCTGCAAGGCTGGTGTGTATATATAGAGAAGCAAATCAGTTAGCTGACCATGTGGCTAATGTTGAGTGACTATAACTAGTTTTACTTCATTTAGCAGGTTTTCAGATTTGCGTAGCTACGCCAGGGATATTCGAAATCTTGGTAGAGTAGAAGTTCCCACTTTGCGTGTATCAGCTCGTTTTTTAAAAATGGGTAGGATCCTGGCAAACGCCCATCATTTGATGGATTAAAAAAGAAAGTTCTATAAGCTAATTAAAGAGTTTCCAAATTCACCCAATTTACCACTTTCAAGTGGCAAGTTACAGAAGTTTCCAGGTTAAATCTAAGTCTTAGGGGGAAAAAACCAGAGTCTACAATAATAGATTTGCGAATTCCATTTATACTGTACAATATGCTAATTGGGCACCAACTCGTGATCATACTTGTAGAATTGTGATTCCTAATTAAGGAGGGACCAAGTAATAATCATACTTTTAGAATTGTGTATCCTAAAATATATTTGATATTCACAGATAATATACATATAAATTTATATTTTCTTAAAAAAATATGAGATACAATGCATAAATATGTTACAAGCTTTAATACGACATATGTAAATTATTTTAATGTAAATATTTCGCATTCATGTGAACTTCCCATTAGCCTTCATCATGTTAGTGACATATAACTAATACATCCTTATTTTGAATATAACATAAAAGTTAAATATCTAACTAAGAAAATAGTAGAAAGACAAATTCCTTTAATGGCGTGTCACACAATTTCTTGAGGGAGAAAGTAAGAGTCCTCCCTCCGGGGTGCCTTGTTCGTGGGCAGAGTATGTCTTTACGTGACATTAATTTAAAAGACAATTTCAAATTGTACAAATTATGTAGTGTGGAATCTTAATAAACTATCCTCCTAAATCTTACCACCTTCATGTAGACCAAATCCACAACAATATTCCTAAAGAATCACCAGAGCGTGAAAAGCAAAAGAAACTCACTAGAACACACTTAAGAAAAGAAATTCCTTTTGAATAGAATCAAAGAAAAGAATTTCCTATGTTCTTCAGTTTTTACCTTCCTATGTTCTCCCACTTTCCGCCATAGTTAAGTTACCGTGCAAAATTTGATTCGATGCAATTTATAGGAATGGAACAATTGGATTGACTATAACTTTGTCATGCGTTATATTATAACCATTAATTATATAGTACGAAAGTGAAAACAAATTAAAAGGGCTTATTTTAAATCAGAAGTTCGTAGTTACTCTATATATACAATTCAAAGCAACTCAAAATAATCCGAATTATGTAGATATACCAGTTAAAAATATCATTAAGGGATCAATGATACTATGTATGTCTTTTTTTATAAAAAAATAATAATAATCAGAAACAATGGGATTGTTGTGGCAATGTGAACCAAAGTTCATGCGTTATATTTACATCTATTCTCTCCTTACATATATTTTATAAAAAAAAACGCAGAAGATTGTTGTAATTAACATACAGGAGTTTTTTTTTTTTTTTTTGTTACAAAATATAGCCAAAAAAAAAAAATCTATATAGGGAAAATATCACTTTGTCATCTAAAATTTTAGTCAAATCCTAATTTGTTGAATTTTATTATTACCACGGAGTATTTTGTATTAAGTTATTTTTTAAGTAAGATGTACTTATTGTATTTATTTCTCTATTAAATACATCCCTTAACAATTAAGCATAAATTTCACAAAAGATGGATTTTGGAACAGAATCTTCGGAACAGATAACCTTTATTGGGATTCAACCACATATCACCACAAGATTCAACCACGAGTCACTGTAGAAATATTCCATTAACTCCTTTTATAATATATATATATATATATATATATATATATATATATATATATATAGTTGTTGTATTTGTCTATACATTAAATGCCTCCCTTAGCCATAAAGGTTCATAGATTTTAGAAGGATAGATTCTGCAACAGGACTTAGGAATAGACAATCTTTACTGGAATTCAATTATTTGTTAGAGTATTCTATAACTATATATATATATATATATATATATATATATATATATATATAATACTCTAACTTTCAATTTATACCCCTTTTGTTAATTTTAATATATTGACTAAAATTTTGCATAAAATTTGACTAATATTTACCAATTTTGTATTAAACTTTTAATGGCCAGACTAGCGATTAAATAGATAGATATCGGAGAGTGGAATAAATTAAAATTGAGAGGTTAATTAGACTAAAAATAAAATTTAGATGGTAATTTATATTTTTTATGACCAGCTGAATTGTTCCCTTTTATTTAAGAGATGAAATGCAGTTAGAGAATTTTTAATTGAATAACCATGTCATATCATTCAATTGGAGGAGTTCATATTCCAATAGCGTGTTGTACTTTCACTTAAACACACTTCCAATTGATTCGGCAAGCTACCTTAGATCGGCTGATTTTGAGTGGGCTAGTCAATTGTTCAGTGATCTGGTAGGTCAGCTGATTAATTTTTTGACCGGTCATTTTTGCTTGCGAAACACTTTATCTCTTTTTGTTCTTTGAGATTGACTGAGACTCGAAGAACAAAATGTCTCTTAGAGTTTCAATTTGGCCACCCTCGAAAAACGGAGCTAATGTTTAACTAGTAGACTTTGAATTATTATTATTTTTTGGAAACTCAAAAAACAACCTCTATCTTTTGTAATCCCTTCTAAAACCCAAAGTCGGCTTCCTGTCTTCAAAAACCCTATTCTTCTTCTCCAAATCTACAATTCTCTTTTCTAGCTTACTCCCAACCAGCATATATAAAAATGTTGAATGGTGATAGTACTGCTACCCCAATGAAAGCCTTTGAAACTGAAGAAGAACAAGGTGTTACCTCCAACCAAAGAACCCTTATTTGCTACTCTGAAGTCGAGAACCAATGAAAACTAGGTCTGACTGTCTCGCTACATTGAACTGGCACAAATGGAGATTATCTTTTAGTTGACCTGTGAGTGTTGCGGCACTGATGGTCCAATTCAAATAAGGGGAAAAAAACGCCACCATAAAGGATGAAAAGAGTTCCCGCCTAAGCTTTCCAACCAATATTCGATCGAAGCACTGATACCCCCTTTTTCTCTGCCTCTACAATCGAGGTAACGAATCCATTATCTTTCTATAGACCAACAAATGTTGGCACTTACGCTGCTCAATTTTAAGCCACTTTTCAATTGACCCGAATGTTTCCTGATAGCCTAGCCTTCTAAATTTCGATGCTGGCCACACATCTTGAAAGATTTCAATGCACGGGTTGGCAGTGCTTTCGGAGCCAAATGGAGGGAATGCGGCATTTACGATGCCGTTTAAATTTCGACTTATGACCATTGCTCTGATCGAGCTTTGTTGAGGGCTGTCATTCCATTCTAGTCTCCGGTCGTCAATGGTTTTCTGTTTCCCTTTAGCATGGTAAGCCTCACTATCTTGGACATAACAGTTATTTTAGGCTTACCCATAGATAGTGAAGAAATTCCTTCCTTCCATGCTACGAAATTTGATGAATTAACTGTCGACCTTAAAGGAGTAGCTATATATTCTAGATTCATTAAAACCAGTTGGAAAACTAGTCTAGTCACTTCTTCCGTCTTTATTGTCTTTTCTTCCTTCAGTGTTGTTTTGGACTATTCCTACTACGTTTCTCTAATTCTTGCTGGAAAACTAGTGGTTTAGCCTCATTAATCGTGTATTTGATTTATCGTTCCCCGTTCCTTCTGTTTATCATTATCACCAATGACGAAGCTTACTACAAGAAAACAACATTTGTCGTAGCTAAAGTCCTCTTCGCTATACAAAAATTTATGACGGCACAAGACAGCGATGCGAGGGAATTGCTAACCAAAAGAAGTCAACAAAGTTACATTGGGCAAATTTGTTACAGAATTAGTTACGGTATACCAACGGTCATATGTTTTCTCAAAATAGATTTTTAAAGAAATAAATTTCAGTCATAGTAAATCCGTAACAAAATTAGCCAACAAGTAGCGATGACTCTTTATTTTCACAATATCTATTTTTAAGCTAATTTATTTCCAAGCCATAGCAAAACCCTAGCCAATTTTATGAGAGTTTAGTGATAGTGACCCATTTTCTCAATATTTACTTTTAAAAAATATAATTTCTAAACTGTAGCAAAACCCTAGCAAAATTAGTGGGGTTTAACAGCCAAATTTTAATTTTTTTTTAATTTTAATTAGCTAACCTGGAACCCAACCAAGTCGATTTAACCCGATCTGACCTAATCAGCCTATGTTAGAATATATGCCCAAAATAGACTATATATTTTTATATTACAAATCGCAATAAAATATTTTATTCATTAACGATTATTTGTTTACACATATTTGCACATTAAAATCTAAGTATGACAAATTAATGACCTATGTGTTGGGTTGTTTTTCACCGTAAGACATATGTTATGAAAATTTGACATACAAGAAAAATATCATTCTTGGTCTTTTGATGAAATTGGTCAGTTCATCAAGGAAAGTTTACTATGTTTTGGTTTTTAAATGAGAAATAATTTACCTTTAATCAATGACTAGTTGTTTCACACCATTAGTATAAGCGTACTTAGAATATATAGATCTGGACATGTAGTAGTAGGTTCCAATAAAGTACTATATTGAAAGAAACTAGATAATTACTGCTATAGCATGGACAAATATCCTAAGATTTGAGTATAAGTTAATAGTTTGGTAAAACTAGACTTATGCACTTTCACTACTAAAATAAGCATGCTCACACAACCGCCGTATTTGCTAAAATACAACGGCTGAATGACGGTTATAAGGCCGTTTTACAAAACTATCGTATTAGGTTAATACGATGGCAAATACGATGGCTATACAAAATGATCCTTTTTTTATTAGCCGAAATGTTTATTGATACGATTCGAAACACCATCGTAGTAGTCGTATTTGTTGAGCAAATGATGAGCAAATACGACGGCTACGACTAGAGCAAATACCACGGTCTCTAACCGTCGTATTTGATGAGCAAATATGACGGCTACGACTAGAGCAAATACGACGGTGCCGTCATATTTGGACTGCTAAGCTTTAACCAAAAACGACGGCGCCGTCGTATTTGGTCTGCTAAGCCTTAACAAAAAACGACGGCTATGACAGTCATATTGGTTTTTTAAAAAAATTATTTGTATTTGACCTTGCACACATAAAATTATATTTTAATCAAACCTTCACATTAGATAAGCAAATATGACGATTTTGTGAACATCGTATATGATTAAATTTTTTATTAAAAAAAAATAGTTGCTTTGGTATTTAGGCCTATCTACCTACAATTTTAAACCAAAATACAATTCGTTCAACTCATCACCAATCACAATAAAACACAATTTGCTGAATGACAAACAAATCAAAATCAATCTCTTGAACATTGAAATCATAAATAATCCATAAACTCTACAAGAGAAGTAATACTACATATATAATAAGTAGGAAATGCCAATGAATCTATTAGAAACAGTAGTACATATAAAACGAGATAATATTAAATACATTCATCCCCTCTCCTTGTCTCTTCCTTTCATTATCTCTTCCTCTCCTCTTTCTCTCCTCTTCCTCTACTACATATATACCTTCCTCCTTGTCTCTTTCCCTCCTCAATCTTTTCCTTACCTGCACAATAGAGTTTCAGATATAAGTTTGATATGATATTCAGAAAGTTAACAAATATATCTATATTTGCGATATGAAATGAGTTCCAAATATGTAGTGAAAATATTTCATATCCTCTCCCTCTTGAATTAAATCTGTTTACATGCCAAGTACTTATATCAATTTATATATAAATCTCAAGTGAGGAATCTGCATGAGCATTACACGAGGTACAATTGATAAGGAGATATTGCTCATAAATACGAGGTAATGACAGAAAAAATAAAAGTCACAACAACAACAACAACAAACTGATTGTCTTTTCCCCTTCACCCTTATCCCTTTCTGCAACAAAACCGAATTATATGTAAAGTCACAACAACAGAAAAATGGCAAGGCAATGCAATTAAAATATTTTGCGCACTAATGCGACTCTAATAAAACTAATTTCATATCCTCTCCCTCTTGAATTAAATCTGTTTACATGCCAAGTACTTATATCAATTTATATATAAATCTCAAGTGAGGAATCTGCATGAGCATTACATGAGGTACAATTGATAAGGAGATATTGCTCATAAATACGAGGTAATGACAGAAAAAATAAAAGTCACAACAACAACAACAAACTGATTGTCTTTTCCCCTTCATCCTTATCCCTTTCTGTAACAAAACCGAATTATATGTAAAGTCACAACAACAGAAAAATGTCAAGGCAATGCAATTAAAATATTTCGCGCACTAATGCGACTCTAAAAAAAGACAAAGCAACAAAATTAAAATATTTTATATAAAATGAGCAAACCTATCGTCTTTTCCCCTTCTGCAAACCAATCGTCCCTTTTTGCAACAAAACAACAGAACAGTGTAATTAACAACAGAAAAATATCAGTTCAGTGTATAATAACAGAAAAATATTAGTCCAGTGTATATTAACAATAGAACAATATATTATCTGCACATCTACCTTTTCCCCTTCTTCCTTGTCCCTTTATCTCCTTTGTCATCCCTCCCCAATTAAAATATTTTGCAAACCAATCATCTTTTTCCCTTCCTTCTTGTCCCTTTCTACAACAGAACCATAGAAAAATATCAATTCAATCTAATTAAAAAATTATTTGCACATCTACCTTTTTCCCTTCCTCCTTGTCCCTTTATCTCCTTAGTCATCCCTCCCCAATTAAAATATTTTGCAAGCCAATCATCTTTTCTCCTTCCTCCTTGTCCCTTTCTGCAACAGAACAATAGAAAAATGTCAACTCAGTGGAATTAAAATATTATCTTTCATTTACCCTTCCTCTTCCTCTTGTCTCTTTCTCTCCTCAGTCATTCCTCCCCTCTTCTCACATAGATATATGTATATATATATATATATATATATATATATATATATATATATATATATGCCTTAGTCATCAATCCCTTAGTCTCTGTCTCTCCTTAGTCATCCTTCCCCTCTTCCCACACACACACACACACACACACACACACACACACATATATATATATATATATATATATATATATCCCTTTCTCAGAAATAGATAGTCGTAATTCGTTTGAGAGGTGGTCAAATTTTGAATTAGTTTCCAAAGAAGAAGATTTCGATATGTTTTTCCTTCCAATCCAACCATTTCCTCTTGATCTACCCGTTCAAGAGACTGCTCATTTAGATTTCCAATTTGACCTGTCCATTTAAGAGACTTCTTTTGATGCTTTTCCTTTGATGGAGGATATATTTGTGCATGATCCTTTCTACTCTGTAATAGATTTTGAACAAAGCTAGAATATAGTTTATGAAATGCACCTTGAAGGTATCACTTTAGAAGAAATTTCTGTAAAGAAGAAGATAATTAGGAGGCAGAGAAAGGAAAAGGGTAGTAGCTCCAAAACATTGTTAATAGAAACTATTTCGAAGTATTTTTACATGTCACTCACTCGGGTGGCTAAAGAACTAAATGTTGGTCTAACTATTTTCAAGAGAAGATGTAGAGAGTTGGGAATTAGTCGATGGTCTTGTACGAAGTTGATGAGCTTGGAGACTCTAATCACGAAAGTTCAGGTTCTCTCTCATACACACTTATAAATAAGTTAATTATATGCTCCCAAGATAACAAAGAACTAATAATTTGAGAGTATATCTTTGGATTTACAGGAGATGCGAAATGAAGAAGGAGGATATATGGTTGAGAAGAACTTGAGAGAAGCTATTGAGATATTGGAACGTGAGAAGAAATTGATGGAAGAAATCCCTGATACACAGTTGGAGGACCGAACTAAAAGATTGAGACAAGCATGCTTCAAGGCTAACTTTAAGAAGAAAAAACTAAATCATTATTTTGGAGAGGATCTTGGAGGATTGGATCAACTTGATGCCACATTCCATGAAGGATAATGTTCGTTGATCTCTAGGGAGTTATTTCTTTTAGTTTAATTTTCATTTTATACTTTTATGGTGTGTTTTATTTTATTTTGTGTTTTGTTTTTACTCTAACTTATCATTAAACAAAAAAGGATGGATCCTTAGTAAGTAGCCTGAATTCTAACAATATGAATCACAATAACCTGAATTCTAACTAGCCTGAATTCCAACTAGCCTGAATGATACAGTAGCCTGAATTCTAACTATTACGAAACACAGTAGACTGAATAATACAATCAGTAATCTTTCAACTACAAAACCTACTATAGAAACTAGGAAAAGTGATTACCAATATCACAATCCAATGCCCAACTCCAAACTAAAAAAAAAAGTCCAGCCACAACAACTCACAAAAAAAAAAAAAAAAAAACCACAATCACAAAATAAAATCTGGAAATACAAAACAAAAGAAATAAGGCCATCAATCATAGAAGACAAAGCAACAAAACCCAATCCAATTTCAAACAAAGCTGAAAATTCGCAAAAAAGCTAATAAAGCTGATTGAAGATAGAAATTTATGTGCATATATGCATGCGCGTATATGTGGAAAAAATTGAATAGAAGGCTACTTGCTTGAATGTTAGGAAAAAATGTGTATATGTGCATGCGCGTTAGAGTAACAGACATGGATAAATCCAATTTGGTAAATGCTTACTGAACTTTACCATCTGCAAAAGAAAGCAATGATTCTCTTCAAAGACATCATAAATCTAAATAATGGAAATGTTACTCTACTTATTAAAATCTAAAAACTTCTAAAATGCTTACTAAATTAAAACTAATTGTGACAGTCTCCAGCATAATCCCAAAAGAAAACTCAATCCCTATTGTAATTCACGTCCTCTACGAATTCTCTTCAAAGACATCATAATTACTCCATTAACTTCTCCATCAAATGAAAAATCAATGACATATAGACTCTTCTCTTACGCAATAACAAAAAGAAACTCATTTCCCAAGACAATCGAAAGGAAAAATCGTATCTTCATCTCCAACTTATCAACTGAAAATGCTCGTCGAAAATTAACAATGAATAAAATTAGCATGGAAAAGAAAGTTTTTTTTTTTTTTTTTTCTAAAGCTACTCAATCATGAATGGAACCAAGAAATAACAGATCTAAAGAGTTAAGTAAGCTTTTTTTCTTCAGTGCTGATTTGAATTTTCTCTAGTGCTGATTTTTCATTTTGTGTTAAATTTTAATATAAGATAGAATATTCAAATTCAAACAGAAAAAATAACATAAAAAAATCACTATACCATTATAAAAATTAAGATAAAAAAATTATCTGCCAGAAGAAAAATGCAAACTAAACTGAGCTTTGTCGAATTTGCAGAAAGGCAAGTGGACTAACGAAGAAGACATGATATTGATTGAAGCACACAGACAATTGGGAAACAGATGGACAGAAATCGCAAGAAGGTTACCTAGAAGGAGTGAAAATAACATCAAGAATCATTGGAATGCAACGAAGAGAAGACGGCCTACACCAAGAGCTATCAATGCTGTCAGGACCAACATTCTCTTGCAAAACTACATTAACGGCTTGAGCTCGACTTCAGATAACACGGATGATGAATAAGAAGAAAGTCTGTCTTTTTTCCACTTTGGCCTTTTGCAAGACAAACAGCTTTTTTCCATTTTGGCCTTCTGCAATAATCCCTCTGTCTTTTCACTTTTAGAAAAATATCCCACTTTGGCCTTTGGCCTTTTGCAATAATCCCTCTACCTTTTGCTCATTTTCCTCTTCTAATTTCAAACTGTCTATAGCGCCTGTGGGTGACTCTTGTGGAGTGAAGAGGAATATAATCAACACATGAGAATTCAATCACAAATAAAAATAACAACACAAATAAATGAATAATTTAATTAAAAATTATTAATGACATTAAAAAGAATTAAAATTTTAATAATATAAATAATATAAAAATATTATAATGATATAATTCAAATTTGAAAAGAGAATTAAAAATATATAAAAATAAATTTGATTAAAAAGAGAAAATATAATATTTTATAAATAAATTATAATTTTTAAACATAGTTAAATAAAAAAAAAGTAATACTCTTAAAATAAATTCAGAATACTTTTGAAAAAATTAAATATAAGATAATGAATTTTAATAATATTAGTCATAATATATATATACATATATATATTTATATAATATACACACATATATATAAGTGATTTGTAAGTATCCTAAATATATCTTAAAATAAAAAAAATTACTTGGTGAAGGGCCTTATTAATATTATAGCATATAAGTGATCTGTAAGCATCCTAAATATATCTTAAAATAGCACATCCTAAATATTATTACTTTATTACTTGATTTTTTAATGAACCATAATTTTTTAATGCATAATATCTCTTCAACAATGTATTTGTATGGTAACGAAATATTAATGATTTATTTATTAACAAAAAAAAACTATAAGTTTTACTTTATTTATTATGTAATAATTATTTAAATTTAACATAAATGGTATCAAAATATATAGATAGAATGTCTATATATATAATTAAATGTAATAATCAAGAGATAGAATGCTCTACCTAGGTATATATGTACACACACATACGTATGTTCATAGTTAAAAAATTATTTATGTTATATAATATATTAATCTAATACTCACTAACTAATAAGAATATATTATACTGTATATAAACAATATATATATATATATATATCTTAAAATAACTAATTATAATAATTAAAATTGAAATTCAAACTCTTTAATATCAATATATGAAAACTTAAGATGTAAACAAAAATATATTTGAAAAATCAATGATCTAACAATGATATATATTTATAAAGTTAAAACAAGTTTAGTGACCAAATTTGAAGTTTATTCATTTTATTTTATCATATTTGTACAGTAATACGTATAAAATAGAAAGATATCTTAGTATTTACAAATATAAAGATGTCAAATTAACGATCAAACCGTTAAATTTATTGTAATCATTACCAATAGTATTGTGACTAAATTTGAAAATAATCAGATAAAATTTAAAATATTTTTGAGAGGTTTGTTATAACTGGACTAAAAACGACAATTACAATAAACCATCGTATTTGGTCTATTCTATTGCGACGATTATAATAAACCGTCATATTTGGTCTATCTATTGCGATGGTTACAACAACATGTTATATTTGACCTACATTATTGCGACAGTTACATAGTAAACCGTCGTATTTAGTATACTCTATTGCAACAGTTAAAATAAAGTGTCGTATTTGGCCTATTCTATTGCGACGGTTAAAATAAATTGTCGTATTTGGCCTACTCTATTGTGACGGTTAAATTAAATAATCGTATTTGGCATACTCTATTGCAATGGCTACAATAAACTGTCATATTTGGTCTACCCTATTGTGACGGTTAAATTAAATCGTCTTATTTTGTCTACTCTATTGCAACGGTTATAATAAACCGTCATATTTGGCCTACTCTATTACGACGGCTTGTATAAATCGGCATATTTGGTCACCAAATACGACGGTTGGCATTAGGCCGTCGTATTAGGTCTATCTATTGCGATGGTTTCAAAATTGTCGTATAAAGTAACCTATTGCGACGATTTTTTAATTGTCATATTTGTCTTCGTCGCATTTGCCCCATTTTTTTATTGTGTTTGATGTATGATGGGTAAGGTCTTAATGTGATATCAATAACCTTGTACATTGGGTATATAACTCTCGTTAATTAAAACGAATTTATACAACATAATTTCTATGCTTTACTTAGTGAAGATAAATCACTCCCCTTGTGATTGTCCAAGATTGCCTAAATAATCCAGGGCTCTAGGAACGTGATTTAGTATTATATACTTTTAGGTAACTCCCAGAGATAAGCAAATACATATTGGAAGTTATGTATTATCTGACTAAATGTCTAAAGATAGTAGATGTCATTAAAGAATGTATTAGTATATTTTTCCTATCTCAACAATAGGTGTTACGTAGGGGGTATTTTCGTCATTACACCTATAAGTCAAAGATAGTGTCTTTGCAATATTATTATTGGGGTCAATATTTTCATATGATAATAAATAGAATATTTAAAACGATAAACTACAATTATTTGTTAGTAGGGGTATTTTAGTCATTTTAGCAATCGAGAATAATATGTCTTTTGATCCCCAGTAGCTCAAGTAACCTTAGTAATTTAGTTACTACATGGGCTTACTGGATGAAATAATTTATAGAAGAATTATTCTATTGAGTTAGAATAATATACTGGGCCAATTTAATTTATTGAGTTAGAATAATATATTGGGCCAATTTAATTAAAAAGGATCAATTAATAAATAAAAGAGTTATTTATATAAATAAGTCTTAGATTCTTATCAAGAAAGGCTCGACCCGAATGACCAGGCCTGCTGCGACCTTACAATTAATTTACATAAATTGTTGTGAGATGCAGGACTCAAACCCGCATCTCTATCATGGGGAGCATGCACTCTTCCACTAAGCTATGTTTATTCTTGTAATTATTTTAACCTTATATTAATTATATAGTGTATTTTATTATGTAGAATATTAATAGATTCTTTTAATTAATAAAAACAATAAAGTTATACGAAACAATAAATAGTTATACTATTTATATAACTATATTTTTAGAAATTAATATATTATAATAATTTTTTATTGTATGAGTATTACAAATCAAATTATCGTATATTATAATTTATTGTAATTTGTCATATAAAATATATTATACATTATATAGTATACTTAAGATAGTATCATATATATATATATATATATTAGTATATAATACGTATCTATAAGTGTAGTATAGATGTATATTGTATACTTTATTTAATTGATTAACAGAATGTGCTAAAACATATTGTTAAGTTATATATATATACAGCTAATATACATATATGCCTATACAATCACAACTATTATAATGTATTAATATAGCTATATACTATATAGCTACATTAAATATATATGTACATATATGCACACAATTGACGTATACATATTTGTATAATCATTAATGTATCAATATATCTATATACTATATAACTACATTAAATATGTATATATATATATATATATATATATATATATATATTAATTAACTAACATTTCAAGCACATTGACATACATTATTATATAATGACATGTATAGTTTAAAATATATCTGAATTTAACTACATGATGACAAAACTGAAGGACATTTTTAAATATGTAACTAGACACAAATCTGACTATCAAAGAAATTTATGATTTAAAAAAAAAATAGTGAAGTCTTTGCTAAACTGTAGAAATTAGCAAGGGTTTAACTACAACCTTTATATCATAAAATTTCACAAATTATTTTTGAGAAAAAAAATTTATGGTCATAGCTAAACTATAGCAATTAGTAAGGGTTTAGCTACAACCTTTTTATCCTAAAATTTCAACAAATATTTTTTGAGAAAAAATTTATGGTCGTAGTAAACCCTCACAACTAGGAAGGGTTTAGCTATTGCTAGCATTGGCAATTGGGCTGGTGTGTTGGGCCTGACTCGAGGGTCGAACCGGCCACTGTGGAAAGGGTCAGTCCAAGACGGTCCTAGTCCAAGGTCGGTCCACACTGGTACAACGGCTCTCATTTTTTTTTTTTTACAATTTTGTCCCTCTAACGTCTTTCTATATATATATATATATATATATATATATATATATATATATATTGCTTTTAGACCCCTAACGACTATATTCTCCCACCTAACCCTCAAAACTCACCAAACATTCTCTACCTCTCTCCAATTCTCTCAAACTCTCTTATTTTCATTCACCTTTCTCTCATAATCCTCAAATCTCTTCATTTTCTCTACAAAAAATGTTAGAATATAATTTAATTCTAATATATTTTTTCAATTCTTCAAGAAAGTCTTCATATTCATTTTCTCTACAAAAAGTGTTAGAATATAATGTATTTTTAATGTATTTTTTTAATTCTTCAAGAAAGTCTTCATATTTTGAAAGATTGTTGAGTAGTGGAATAGTGGATGTAAGAAGTAAAGCTCCACAAAGTATAGTTGTTCTTGGCCATCAACTAATTAGTGTTTCTTAATCTTACATTCTTATTTTTTTTTAGCTTTATTAATTGTTTATCTATTTTAGTTATTTGTTTAAGTTTTAGGTTAATTTGTTATTTATAATTTTCAATTCTTTTATTTCATTATTTGTTAATACTTTATTTCATTTTTCCTGGATCCACAAAGTGTTGTTATTCTTGGCCATCAACTAGTTAGTGTTTCTTAATCTTACATTCTTATTTTTTAACTTTATTAATTGTATATTTGTTTTAGTTGTTGGTTTAATTTTTGAATTAATTTGTTATTTATATTTTTTAATTCTCTTATTTCATTATTTGTTAATATTTTATTCCATTTTTTAAAACTTTTATTTGAATTTTAATTGCTTATTTTTTTTAGCAATAATAGATCCAAATCAATATCATCATTTTTCTTCATCACAAATATCTACACATTTTGATTTCAATATAGATCTAACCTTGAATTTAATAAATAATGAAATAGGTAATGAAAATGAAGGCTCTAGTTGGCTTAGCGTTAGTGTTTCACAATCACAACTAACTCCAACTATTAATCCTAATGAATCTAATATAGATATAGGTCAGGATGATGGTGAAACTTCAGAAGTTATAGCTAAAACAAAAACATCTATGGTTTAGAATCTTTTTGAAAAGGATAATGATAATGATAGGGCAACTGATATGTTTGAATTTGGGTATAAAAAATCATATAAAAATAAGCACATTCGCAATCAAGTTTAAATTAAAACGTTAACCCCAAAGTACACATATGAGCAAGCGTACTCATCATTAAGCATAGCATAGGGTTTAAAACGAGTATCGATCATCAAGGAACAAGTATATAGTAATCACTTTTCTTTCATTATTTAACCGACTCAATAAAGTGAAAAAGAATAAAAAGGAAAATAAAATAAAATAAAAGAATATATACGTGTCAATGATGAAGAATTATGTAACTCAAACCATTATTTTGACAAACATGACCTTAAAGTACCCAATTATCATTATAACTAATCATTCTCTTGGCATCATGTAGGATTAAGATAGATTCACTTCTTTTCCAATCCATAAAATCACTATCTTTTAGACAAATTAGCATCACATATCCTGTCTCAACTAATTCACCCAAAAGATGTATTAAGCACAATCCTTAATTAAATCTCCATATCCTGGCAAATTTAAAACATGAAATTAACCAATGAATCCATATCATGGCAGACATCAATTAATCTTTAATTACCTAATTCTTAGCAATTAACCTCTTTTCCAAGCAAGTTAATAGACAACAAATATGAAATTAATGAATTAAGAACACCACCAACCCCTTTTCCAAGCAAGTTAATAGGAAGAAACAACAAATTAATCTCATCATCAGCATAAGTAATTAAATATCAAGAATAACCATCAATTAATCAAAAGATCAAAGTAACTTTAAAAATCATGAATACCAAAAATAATATCAAATTACAATAAAACAATTAATATATCATTGTTCAAGAAAAGAAAACAAAGTTAAAAGAAAGCACTCATCGACAAGCCTCCTTCTTCTTCCTTCGTAGACTCTCTTGTACAATCTTCCTTGATTTTGAGTGATTTTGTATTTTGATCTGTGAATTCCTCCTTCTGACTTGTGTTTTCCCTCTATTTATAGGCTTTAGAAGTGCCTAAACTCATCCCTTTAGGATTTCTGACCGAATAGAAGTAGAAAAATACTAAAACTCTGAAAATTGCCAAAAATGCGCACGAAAATCAAGGCACTGCTTCTGCACCAGTGCACAGCCAGCACCACCTGTCCTGCCTAGGGCTGGCGCTGGTTGTGTTTTGTTTTTCTATCCGTTCATCGATTTTTCATGATTTTCGTGCCAAGTATTCTAGATTGCAGTCGATGCCGCCTCTGGGCTCCCAACCGTGAATCATGAGTTATTTAACACATAAAAGGTAGTTCTTAACTGGATGATGATAATGGAAATCTCACTAGGACAAGGTTATTATACTACGAATTCCAAATAGAAAATTGGTTACTTTTAGCTAGTAAGTAGTCCTCTCACTTCGTGATATAAGTGTATTTAGAATATGTAGAATTGGATCTGTAGTAGTAGTTTCTAAAAGTACTAAAATAAGAGAAACACAGACTACTACTACTACAGTGTAGACTAGTACCCTACGACGTGAGTTTGGGTTGGCGGTCTGGCAAAGTTGGAAATATATAATTTGATGTATTATGGATAGGGTTTTATCGTAAGACCAATACACTTGTATATTGGGTACATGTAACTAGTCAGTTAAGGCGAACTTATACAAGATGGCTTCTATGTTCCTAGTTGGAACTATCACCACCTAGTACTTGGCCAGGATAATCTAAATAATCCAGAACCTTGAAAACGTAACTTAGTATTGTATGCTTTTGGGAAGCTCCCAAAAATAAGTAGTTATCTACTGAAAGTCATGGATTATCGAACTACATATCAAAATATGGTAGATATCATTAAGAAATGTGTTAGTACATTTTTCCTATCTTGATGATTGGTGTTATATAGAGGGGTATTTTAGTTATTACACTTGTAGGTCAAAGACAACGCATTTGTAGGATTATTCTTAAGGTCAATATTTTTATATAGTGATAAATGAGATATTAAAAATGATAAAATGCAACTATTTGTTAGTTGGGATATTTTAGTCATTTTAATAACTAAGAATAATGTCTTTTCATCCTAGAGTAGCTCTAACAATCTTAGTAATTTGTTTACTATGTGGGATTATTGAATGAATTAATTATTAGAAAAATTATTCTAAGAGTTCAATTAATTATTTATTTAGGATAGAATAACTTATTAGGCTAATTTAATTAGATTAGTTTGTTAATTGATTATGTTGGATAATTTTTATATTAGGCCCAAGAGAATCAATTAATTAGTAAGAGAGCTAAATCAGTCTTGGGCTAGTTTTGTTGGTTGGACCGAATATTTGGCCCACCCATGAGAGAAAGAAAAGTTGGGCCCATGATTTTTTTTTAACCTTGGGCAACTGTCTATAAAAAGAAAAGAAAGAGATGGGGGAGGGTAATAGAGAAAAAACCGAAAGGTTGTTTTACATATGCTGTGAGCTGCATACTATTGTTCGTGCAAGGAAAACAAATAGACATTTTCTTAGGCCACCGTCCTCTTCTTCCTTTCCTTTCTCTCTGGTTTCAGCTCTTCCAATCCTCTTCCTTTATTCTTTTGTCCATACTATTTTCATCAGCAGTTAGTCCACAGTGTGGTCAGGGGATATTCTAGAAGGCTAAGAGTAAGCAAATTGGTGCATGTTTAATGCAAATAAGTAAGCGTTTGGTTGGGATTATTGCAGAAAAATATGATTGTTCTAATTCAAGAGATAACGTCTAATCCAATTTAACACCAATTATTTAAGTTAAGCATTATAAAAGTAAGTCTCCTAGATACTTATACAGGAAAATTTTTTAAATTTTATTTTTGCTATGCTTGTTTATTTTCCCATGATCACCTTCAAGTGGTCTAAGAGCCACATATTTAATCTAAGAACATGCTTATGTTAACAACTAGAAAAACATAGTTCCTCTACTAATAAAAAAAATCAATATTGTGATAGTTCAGATCTCTCGTGGTTTTTTATATGGGTAGATGTTGTGTACACCTTGTGTGCAGAGGCATAAGCACTTATATCCATTATTATTCGTTTTCTGTATGATTCGTGTAACCTCGTTTTAAAAGGGATAGGTGATTGTTTTGTTTGAATTGAACCTATTGGAAATTTTTATGTTACAATGGTTGCCTGATCAACACTAAAATCCTTGGAGAAAAGAGAAGGAAATTCAAACAGATGGAAGAAAATGAAAGAATATTGTGAAAGAGATTATGACATAAAAATATGAGTTCTTAAAAAAGTGCAGTCGTTATGTACCAACAAATTTTAAAGCCTACTCCTAAAGATATAGCATAGTATAATACCAAGTAAGGTATCAATCACTCAAGGAACAAGAGAAGTATACTTTATAAGAAAAACCATCAATTTTATTCATATAAAATTATCTTATAACACTTACCCAACTAGATCTAATCATGAATTATTTATAGTCTTTACAAATAGATGGGGGAAATCTAATAAGGAAGCTACCTAAAACTAATCTAAAACAAATTAAGAAACAAAGAATAAAAATAGGAAACAATAAAAATAAGAAACTTCAAGACCAATTAAGAAACTACCAAATTTGTAGGCATATGGCATGAAATCAATTGGGAATTTATCATTGATTAGATTACTTTGAATCATTGATTTTAGAATTCATGCAAAAGAGTCTAGAATTCCTATCATTGCAAAAGTGAATTAATCCATAACCTTATTCTCAATCTAATCCAAATTTCTTAAACTTTTCTTAAAGGTGTTAATACTTCAATTAATCAATTGTCATAGACTAATAAGAAAATTGATAAATATATCAAGGAATCATCAATATCAAATTAGCACATGCCCCAAAAAGAAGCAAATACACGCAACTTAAACCATGTCATTTCCTAACAATCCTAATCAAGTCCAAAAAGATGCAACCTAATCAAGATAAATAGATACTACTTAGTTAAATTAACCAAAATATTATCTAACTTAGCTTTTCAATCAAGCAAGTTAAATATGTTGCACATACATAGACAACTCAACACAATTGATAGCAAAGATAATCAAAATTGCATCAGTACTCAAGTGGTAATCTTAATATGATCAAAGATGGAATCTTTAATACATTAATTTCAAAGTATCAAAATTAATAAGAAAACATATAACACCCCACAACCTAGGCCCAACAGAGCTGGGGATGTCGCCTCGTCCAAATGACAAGAGGTCTTTATAACTAGATCACACATAAAAAATAAAATAATACTTTGAAAATTAAAACTTATTACAGCCTAAAAATTCAAGAACAAGTCCAAAATAAATTGTTCACTCTCATCTCTCAAAACATTATATAAAATAAATAACACAACATCTTCCAAGCAGGCAACAACTAACTACTCATCCCCAGAGTAGGATTAACCTGAAATCATGATAAAAAGGGCGATGAGATAAAAATTTCAGTAAGCCCGTGTGTGCTTTGAGTGTTCAGATAAAACAGTTCGTGTATGCAAGATGTAAGAACTTCATAAGAAAAGTACTAGCAAGCATTAAACAATGTTAAAAATAAAGAGTGGCATTTTACTTTTCCAACCATACATGTGCATAATAAAATCAACCACTCAAAAGGGCGGCCATGGGTTACCACATGTTGGGCCCCATAAGCATACAACGGTCAAAATGCCACACTTTATGCAGACTGACAAAAAAGTAGGTGTACGGCCTACCGGGTAAGATACTCCTCATTCTCTACACCCAAATAAAATCGGTTGTCCACTCCGGCAACACACAATCCACATGACTGAAATTTGCTAGCTCGGACCGGCATGACTAAGTAGTACTGTCGCTTCTCCAAGTTGAGTTCATCTTCTGGAGGTGGCCTTCTGCAAGAAAACTCGCTCTTGCTCTTCAAAACTAGTACTACTAGTCTACCCTTATTGAGTACTCAACGTTGATTGTCCTACTTGGGAGAAAACTGATAAAACACAGCTTTACTTGAAAATGGCAATTAAGGTTTTCTAAAGTCCGTGTCAAAATTAGTTTTAGAAAGAGTTTAGTGTTTGAGAAAAATTGCTTATTGGTTTTCAAATAATTTGTGTAACTGAAATAAGAAAGGAAATAGTCCTCAATTGCCTTTACAAAAATGAGTGTTCACACACTTCACATTTGGCTTGCCATAGTGACCTTTTTACATCCAATAGGTTTTATGCAGGAGCTTACCTGATCCATTGCTTGAGCTAATTCAAAGATCCTCAAAAGTTGATCTAATCCCGCCTGGGGTAAACACAAGCCATAATTAGACTCAAGCCAAATTTCCTTTCATAAATAATCCTAGTTCAACTTACTACAATCATAACCCTAATGACCCAAACTTTAAGGCTAGATGATAAAAAAGATTTTATGAAATAAATCTAACTTGATAATAAAATAATTAGGGATTGTGAAATAATTACTAATAAGCTGTAGGTATAAATCTTTGTTATTAGTAAATAAATTAGGGTTTATTTGATGAAGGGTCCTGAGTCCTAGATGATATTATTAAAATAATAAATTATTAATATTCTCTTAATTAATAATTAATAGTTGGAAAATAATTGATAAATAAAATTAATGAAAAGTAAATTTTAATATATTTTGATAAGTAAATTTTAATAGTATTTATGAATATATGACTTATAAGATTAATATTTTACCTGTTATGATTATTTATATAAAAGGCTTTATCTAATATTATTATATATAATATTTATGTATTTTATTTTTAATAAAAGATATTATTTATTTGGCTAAAATATCATTATTTCATATAATAATCTAATTCCAAAGCCTCCTAGGGTTTTCAAAATCATTAGAAGAAAATATAGCATTAATTTTTATTAATGTAATAAAATTGACTAACTTAAATAGTTTAGGATCAATAAGGTCATGATCATAATTCTCCTATTGCTAACAATAATCATGAACATAAACTCTAACACCAATCAACAAACCATTCAATTCATGAATAAAAGTATAGATCTATATCTACCATCATATGATCCAAACTTCACTAAACATAATCATATTCATGGCTTCAACAAGAATACAAGAACATAAAATCCTATTCACCAAAGATGACATAATATCTATCATGCTTAATCAATTATACTAAGTCACGACATGAAGAGCATGCAACAAACCCCAAAACATCATAAAACTCAACCAAGGCAAATCATCCTCATACTTCAATCCCAACTCCATCATATAAATACATACCCAATCTCCAATCATATTCCATCATTTTCCAACAACATCCAAAAGACATAATTTTAGAATTAAGGAGAGGGTTAAAGAGACATACTCGATTGATGACTACCTTGATAAAATCTCAAGAAAGTCCACACACTTGGAAGGCTTGATCCAGCCAAGAAGGAAGAAGAGAAAATGGCCGTGGTTGAAATAACCATTTCGGCCGAGAGAGAGAGAGAGAGAGAGAGAGAGAGAGAGAGAGAGAGAGAGAGAGAGAGAGAGAGGGGAAGGGAGAGAGAAGGAGAAAGAGAGAGAGTATTAGCATATTTCAATAAAGATCGAAGAGGAAGAAAGATGAACACAATCATTCATGATTACCTTGAGAGAGTTCTTGAGTCTCTAAGAAAAATTCTGGTTTTTTTATCCAAAAGTAGAATCTTGTTTTCAACGTTTGATGTTATAAATTACAGAAATGGATTCTAGAGGGTGAGTAGACGTGATTTGGAGCTTTTGGGAGAGATTGGAGGTGTTTAGAGTGGTCGTAGACTTGGAGAATGGTGGTGTGTGTTCTTGGTGTTCTTTGGAGAAATGGAAAGAATGGAGGAAAGGTTGGACGAAATCTGTTGAGTGGTGTTGGCTGAATGGATTGGAGAATCCTTGTGATTGAATTTTTAGATATGGGAAAAAAAGGAAAGCTGGTTTTTTGAAATTCAAAAGAAGTAATTTAGGGAGTGAATGTGGAGAATATGGTAAGAATAGCTTGGTTGATGGAGGTCCTTGGAGCTGCTATAGCCGGCTAGAATTAGTTGAGGTTTTTCTGAGATGAATAAGGTTAAAGAAGCTATAGGGTAGCCGAAATTCTATGTGTTATGGTGGAAGAAATTTCTAGTTGGTTGAGGCTTCAACCATGGAAGTTTCATGGAGTAATTTGCTGAATTTTTGAATTCCAATTGAAGGTTTGATTGTAGTGATTTAAGGAGTGGCTATGGAGCTCTTTTTGTGTAGATTAATAGAGTAGGTGATGAAGTTTAGTTCATGGCTGACTAAGGTTGGTTTTACAGAAAAATGGGAGTGAGTTTCGGATAGGGTTGAAGAGGGAACAAGGCTGTAATTTCTGGTTGTTCAGTCAAGAGTTTCGCTGGAATTTTGTGCAGATTTTCTGCAATGTTCCAGCCAATTTGCAGAAGGTTTAAAGGGGTATTAGAGGGTACTGTAAGGTTGGTTTCCAGCCTTCTTTATGGAGGAAAGGCAGAGGTGAAATACTGGTTTGAAGGCTAGAAGGAACAGCTTGGTTTTTTGCCTGCTAAGCTATGAAACTTATCCAGAAATTTTCTTGGTTTGCATAGCTTTTGTGCAGTCCGATTTTTTGCCAAAGATTTCAACCTTCAAACTGAACAATTTGGCTATTTTTCTGGCAGCATTTGATTGAGAAAAATGGCTGAAGTTTTCAGAAGTTGAGCTAACCTAGAAGCTGAAAAATTTTCCAGATTGCTACATGAAGAAGATGAATACTTATAAGGTGGAGTTTGAAGGTTCAATCATGGAGATTTAATTCCCTTGGGAACCTTCCTTAACTCCTTCCTCATTTTTAGTCAAAATTCCAGCCTCTAAGAGGCATTTTCGAAACTCCAAAATCACAGAACCTTACTAGAATTTTTTCAAGCCTCCCTTAAGACAACACTCCTACTTCTACTCATGGCATGCAAGGGCCGAAAATATCCCACCCTATAAAAATAAAATTTAATCATGATAAAACTTAATTTGTGGGATTTGAACTCAAGACCTTAGAGATTTATTCCAAAACTCTAGCCACTAAACCACAACAACTCTTGTTCTTGCTTTCTCTCCTAAATATTATTCCTATTTAAACATCAAGTTATCTCCCTATTTTCACTTCAAGCAAAATTACCATTTTTCCCTTCCTATTCAATAAGCACAATTGAGCCTTCTAGACTATACATCATAAATCCAAAGCACATAAAATCATTCAAAAACATATTTATGCATGTAAAAAAAATATGATATGCATCCTTAACCCCTTACTCTAAGATTGGTTTTAGATGGGGTTTCATAAAACATAGCTTTTAAATATAAATAAAATTCTCTATTGTTTGAATACAAGGGAAAATAAAAATAGACAACTTAGAAATAAGAAAGAACAAGAGAAAGATTGAAAGATGAATGCTTGAGAAGCCACCAATCTCAAATCCTCTTGCCTTCTTGCCTTCTATTCCTCCTAGCCTCCTTGGAAGATTTTCTCCAAGAGAATTGTGTTCTTGGTGAAGTATATTGATGTATCTATGAATTTGAACGACCTTAGCTTATATAGAACCCTACTAAATTGTCATTGATTGAATTTGGGAATCTAGAGCCGATATTAGACCAATTTATTATGTTCTAAACCTTTTTATGAGTGTTGCACGACCACCATGACGGACGTACCTCTTGGTCATACATTCTAACTACTAATACCTTCTAGCTACTTGCACGGTCACTTTGCATGGCCATGCATCCTAGCCGTGCATTTGCATGGTCAAGCGCACGCCCATGCCAATGGCCGTGCATTTGGTAGAGTTTATTTTGCATTAGAATTTGTAAACTTTTTAGAGCTAAAAAAGTTCTCCTGCTTTGCACAAGGGAACTTGGCTGTGCATGGCTCTTGGAACTTCTTTGTTATACGTGGGCATGCATTAAGTCGTGCCTTTGTTCAAACACTTAAAAAACACTGTTAAACATGTATTCCAAGGTAGCAAGTTACTAGGCAATCATCCTTTGTGTGAAAACTCATCATTTAAAGCATATTGTACTCATTTTTCACTTAGTGCCTATTAAAACACAATATATGTCAAAACAATACGTATTCTCACAAAAGTGTGCATAAAAGTTAAGAATACGTGCTCTGGAAATATGACATTTTCAAGCTTAACAAAAACCCAACACTTAACTTTTTGTATGTTCTCGGGCAAAATAATTTTTCAAAAAGAATCAAGATATAAAATTCCAACTTTTAAAAAGATATCGTTGAGAGTTAACTTTTCTTTTCACAATAAAAAACATTCTAACATTTATTCAATCAAAAAGTTTTTAGATATACTAACATATTAAGTGAAATATATTCAAGACCGCTGAAGTTAATTTAAACAAATTTATATCCCTTTCAATGTATTCCACTCCTTTTTTTGATCAAAACATATAACTAAGGCAAGCCATGTATGTTAAGCATATGTACCCAATTTAAGTCCTTCATTGTCTAAATTACTACAAATTGAGTAGCAAACTAGGATATTTCAAACACATGTTTTGATTTTGATTCAAAAAATTTTTCTTGGGATTTCTAACCACAAGTGAGTGAGTTTCACTACATCTCACCATAATGGTCCCTTTCATATTGTTTTTCAATTCTCATCATTTTTGTACTTTTCAACTCTTTTTTTTTTTTTTTTAAACCCACACTATCTTTTGCCAACAAACTTCTTAGACCTTTTTTCTCCTCACTTGTAGGTGCCATTTGGGAACCATCTACACTAACTTATTTACTTAAACCCAAGTTTAGGATTAGTCTAGACATTTTTTTTTAACAACAATTAGCACATAACTTATACGCATAACATCATTTATATAAATTTCATAAAGTAAAAAGTTTCATACCTCTAATAAGAAATAAACAAGTCAAACTTAAAATCGGAAGCTTAGTTATCTTTAATATGAAAGTTTAACAAAAATCCAATAGATTAAATAAACCTCAAAATATTTTTCAAAGTTAAAAGAAAATACATTAACTCCACTAATATGTTTAAAAAGCTTTAAAATTTGCCCAAAGGAACTTAAAAAGAAGTAGAAAAAATTACTTGGAAAAATTTAAAATTTCACCCCCACACTTAAACGGTTCATTCTTCTCAATGGACAAAAAAAAAAAAAAAAAAAAGCTAGAAGCATATTCAATCCGGAATTAAAAAAATAAATTGAAAGGAAAAGTAAATACTTCCCAAAATAAATTTGCTCCAAGATTGCCATAGGGACTAAAGTTCCAAAAGTTGCACTAAGATATCCATTGGAAAGCATCAAAGCTAGAGAAATAAATATTATTAGATCATTTAGGTACATAGCCAAAAGAAAGAGAAGAAGTACTAAATAAAAACAACATAAAAGAAAAGTGCATAAAGTAAACCTAGAAATAGAAAAATCTCAAACTAGATAAAACAATGAAAATACAAAAAAAAAAAAAAAGGAAAAAGAGAATAGAGAACGAAGCTACTAAAGCTCTCAATCTTGTGCAGCTGAAGGAGGTAGATCATCATGCATTAGCTCATCTCCCTAAGGAGCCTTTAGTAGACTAGCTTGTGAATACATTCCTGCACTAAAGTGAGGAGGTCATGGAGTGTAAAATAAAATATACGAAATCAAAATAAGAGCACAAGTTGGACACCATCCATCCCAGATGCATGTCCACATTATCTAGTTTTTGTCCAAGAAAATCCATCCTTTAATTGTAACGACCTTACATAGAATCTAATCTTTAATGTATGATATTAAAGCCACTATCCATGCTTGCCCTTATCTCCCCTAATAATTGCATCATAGGTGAAATAGGCTCCCTTAAAAGAGAAGATGATATGAGAACATTAAGCTCAACAGGAATTTCAGGCTCATTAGGAATTTTAGGTTCTTCCCTATGAACGTCCTTCTCAACTCCAACTTCAACTCTTTCCAAAATATATTAATTTACTCCAACTCTTCTTACCATATCCATTTTTTGGAGGGTTCAAAAATTTAAAAGAATCACAGTCACACTCACCTCCAAACCTATATTATCACGAATGAGTCAAAGATTTTTAGCTAATCTAGTGATGTGTTGCAAACCACAAAGAGCACCTCATTTAGAAATAACCACCACATCAAGATAGGAAGCAAAAGAGACAATGATATTTATAGGAGTATGAGTGATGATAGAGCAAAGATGAAATAAATCTCTCCAAGTGACCACTTCGTCACTCTCCTTCCTACCCCTAATTATGTGAGCAATAAGTCTATAGAGGCACCTAATAGTAGGGGAAATAAATTGGCTACTTTTGAAATCCATGCCCTCCATATTGGGCTAGTGGTATGTGCTTGATAGAAAGCTACCCTATCTAGGTCATTTGCAAAACTATCTCTTTGTGGTGCACTTTCTTACCCAACAAAGAATCATAAAGTCATCCCAAATTAATTTAAGGACATGTTAAAGTGTTGACCACATAGGTGGAAGCTAATGGTATTAACATTATCAAACCCCGCATATTCCTGCCTAAAGTAGTAAGTGCTAAGGAATTTTAGCATAAGGTTACCATAACCTAGCTCAATGATGTCAAGGAATAATTCCCAACCCGAATCATAGAGAAGGCTATTAATTTCTTCATTAAGTCCTAGGTGCTATAGGATAGCAGAATCAATATAAAAATTAGGCCAAAAAGTCCTACCACTAAGTCTTTCAAACCTAGCTATGTGTTTGGGATCAGTGAAATGTAAGTCCACCGGGTCGTCTTCTCTTGCTTGGTCAGAAGATTTAGAACTAGATCCACTACCCCTTCTCACAATATGCTTTCATTTTGGTGCCATGAAGAAATTTATTCAAGAAGGGAAGAGAGATATAAACTCTAAGAAGGAAAAAATGCAAGGGAAAAAATGAATAGCATATTGAAGGATAGTGAGTATATCAAAGAGATGAATGATCAAGATAAAGATAAACACCATTGAACCACCACACTTTTTATCATCAATCCAAGAATACCCATAAGTTCTCAATCTCCATCACAATTCAATATGCTCCCATCATCATCATCAACATAACACAAGGCAAAATAAAGTATGTTAAATCAAGTTAGCTTGCAAAATATCAGCCATCACACATTAAGTTAACCCACCTTCATATTTATCAAAACATTCACAAAAATGATATTCCAACGTCTCAATTCCAACCAACCAATTCTTCCATTCAATAACAATTCCCACAATATGAAAAAATGTAGTACTAAATAGCAATTTATATCATCAAAGTGCAGAAAATTTTCAGCAAAAAAGATTTTCACAATTAATCATCATACTCTGCCAATACTATTTCTCAAACTACAAATAGACCATATATCATTCCTCCATTAATTCTTCATCAACAAAATAACAATTTGTAGCTTTAATAACTACCAAATATGTAGAAAATTTGCTGATTTTTGGACCCCCCCCCCCCAAGAAGTAGAAAATTTTACCACAAAAAAAAAATATTTTTTGTTCTATATAATTTCTTGCTTATATATCAATGATGATTATGGCCAAGTTTTCTTATCAAAATGCCTTGAATTTGCTAAATATTTTTCTGCTCAATGAAACCCCAAAAAGCTTGAATTTTGAAACAAATCATTCAAGAAGGCATGCAATTTTGTAATTTTGATGGAAAAATCATGATTAGCAAGATTGTTTGAAGAAAAATGAGTGGGATTGCATGGGTAGAACAATGGTGAAGCAATTCGAGGGAGGAGATTGAAATGGCTATGCAGATCTAGAATTTTTATGAAGACTGCAATAGATGCATGGTCAGAGGCACGACTACCCGTAAAATCTACAGATTTTTTTTTTTTTTTTGCATGGGCGTGCCTTAGGCTGTGGATTTTGTAGACAAATATTTTTTAATGAAAACAAATAAAAAGATGAAAAAATAAGAAAAAGATGATGTAAGAAAAAAACTAACTAGAAAAATCTTTTTGTATTTTCTTTTAATCAAAATGAAAAAACATGAAATAAAAAGCAAAGAGTATTGGGTTGCCTTCCAATGAGCATTTTTGTTTTACGTCGTTTACTTAACCTAGCTGTATCTCTTTCATGTACCCTAGATAAGAAAGATCAATGTGAGCTTGAAATACAAATAGATCGTGTAATGAATCTTTATAATCATTAAAGCTATTGAAACCTTCCTTAAGAAATAATTTCCTAAAAAACTCATACCATTAGAAAATTTAGGCATTAGAAGGATCCCTAGGGTTAAGAGGTTGAGAAGGAAACTTGTTAGATAATTGTGCCTTAATTTGACCAATATCCGTGGCCAAGTGTCCTTCTTTCCAAGTTTTAGATATTAGATTTAGTCTCTTTATAGAAAGTTAAAGAACTAGATGCAAGAGATTTAACCATATCTTCTAAAGTCATGCCACTGGTTTGATCTTGTAGAAGTGGTGTATTGGAAGAACTATTTGCAAAGTTTTGTGGCTTCTCTCCTTGGTTTCCCTATTTAAAGTCATGTTACCCCTTATTGTAAGTGTTTGAATAGGGATTACACCTCATAGGAGGCTAATTTAGGAACCCTAAAGCATTGACTTGTTCATTAGCACCAAGATTAAGACATGCTTCACTAAAATGATCAAGAGAATTGTACATATTACACACCCTTACTTGTGAGTTATTACTTAGCATTTTTCCTACCTACATGGTTAACTTAGCAATCTTGTCCTCTAAGGAATTTGTACTTACGTTTCCACCTTCCTAATTGCATCATTCCTTGTGCTAAAAGATTATGTGTTAGTTGCCATATTAGATATTAGAACCCTAGCAGCTTGTGGGGTTTTATCTACAAGGGCACCACCACTAGCCGCATCAATAATTGATCTATCTGAGGAACCAGCCCTTTATAAAAATATTGAATGAGCAATTGTTCAATAATTTGATGATGTAGACAACTAGTATAAAGTCTTTTTGAATCTTTCACAATAATCATATGAAGACTCACCATGCAATTATCTTATGCCACATATTTCTTTCCTAATGGATGTAGCTCTGAATGCAGAAAAATATTTTTCAAGAAAAAGCCTTTGCATATTCAACTAACTATTTTAATGGAACCAATAGGTATGCCATATAACTAATCCTTAGCTCCACTATGCAAACTAAATAGGAATGCACACAATTTAATATCCTCATCTTGAATTCCATTCGACTTCATATTAAAGCATACAATATGAAATTCCATGTCTAAGTGGATCTTCCTCTGATAAACCATGAAAAGAAGGCAAGAGTTGGATAAACCTAGAATGCAACTTAAAATTAGTTGTGATTTAAGGAAAAACAATACGTAAAGGGTGATCATTAAGTGTAGGCATGACAAGTTCTTTAAGAGATCGATTAGCATCTATTATAATGTTACAGTTAGGAAAAATATCACCAATATACTCATCAATTGTTCACCAATTGCAAAAAATTCAGATTTAGACAAAAAAGGCTCCTCCAAATAAGTTTCTTCATTACAAATCCTAGTTTCCATGGGATTCGATTTTGGCGCCTTAGTGTTTTCACACTTCTTGACTTTCTTACCACTTCAAAGATTCATTAACGAGATGAGCAACCCTATAAAAATAAAGAAAGAAGAAAAAGTTAAAAGGTAAAGAGTAGAGTATTGGCACTAAAAGAACTAATCAAAGTCAAGCATTACAAGAATCAATCAACGAATGAAGATGATATAAATTTTCTTTTGTTCCCTAGCAACGGTGTAAAAAATTTGTTGTGAAGGAGATTACGATATAAAAATGTGGGTTCTTAGAAAAAATATAGTTGTTATGCGCCAACAAATTTTAAACCCTACTCTTAAAGATATAGCATAGTATAGTAGCAAGTAAGGTATCAATCCCTCTAGGAACAAGAGAAGAGTGCTATATAAAAAAACCATTAACTTCATTCATATGAAATCATCTTATAACACTTACCTAATTAGGGAAACCGAATAAGGAAACTACCTAAAACTAATCTAAAATAAATTAAGAAACAAAGAATAAAAATAGGAAACAAGCAAAAATAAGAAACTTCAAAATCAATCAAGAAATTACAAAATTCATAGGTATATGTCATGAAATCAATTAAGAACTTATTATTGATTAGATTACTTTAAGTTGTTGATTTTAGAATTCCGGCAAAAGAGTCTAGAATTTCTATCATTGCAAAAGCAGATTAATCCCTAACCTTATTCTCAATCTAATCCAAGTTGATTAATCTTTTCTTAAAGACATTAGTACTTCAATTAATCAATTGTCATACTAATCACAAGATTAATAAATATATTAAGGCATCATCAACATCATAGTAGCATATACACTAAAAAGATATAAATATACACAACTTGAACAATGCAATTTCCTATTAATCCTAATCAAGTCCAAAAAAGATGCAGCCTAATCAAGATAAATATATGATACTTAGTTAATTTAACTCAAAAATTAACTACCTTAGCTTTTCAATCGTGCAAATTAAATATATTGCACATACACAGACAATTCAACATAATTGATAGAAAGATAATAAAAAATGTATAAGTATTCAAGAGGTAATTTTAATATAATCAAAGATAGAATTTTTAATACATTAATCTCAAAGTATCAAAACCAATAACAAAACATAGCCTTTAAATATAATAAAATTCCCAATTGTTTGAATATAAAGAAAACTTAAAATAGACAATTTGGAAACAAGGAAGAACAAGAGACAGATTGAAAGATGAACACTTGGGAAGCCCACAATCTCAAGTCTTCTTACCTCTTCACCTTCTTCTCCTCCTCCTAGCCTTCTTGGAAGCATTTTGCCAAGAGAATTATGTTCTTGGTGAAGGATATTGATGAATCTATGAACTTGGACGACCTTAGCTTATATAGAACCCTCCTAAACCGTCCTTGATTGAATTTGGAAAGTTGGAACTGGTATTTGACCAATTTACGATGTTTTAAACCTCTTTAGGAGTGTTGTATGGCCACCATGCACATGCATACCTTTTGGCCGTGCATCCTAATTGCCAAAACTTCCCTGTTGCTTGCACGACCACCATGCATAGCCATGCATCCTGGATGTGCATCTGCAGAGTCAGGAGCACGACCTTGCCAATGGCCATGTGTTTGGTAGAGTTTATTTTTCTTCAGAATTTGCAAACTTCTGGGAGCTAAAAAACTTCCCCTATTCTGCACGAGCATATGCATGACCATGCACTTAGCTATGCATGCCTCCTGGAACTTCTCTGTTATCCATGGCCATGATGCATGGCCATACATCAAGTCGTGCCCCTATTCAAACACTTAAAAAACTCAATTAAGCATGTATTCCATGGTAGCAAGTTGCTAGGCAATTATCCTTTGTGTGAAAACTAATCATTTAAAGCATATTTTACTCACTTTTTACTTAGAACCTATTCAAACACAATATCAGTAAAAATAATACATATTCATACAAAAGAGTGCATAAAAGCTTAGGAGAAGTACTATAAAAACATGACATTTTCATGCTTAACAAAGAAAATGACGAAAAGCTCTGTTCAGGGGATAAATTGCATCTAGCTTCAGGAGCAAACCAAGGCCGGCTTGGTTTCTCAAGGAACAAAGCTGGTCCATAACTACTCGTAGCTAGCCACTAGCTTTGGAGAAAACTAATGAAGCTAGTTCTAGCATAGCGGCCATTTATACATGGATAAAACCAGCCCACGGCTTTCAAAGCTATGGACTGGCTATGAGAAATAAATAGCAAGCCAGTCCTTGGCTTCTAAAGCCATAGATTAGCTACAGACATAAGGGAAAGTTGGTGGCCATTTTTGGTGTAGTTGTGGATCGATTTGACCATGGAATAGGTGGAATAGGTTTAAGTCTTGCTAGTTCAAGTCTCTTGAAGAGTTGTTGTTTAATTTCTTTTTCATTACATTTTCTTTTTTGGTCCCATATCACACAAGGTTATTTTCTTGCAATGGTTATTAATCTTAGATGAATAATTGCATGAAAATAGTTAATAAAGGAAAAACCACCTTAGGATTAAATAAGATAATTAAAGTTTTATTTAATATGTTTGATCTAATATGTGAACACTTCGGAATTATAGGGTAGAAAGAGCATGAATTTTTCTACAATTTTTTAGCATACCTTTTCATTTGTTTTGGAGGAAAACCTAAGTGCACATTTTTTCTTAAGACTAAAGTTTTGAGAAACTAAAAAGCAAAATATTTTTTAATTTAACTTCGAACAAAAATAATCATGATTATTCTCTTGAAGGGTATTATCATTGACATAGAGAATATTTAGATTTATATATTTTGTGTAAGTTAATGTCAAACCAATTTAATTAAGTTTCTAAAAAATAATTTTTTTTGGGGTCATAAAACAAGAGACCAATGTCTCTAGGATAGGATGTTTTGTAAGAAAAATATTTTGAAATCGTTAAGGTTTTGACTTGGGTAAAATTAATCCATGATAAACTTCTCAAACAGTATTATTCTTGACATAAAAGATTCATGGATTTAGAAATTTTACATAATTTAATAGGATGCTTAATGAAGTTTTCCAAAAAAAAAATATTTTTCTTAGATAGACCCTCATTTTAAAGGACTAAGTGGGAGAGGCTTTCAAACAGCCCTATAGCTTCCATCATGATCCATGTTAGAGATCACAAGCCTCCTTGTGCCACCCTGGGAGTGAACCCATATAGGATAAGATTTCACAAGGACCTAAAACTAATAGATGGATATAATTGATGCTTAGGATATGTGCTATGATCGATCAGTGCACATTAGGGGTCATAGTACGAGGCCTATCCATAGAAAATGACAAGATACAACCATCTCATTTATCTTCTAGATCGTTACTTAGAAGGGTAGTCCATTAGTGGTGGTTAAATAAACTTCCTACAAAGCTGTATCAGTTTTTCTAAGAGCTGAATTAATTATATTATAGATAATAATAATTGTATTAGCTATTATCATATATAATATAAGGAAAATGTATGTATATTATTTGTTTATATTTACATAAAGTGAGAATTTTTATTTTTTAAATTTTCAAAAATGTTCGATGGTAGTTCTTTTAGTCTTTTAGCCATTATTCTTCGTGAGAATAAGCTAACGGGCCTGAATGAGATGGCATAATACTATATGTTGGCCTCCATGTCAAATGTGGTTTAGTCCAAACACGAGAACATGACTATTATATATGATATCAGTATGGCATTAGCCACTGTATTTGCTGACAAGAAGTAGGAAGCTTTTAAAGCAATCACGAATAGCAGGATGGTTGAGGGAGTATCTGTCAGGGACCATATGCTAAAAATAATTGCTACTTTCATAGAAGCATTAGTCCTGGGGGCCACAATTGAATCGGAGAGCCAAGTGGACATGGTTTGAAACATTGACAAAATCTTTATTTCAGTTCAAGTTGAATTATAATATGAACAAATTGGAGATAATTCTAATGAATTGATAAAGGAGCTCCAGATTACGAAGAAAGTTATAAGGCCACAGTCTAAGGCCTTGGTTATAAAGTCTTCTTCTTCAAGGACTGGGTCTAAGTCCACAAAGTTCATGAAAAAAAAGAAAGTAAATGTAGTTTCCTAGCCCAAGCACCAGCCCAATATCATGCCTAAGGGAAAGTATTTTAAATATGGCAAGAAAGAACACTGGAAAAATAAGTGTCTAGACCTTTGTCCAAGAAGAATCCCACACGTAATACTTTCTATCTATAGTTAATTATGATGGTTCAATTATCATCCACTTAGATTGTTTATTTCGGAGCCTTTAACCGTATCTGTAACTCATTACAAAGTTTTAGGATGATAAAGCGACCCAAGAAGGGTAAGCATAGTCTCTGTGTGGGAAATGGAACATGAGTATGGGTATAAGCAGTGAGAGACCAAGAGTTATTTTTTTATTGTAATTGATAGGAGCTAAATGTACCTATATTTTAAGGGTCATTTGTATCGCTTTTATGTTTAGATAACTATTGATTCCCATTAAATTGCTACCTTTTGTTGTAAAGTGATTAAATAGAAGAAATATTGAAAAGATGGTGAAAATGCCCAAAATAAGGCCAAACAGTGTTGAACAGGCCCTGGCCCATATAGCTTAGCCGGCCAGGGGTTACTTCTGGAAGAACAAAGTGGAATAGAAAATTTTCGAAAGCATTTTAGGAAGGACTGGCATCGGCTGTTATGCCAAAACTGGCACCAATTGTTACTATTCATAAGGCGGTGGATTTTTCTTTTCAAGAAGAATTTGATAATTTCAACTAGATTCTTTTGGGAACTCTTTTAACCATGAAAAATGAATCTTGTAGGCACTTTTTGACAATTAGAACTCCTATAAATATAAGAGAATAACATTCTACAAAGTAGTTTTTAATTCTTTAATGTAATATCTTTAGAAAACTCCTAGAAATACATCAAGATTTAGGAGAATCAAAGGAGAATTCTTAGAGAAGGAGAAGAGGTTGCTCAAGAAGGTTTCAAAGAAGAAGAAGAAGAAGGCTTACTTGTCTATGAGTGGTTTCTTTTTCTCTTCTTTGTAATTTATTAATAATTTGAGATTAATCTTTTAATTGTCTTCAGAGGATTTTCTTTTGTATTCATGATTTTGTATTGATTTTAGTTCTTTGATCAATTGGTTATTATGCTTGGTATTTGATTACTTTTTTAATTAAGGAATTGATTGGTTGATTTTTTTTTTTTTTTGTTAACTTGCTTGCAAAAAAGGTTAAAAGTGGTTTTACTTTAATTAATTTCATATTTGTTATCTCTTGACTTGCTTGCAAGAGGGGATAGGAGTAAAGAACTTGAGTAATTAAATATTAGTTTATGATTGCTAAAATATAGAGTCATTGGTTAATTCATACCTCAAATCACCTAGAATATAAGGATTTATGTAATGATAGATTTTAATGCATCTTTTAGATAAATTGGTTTGGATAGAATATATTCATTGATTTAAGTAGAAGATAGTAATTCTATAGATTACGAACGAAGTTGGTCTACTTTAATCCTTCATGATGCCAAGATAATAATTAATTAAGAGAATGCTCAATTGATAGGGGATAAATTAGTCATATTTTTTCTAGTTATTTGAGGTTCATTTGTGATACATTTTGTGCAATAACTAGTCATATTCCTTCATATTTGAGATTTTACCCTTAAAAATGTATTTTGTTCTTTATTTTAGATTTTTAGGGTAAAACGAAACAAAAACGTCGTAAAACAGAGGAGAGGTGGCGCCGGCTAGGGTCCTAGAACCAGCGCCGGCTATGCACTGTTGACACGAATTGCGAAGCGATAAAAAATTATTGAAATAGAGCAGAACAGAACCAAGGCGGCGCCGGCTGCATTCTGGAACACATTGTGCAAAATTCGAAGAAAAATCGGCGAATGAGTAGAGAAGAAGAACACAACCGGCGCCGGCTCTGAGAGCTAAGGTGACGCCGGCTGTGCCCTGGAGCTAAGGCAGTGCTTGATTTTTTCTACGCGATTTTTGGTAATTTGAAGAGTTTTAGTATTTTTCAACTTTTACTCAGCCAAGAATTTTGTACCTACGAGTTTAGGCACTCCTAAACCTATAAATAGATGAAAAACACAAGGAAAAAAGGGAGAGAATTCATTGATCATTATAGAAAATCACTCAATTAAAGGAGGAATTCTTCAATTCAAGGAGGATTATGCAAGAAGGTTTACGAAAGAAGAAGAATGAGGCTTGTCTATGAGCGCTTTCTTTTATTTTGTTTTCTTTTTCTTAACAATGATATGTTAATTGTTTCACTGTTATTCGACATTATTTTAGATATTCATGATTTTTAGAGTTATTTGATTTTTTTGATTAATTGATTGTTCTTCTTAGTATTTAATTACTTGGGCGTATTACGAGATTAATTGGTTGTTTCTTTTCATTAACTTGCTAGACCAAAGAGGTTGATGGTAATTGCAATTGATTAATTTCATATTTATTGACTGTTAACTTGCTAGACCAAAGAGGTTAATTGCTAAGGATTGAGTAATTAAAGGTTAATTGATGTTTGCCAGACCAATGATTCATTGATTAATTTCATGTTTTAAATTTGCCAGACTAAGGAAATTTAATCAAGGATTGTATTTAATGCATCTTGTGGATGAATTAGTTGAGATAGACCAAGTGATGCTAATTTATCTAGAAGGTAGTAATTAGTTGAGACAGATCAAGTGATGCTAATTTACCTTTATCCTTCATGGTGCCAAGAGAATAATTAGTTATGACAATGGTTAGGTCCTTTGAGATCATGTTTATCTAAACAATGGTTTGAATTGCATACTTCTCCATCCTTGATATGTATATATTTTGATTTTGATTTTATTTTATTTTATTTCTTTTGATTTGTTTTTCACTTTATTATGTCGGTTAAACAATGAAAGAAAGGTAATTAATGTCTACTTGTTCCTGGAGGATCGACACTCATTTGAACCCTATGCTCGGTTAATAATGAGTACGCTTGCTCATATGTATGATTTGGGTAGAACGTTTTAATTTGAATTTGATTGGGAACGTGCTTAGTTTTTGTATGATTTTTACACCCAAGTCCGGACACATCATCAATTATTATTGTGTATTCAAGGATTTCTATCTATTTACATGTCTTTTCACCTTATTCTTACTCCTTGATTATCCTTGTGACTTTTCTTGTGTGACTTGACCTTTTCTCTAGTATATTAGGTTTGTGTTTTATTTATCTCTTTTTATTTTATTAGCTAAACAATAAAGATTTGGGTAACGTAAAGTGGGAGCCTAAGTTCTTGTGGATTCGATACTTGCTATTCCCTATACTATATGATGGGTATACTTACCTGTATGTGTGGTTTTAGTGGTTAGCATTTTAATTAGAACTTGATTAGTCGTAGACTTTGTTGATAATATTTTCTACACTAAAATACAAGCATCAAGTTTTTGGCGCCGTTGTCAGGGATGGACACTATCGGAAACACTTAAGTCTTATTGATTTAGCTTTTGTTATATTTGTAAATATCACTAACTTTTCTTTTTAGGTATTTTTGTGAATATTTGCGTTTATATATGCTATTGTTTTTTATTTATTTAAAATTTTACTTGTTTTATTTTTCTTTTCAATTTGATTTTTGTTTTTCTTTGAGTGTGATGTTGACATTATCATGGACAATTATTCTGGAGAAGTACATGGCAATGGACCCAAGATCAAAGGAGCTACAATGATGATAAATTGGCACAATTGCAAGCTCACATTGATGTTTTGAGTGAGACATCACTTGAAACATCAATAAATTCCTTTGTTAACAATGCCAATATTTTGATTAAGAGGTGCAAAGAATCATCCCAACGAATGAGCTCTAAAAGGACAAAACAACCAAAGTTTGTTGATGAGATCTGCAATAGGGAATTGAAAATCGCAAAAAAATAGGATACCTTTCGATTCATGGAGCCCACCGATGCCAATAATGATGTGTTAAGTTTAGCATGCCTCAAGAAGTTGGATTTTTCAATGCTACATCATACAAAACCCTTGGAGTATGCTAATAAATTCTACCATTCACCCCATTCAAAGGGAGGTAATTTGGTATTCATCGATGTGGTGCAAAATAAGGATTTTTCATCCTATCTTTGAGAACTTAAATGCTAAGTTTAATGGGGGATTTTAATTGTGAAAATTCTTTTGAAGGGTTAATTGGTGATTGCAAGATTGATGCATTCTTTAAATACCATGTGCACTCATATGTTGAAAATAATATTTGTGTGTCTAAAGGAATGTTAGAGAATAAAATTCATGTGTCTTGCTTGGCTGAAAATATTGTTTTCATGAACATTACCTTTTTTCAAAACCCTCTATTCTTTCTATATTCATTATGCCTATCTTCTACTTTGAGCTTTAATTTCTTTTACAAAGGTATGATGAGAAAGCATGATGAGTGCAAAGAGTTTGTATCTTTGTTTTGTATTTGGTTTTGTTAGGTGTCCTTTTCCCCTAGTAATAAGGAGACTACATCTCAGTTTAAGTGTGGAGGAGTGAGTTATTGTGTTTATTCTTAGGAGTGCTATTAGTCTTTCTTGCATTTTTTATTTTTTGGTGTGTTTTATTTTGGTTATTATTTTCGTTGTTCTTTTATGAGTATTTAATTTTGCAGGTTTGAATAACGGTTTCTTGTACAAACTTTTCTATTCTTCTCCTAGTTTTAATATTTATTGGAGCATTATTGCACATAGAGTGTTGCTTAACCTTCTACTTTATTTATTTATTTATTGTCCCTTTGGAGATGCTTTCTTTTGATAATTTTTTTGCCAATAAGGACATTGTCTAGTTTAAGTGTGGGGGAGTGGTTTGGTTTTGAAAAATTTAAACATTTTGAAAGTTAGAAACTTTTGGAGCTAAATTGAGCTTATAATGAAGTTTTGATTTTCTTTTTGACTTTGGATATAGATTTGTCATTCATTATGGTTGAATTTTTATTTAAAAGGTAAACTTGTGTATTAAGTTGGATTTTGGTAAGTCTTAAGAATATAAGTTAACCTTGGTTATATTTGGTATTTAACTTTTGTTTTATTCTTTAAGTCAGAATATGGATGATATAATGAAATATAGGAAGAGTTTTTTTATTAATTCTTGTATTATAGATTTAAAGTTTGCTTGAATTTAAGTTATAAATAAGGAATATGAGGGAAAAAATTGAGTGAAAAGAAAAAAAAAGTGAGTTGGAAAAAACATAGAGTTAAAAAAAAAAAATTATAACACCCCACTACCTATGTACCCCAAAAGGGGCGGGGATGTTGCCCCGTCCTTAGGAGAAGGGTCTTTATAACTAGGTAATACAAAATATAGAATGAAGTAACATAATAATAAACTTATTACAATTCCAAAACAATACCTATACAAGTCTTAAAATAAATAGAAGGTAAATAAAATATCCAATAATAAATGCATCAAAATAAGTCTCCCAAGCTCATGGCAAGATTAACCTTCGAAGCAGGATTGATTAGAAGACATGATATAAAAAGGTGTAAGAAACATTTATCAGTAAGTCCTATGTGTGCTCATGGTATTTCAAAAAAAAAAAAAAAAAATTCATGAATGCAAGTTTTGAATAAGTCATAATAAAAAGTCTGCAAGTTCAGAAATTTATCTTTGAACACTGAGTGGTGGTATATCAGCATTTGTAAAGTAAAAGCGCTCCACTTGTAAATAAACAACCACTCAAATAAAGTTGACTATGAAGCCATGCATCATGAATAGACTGTTAGTGTTATACTCTAGAGGCAATCACTTGTACATTGTATAGACACATTTTATTTTAATAAAAGGCATTATTTATCTCACAGTTTCTTTTGTTTACTTTTGTGTAAAATAACTGTTAGATAAAGTCCCTAGTAGAACACTGTGTTAAGGAAATTATGATAGAGATCATGATATGAGATTCCTACTACATTGTATAGTGTTCGTACTTAAATAGTCCTTAGTCGTAATATTAATGAGACAGGACATCATTAATGTGTTAAGACTAGTATGTGTTAGACTTCCTGATTTGATCAGGCGGTGGTTCTCATAACCATGAGTATTGACATAAAATATGACATAAAATGCAACCCACCCCTCTAATTCTGGGGTAGGTTTAGGTGGGGTTTTATATCCTCCCTTCCTTTGAAGAATTTCGTCCCGAAATTCAGCGCGTATCTTTCACTCAAGTTGGGAAATTTCTAGTTCATCCATTCTTCTGCTTCCCACGTGGCATCTTATGCGTCAGCATGTTGACCTCAAATCAAACCCTTAGATATTTGGAACTTTGCCCAAAACCGCGATGTAGACCTCGGGTCTCGTTCAGAGATGATACTTGAGGGTACTCGACGCAATTTGCTCCTTCCCATACATATGTCAGAGCTAACTTCTCCATAAAGTCCCTTGCACATACAGTGATAATGTGCAGCATCTTCGTCAGTCAATTAACCACTACTCAAATGGCATCCGTTTAGGTCTTTGACATAGGCAAGCCGGTGACGAAGTCCATCATTAGCTTCTCCTATTTCCATTTTGATATTGGCAATAATTTAATAATCTAGCTGACTTCTTATGTTTTGTGACACTCCCATAACACTTTCACCTTTGGTATTTGTTTATTTCGAAGAGTCTTGATACTTCGCTTTAGAATTTAATCGATTTTTCCATGTAACTTAAATTAAGTTGCAACAGCAAATGCTCGTCTTTAAAACATGTTCCGGATCAAGATTGTACTTCTTTAGCTAAGATACATAAAACACGTCTCGTAATCTCAACAAAATGTCTTGTAAGTCCAATCAATAGACGACAATTCCAACATTCGCCTCCTATCATTCGCATAGCTCTTCTACCGACTCTGAGTTACATTTAGTCCTTCTCTTGTTACTTTTACCTTTTCTCCATTTCTTGAACACAAACTTCACCAGGTTTGATAACCTGCCTATCTTGTATATATCCTTACTATAATGGTACTTGACATGCCTGGCTTTGCATCGCTTTATATAGGCAAAACCAATAGAAAATCAGTAATTTTTGTTCTAGGCCTAGTTGTATGCAGCATGCATTTAGTCCATTTATCAACAGAGTCCAATATACATGCCCTAAAAACGTCCTTCAGTATTTGAACAACTCTCTCCGACTGGCAATCAATTTTGAGAATATGTTGCAACTTAGAACTTCCAAGTTGATCCCATTATCTCTAGGAACTTTGTCTAAAATCTTATAGTGAACTTTGGATCCTGCTTGGGTACAATACTTGATTGCATCCCATGCAATCTCTACCTTGGCTAGGGCTACCTTAAAACTACCGTTGATTACCTCTCATTCTAGAAATGGAACTATACTCAACTAAACTTTCACTTACCAAACTGCACGAAAATTTATGCTATCTCCACTTTCTAACACCAATTTCACTTGTTCCGTGTCCTTCATGGCATTTAAAATACATAAGGTATTATCTAAAAAGGTACCATAAAATTATCGAAGCAGGATTGAAATCCTATGCATCTACCCCATAAGCAATAGAGCTTTTGTCAATCAGTAAGACATCACCACCCGTCCTTAATACCTATCCCCAATATTTTTCACAATCTCAAGTATATACCCTTCTCAAATTCATACCTTTTGATATTCCGATCTCAAGTCTAACTTAGGAGTAACCATATACATCCTCGATGACCAAACTATTCAATATTCTCTAATCTATTCATAGCTTTAAAACTCTATCCTTTTCTTATACCATTGCTACTGGGTCCTGTAGGCTACACCACCAGTTTAGATATCCTTAGTATTCCCTCAACAATAGTTTATGAAACTTCGCTCCTAGTATTATGCACTACACTTCCTTCACTTACCTCTTTTAAAATTTAATCATACCCATTTGATCCCCAAAAATGTATTATTAAATCTCTATAACCAACTTAACTCCTTGGTTTGACAATCAATCCTTGTCTAAAATACTACCATAATCCTCAAAAGAAAATAAGGTAGATTCCTGATAAATTTTTACTTTTTCAACTTATATTTCATCTCCCAAATCAAACCTATAGGTCCTTACTTGCACAATGAAGGATGCTTAATCCATTAATAAGAAAATCTATACTATTCATAGTTGATAGATTCGACTCTTATGGTCTAGCTTCCCACTACTTAAACGAATAGTACACTACACAATATATAGGCTATGTAGAACAAAGATCAAAGAGCATATTCTTTCAGGAGAAATAAAGAATTAACCTGGCACCGCGGCTGCAATTGATCTCACGTCCTCTCTACTCAACTAACTTGGTCATCACATATGGCTTTAACTTTTTTTCTCCAATAGCTACATTTCCTAAGCTGTCTGAATTTAGTGGTAGAGTCTTAATTGGCCTATCCAACTGTAACCTTAGGAGATCCCTCAGGTTCTGTCTCTTACTTTTCTTTGTGCTCTTTTCTCACATTTAGCTATGAGTGCTCTATTAGTTCGTCTTCCGGTGTTGAAGGTTTTCTGACATGACCAATTCTGCCTCTTGCTATAATTTTACATCTAGGTACCATATTCGATCATCATCACCACAATTATAGGTCAACAAATACATACATATGAATGCAAACATAACATATATAACTTTTGCTCACTTATTGAACATATGAGAGATTTTTTTTTTTTTTTAAGAAGTGAAATACTCAAAATTTTTATTCAAGATAAATCATACTTTAACACAAAAAAGTTGGATATCATAGATAATACCTCTATAGGAATCAGATACTCATAGACAATAAAGTGAATAAGGCCATGAACTCAATAAATAGATTCCCTAATCAACAAATTGCATCAGAAAGCTGCTAAGTCTTCTTGTTGCTCCAGTTGTCACTCAAGTAATCGAAAAATAGATTCTTTGAACCATCATTCATTTTTCCTCCTACAATCTATTCCCAATCCAAACCTAAGTGTACAAGCATTAGTCCCACTCTTAGGAGTCTCATCCACCTTCCTTTTTCCCTTGTCCTTCACCTCTATGACTGACTCTCGAAGTGCTCTCATACCCGGGGTGAGTCTATCATTCTGACTGGGTCCCTCATCACCGGACTCCTCAAAGTCAAAGCCAAAAGGAGTAATGTTAAATTCTCTTATTGATGGAGTCTGAGGAGGTACAACCACCTCCTCATTTGACTCTTCCATCTCTTCTCCTCCCTCATCATCAGTATCACTCAGTTCTTCACCTTCCTCACCATGAACATCACTCATCTCCTCTCCTATCTTACCACCTAAGTCAAGATTAGGAGCTTCCATCTCAACCTCGCTATCTAGGACTAAATCTACCACTAGTATGGGACGGTCTACCTCCTGGACATCCTCAACACCTCCTTCCTGTTTGGGTAACTCTAATTCAACAAACTCAACTTCCATATTCTCTTCATTACCATATTAGGCACAATAAGGTTGGAAACCTCGATCTCTATCTCACTATCACAGTTCAAACCAATCTGACCCAAGTTTAGGTTCCGTGACAGAGGAGGATAGGTCCACAACAGGAATTGGAGCAAATGTTCTACCACACATGAAAGGCCTATCTCAGGTAATGGATGCGAATCGCCCAACAGAACACACATATTAGTTCTAGATATTATAAAACTTAATTTAATAAATCCAAATATTGCTAATAGTTGCCTAAACATAGGCTCTGATATCACTTGTAACACTCCACTTCCCGTCCTTAGAACAAGAGGTCTTTATAACTAGGCAATACAAAATATAGAATAAAATAACCTAATAATTAACTTATTACAATCCCAAAATAATACCTATGCAAATCTTAAAACAAATAGAAGGTACATAAAATCTCTAACAATAAATACATCAAAATAAGTCTTCCATGCTCATGGCAACTTAAGTAAATCAACCTTCGAAGCAGGATTAACCTAAAGACATGACATAAAAAGGTGTGAGAAATATTTTCCAATAAGCCCTGTGTGTACTCATGATATTTCAGAAAAAAAAAAAAGTTCATGTATGCAAGTTTTGAACAAGTTATAATAAAGAGACTGCAAGTCCAAAAATTTATCTTTGAACACTGAGTAGTGTTTTATCAGCATTTGTAAAATAAAAGTACTCCACTTGTAAAAAAATAACTACTCAAATAAAGTTGACTGTAAAGCTATGTCTCATGAATGGACATGGCACCACACTTTGTGCATCATGATAAGATAACGGTCAGGATGCCACGCTTTGTGGATCATAACAAGAGAATAATTAGGATGCCACACTTTGTGCATTTTGATACAAGATGGGTGTATGGCCCATCGGGTGAAATACTCCTCCATCTCTACACTCAAACTTACCGGTTGTCCATTCCAAAAATAAACAGTGGACCAGAACTGTGATTGCTAGCTCAGATGGGCCTGACCAACAAGAACTGGCATCTTGTCTTAGCAGAGCTCTCCCCCCAGAGGTGGCATCCTATTGAGAGACTTACCCAACCTTTCAAAGACTAATCCTAGCAGTCTACTCTTATTGAGTACCCAACATTGTATTTGTCCCTTTTGGGAAAAGAATGATTATCCAATGTGTTTTCTTTGAAATAGCAATTATGGTTTCCAAAATTCTTGTCAAAGATGGTTTTAGAAAAAGTTTAGTGTTTTGTGTAAAATTGCTTGCTCAACTAGAAGTTGTTTGATTAACTAGAAAAGAAAAGAACATTTGTCCATACTTGCATCCAAAGTACATTTTCACATATACATCATGTTTTGACATGCCGAAGTGATTTTGATCTTCAAACAACTTTATGCAAAGACATACCTAATCTCTTGCTTTTCTTGATACAATAGTCTTCCAAGTTGGTTCAAGGCAAACTAGCCTTGCCTGCAGTAAATATAGGGTATAAGTCCCAAGATCCAAATATCACTTGCTTAAGTAAATAAATTTCAGCCTAACATAGTTAAGCTCAACTAGTTACAACATTCAGTTATGACAACAATGCCTTAAAACTTTAATATTAATTGATAAAATATTTTATAAAATAATATTAATTTGATAAGTCAAAATAAAATAGGTGTTATAAATAATAAATAACAAATTATGACGATATTGATTTATTAACAAATAATTATTATAAATAATATTAATAAATAATAAATAATAAGTACTTTTGATAATAAATAATAAATAATATTATTAATACATAATAAATAACAAATGATATTAATAACAAATAGCGTTAATAGTAAATAATAAATTATATTCATACTAATAAATAATCATAATTTTTTATAAGTAATACATAAGTTTAGATAAATGTTTTAGTAAGCATTTGAAATAATATGAATTTAAAAGATATTTGATATTAATCAATTTCGAAAATAATATTACTATTAATTCCAAAAATATTACTATTTACTTACCTAATAAAATAATAATATTTTAGGTAATTATTATTTCTAAAAATGCTAAGGTTTACAGAAATTAATAAATTAAATTAAACAATAATACTAATAGTATTAATAATAATGATGATGATGATAATAGAAGTAATGATAATAATATTAGTAGTAAAAGTAGCTCTAATAATGATTTTAATGACCATAGTGAATTTACTAGTATTAAGATTTATAAATATTCATACACGCGTATATCTAATAAATAACATGTTGATTTGCCCAAAAATAGACTAGTAATAATATTCATCACAACAAGGGTGATACTCTACTAGCAATAATATTATCAAGGGATTTATTGACAAAAAATAACATCATGGAAGTAAAATCAAATAATGGCAGTATAATACCCATGATTCATCACAACAACCTTATTGGTGGCATAAAGCCTTTCATCATAATATACTAATGAGCATATCATGGTTCTAAAGCATAATCCATAATTCATAAGTCTTAATATTTATTTCAATCTTCTTGTCTTAAATTTATTCCTTTCACCCACATACATATCTCCCACCTAACATTATTCGATCAACCTATTAAATCCATCATCTAAAAGATTTGACTTCAAAAATTTAAGAAGGTCATGAAAGAAATATTTGTTTGATGATCGTTGGAGTTGAAGACGTCGTCTTGTCTAATGAGGGTCCTTGTGAGCTTGAGGAGTCCTTCCTTAATTGAAGTTTGTTCAAAAATGGCCACCAATGGTTCGGCCAAGAGAGAGAGAGAGAGAGAGATTAAGATGATGACGAAAAAGTGATTTAGAAGTGAAGAAAAATCAAGGTGATTGAATTTACCTTCTTGATCTTCTTCTTGTTCTTAGACAAAAAGCTCACTTGATCCAAATGGAAGATCAACTTTGGTATTTTAAGTGTTATGGAGTGTGCTATGGATGAGTATAGGTTGAATCCTAATTGGTTTGAGAGTTTTTGGAGTGATTTGGGATGAATAGAGATGTTTGGACGTTGAAGAAGTTTAGTGTGTGTTCTTGGTGTTCTTGAGAACATAAGAGGAAATTTTGAGAAAGTGATTCGTGTGTGTCTAGTGAATGATGGCTGAATGGCCTAGCTAGGGAGGAGAATGGTTATCCAAGAAAGAGATAGAGAGTTTAGCTATTTTGAATTTCAAAATGAGGAAAATGTGGAGATATTTGAGGTAGAAGATTTGATAATGGTGTTTTCTCTTAGAAGGTTTCTAATTCTTCAATGGTGGGTGGCTAGGCTAGCTATATTTTGATCATGAAATGAAGGATAGTTTCAGCTTTATAGCTGGTCGAAAATGCCTGTACAAGAGTAGAGAAAATTTTGATTTGATCATTTAGCTAGGAGAGTGTTTAATGGAGGAAAATCTAGAATTAAATTTTCAAATTTGAAAAGTTTTGAATGGAGTAAAGATAAGAGTGCTTTGAGGTATGTTAATGGAGTTCTAATGGCCATGATAGATGAAGAAGACAAGGCATTCTGTCTATGGCGGCAAGGTGGCCGAAAATATGAAGAAGATTGATGAAGAAATCGGTTCTTGTCTTGCTAAGGCTAGCTGGAAAAATTCTGAAATTTTAGCTACAAGAATTCTTGAGATTTGGAAGGATTTTGAGTAGAATTTTTGAACCATTTTAAACTGAATTTGCAGTTAAAATCTAGCAATATTTGAAGGTCCATTAATGGTGATTTTCCAGCCACCATCTTGGAGAAGAAAGGGAAACGTTTCAGGTGTTCTTATACATGAGTTGATGGCTCAATTTCCATGACTAACTCTTTGTAGTTTGCTGGAAAATTTCTGGTTTGGAAAGGCTATCCAAGCTGTGAAATTCCAAGGCATTTTCAGCTTTCCTATTTACACAAAATGGTTGGTTGCTAGCAAAAATTATATAGGCAAATGTTGCTGAAATTTTCGGAAACTAGCCAAGAAGGTTTGTTAGAAAAATTTCCAAATTTGAACCAAAACAAGAACAAGAAGAAAATGTAGTTCTTGGAAGAAAAGCTATGGTAATTTAATTGAAAACCACCTACCTATTTTCCTTCCTAAATTTCGGTCATTTTCCTATCCCAACAGCTGGAAATTTCAAAAATTCAAGTCAAGATTTATCTAAGAAATTTTATAGAAATTGACAAGAATTAAAGAAATATGAGTATTTTAAATTTAAATAGGTAAGAACAAGGATTGTTAAAATGATGGAGACCAAATCTCTTCTAGATTTTCTTTTAGGATATGATCACATGGTTTGGACATTGCCATTGGCTCTTCCCGAAGACAATATTCCTAGCTTTAAGTAATGAAAGAAAACAAAATTCAAACATTGGTTAGGGTAATTAAGAATAAAACTTAGGTTATGGGATTTGAACTCAAGACCTTAGAGATCAAATCACAAAGCTCTAACTACTTAACCACACTAACTCTTGTTTTTATTTTTCTAACCAATTTCTCTTTATTCTAAGCCTCAAGCCTTCTTCCTATTTCATCCTCAAGCAAAATACCATTTTTACACTTACTACTTAATAAGCATAAATAAACAGTATAACTTTTATATCACAATTCTAAGGCACACAAATTCATTCAAAAAATATACTTTTATGCAATATGACATGAAATGCAACCTACTCCTCTAATTCTAGGGTAGGTTTAGGTGGGGTTTTACATCCTCTCCTCCTTAGAAGAATTTCGTCCCGAAATTCAGCTCGTATATTTCACTCAAGTCGGGATATTTCTGGTTCATCCATTCTTTTGCTTCCCACGTGGCATCTTATGCGCCAGCATGCTAACCTCAAATCAAACCCTTAGACATTTGGAACTTTGTCCAAAATTACGATGTAGACCTCGGTTCACGGCCAGAGATGATACTTAAGGATACTCCACGCAACTTGCTACTTCCCGTACATATGTCCGAGTTAACTTCTCCAAAGTGTCCCCGACACTTACAGGGATAATGTGCGCTGTCTTCGTCAGTCGATTAACCACTACCCAAATGGCATCCTTTTGGGTCTTTGACAGAGGCAAGCCGGCGACGAATTTTTGTGGCCTCATCCCATTTGCATTTTGGTATTGGCAATAATTCAATAATCCAGCTAAATTTTTGTGTTTTGTGATACTCCCATAACACTTTTACCTTTGGTATCTGCTTATTCCAGAGTCTTGATGCTTCGATTTAGAATCTTAATCGGTTTTCCCGTGTAACTCAAATCAGGTTACAATAGCAAAGGCTCGTCTTTAAAATATGTTCTAGATCAGGATCATACATCTTTAGTTGAAATACATGAAACACGTCTCATAACCTCAATAAAATGTCTAGTAAGTCCAATCTATAGATGACAGTTCTAATATTCGCCTTCTATCATTTGCATGGCTCTTCTACTGACTCTGAGTCACATCCAGTCCTTCTCTTATTACTTTTACCTTGTCTACCATTTCTTGAACACAAACTTCACCAGATTTGATAACCTACCTATCTTATATTTATCCCTATCATAATGGTACTTGACATGCCTGTCTTTTTATCGCTTTATATAGGCAAAACCAATAGAAGATTGGTAATTGCTGTTCTAGGCATACTTGCATGCCGCACACATTCAGTCCATTTATCAATAGAGTCCAGTAAACATGCCCTAAACACGTCCTTCAGTATCTAAACAAGTCTCTTTGACTGGCTATCAATTTTGAGAATATGCTGCAGTTCAGAACATCCAAGTTGATCCTATTATCTCTAGGAATTTAGTCTAAAATCTTATATTGAATCCTAGGATCTTGCTTGGATACAATACTTGATAGTATCCCATACAGCCTCTACCATGGCTAGGGCTACCTTACTGATTATCTTTTATTCCAGAAATAGAATTATACTCAACTAAACTTTCACCTATCAAACATCATAGAAATTTATGTTATCTCCATTTTCTAACACCAATTTCAACTATTCTATGTCCTTCATAGCATTCAAAATACATAAGGTATTATCTAAAATGGAACCATAAAATTATCAAGGTAGGATTGAAATATTATGCATCACTCCATAAGCAATAGAGCTTTTGTCCATTAGTAAGACATCACCACCTGTCCTTAGTACCTATCCCTAATGTTAGTCGCAATCTAAAGTATATTCCGTTCTCAAATTCATACATAATGATATTCTGATCTCAAGTCTAACTTATAAGTAACCATATACATCCTCAATGACCAAACTATTCAATATTCTCTGATCTATACATAACTTTAAAATTCTATCCTTTTCGTATACCATTACTACTAGGTCTTGTAGGCTACAACACTAGGCTAGATATCCTTAGTATTCCCTCAACAATAGTTAATGAACATTCACTCCTAGTATTATGCACCACACGTCCTTCACCTACCTCTTCTATCATACCCATCTGATCCCCAAAAATGCATTATTCTATATCTATAACCAACTTAACTTCTTAGTTCGACAATCAATCCTTGTCTAATATACTACTATAATCCTAGAAAGAAAAAAAAGGCAGATTCTAGATGAATTTTTACTTCTTCAGCAAAAATTTCATCTCTCGAATCAAACCTATAGATCATTACTTTCTTGCACGATGAAGGATGCTTAACCCATTAATAAGAAAATATATACTATTCATAGTTGATAGATTTGACTCTTATGGTCTAATTTCTCACTACTTAAATGAATAGTACACTACATAATATATATAGGCTATGTAGAACATAGATCAAAGAGCATATTCTTTCAGAAGAAATAAAGAATTAACCTGACACCACGACTACATCCGATTTCTCACCCTCTCTACTCAACGAACTTGGTCATCACCTATGGCTTTAACTTATTTCCCCCAATAGCTGCATTTCCTTAGTTGTCTAAATTTAGTGGTAGGGTCTTATTCTACCAGTCCAAATATAACCTTAGAAGATCCCTCAGGTTTTATCTCTTGTTCTTCTTCGTGCTCTTTTCTCACATCTAGCTGTGAGTGTTATGTTGGCTCGTCTTCAGGTGTTGAAGGTTTTCTGACATGACCAATTCTGCCTCTTGCTGTAATTTTACGTCTAGGTGCCATCTTCAATCATCATCACCACAATTATAGGTTGACAAATGCATACATATGAATGCAAACATATAATGCAAAGATAACATAAATAAAATTTGCTCACTTATTGAACATTTGAGAGTATTTTTTTTTTTTAAAAAAGTGAAATACTCAAAAGTTTTATTCAAAATAAATCATACTTTAAAATAAAGAACTATCATCCACCTTCCCTTTTCCCTTGTCCTTCACCCATAAGACTAACTCCCAAAGTGCTCTCATATACGGGGTAAGCCTATCATTCTGACTGGGTCCCTCCTCACTAAACTCCTCAAATTCAAAGCCAAAAGAGGTAATGTTAACTCTCCTATTGGTGGAGTTCGAGAAGGCACAACCATCTCCACCAGCTCCTTATCTGACTCTTCCATCTCTTCTCCTCCATCATCATCTGCATCACTCAGTTCTTCACCTCCCTCACCATGAACATCACCCATCTCCTCTCCTAACTCACCACCTAAGTCAAGATCAGGAGCTTCCATCTCAACCTCGCTATCTGAGACTCAATCTACCACTAGTATGGGAGGGTCTACTGCCTGCACATCCTCAACACTCCTTCCTGTTTTGATAACTTTAGTTCAGCAACCTCAACTTCCATATTCTCTTCCATACCATTATCAGGCACAATAAGGTTGGAAACCTCAATCTCCATCTCACTATCAAAGATCAAACCAATCTAACCTAGGTTCGGGTTCTTTGATAGAGGAGGATAGGTCCACAATAGGAACTAGAGTAGGTGTTTTACCACACATGAAAAGCAAATCTCGGGTAACGGACGCGAATCGCCTAACTATCCTACCAACAGAACATACAAATTAGTTCTAGAGATTATAAAACTTAATGTAACAAATCCAAATATTGCTAATAGTTGACTAAACCTAGGCTTTGATACCACTTATAACACTCCACTACTAATGTACCCCAAAATAGGTGGGGATGTCACCCCATTCTTGGGACAAGGGGTCTTTATAACTAGGTAATACAAAATATAGAACGAAAAAACTTAATAATAAACTTATTACAATCCCAAATTAATACCTATAAAAGTCTTAAAATAAATAGAAGGTAAATAAAATCTCCAATAATAAATACATCAAAATAAGTTTTCCAAGCTCATGGCATCTTAAGTAAATCAACCTTTGAAGCAGGATCGACCTAAAGACATGTTATAAAAAGGTGTGAAAAATTGTTCTCAGTAAGCCCTGTATATGCTCATGGTATTTCAGGAAAAAAAAAAGTCCATGTATTTAAGTTTTGAACAAGTCATAATAAAAAGTCTACAAATTCAAAATTTATCTTTGAACACTGAGTGATGTTTTATCAGCATTTGTAAAATAAAAGTGCTCCACTTGTAAAAAAATAACCACTCAAATAAAGTTAACTAGGAAGCCATGCATCTTGAATGGACATGGCACCTCACTTTGTACACCATGATAAGAGAACGATCAAAATGCCACATTTTGTGCATCATGACAAGAGAATGATCAGGATACCATACTTTGTGCATTATAATACAAGATAGGTGTACGACCCACCGAGTGAGATATTCCTTCATCTCTACACCAAAACTTACCGGTAGTCCACTCTGAAAATAAACAGTCCACCTGAACTGTGATTGCTAGCTCGGAGCTAACCAACAAGAACTGTCATTCGATCTTGGCAGAGCGCTCCTCCCAGAGGTGGCCTCTTATTGAGAGACTTACCCAACCCTTCAAATACTAATCCTAGCAATCTACCCTTATTGAGTATCAACGTTATATTTGTCCCTTTTGGGAAAAGAATGATCATCTAATGTGTTTTCTTTTAAATAGCAATTATGGTTTCCAAAATTCTTGTCAAAGTTGGTTTTAGAAAAAGTTTAGCATTTTGAGTAAAAGTGCTTGTTCAACTAGAAATTGTTTGATTGACTTGAAAAAAGAGGAAAATTGTCCATAATTGCATCTAAAGTACATGTCCACGTATACATCATGTGTTTGCCTTGTCGAAGTGATTTTGATCTTCAAATAGTTTTATGCAAGGACTTACCCAATCTCTCGTTTTTCTTGATACAATAGCCTTCCAAGTTGGTTCAAGGCAAACTAGCCCGCCTGGGGTAAATATAGGGTATAAGTCCCAATATCCAAATATCACTACCTCAAATAAATAACTCTCAACCCATACTTAAACACAATTGGTTACAACAACATCCAGTTATGACAACAATGCCTTAAGCTCTAGCATTAACTGATAAAGTATTTTATAAAATAAGATTAATTTGATAAGTCAAAATAAAATAGGTGCTATAAATAATAAATAACAAATTATAAAATTATTTATTTATTAACAAATAATAATAATTATAAATAATATTAATAAATAACAAACAAAATTATAAATAAATGATAAGTACTTTTGATAATAAATACTAAATAATATTATTAATAAATAAAAAATAATACTAATAATAAATAAATAATGATATTAATAATAAATAACATTAATAATACATAATAAATTATATTCATACTAATTAATAATCATAATTATTTATTAAGTAATACATAAGTTTAGATAAAAATTTTAGTAAGAATATTAAATAATATGAATTTAAAAGATATTTGATATTAATCAATTTCCAAAATAATATTACTATTAATACCGAAAATATTACTATTTACCTATCTAATAAAATAATAATATTTTAGGTAATTATTATTTCTGAAAATGTTGAGGTTTATTGAAATTAATAAATTAAATTAAATAATAATACTAATAGTATTAATAATAATGATGATAATAACAGTAGTGGTATTGACAAAAATACTAGTAGTAAAAGTAGCTCTAATAATGATTTTAATGATCATAGTGAATTTACAAGTATTAAAATTTATATATATTCATTCATACACGTGTATATCCAATAAATAACATGTTGATTTGCCCAAAAATAGACTTGTAATAATATTCATCCTAATAAGGGTGATACTCTACTAGTAATAATATTATCAAGGGATTTATTGACAAAAATAACATAATGGAAGCATAATCAAACAATAGTGGTATAATGTCCATCATTCATCACAACAACCTTATTGGTGACATAAAGCCTTTCATCATAATGTACTAACGAGCATACAATGGTCCTAAAGCATAATCCATAATTTATAGGTCTCAATATTCATTTCAATCTTCTTGTCTTAAATTTATTCCCTTCACCCACATACATATGTCAAACCCAACATTATTCGATCAACCTATTAATTCCATCATCTAAAAGCTTTGAGTTTGAAAATTTAAGAAGAATGACATGAAAGAAATACTTATTTGATGATCGTTGGAGGTGAAGATGTCGTCTTGTCCAATGAAGATCCTTGAGTGCTTGAGGAGTCCTTCCTTGATTGAAGTTTGTTCAAGAATGGCCACCAATGGTTCGACCAAGAGAGAGAGAGAGAGAGAGAGAGAGAGAGATTAAGATGATGACGAAATGGTGATGAAGAAGTGAAGAAAGATCAAGGTGATTGAGTTTACCTTCTTGATGTTCTTCCTGTTCTTGGACAAAAAGCTTGTTTGATCCGAATAGAAGATCAACTTTGGTGTTTTTAGTGTTATGGAGTGTGCTATAGATGAGTATAGGTTGAATCCTAGTTGGTTAGAGAGTTTTTGGAGTGATTTGGGATGAATAGAGATGATTGGAGGTTAAAGAAGTTTAGTGTGTGTTCTTGAGAACACAAAAGGACATTGAGAGAAAGTGATTCATGTGTGTCTAGTGAATGATGGGCGAATTACCTAGCTAGGGGGGAGAATTTCGGTTATCCAAGGAAGAGAGAGAGAGTTCAACTATTTTGAATTTCCAATTGAGGAAAACGTGGAGATGTTTTAGGTAGAAAAATTGGTAATGGTGTTTTCTCTTTGAAGGTTTCTTGTCCTTCAACAATGGGTGGCAAGACTAGATATATTTTGATCATGAAATAAAGGATGGTTTTAGCCGTATAGCGGGCTGAAAATGGCTGTACAAGAGAAGAGAAAATTCTAGTTTGATCATCTAGCTAGGTGAGAGTTTAGTGGAGGAAAATCTAGAATTTAATTTTCAAGTTTGCAAAGTTTTGAATGGAGTAAAGATAGGAGTGTTTTGAGGTGTGTTAATGGAGTTCTAATGGTTATGGTAGATGAAGAAGATAAGGTGTTTTGTCCATGGCTACAAGGTGGCCAAAAATATTAAGAAGATTGATGAAGAAGTCGGTTCTTGTCTTGCTAAGGCTAGTTGGAAAAATTCTGGAATTTTAGCTACAAGAATTCTTGAGATTTGGAAGGATTTTGAGCAAAATTTTTGAACCACGTTGAACTGGATTTGCAACTAAAATCTAGGACTGTTTGTAGGTCCTTTAATGGTAGTTTTCCAGCCACCATCTTAGAGAAAAAGGGAAAAAGTTTTAGGTGTTCTTATGGATGAGTTGATGGCTCAACTTGCATGTCTAACTCTTTGTAGTTTACTGAAAAATTTCTGATTTGGAAAGGTTGTACAAACTGCAAAATTCCAAGGCATTTTCAGCTTTCCTATTTACATAAAATGGTTGGTTGCTAGCAAGAATTATATATGCAAGTGTTGCTGAAATTTTTGGAAACCAGCCAAGAAGGATTGCTGGAAAAATTTTCAGATTTGAACCAAAACAAGAACAAGAAGAAAATGTAGTTCTTGGAAGAAAAGTTTTGGTGATTTAATTGAAAACCACTTACCTATTTTCCTTCCTAAATTCCAGTATTTTCCTATCCCAAAAGCTGGAAATTTAAAAAATTCAAGCCAAGATTTATCCATAACATTTTATAGAAATTGACAAGAATTAAAGAAATAAGAGTATTTTAAATTTAAATAGGTTAAAACAAAGATTGCTAAAATGACGGAGACCAAAACTCTTCTCGCTTTTTTGAAGGACAAGATCACATGGTTAGGACATTTCTATTGTGTCTTCCCAAAGACAACATTCCTAGCCTTGTGGAATGTAAGAAAAGAGATATTTAAACATTCGTTAGGGTAATTTAGAAGGTGATGGGATTTGAATTCAAGACCTTAGAGATTAAATCACAAAGCTATAACCATTTAACCACACTAACTCTTGTTCTCATTTTCTGAACTAAATTCTCTTTCTTTCAAAGACTTAAGCCATCTTTCTATTTCGTCCTCAAGCAAAATTCCTTTTTTACTCTTACTACTCAAAAAGTATAAATAAACCATAACCCTTATATCACAATTCTAAGGCACATAAATTCATCTAAGAAAACTTTTATTCAATATGACATGAAATGCAACCCACCCTTCTAATTCTACTGTAGGTTTACATGGGATTTTACATCCTCCCCTACTTAGAAGAATTTTATCCCGAAATTCAGCACGTATCTTTCTCTCAAGTCGGGATATTTCTGGTTCATTCATTCTTCCACTTCCCACGTGGCATCTTATGCGCCGACATGTTGACCTTAAATCAAAGCCTTAGATATTTGGAACTTTGCCCAAAACCGCGATGTAGACCTTGGGTCTTGGTCAATGAAGATACTTGAGGGTACTCCACGCAACTTGCTACTTCCTGAACATATGACCGAGCTAACTTTTTGCATAAGGTCCCTTACACTTACCGATATAAATTGCACTATATTCGTCAGTCGATTAACTACTGCCCTAATGGCATTCTTTTGGGTCTTTGACATAAGCAAGATGGTGACGAAGTCTATCATTACCTCCTCCCATTTCTATTTTGGTATTGGCAATGATTCAATAATCTAGTTGACTTCTTATGTTTCGGGATACTCCCATAACACTTTCACCTTTGATATCTGCTTATTCCAAAGAGTCATGATGCTTCGATTTAGAATCTTAGTTGGTTTTCCCATGTAAATTAAATCAGGTTGCAATAGAAAAGGCAAGTCTTTAAAACATGTTCCGAATCAGGATCGTACATCTTCAGCTGAGATACATGAAACACGTATCATAATCTCAATAAAATGACTAGTAAGTCCAATCCATAGACGACAATTCTAACATTTGCCTCCAATAATTCACATAGCTCTTCTACCGACTCTAAGTCGCATTCAGTCATTCTCTTGTTACTTTTTCTTTTTCTACCCACTGCCAAAAAAGTGACTTTTGGCAACGCCAAAGAAAGTGTGGCAAAATTGGCCAAAACTGTGGCAAATACGTTTTTGCCATAAAAACGCCACGGTTTTTTAGGCGTGGGCATTACAGCTGTTGCAAAAAGTTCGGCACAGTTGTGTAGCCGTGGGGAATACCTTTTGTCACAGATTTATCACAGTTTTGGAGTCGTTGTAAATAAAGTGTTGTATTTGTTCATGGACTTTTACCACAGTTTTTCGTAACGGTTATTAACTGTGGACAAAGATTTCAATTTCTTGTCACGATTTTTTTAACATTTTACAACTGTGGGAAATATTATTTGTTACAATTAAATTTCTATTGGGAATAATCCTTTTTGTTACAGTTCTTTTCCAAATTGACATAACCGTGGGTAATGCACATTTACTACGATTTTCTTGCTATTGTAATTAATACTTTTTTGCCACACTTTAGAGCTTCGGAAAAAATAGTACACAAATTTTGGACAAATTTCCATATTTTTTACATCCGTAGTGAATGAACATTGAGTTCAATATGATGATATTGACAACTTTTTTTTCCTTCTACTTTAACAATATTATCTACTATACATATAGAATTATGAAAACCTCTAATATTAACAATCAACTGCCATCCATTAAATGAACATTCAAAATGCCATCTTCCATTAATAATAACTTAATATACAAAAAAAAAAAAAACTAAATGGAGTCTGATAAGTATCATGAATCTAATCCTTGATATTAGTTCAAAATAGTCCAAAACAAAACCACAATTCTAACCATGACATCCATCAGAAGTTATAAAAATTCGTTGAGGACAACAAACAATGTTATAATTAAATGAACCTTCGACCACCTTGATCTTCATTTCTCCTGTCATTAAGAAAAAAAAAGGACAAGATTACTTCTTAAAAAAGCTACAAATCTGAATTTCTAAAGTTACTACATATCTGGTTTCAGGTATATGTAATCATCTACTTTAACATAAAATTCAAAATCATGATCATTTTCAATCACTGAGTTCCTTGAAGTTAAAAATGACAAGGAACAAAAATGGTTGGTGTACAATGGCAAACTCATTTTTGTAAATAACTTTGAAACTTCTAAGAATAGCATCCCACAAGAGGATGAAAATAGTGTCAAAAAATTCTTGAAAATTCCAAAAGATTATATGTACTCGTTTCAATTCCTATTTAATTTCTATTGGTAGAAACAACATAATGCCTCATCTTTTGGAGAAGAAATTCGAAGAAGAAATAAGAAGAAAATTTTATAAAATAAAAACTACATATCATTACCAGAAAAGCACAAAAGCCAGATATAATTCAGCCAACATGTTGCACAAAAGCCAAAAAAGCACAAAAGCAAGATATAAAATAAAAACTACATAACATGTTGCATTTTCTGTCTTTGAAATCCATATTTTGTTCAGCTATTTCTATATATAAGTGAGTGGCTTTCAAGAAATTGCCTAGACATGAAAAGGAAAAAAAAAGGTGGAAATATATTAAAAAACAAAAAAAAGCAACTCCATTCTTGATCTACGACAATAAAATAGAGTGGACACGTGTTTAACATCATAAAATATAAACTTTTCCAACATCTTTTCAAAAGCAATAGATTGATCTAAATATATTTGTCCTTGAGTTCTTCTCAATCTCATACCTAAAATTGAGCTTCTACCAAATCTTTTATTTCAAATTTGTCTGATAAATAACTTTTCACTTTGTAAATAATGTCTAGTTTTGTCTCAAAATTTAGAATATCATCCATATATAGACATAATATTATATGTTCTTCATTACATTCTCTGGTACATATACATTTATCATGATTGTTAACATAGAAAACCATAACTCAAATATGGATAATGTTCAAATTAATCCGGAATATCGTAAGGAAATTTTAATCTAGGTATACAACCCACTAATAACAAGAAATATAACAAAAAAGTCAAAAGAAAATGATAGATAAAAGCTAAGAATTCATATATAGCATTGTAGAAATATTTAAGTATTTTATCAAACACTTGATAGGCAAGTAGTTCAAATAAAGGTAATCAAGTAATGTAATGCCATCATAACCTCAAGGGAACAATTTGATGATCAACATATTCACCCAAGGCAATGACAACACAAGGAATTTAAGATTTAAGAGATAAGTTGATATGAGCTAAAGATGCACCAATTGCTTTCATGCTTTAGCATAGAGCACAAATGAAAAACTTCTTGGTAGCAAACGAAAAGTTTTATCCCACTAAGAATAAGTTAACAAGCATGGAAACAATGATATTTCAAGGATGAAAGCAATGGAAGACTCGTAAGTGCATTCCGAAGGCATAAGACACTATGTTAAACACTTGGTGTGCACAAATTTGTCACTCAAGACAAGTAAAAAATTTCACCCTTGTAACTATTCGATACTCAAAGTTCATAAGCAAATTTCATTCCCAATACAATCAACTTAATATCAAGAAATAACTTCACAGTAAGGAAATGGCAAAGATTTGAATTCAATAGCTAACAAAAATAGCAAAATAAAAGTTCTGAGATTTTGAATTTTGTATGCAATGTTCTTGAAGAAATTTGTACATTTTGCCCAATGAAGAAAGCTTGATTGAAATAAAAAATTTGTAGCTATGATACCACTTTGCCAGTGACATGAATGGGCCTCCAAATTAGCTCTTAATCACAAGAAACAAGGCTGCAATTTTGTCACTCAAAAGCATGCCAAAATAGTGGACTTTTGTTTCAATAAAGTTCAACAAGAATGCAAGCATAAATCTACCCTCAAAACCTATGAAAATTAACCCTTCAATGAAGATAGTTTGAAGGCTCAAACAACACAAATGAAGGCTCAAATTCATGATAAAAAACCAGTTAACAAAAATACAGGAATTGATCAATCAACGCAGAGAAAAGTAAAAAAAAAAAAAACAATTCATTCATATAGACATTTGGCTTAGCATTCATCTTATTCCAAAAAGCAAAGCTATGTGATACCCATGGCAAGAAGAAAACATATCAGCTCTCATGTTCTAATTCAGCCCAATCAATGTAGCCATATCAACCAAAATCTCCCACCAATTCATTCAATAGAGATTAGAACAATTTTCCTTAACTTAAAACAAAATACAAAAAGAAGTAAACTTTCTCATATATATATCCCATTTTTTAGAAGATCATGAAAACAAAACATGATATTAGCTCAATAATCTCATTGCCACCTTGCCAAAAAAAAACACATAGCACTTTTAAAATTCAATTACACATCATCCTTCTCAAAGAATTCATGCTAATTACAAATCTAGGCTCCTTTACAAAATGCAATCCACAAAAACTCATAAAAATCCAAACTACCATTGCAATGAAAACCTCCCATCCTTCTCCAAATCATATTAGGACCTTAGCTCAAGATATGCATTAGCCTAAAGATTAAATATATAGCAATCTCCTCAAAGTGTTAACTTATTCACATATAAATTCCAAACAAAATTAGTACAAAATAGTCTAATTACTTACAGAATCACAAACCCATCAATTGAATTCATTAGATCATGCACAAAATGTCGAAACTCAAGCACAATAAAAAACCCGTAAAAGCTGAAATCTTGAAAAATAATGGAAATGAAATTCGACACAAACCCATCATCATCCACCACTGTCTGCAGTAGAATATCCACAACATCTTCATTTCTCACCCCTCTCCGACTCCCCGCCTCTCCCATCGTGGCTGTTGTAGGAGCTGCCGCAGCTGCTTCCTCATTAGCCCCAGGAGGAGCCTTCGTCCCTGGCACCGCTAGAGCTCCACCACCTCCAGCAAAATCCCTTCTTCGCCGCTCTCCGACTCCCTGACTCTCCCATCATGGCCATTGCATGAGCTGCCGCAGCTGCTTCTCTATTAGCCCCAGGAGGAGCCTTCATCCCTGGCACCGCTAGAGCTTCACCCTCTCCTACCCAACGTGATTTCGCCGGTGATCGTGGTGTGACTGAGTGGTGGCGGTAATTGGTGGGGAGCATAGAGGGTTGAGAAAGAAGAGAAAGGGCAAAAGCTTTTGGTTACAATGGGAGTCGAACCACGAAAGTGAGAAGACAGAGGCCAACGATTTTCTGGCCGTGGCATAGTAGAAAAAAGAAAGGGAAAGGGAAGGGAAATTTTGAAAACAAAAATGTGGTACCCGTACGATTTTATTTTTTTAACAAATAAAAATTTTAAAAAATAAATAACTTAAATAAGTAAAATACCTTTAACATCCAAATTTTATTATAATTTTAACTCAAATGCTTAGGAGAGAGAGAGAGAAAGAGAAACATTTTTCCTTCTACTTCCTTCTTATTTAACTGAAATGAGAAAAAATAAATAAATATTCTTTATTTTAGAAATGAGAGAAAAATATAGAAAATATTTTTATTATATTAAATTTAAAATTATCATGTATCATGTAAAAAGCTTACAGTACTTTTTTTTAATGGCGTTAATGGTACATAGGTATTGATATCTACATTTACAGATTCCTTAATTTGATTAAATTTTGTCTTGAAAAGTCTTTTTGATTAAAATTTTATTATTTTGTCCATTAATGGTGCTAATGGTACACAGATATTATTTTATTATGGATTCCTTAAGGTAATTGGATATATTTTCTACAAAATCTAGCATAATCTTTAAGTCTATAACCTAACACATTTATAAATATAAGTATATCATATTAACGATCCAACCGTTAGATTTTTTAAAATTACTAAAAAAATGTCTTATGACCTAATTTGAAGGTAATCAGATACATTTTACCACATAACATAGTATAATCTCTATATAAAAACCCATAAGCTAACACATTTACAAAGATAAGGATATCAAATTAATGATCCAACCGTTGGATTAGTTAAAATTACTATAAAAAATATTCTGACCAAATTTAAAGATAATCGGATATATTTTGCAACATAATCTAGAATAATCTCTATATAAAAGCCAAAAACCTATTACATTTTTAAATATAACCATATCAAATTAACGATCCAACCGTTAGATTTGTTAAAATTATAAATAAAAAAAAAGTGTTATGACCAAATTTGAAGATAAATCAGATATATTTTTCCAGATAATCTAAGCAAATCTCTATATAAAAGTCCATAACCTAACACGTTTATAAATATAAGTATATCATATTAACGATCCAACTGTTAGATTTTTTAAAATTACTAAAAAACATTTTATGACCTAATTTGAAGATAATCAGATACATTTTACTGCATAACATAGTATAATCTCTATATAAAAACCCATAAGCTAATGCATTTACAAAGATAAGGATATCAAATTAATGATCTAACCGTTAGATTAGTTAAAATTACTATAAAAAATATTATGGCCAAATTTAAAGATAATTAGATATATTTTGCCACATAATCTGGAATAATCTCTATATAAAAGCCAAAAACCTTATACATTTTTAAATATAACCATATCAAATTAATGATCCACCCGTTAGATTTGTTAAAATCATAAAAAAAAAAAAGTATTATGACTAAATTTGAAGGTAATCAGATATATTTTTCTAGATAGTCTAGCAAATCTCAATATAAAAGCCCATAACCTAACACATTTATAAATATAAGTGTAACATATTAACGATCCAACCATTAGATTTTTTAAAATTATTTAAAAAAAAATTATAACCTAATTTGAAGGTAATCAGATATATTTTACCACATAACATAGTATAATCTCTATATAAAAACCCATAAGCTAACGCATTTACAAAGATAAGGACATCAAATTAATGATCCTACCGTTAGATTAGTTAAAATTATTATAAAAAATATTATAACCAAATTTAAAGATAATTGGATGTATTTTACCACATAATCTAGAATAATCTCTATATAAAAGCCAAAAAGCTAATACATTTATAAATATAACCATATCAAATTAACGATCCAATCGTTAGATTTGTTAAAATCATTAAAAAAGTGTTATGACCAAATTTGATGGTAATCAGATATATTTTTCCAGATAATCTAACAAATCTCAAAATAAAAGTCCATAACCTAACACATTTATAAATATAGGTATAACATATTAATGATTCAACCGTTAGATTTTTTAAAATTACTAAAACAAATTTTATGACCTAATTTGAAGGTAATCGGATACATTTTACCACATAACATGGTATAATCTCTATATAAAAACCCATAAGCTAACGCATTTACAAAGATAATGACATCAAATTAACGATCCAACCATTAGATTAGTTAAAATTACTATAAAAAATATTATGACCAAATTTAAAGATAATTGAATATATTTTTCGACATAATCTGGAATAATCTCTATATAAAAGCCAAAAACCTAATACATTTTTAAATATAACCATATCAAATTAACGATCCAACTATTTGATTTGTTAAAATCATAAAAAAAAGTATTATGACCAAATTTGAAGATAATTAGATATATTTTTCTAGATAATCTTGCAAATCTCTATATAAAAGTCCATAACCTAACACATTTATAAATATAGGTATAACATATTAATGATTGAACCGTTAGATTTTTTAAATTACTAAAAAATATTTTATGACCTAATTTGAAAGTAATCAAATACATTTTACCACATAACATAGTATAATCTCTATATAAAAACCCATAAGCTAACGCATTTATAAATATAGGGATATCAAATTAACGATCCAACCGTTAAATTAGTTAACATTATTATAAAAATATTATGACCAAATTTAAAGATAACCAGATATATTTTGCTATATAATCTCGAATAATCTCTATATAAAAGCCAAAAACCTAATACATTTTTAAATATAACCATATCAAATTAACGATCCAACCGTTAGATTTGTTAAAATCATAAAAAAAAAAAGAAAAAGAAGTGTTATGACTAAATTTGAAGGTAGTCAGATATATTTTTCTAGATAATCTATCATAATCTCTATATAAGAGTCCATAACCTAACATATTTATAAACATAAGCATATCATATTAACGATCCAACCATTAGATTTGTTAAAGTTGTTAAAAAAATGTGTTATGATATAATTTGAAGATAATCGGATATATTTTGCCACATAATCTTTACATAAAAGCCCAAAACCTAAAGCATTTATAAATTTCAGCATATCAAAATAACAATCCAACCATTAGATTAGTTAAAATTGAAAAAAAAAAGGTATTATGACTAAATTTGAAATTAATTAGATATATTTTATACATAATCTAGAATAATCTCTATATAAAAGCCAAAAACTTAACACATTTTTATATATAACCATATCAAATTAATGATCCAACCGTTTAATTTGTTAAAATCACAAAAAAATGTGTTTTGATCAAATTTGAAGGTAATCAGATATATTTTTCCATATAATAGATAGTATAATCTCTGTATAGATGTCCATAATCTAATGCATTTTATAAAGATATGTACATCAAATTAACGATCCAATCGTTAGATTAGTTAAAATTGTAGAAAATGGAGTATGCGTCCTCATACAGTGGTCACTAACTATAATCACAAATTGGAGTGTACTAAAATTTATGTACTTCCACTTTCTATTTTTATTTCTCTTTGTTTGATTGGAGAAAGTCGATTTTGTTCTAGCTAAATAAAGAATTAGGCAAAGAGTGCAGATAAGTAGTTGGTCCAATATATATATATATATATATATATATATATATATATAATTATAATATAAAGATTTGAACACACAACCATTTGAATATAAACAATTACCTCCACTATGATATCTAAGAAAAGCTTCCATTTTATGTTGATATTCTTTAATATTTGATAAAATAAGAAAAAATATGTTTTTTTCCACAGTTTAATGAAACTGTGGGTAATAAAAATTCTTTATCAACAATTTCAAATATTTGTGGCAAAAAGTTATTTTTACCCACACGATTTTTAAATCTGTGGTAAAAAAGAACTTTTACCTACAGAAATATAGTCGTGGCAAAATAAAATGTTACAAAAAAGGTTTATATGCCATGGAATTCAAAACTGTAGCAAAAAGCAAGTTTTCACCACAGATTTTTCTATATTGCAAATAAAAGTGTTGCCAAAAGCCTTTTTTTTTTTTTTTTGCAGTGACCATTTCTTGAACACAAACTTCACCAGATTTGATAACCTACCAATCTTCTATTTATCCTTACTATAATGGTATTGACCTGCCTGGCTTTGCATCGCTTTATATAGGCAAAACCAATAGAAGATCAGTAATTGCTGTTCTAGGCATACTTGTATGCAGCACGCATTAAGTCCATTTATCAACAGAGCCCAGTATATATGCCCTAGACACGTCCTTAAGTATATGAACAAGTCTCTCCGTCAGGCTATAAATTTTGATAATATGCTACAGCTCAGAACATCTAAGTTGATCCCATTATCTTTAAGAACTTAGTCTAAAATCTTCTAGTAAACCAAGGATCCTGCTTGGATACAATACTTGATGGTATCCCATGCAGCCTCTACCATGGCTAGGGTTACCTTAAAACTGCCTATGATTATCTCTTGTTCCAGAAATAGAACTATGCTCAACTAAACTTTCGCTTATTAAACCTTCACGGAAATTTATGCTATCTCCACTTTCTAACACCAATTTTAGCTATTCCATGTCCTTCATGGCATTAAAAAAACATAAGGTATTATCTAAAAAGGTACCATAAAATTATCAAAACAGGATTGAAATCCTATGCATCTACTCCATAAATAATAGAGCTTTTGTCAATCAGTAAGACATCACCACCCATTCTTTTTACCAATCCCCAATGTTAGTCGAAATTTCAAGTATGCCCCCTTCTCAAATTCATACCTAATGATATTCCGATATCAAGTCTTACTTAAGAGTAACCATATACATCCTCGATGACCAAACTATTCAATATTCTCTGGTCTATATATAGCTTTAAAACTCCATCCTTTTTTATACCATTACTGCTGGGCCCCGTAGGCTATAACTCCAAGCTAGATATCCTTAGTATTCTATCAACAATAGTTTATGAACCTTCGCTCCTAGTATTATACACTACACTTCCTTCACCTACACCTTCTAAAATTTAATCATACCCATCTGATCTCCAAAAATGCATTATTCTATCCCTATAACCAACTTAACTCCTTGATTCGACAATCAATCCTTGTCTAATATACTACCATAATTTTTAAAAGAAAACAAGTTAGATTCCCAATAAATTTTTACTTCTTCTGCAAAAATTTCATCTCTTGGATCAAACTTATAGATCTTTACTTCGTTGCATGATGAAGGATGCTTAGCCCATTAATAGGAAAATCAAAACTATTCACAGTTGATAAATTTGACTCTTATGGTCTAGCTTCTCACCACTCAAACGAATAGTACAGTATACAATATATATAGGCTATATAGAACAAAAGATCAAAGAGAATATTCTTTCAGGAGAAATAAAGAATTAACCTGGCACCACGGCTGCATCCAATCTCACGTCCTCTCTGCTCAACTAACTTGGTCTTCACTTATGGCTTCAACTTATTTCCCCCAAAAGCTACATTTCCTCAGCTATCTGAATTTAGTGGTAGGGTCTTAACCGGCCTATCCGATTATAACCTTAGGAGATCCCTCAGGTTCTGTCTCTTGCTTTTCTTCGTGCTCTTTTCTCACATCTGGTTGCGAGTGCTCTATTGGCTTGTCTTCAGGTGCTGAAGGTTTTCTTACGTGACCAATTCTGCCTCTTGTTGTAATTTTACGTTTAGGTGCCATCTTCGGTCATTATCACCACAATTATAGGTTGACAAATGCATACAAATAAATGTAAACATATAATGCAAATATAACATATATAACTTTTGGTCACTTATGGAACATATGAGTGTTTTCTTTTTAAAGAAGTGAAATACTCAAGAGTTTTATTCAAAATAAATCATACTTTAACACAATGAAATTAGATATCATAGATGATACCTCTACAGGAATCAGATATTCATAGAAGAGAAAGTAAATAAGGCCATGAACTCAATAAATAGATTCCCTAATCAACAAATTACGTCACGAACCTACTAAGTCTTCATGCTGCTCTAGTCATTACTTGAGTAGTTAGAAATAGATTCTTCGAACCATCCTTCTCTTCTTTTCCTGCAGTCTAGTCCCAATCCAAACCTATATGTACAACCATTAGTCCCACACCTAGAACTCTCATCCACCTTCTCTTTTCTCTTGTCCTTCACCCCTAAGACTTATTACTGAAAGGCTCTCATACCCGGGGTGAGTCTATCATTGTAATTGGGTCCTTTATCGTCGGACTCTTCAAAGTCAAAGCCAAAAGGGGTATTGTCAAAATCTTCTATTGGTGGAGTCTAGGGAGGCACAGCCGCCTCCTCCTCCTTGATAGGAGCTAAATTAGTCATATTTTTCCTAGTTATTTGAGCATCTTTTGTGATATATTTTGTTCAATAACTAGTCATATTCCTTCATATTTGAGATTTTACCCTTGGAAAGGTATTTTGTTCATTATTTCAGATTTTTGGGGTAAAACGAAGCAAAAACATCGCGAAACAGATTAGAGGTGGCGCCGACTGGGACAAAGGAACTGGTGCCGGCCATGCACTATTGACACGAACTTCGAGGCGATAAAAAATTATCAAAATAGAGCGAAACAGAGTGGAACCAACGCTGGCTCCAAGAGCTAAGGCGGCGCCGGCTGCATGCTGGACTACATTATGTGAAATTCAAGAAAAAAATCGGCGAACGAGTAGAGAAACAGAACACAACCGGCGCTGGTTCCGAGAGCCAAGGCGGCGCCGGCTGTGCTCTGAGGAAAAAGGCGGGATTGTTATTTTTCTACGCGATTTTTGGTAATCTGTGGAGTTTTAGTACTTTCCTACGTCTATTTGGCCAAGAACATTGCACTAACGAGTTTAGACACTTCCCAAGCCTATAAATAGATGGAAAACACAAGGGAAAAAGAGAGAATTCATTGATCACCATAGAAAATCACTCAAATCAAAAGAGGAATTTTTCAATTTAAGGAGGGTTGTGCAAGAAGGTCTTCAAAGGAAGAATAGGGAGGCTTGTCTATAAGTGCTTTCTTATACTTTGTTTTCTTTTTTCTTTTTGAACAATGATGTATTAATTGTTTTGTTGTAATTCGACATTTTTTTAGGTATTCATGATTTTTAGAGTTATTTGATCTTTTGATTAATTGGTTATTTTTCTTGGTATTTAATTACTTGGGCGTATGACGAAATTAATTGATTGTTTCTTTTCATTAGCTTGCTAGACCAAAGAGGTTGATGGTGGTTGCAATTGATTAATTTCATATTTATTGGCTGTTAACTTGCTAGACCAAAGAGGTTAATTACCGAGGATTAAGTAATTAAAGGTTAATTAATGTTTGTTAGACCAATAATTCATTGATTAATTTCATACTTTAAATTTGCTAAACCAAGGAAATTTAATTAATGATTGTGTTTAATGTGTCTTTTGGGTGAACATATGTTCTATAATCCATCATAAAGACATGCACTAAAAATATAGTTTGAAATCTCAAGAATTTCAGAAAAGTTTGAAAAATTTTCACTCAAAATTCTCCCAAGAAGGTTAAAGTATATGTACAGAAGACTTGTTAATCAAATCATTCCCCCACACTTAAACTGGGCATTATCCTCAATGGCCAAATAAATATAACAATAACAAACAATATCATGGGACCAATAATATAAAAGGGGAAAAGATAAGACATACAATACTTCCATTAGTACTAAAAGTTCCAATCTGTTAAATCTTCAAATTTTCAAAACTTTTAAACCAAAATTTTCTAAAGTAGCTCAATACTAAAAAAACACTAAGATAATTGAGAAAAACTTGGTCAAAGAATATCACCAAACCACTCTCCCATACTTAAATTGGACCATACCCTCATTGGCAACAAATAAACACAAGAAAGCATTTTCAAAGGGACCAAAAATAATAAAGGGGTAAAAAGTTTAAGTAATACTTTCCAAGTGCAATAATGTTCCAACAGATATCCAACTTGAGGTAAAGAGAAGGGCTTGTCCAAGAGGACTTTATTCTTGTAAAACAAAACATAAAGAAAAGTACAAAGAAAATAATAATAAAATAAAAACAAAACTAAATAAAAGAAAACAAGCTAAAGAAAAGGACTAGAATAAAAATAAAACAAAAACTTTTCACACTCATCATGCTTACTCATTAAACCTTTTGAAAAGAAATTAAAGCTCAAAATAGAAGATAGGCATGAGGAATGTAGAATAAAGAATGGAGGATTTTGAAAAATGGAAGGTTCATGAAAACGATTTATCTTAGCAAAACGTATAAACCTCATTTTCTAACATTCCTTTAGACACATAAATATCTTTTCCAATATATAAGTGCACATAGTATTTAACAGATGCATCAACTTTGAAATCACCAATTAACCCTTCAAAAGAATTTTTACAATTAAAATTCTCCTTAAAACATAGCAATTGAGTTCTTAAGGATAGGATCAAGAAATCCTTACTTTTCGACACATCTACAAAAACTAAGTTACCTCCCGCTGAATGGGGTGAAGGGTAGAAATTTCCACCATCCTCCAATGACTTCTTACGATATAGTGTTGAAAGATCCAACTCCTTGAAGTATGCTAAAGTCAACACATCATTATTTGGACCCATATTCTCCGAGAAAAGAGTGGAACCTAGGAAATCATGTGACAAAGAGAGGTTAGGATTATTAACACATAGAGAAGAATTGAATACCTCCCTTCTCCACATTGGATAGTTGTCCCTCATAGGATCTCTCCTTTCTTGAGAGATTCTCTTGTTCGAGTATATGGGCTAGCATGAACTCATGAGTCTCCTCAATAATCTTAACTAATTGTTTCCTTTGATCGTACAATCGTTGGGAAGCTTCTTCATGCCACTGAATAGATGAATTTATATTGGCAACAAAAGAATTCACTAATGCTTCTAATGACGTCTCACTAAAAACATTAATGTGAGCTTGTAATTTTGCCAATCAATACACTATTTTTTTTTTTTTGTGAAAAATGAAATAAAAATGATGAACATGCAGCAATGATGAATAATGCAATTTAATTCATGAAGAAATAAATAGAAATAACCCGAAATCTCTATATCGCCTTTAGGACATTGGATCATGTACCAAGGCTCATACCTAAAAAATAAGAAGCAAGTTAGATAACAGATTCGTAGTTAAAACAACATTAAAAGAAGAAAAAGTTAGTCAATTAAATAAAGTCAAGGTTAGTAAGTTAGGTTAGATTACAAGGGTATACAAAACTACATGAAATACAAAAGATAGCACCTTTTTGCGAAAAGAACAATCATACATAATTTATATATTTACATATTTACATATTTACATGGTTAAATCAACAAAATCCAAGCTTTCATGCTATTGTTCCCCGGCAACGGCACCAAAAACTTGATGTGTTCGGACTTGGCAATAAAAATTATACAAAACCTAAACATATTCCCAATCAAGTTCAAATTAAAACATTCAACCCAAATAACACATATGAGCAAGCATACTCATCATTAACTGAACATAGGGTTCAAATGAGTGTCGATCCTCTAGGAACAAGTAGACATTAATTACCTTTTTTTCATTGTTTAACCGACTCAATAAAGTGAAAAATAAATCATAAGAAATAAAGTAAAGAAAATCAAAATAAAAATATATACATATCAAGGATGGAGAAGTATGTAACTCAAGTCATTGCTTAGACAAACATGATCTTAACGTATCCAACCCTTATCATAATCAACTATTCTCTTGGCATTATGAAGACTTAAAGTAGACTCACTTCTTTCCCAATCCATGAATCCCTATTTTCTAGGTAACGTAGTATCACATACTCTGTCTCAACCGGTCTTACCCAAAAGATGCATTAAACACAATTCTCTGATTAAGTCCCATTCTCAGGTAAACTCAACCCATGAAATTAACCAATAAATACATACTCTGACAGACATCAATTAACCTTTAATTACCCTGTTCTTAACAATTAACCCCATTTTCAGGTAAGTTAAAAGACAACAAATATGAAATCAATAAATTGAACTACCATCAACCCTATTTTCAAGCAAGTTAACGGAAAGCCATAATCAATTAATCTTGTAATAAGCACGAGTAATTAAATACCAAAAATAACAATCAATTAATCAAAAGATCAAATAACTCTAAAAACCATAAATATCTAAACTAATGTTGAATTACAATAAAAAAACTAATACATCATTGTCAAGAAAAAGAAAGCAAAGTAAAAGAAAGCACTCATAGACAAGCCTCTTTCTTCTTCCTTTGAAGACCTTCTTGTACAACCCTCCTTGAATTGAAACATTCCTCCTTTAATTGAGTGATTTTCTATGATGATCAATGAATTCTCCATTTTCCCCCTGTGTTTTTCATCTATTTATAGGCTTAGGAAGTGCCTAAACTTGTAGGTACAAAGTTCTTGGCCAAGTAGAAGTTGAAAGATACTAAAACTCCTTAGATTACCAAAAATCGCGTAGAAAAAATCAAGCACCGCCATAGCTCCAGGGCACAGCCGGCGCTGCCTTGACTCTTAGAGCCGGCATTGGTTCCACTCTGTTTTGCACTGTTCCACCAATTTTTCCGTCGATTCGAAGTTCGTTTCAACAGTGCATTGAAGGGACGAAAAACAAAGAGAGCATGCATCCACGGGAAAAAAATAGAGAAAAAAAACCGCAAGCCTTAGAGGCCACACGGAAGCGTGAAGATCATACCTTTGTGCTCCTTAAGCCTTCTAGGTTGAGTAGAAATGACTTGAACGACGGGAATCGTTTCGCTTTGCCCACTTGAAGAAGCTTCCGATTGAAAACCGCTAGACTCCTACTTCGCCTTGTTTGCATTAACGCCAAGCATTCCAGCTATCGGAATATTCCTCTGCCCAACCTCTAGCCGATGAACACAATGGTGAAGAGAAACAGTCTCAAATCGCCTTGGTTCTCTTGTTATTAGTTAACAAAGAAATAAGAAGAAGACACAGAAGAGGGAGGCGTGAGAGACCAGAGAGAGCTACACGTGAGGCTTAGTTAGGCTAGGGAAAAATTAGGGTTTTCCTCTACGAGAGGCTTGTTTTATTGGTTAGCCAAAACTGGGACTCAAATATCTGATAAACATATCCTCGGGATATCAAATTTCAAACACCTGGATGTTATCCTGAGAATGAGTTTGGCTTAACACTAAACTCTTCTTACCCGTATCTGGAAAAAACCCTAAGGTCTAAGCTATCGGGCCGGAAAAATATTTATTATTTCTCTTGGACCCAAAAGGCCTAAAATAATAAACATTAATTATTTATTTTCTGGGCTTATATAAATGACCCAATAAATAATTAATGAGCCCAAGTGAACCAAAAATAATTAATCTTTAATTATTTATTTCTTGGGCCTATATAAATAACCCAATAAATAATTAAACATTAATTATTTCCCCTAGTTTAAGTCCAGGTTAATTTTCTAATTACTCATACTGGACCTAGGCCCTGAATAATTAATTAACCAATTAAACTAGAAAATTAATTTCTCTCAACTCCTATTTTATTTTATTATTTATTTTATTCCAGTCTAATAATAAATTAGACATCTTGAATAAAATAAAATAAAATAAAATCCTCTTGAACTGAGACCAATTCCTCAACCCAAAAATAGTTAGGACTTACGGGCTATTCTGAGGACCAAAAAGACACATCGTCTTAGCTGCTAAAATGACCAAAATACCCCTACTATATAAATAGCTGTATTTTGCATTTTAAATATTTCCTAATATCAGCATAAGGAAATATTAACCCCAAGGACAATGCTGCATTAGCAAAGTCTCCGATCTACAGGTGAAACGACTAAAATATCCCTCTACACATCGACGTACATTTAGAGAGGAAGAAGTGTACTAACACCCCTCTAAATGACATCTACCATCCTTAGGCTTCTAGTCCAATGATCCACGACTTCTTGGAGTATTTTCGTTTTCCAAGGGAGCTATCCCAAAGCAAACATCCAAGTCATGTTTCCTAGGACCCTGGACATTTTAGACCATTCGGACAACCACAAGGGGCGATATATTGCAAAAACTAGCTTGTATAAGTCTGTCTTAACTAACTAGTCACACATACCCAACATGCAAGTATATTGGCCCTACGATAGAACCTCAACTATAGCAAATCAAAGTATATGCTACCAGCTTCGCCAGACCACCAACTCATACTCAAGTCGTAGAGTACTAGTCCACGTTGTAGCAGTAGCAGTCTAGATTTCTATCATATAGTACTTTTAGAAACCACTACTACAGGTCCTGTCCTACGTATTCGAAATACGCTTATGTCATGAAGTGAGTGGACTACTCACTAGCTAAAGGTAAGCCATTCCCATTTGGAATTCATAACATAATAACATAAACATGATGAGATTCCCAGTCTCATCAATAGGTTAAGAACAAAAGTTTATGTGTTAAATAACCCGTGATCCATACCTTACTGTGAAAGATCACCATTCACATGGACCACTTATTTAAATACAATGGGTCTGTTCCAAATGAAAATTGTGCATAAACAAAAAGTAAATTCACAAACAATTTCTGAAAATACATATTTTTATTAAAATATTCGATTTTACATCAGAAACCTAGTGTAAGAGGGCATACAATCCAACAACCTCCCACTTGCACTCTAAGACTAGGTAAGTCTATAGGTGCCTACCCCTATGGTGTCTAAGTGTCTCTTGAAGACTCTCTCCGCCAAAGGCTTGGTGAATGGATCTGCTAGATTATTTTCTGAGGTAATATGTTCTATCACGACTTCCCGTCTCTGGATGAAATCCCAGATCAGGTGGTACTTCCTCTCGATGTGTTTCCCCTTCTTGTAGTTCCGAGGCTCCTTAGATTGCGGTACTGCTCCAGTGTTGTCGCAATACATCACAATCGGCCTGTCCATATGTGGTACGACTACAAGTTCTAAAAGAAACTTTCGGAGCCAAACTGCTTTCTTGGATGCCTCCGAAGCTGCCTCATACTCAGCTTCCATGGTTGAGTCAGCAATACAAGACTGCTTGATACTCCTCCATGAAATTGCTCCTCCAGACAAGGTGAAGACATATCCACTAGTGGATTTTCTCTCATCTTTATTTGCCTGGAAGTTTGAGTTTGTATATCCTGTAGGAACCAAATCATCGTCCCTGTAAACCAGCATATAATCTCTCGTTCCCTTGAGGTACTTGAGAATATGCTTTACAGCTTGCCAATGAACCTTCCCGGGGTTTGACTGATATCTGCTAACTAAGCCCATGACAAAGCAGATATCTGGCCTAGTACACAGCATGGCGTACATGAGACTTCCCACAGCCGAAGCGTAGGGAATCCTACTCATTCTGTCCTTTTCTTCTTAAGACTTAGGGCAGTCCTTCGAAGAAAATGACAACACATGTCTGCAAGGGATTAGAGCTTCCTTGCATGAGTCCATGCTGTACTTAGCTAGCATCTTGTCAATGTACATCGCTTGGGATAACCCTAACATTATCTGCTTCCTATTTCTAAGAAGCCTAATCCCAAGAATGTAGCTATCTTCTCCTAAGTCCTTCATACTGAATTAACTAGACAGCGAAACCTTTGTAGATGACAATGTCCCTACATCATTTTCAACGAGTAGAATGTCATCCACATAGAGGACAAGAAAAACCACAATAATGCCTTCAAGTTTCCTGTACACGCATGGTTCATCTTCGTTTTGAATAAAACCATAAGACTTTACAGTCTCATCAAAATGAATGTTCCATGCTCTCGATGCCTGCTTAAGTCCATAAATGGACTTCTTAAGCTTGCAAACCATATGTTCCTGGCCTTCGGCAATGAAGCCTTCCGGTTGCGACATATAGATGTCTTCAATAAGATGGCCATTTAAGAATGCCATCTTGACATCCATTTGCCATATCTCGTAGTCATAGTGATATGCGATGGCAAGGAGGATGTAGATGGATTTAAGCATGGCTACAGGGGAAAAGGTTTCCTCATACTCGATTCCCTCTTTCTGAGTATACCCTTTTGCCACAAGCCTAGCTTTGAAGGTTTCCACCTTCCCATCCGCTCCCCTCTTTTTCTTGTACACCCACTTGCACCCAATGGGTTTTATCCCTTCAGGTGAAGCTACAAGATCCCAAACCTGATTGAGGTACATAGACTCAATCTCGGCTTTCATTGCTTCATGCCACAATTTGCATCGGCATCAGCAATAGCCTCATCGTATCTAGTGGGGTCTTGTTCCTGATGGTCGGAGACCAGCTCAAAGGCTTCTCCTGTCCATCTATCCGGAACCCTAGACACTCTCCCACTACGACAAGGCTCCATTTGCACAGGCACTTGAGGCTGTGCCTCTTCTTGTTCCAGAATCGGGTTAGAAGAAGTAGATTCCGTAGATAATTTCTCCTCAAGTTTCAATCTCGTAGAACCTTTAGTGGAAGTACTTTGATCATCTTCCAAGTATCTAGCATTAGTGCTGACTAGCACCTTCTGCTCCTTTGGATGATAAAAGTAACCTCATTTTGTCCCTTTTGGATAGCCAACAAAATAGTATAATTCTGATCTTGGTTCCAACTTGTCTCCCTTGACCAGTATATAAGCTGGACAACCCTAAATCCTGAGATGATTCAGACTTGGCTTACGCCCAGTCCACATCTTATAGGGAGTCTTAGATACTGACTTGGAAGGCACCAAGTTCAAAATATATGCCGCTGTCTCCAGGGCATATCCCCAAAAGGACACTGAAAGAGTAGCATGAGACATCATGCTTCGGACCATTTCCATCAATGTCCTGTTCCTTCTCTCAGCTACTCCGTTCTGCTGGGGTGTTCCCAGCGCAGAGAGTTGGGATATTATCCTATGATGTACCATGTAGTCCTTGAATTCACCTAGGAGGTACTTTCCACCACGATTCGATCGTAAGGTTTTGATTAATTTACCTGTCCGACGCTCCACTTTAACCTTAAACTCCTTGAACTTGTCAAAAGAGTCAGACTTGCGTCTCATCAGGTAAATGTAACCATACCTCGTACAATAATCCATGAAAGTGATGAAGTACTCAAAACCTCCTCTAGCTGGTGTAGACAACGGACCACACACATCAGTGTGAACAAAACTCAACACCTCCTTGGCTCTATCCACCTTTGGTGTAAATGACCTTTTGGTCATCTTTCCCATCAGGCAGGATTCATACTGAGACCAACTTTCCAATCTCAATGAGCCCAAAGGCCCATTATGGATTAGCTTTTGAATCCTAGTTGAGTTAATATGACCTAACCTTAGATGCCAAAGGTATGAATCATTGATATTGGTATTTCTTTTCTTAGTTAAAGGTTCAGACTGAGCGTTATTTGATTGGTTGTTAATATGGTTTAAAAAGAACAGATTTCCATACATGTGCCCAGTACATAAAATTTCTACATCTTTACTGATAGAAATACCAGAATGGAAAGATACAAAATATCCTTGATTAATAAGTTTTGCAACTGAAATCAAATTCTGACGAAAACCAGGCACATATAAAATATCTTTTAAAACCACTATTTTATTACAATAAAAAATAAGATCCAACTCTCCCACTGCAAGGGCCCAGACTTGTGCTCCATTACCTACTCGAAGTCCATGTTTACCCTTCTTGAGTCTTCTTATCATTCTAAACCCCGACAAGGAGTTACAGATATGATCAGTGACTCCTGAATCAACAATCCAAGTGGAAGTTGATCCTACCATTGATATGGACTCTAGATAGAAAACATTACCTGTGGGGTTTTTCTTGGTTTGAAGATCTGGACACTCCTTTTTCTAGTATCCCTTCTTCCCACATTTGAAGCACTTGCCCTTTTAGTTTGTCCTTGGGCTGGTTCTTGGGCTAGGCTGCTGCATTCCCCTTCTTTCTCTTGAACTTTCTAGGTTTAGGCCCAGTTCTTGAGGAAGAAGCCTTAGCAATCATGGCCTTTGATTGTGGCTTCATAACCTTCTCCGCCATCTGGAGCTCCTTCATCAATTCAGTTAAACTCATGTTCAACTTGTTCATGTTATAGTTTAACTTGAACTGAGTAAAGGAGCTCGATAGAGATTCGAGAACCATGTCCACTTGGCTCTCAGGGTCAATGACAACCCCTAAGATTTCTGCCTCCTCGAAAGCAACAATCATCTTGAGCATATGCTCTCGGACTGATTCTCCCTCAGCCATCTTAGTGTTTATAATAGTTCGAAGAGCCTCCTACCTTGCGAGCCGACTCTTGTCTGCGAACATAGTAGCCAATGATTGACTAATGTCATATGCAGAAGCCAAGTGCTCGTGTTTTGACTAGAGCACATTAGAGATGGAGGCTAACATATAGCAACGTGCCATTTCGTTAGCCTTCTTCCACGCCTTCTCAGCTTCTTGTTCTTCGATGGTGGAACCTTCCCCGATAACAGGGCAGGTCTTGTAAAGGACATACTTATACTCCTCAGCTGTGAGTATTATGTCCAGGTTCCTTTTCCAGTCCACATAGTTTGGACCCATTAACTTATTCTCCCTGAGAATAACGACCAATGTACTAAAAGAACCTCCCACCATTTCTGAAAATCAAAAAATAAAAGAAAGAATTAAGTTTGTGAAAACAAAATAAAATTTGTGCACTGAAAAAAAATTTGTCTTTTAGGAAAACTGACATAACTTCTTGGGAAGATTAACAGTTTCCTAAGCTAAGTGTATTAACCACCACAAATTAATTTCCCTTCTAGGTAATGATCTAGAGGATAACTCCATCGTGGGATGGCCGTTTCCTCTCATTTCCTATGGACATACCTCGCACTATAACCTCCAACGTGGGCTGGCCGATCATAGTACGTGCTCCGGGTTATTAATTACATCATTCCATTAGATCTAGACCCTTGTGGTATCCCCATCCTATACGGGTTCACTCCCAGGGTGACGCGAGGGGACCCACGATCTCTAATGAGGACCGTGATGGAAGCCGTGGGGCCGTTGGAACCCCTCTCCCACTTAGTCTTTTAAAATAAAGGGTTCTCTGGAAAAATATCCTTTTGAAATTTCCATTAAGTTTTTCTTAACTCAAAAATAAAATATCCAAGTCCATTAAAATCTCTATGTCAAGGCTTATATCCTTTGAGAGATTTCTCCATGGACTAATTTTATTTAAGTTAAAAACTTAATGATTTCAAAATTTTTCCAATTAAAACTTTTTACAGACTTTGGTCTCAAGTTTATTTGACAAAATCATTTTTCTAGTCCAAAACAAAACAAAATGGCTCTCCAATATATTTTAATTTACAAAAATATCTAAATCCAATATATTTTTTATGTCAAGGATTAAATCATTTGAGAAAATATTTAAGGATTAATTTTTGTACAAATTAAAATAACCATTTAATTTTTGAAGAAAAATATTTTTCTTGTAAAAAATTTTCCCAAAGACTTTGGTCTTTGAGAAAAAGGCACACATAGGTACATAAAAAAGTAGCATGCTCAAAACAATAAACGTTTTCATGCTTTTCTATTTTTTAAACCTAAGAGCTCAAATAATAGAATTAAACACATTAATTAATTAATTAATGATCTTGTTTAATCCTAAAATTCTTTAGTAATATTTTTCATGCAAATATATTCTAAGAATATAAATATTGCAAAAATATTAACTTTGCCTGGTATGGGACCCAAAACGAAAAAGAAGAAAAAAAAATACAAAAAATTGCTGGCGGTCCACTGCACCAGATGCACCGATCCGGGCCCATTTGGCATGCGGTCCACCGCGGCCGCGGTGCATTGCGCCGCACCGGATTAGAATCCTCAGCAACCCGCGAACTCAACCCGCTCGCCCGAGAACCCGCAACCCACTCTGCCTCACCCGCCTGCGTGTTGATCCGATTGCCCGTTGACGACCCGCGCGCCAATTGCGAAATTTGCAATTGCAAATTCGCATGCAATCGGCTTGTAATTTCCCATCGGCTCGGCTCAATAGCAACCGACTCCTCTCACAGTTTCGGCAGCGGCTCGGCTCGGCTCAAACGGCGTAGGAATAGTGCCTTTCTTTTTTGTTTTTTTCTTCCGCGCGAGCTTTCTGCAAAACCTCTGTTCTTCGACTTTTCCTTATTTCTTTGGCTTCTTTGGACATTTTTACTTACAAAAACTCATCCAAAACAAAACCACAACCGCCTATACCTATTTAAATTGGGTTTACATGATCAAACTTCAAAACTAAAATTTTTTTTACAGTGATGCCTATGCTTCAACGATAAAGCTCACAGAGATCCTATCCCATACCAAAACAGTGAAGGATCACATGTATAATCATCTTCTCCATTTTTATTAACTACCATGCTCCCTTTATTGATCAAAGAACCATTGTCTCTGATACCACATTGAAGGGACGAAAAACAGAGAGTGCATGCATCCACGGGAAAAAAACAGAGAAAAAAAACCGCAATCCTTAGAGGCCACACGGAAGCGTGAAGATCATACATTTGCACTCCTTAAGCCTTCAAGGTTGAGTAGAAATGGCTTGAACGACTGGAATCACTTCGCTTTGCCCATTTGAAGAAGCTTCCGGTTGAAAACCCGCTAGCCTCTTACTTCGCCTTGTTTGCATTAACGCCAAGCTTTCCAACTCTCGGAATATTCCTCTGCCCAACCTCTAGCCGGTAAACACAATGGTGAAGAGAAACGGTCTCAAATCTCCTTAGTTCTCTTGCTATTAGTTAACAAAGAAATAAGAAGAAGACACAGAAGAGGGAGGTGTGAGAGACCAGAGAGAGCTACATGTGAGGCTCAGTTAGGCTAGGGAAAAATTAGGGTTTTCCTCTACCAGAGACTTATTTTAATGGTTAGCCAAAATTGGGACTCAAATATCTGTTAAACATATCACCGGGATATCAAATTTCAAACACCTGGATGTTATCCTGAGAATGAGTTTGGTTTAACCCTAAACTCTTCTTACCCGTATCTGGAAAAAACCCTAAGGTCCAAGCTATTGGGCCGAAAAAATATTTATTATTTCTATTGGACCCAAAAGGCCTAAAATAATAAACATTAATTATGTATTTCCCGGGCTTATATAAATGACCCAATAAATAATTAATGAGCCCAAATGAACAAAAAATAATTAATCTTTAATTATTTATTTCTTGGGCCTATATAAATAACCCAATAAATAATTAAATATTAATTATTTCCCCTAGTTTAAGCCCAAGCTAATTTCCTAATTACTCATACTAGACCTAGACCCTGAATAATTAATTAACCAATTAAACTAGAAAATTAATTTCTCTCAACTCCTATTTTATTTTATTATTTATTTTATTCCAGTCTAATAATAAATTAGACATCCTGAATAAAATAAAATAAAATAAAATCCTCTTGAACTGAGACCAATTCCTCAACCCAAAAATAGTTAGGACTTACGGGCTATTCTGAGGACCAAAAAGACACATCGTCTTGGCTGCTAAAATGACCAAAATACCCCTGCTATATAAATAGCTGTATTTTGCATTTTAAATATTTCCTAATATTACCATAAGAAAATATTGACCCCAAGGACAATGCTGCATTAGCAAAGTCTCCGACCTACAGGTGAAATGACTAAAATACCTCTCTACACATCGCCGTACATTTAGAGAGGAAGAAGTGTACTAACACCCCTCTAAATGACATCTACCATCCTTAGGCTTCTAGTCTAATGATCCACGACTTCTTGGAGTTTTTTCGCTTTCTAAGGGAGCTATCCTAAAGCAAACGTCCAAGTCATGTTTCCCAGGGCCCTGGACATTTTAGACCATTCGGACAACCACAAGGGGTGATATAGTGCAGAAACTATCTTGTATAAATCTGTCTTAACTAACTAGTCACACATACCCAACATGCAAGTATATTGGCCCTACGATAGAACCTCAACTATAGCAAATCAAAGTATATGCTACCAGCTTCGCCAGACCACCAACTCATACTCAAGTCGTAGAGTACTAGTCCACGCTGTAGCGGTAATAGTCTAGGTTTCTATCATATAGTACTTTTAGAAACCACTACTATAGGTCCTGTCCTACGTATTCGAAATACGCTTATGTCATGAAGCGAGTGGACTACTCACTGGCTAAAGGTAAGCCATTCCCCATTTGGAATTCATAACATAATAACCTAAACATCATGAGATTCTCAGTCTCATCAATAGGTTAAGAACAAAAGTTTATGTGTTAAATAACCCATGATTCATACCTTACTGTGAAAGACCACCATCCATATGGACTACTTATTTAAACACAATAGGTCTGTTCCAAATGAAAATTATGCACAAACAAAATGTAAATTCACAAAAAAATTTTGAAAATACATTCTTTTATTAAAATATTCGATTTTACATCAGAAACCTAGTCTAAGAGGGCATATAATCCAATGTACATGGCCGGCGCCGGTTCTAGGGCCCTAGCCGGCACCACCTCTCCTCTATTTTGCGATGTTTTTGTTTCGTTTTACCCTAAAAATCTGAAATAAAGAAAAAATACGTTTCCAATGGTAGAATCTCAAATATGAAGGAATATAACTAGTTATTGAACAAAATGCATTACAAATGAATCTCAAATAACTAGAACAAAAATATGACTAATTTAGCCCCTATCTTTGGACTACATTATGCGAAATTCAAGAAAAAAAAATCGACGAACGAGTAGAGAAATAGAACACAACCGGCGCCGGCTCTGAGAGCCAAGGCGGCGCTAGCTGTGCTCTGAGGAAAAGGCGGGATTGTGATTTTTCTACGCAATTTTTTGTAATCTGTGTAGTTTTAGTACTTTGCTACATCACCTCGGCCAAGAACATTGCACTAACGAGTTTAGACACTTCCCAAGCCTATAAATAGATGGAAAACACAAGAGAAAATGGGAGAATTCATTGATCACCATAGAAAATCACTCAAATTAAATGAAGAATTCTTCAATTCAAGAAGGGTTGTGCAAGAAGGTCTTCAAAGGAAGAAGAAGGAGGCTTGTCTATGAGTGCTTTCTTTTACTTTATTTTCTTTCTTGTTTTTTTTTTGAACAATAATGTATTAATTATTTTGTTTTAATTCGACATTGTTTTAGGTATTCATGATTTTTAGAGTTATTTGATCTTTTGATTAATTGGTTGTTTTTCTTGGTATTTAATTACTTGGGCGTATGACGAAATTAATTGATTGTTTCTTTTCATTAGCTTTCTAGACCAAAGAGGTTGATGGTAGTTGCAATTGATTAATTTCATATTTATTGGCTGTTAACTTGCTAAACCAAAGAGGTTAATTGCTAAGGATTAAGTAATTAAAGGTTAATTAATGTTTACCAGACTAAGGATTCATTGATTAATTTCATGCTTTAAATTTGCCAGACGAAGAAAATTTAATTAATGATTGTATTTAATGCGTCTTTTAGGTGAATTAGTTGAGACAGACCAAGTGATGCTAATTTATCTAGATGATAGTGATTTCATAGATTGACCATCGAAGTGAATCTACCTTCATCCTTCATGATACCAAGAGAATAATTGATTACAATAATGGTTGGATACTTTAAGATCATGTTTGTCTAAACAATAGCTTGAGTTACATAATTCTCCATCCTTGACACGTATATATTTTTGTTTTTATTTTCTTTTGTTTTATTTTATTTCATTTTTTTCACTTTGTTGAGTCAGTTAAACAATGAAAGAAATGTGATTAATGTATAATTGTTCTTGGAGGATCAACACTCGTTTGAATCCTATGCTATGTCAATGATGAGTACGCTTGTTCATATGTGTAATTTGGGGTTAACGTTTTAATTTAAACTTGTTTGGGAATGTACTTATTTTTATATGATTTTTATACCCAAATAAATACGCATCACTCCTCCTCCTCATTAGACTCTTCTATCATTCTTCTATTTCACTATTAGTATCATCCATCTCTTTTCCTCCCTCATCGTCAACATCACTCAATTTCTCACTTCCCTCACCATCAACATCACCCATCTCCTCTCCTCTCTCACCACCTAAGTCAAGATAAGGAGCATTCTCCTCAACCTCGCTATCTGAGACTAAATCAACCCCTAGTATAGGAAGGTCTAATGCCTGCACATCCTCAACACCTTCTTCCTGTTCGGGTAACTCTAGTTCATCAATCTCAACTTCCATATTCTCTTCCATTCCATTATTAGGCATAATAAGGTTGGAAACCTCAATCTCTATCTCATTATCACAGCTCAAACCAATCTGACCCAGGTTCAGGATCCATAACAGAGGAGGAAAGGTCCACAACAGGAACGGGAACAAGTGTTCTACCACACATGAAAGGCCAATCTCGGGTAACGGACGCGAATTGCCTAACTATCCTACCAGCCAAACACATAGATTAATACTAGAGAATATAAAACTTAATATAATAAATCTAAATATTATCAATAGCTACCTAGGTTCTAATACTATTTGTAACACCCCATTATCTACGTATCCCAAAGGGGCGGGGATGTCGCCCCGTCTTTAGAAAAATGGGTCTTTATAACTAGGTAATACATAATATAGAAAGAAATAACTTAATAATAAACTTATTATAATCCCAAAACAATACATATACAAGTCTTAAACACAAATAGAAGGTAAATAAAATCTCCAATAATAAATACATCAAAATAAGTCTTCTAAGCTCATGGCCACATAAGTAAATCAACCTTCAAAGCAGGATCATTCTGAAGACATGACATAAAAAGGTGTGAGAAACATTTCTCAGTAAGTCCTGTGTGTGCTCATGAAATTTTTGAAAAAATAAAGTTCATGTATACAAGTTTTGAACAAGTCATGATAAAAAGTCTGCAAATTCAGAAATTTATCTTTGAACACTGAGTGGTGTTTTATCAACATTTGTAACCTAAAAGTGCTCCACTTGTAAAGTAATAACCATATAAATAAATTTGACTATGAAGCCATCCATCATGAATGGACATGACACCACACTTTATGCACCATGACGAGAGAACGGTCAGGATGCCTCACTTTGTGCATCATAACAAGAAAATGATCAAGATGCCACACTTTGTGCATTCTGATATAAGGTGGGTGTATGGCCCATTGGGTGAGATACTCTTCTATCTCTACATCCAAACTTACCAATTGTCCACTCTGAAAATAAACAGTCCACTTGAACTGTGATTGCTAGCTCGGACCGACCTAACCAACAAGAACTGTCGTCTTGTCCAGGCAGAGCTCGCCTCCCAAAGTTGGCCTCCTATTGAGAGTCTTACTCAACCCTTCAAAGACTAGTCCTAGAAGTCTACCCTTATTGAATACTCAACGTTGTATTTGTTCCTTTTGGGAAAAGAAGGATCAGCCAATGTGTTTTCTTCAAAATAGCAATTATGGTTTCTAAAATTCTTGTCAAAGTTGGTTTTAGAAAAAGTTTAGCATTTTGTGTAAAATTGCTTGTTCAATTGAAAATTGTTTGATTGACTGGAAAAGACAAGGAAAATTGTCCATAAATTCATCCAAAGTACATTTCTACATATACATCATGTTTTTAGTTGCCGAAGTGATTTTAATCTTTAAACAACTTTATGCAAGAACATATCTAATCTCTTGCTTTTCTTGATACAATAGCCTTCTAAGTTGGTTCAAGGCAAAACTAGCCCCGCTTGGGGTAAATATAGGGTATAAGTACCAACATCCAAATATCACTAGCTTAAATAAATAACTTTCAACCTAACATACTTAAGCTCAACTGGTTACAACAATATCCAATTATGACAACAATGCCTTAAGCTTTAACATTAACTGATAAAGTATTTTATAAAATAAGATTAATTTGATAAGTCAAAATAAAATAGGTGCTATAAATAATAAATAACAAATTATAACAATATTTATTTATTAACAAATAATAATAATAACAAATAATAAACAAAATTATTAATAAATAATAAGTACTTTTGATAATAAATACTAAATAATATTGAAAATAAATAATAAATAATACTAATAATAAATAACCAATGATATTAATAATAAATAACGTTAATAATACATAATAAATTATATTCATACTGATTAATAATCATAATTATTTATTAAGTAATACATAAGTTTAGATAAAAGTTTTAGTAAGAATATTAAATAATATGAATTTAAAAGATATTTGATATTAATAAATTTCCAAAATAATATTACTATTAATTCTGAAAATATTACTATTTACTTATCTAATTAAATAATAATATTTTAGGTAATTATTTCTGAAAATGTTGAGGTTTACCGAAATTAATAAATTAAATAAAATAATAATACTAATATTATTAATAACTATGATGATAATAATAATAGTAGTATTGGTAAAAATATTAGTAGTAAAAGTAGCTCTAATAGTGATTTTAATGGTCATAGTGAATTTACTAGTATTAAAATTTATATATATTCATACACGCGTATATCCAATAAATAACATGTTGATTTGTTTAAAAATAGACTTGTAATAGTATTCAACACAACAAGGGTGATACTCTACTAGCAATAATATTATCAAGTGATTTATTGACAAAAATAACATCATGGAAGCATAATCAAACAATAGTGGTATAATGTCCATCATTCATCCCAACAACCTTATTGGTGACACAAAACCTTTTATCATAATGTACTAATGAGCATATAATGGTCCTAAAACATAATCCATAATTCATAAGTCTCAATATTCATTTCAAGCTACTTGTCGTAAATTTATTCGCTTCACCCATATACATATCTCCAACCTTACATTATTCAATCAACCTATTAATTCCATTATCTAAAAGCTTTGAGTTCGAAAATTTAAGAAGACATGAAAGATATACTTGTTTGATGATCGTTAGAGTTGAAGATGTTGTCTTGTCCAATAAAGATCCTTGAGTGCTTGAGGAGTCCTTCCTTGATTGAAGTTTGTTCAAGAATGGCCACCAATGGTTTGCCCAAGAGAGAGAGAGAGAGAGAGAGAGAGAGAGAGAGAGAGAGAGAGATGATGATGAAGAAATGGTGTTGAAGAAATGAAGAAAGTTCAAGGTGACTGAATTTACCTCCTTGATGTTCTTCCTGTTCTTGGACAAAAAGCTCGTTTGATCCGAATGGAAGATCAACTTTGGTGTTTTTAGTGTTATGGAGTGTGCTATGGATCAGTATAGGTTGAATCTTAGTTGGTTTGAGAGTTTTTGGAGTGATTTTGGATGAATAGAGGTGATTGGAGGTTTAAGAAGTTTAGTGTTTGTTCTTGGTGTTCTTGAGAAGACAAGAGGAAATTGAGAGAAAGTGATTCATGTGTGTCTAGTGATTGATGGCTGAATGGCCTAGCTAGGGAGGAGAATTTCGGTTATCCAAGGAAAAGAGAGAGTTCAGCTATTTTGAATTTCAAAATGAGGAAAATGTGGAGATGTTTGAGGTAGAAGATTTGGTAATGGTGTTTTCTCTTTGAAGGTTTCTTGTCCTTCAATGGTGGGTTGCTAGACTTGCTATATTGTGATCGTGAAATAAAAGATTGTTTCAGCCTTATAGCTAGCCGAAAATGGCTGTACAAGAGCAGAGAAAATTCTGGTTTGATCATCTAGCTAGGTGAAAGTTTAATGGAGGAAAATCTAGAATTTAATTTTCAAGTTTGAAAAGTTTTGAATAGAATAAAGATAGGAGTGTTTTGAGGTGTGTTAATGGAGCTCTAATGGGCATAGTAGCTGAAGAAGACAAGGTGTTCTATCCATGGCTATAAGGTGGCCGAAAATATGAAAAAGAATGATGAAGAAGTTGGTTCTTATCTTGCTAAGGCTTGTTGGAATAATTCTGCAATTTTAGCTACAAGAATTCTTGAGATTTGGAAGGATTTTGAGTAGAATTTTCGAACCACTTTGAACTAGATTTGTAGTTTAAAATAAGGAGTGTTTGAAGGTCCAATAATGGTGGTTTTCTAGCCACCTTCTTGGAGAAGAAGGGAAAAACTTTCAGGTGTTCTTATGTATGAGTTGATGGCTCAACTTCCATGTCTAACTCTTGGCAGTTTGATCGAAAATTTCTCATTTGGTAAGGCTGTAGAAGCTGCGAAATTCCAAGGCATTTTCGAATTTCTTATTTACATAAAATGGTTAGTTGCTAGCAAGAATTATATAGGCAAGTGTTGCTGAAATTTTTGGAAACCAACCAAGAAGGATTGCTGGAAAAATTTCCAGATTTGAACCAAAACAAGAACAAGAAGAAAATGAAATTCTTGGAAGAAAAGCTATGGTGATTTAATTGAAAACCACCTACCTATTTTCCTTTCTAAATTTTGGTCATTTTCCTATCCCAAAAGCTAGAAATTTCAAAAATTCAAGCTAAGATTTATCCAAGATGTTTTATAGAAATTGACAAGAATTAAATAAATAGGAGTATTTTAAATTTAAGGATAGGAAAAGGATTGCTAAAATGATGGAGACCAAAACTCCTTTAGGACAAGATCATCTGGTTAGGACATTACCATTGTGTTTTTCCTAAGAAACATTCCTAACTTTAAGGAATGTAAGAAAAGAGAAATTCAAACATTGGTTAGGGTAATTAAGAATAAAACTTAGGTGATGGGATTTGAATTTAAGACCTTAGAAATTAAATTAAAAAGCTCTAACCACTTAACCATACTAACTCTTGTTTTTATTTTCCCAACTAAATTCTCTTCCTTTCTAAGCCTCAAGCCTTCTTCCTATTTCGTCCTCAAGCAAAATTTCTTTTTTACCCTTACTACTCAACAAGCATAAATAAACCATATAACCCTTATATCACAATTCTAAGACACACAAATTCATCCAAGAAATATACTTTTATGCAATATGACATGAAATGCAACCCACCCCTCTAATTCTAGGGTAGGTTTAGGTGGGGTTTTACAAAAATTGCTTTTATCTTTTGAGGAAAAAAGAAAAAAAAAGACTTTTTGTGAAAAGGGGTTTAATATGGAAAGAAGTAGCAAGTATTGTTCGATGCACTCTCTTGAGGCTATCTCGAAGGTAAAAAGGCAAGAAAGAGCAAAGAAAGAAAATGTTAAAAAAAATAATAGAAAAGAAAAACAATAATGACTACAAGGGGTCAATATGATGCGTGAAGAGAAAACTATTCACTTGAGACTATCAATTCCCTAAACCATTGAAAAAAAAGTGTGGAGTGTTTCCTTATCTCATTACTTGAGTTAAATAAAATTTGAGTTTATAATGCTGGAATTGGTTAAATGGCTTGACCTGTATAATTTATGTTATCTATGTTTTTGTTTGAGGAGTAGGATGATTTTCTTATACCTGATATAAGCTTGTTTAACTAAACTTTGATGGCCTTAGGATTGTTTGATTTAATACATGTGTTTACAAGGTTTTGAAATGGTTGAGTGAATGACGAGTTTATATTTGAGGTTGGAAAAAGATTATTGCTTTATCATAGATGAATTTGCTAAGGAAAGCTTTGATGAATTGATTTGACTTGTTCATAAGCTATTGCTTAACTGTTTTAATTCTTGTTTGCTTGAGGACAAGCAAAGATTTAAGTGTTGGAGAATGTGGTAGGGGCTAAATGTACCTATATTTTTTAGGGTCATTTGTGTTACTTTTATATTCAAATAACTATTGATTCCCGCTAAATTGATATCTTTTGTTGTGAAGTGATTAAATGGGAGAAATATTGAAAAGATGGTGAAAATTGCCCAAAATTGGGCTAAACGGTGTTAAACCGGCAATGGCCCATATAGTTGAGTCGGTTGGGGTCACTTCTGGAAGAACAGAGCAGAACAGAAGAATTTTGGAAGCATTTTAGGAAGGATCAGCATTAGTTGTTACTGTTCATAAGGAGGCGGATTTTCCTTTTCAAGCGGAATTTGGTAATTTCAGTTGGATTCTTTTGGAAACTCTTTCAACCAAGAAAAAAGACTATTGTAGGCACTTTTTGACAATTAAACCCTTATAAATACAAGAGCATAACATTCTACAAAGAAGTTTTCAATTCTTTAAAGTAATATCTTTAGAAAACTCCTAGAGATATACCAAGATTTAGGAGGATCAAAGGAGAATTCTTGGAGAAGAAGAGGAGGTTGCTCAAGAAGGTTTCAAGAAAGAAGAAGAAGGCTTACTTGTCTATAAGTAGTTTATTTTTCTCTTTTTTGTAATTTATTGACAATTTGATATAAATATTTTAATTGACTTCAGAGGATATTCGTTTGGATTCATGATTTTGTATTGATTATAGTTCTTTGATCAATTGGTTATTATGCTTGGTATTTGATTACTTGTTTTAATTAAGGAATTGATTGATTGGTTCTTCTTGTTAACTTGCTCACAAAATAGGTTGATAGTAGTTTTAATTTAATTAATTTCATATTTGTTATCTCTTGACTTGATTGCAAAAAGAGGTTAGGAGTAAACAACTTGAGTAATCAAAGATTAGTTTATGATTGCTAGAATATAGAATCATTGGTTAATTTCTTGCTTTAAATCACCTAGAATATAGGGATTTATGTAAGGATTGATTTTAATGCATATTTTAAGTAAATTTGTTGAGATAGAATATATTCATTGATTTAATTAGAAGATATGTATTGTGATAAGGCCTAAATTAGTCATATATTTTCTAATTATTTGAGGCCATTTTGTGATACATATTGTGCAATAACTGGTCATATTCCTTTATATTTGAGATTTTACCCTTAGAAAGGTATTTTGTACATTATTTCAGATTTTAGGGGTAAAATAAGGCAAAATTGTCGCTAAACAGACTAGAGGCGGCGCCAACTAGGACAGGAGAGGCAGCACCGGCCATATGTTGTTGGCATGCACTTCGAGGTGATGAAAATAAGCAGAATAGTGGCTGAACAGAACACAGCTGACACTGGTTGGAAGCCCAAAGGCCTGCAACCTGGAAGAGCTTGGTGTAAAAATCGAGAAAAATCGGTGAACGGACAGAGAGACAGAATGCAACTGGTGCCGCCCCTAGGCAGGACAGGTAGTGCCAACTATACACTGGTACAGAGGTGGTGCCTCAATTTTTGTGCGCAGTTTTGGTAATTTTTAGAGTTTTGGTATTTTCCTACTTCTATTCGGTCAAAAACTCTATAGGGACGAATTTAGGCACTTCTAAAGCCTATAAATAGAGGAAAAACACAAGTCAAAAGGATGAATTCAAGGAGCAAAACACAAAATCACTTAAAATCAAGGAGGAATTCATCAAATCAAGGAGGATTGTATAAGAGAGTTTACGAAGGAAGAAGAAGAAGGCAAGTCTATGAGTGCTTTCTTTTAACTTTATTTTCTTTTCTTGAACAATGATGTATTAATTATTTTATTGTAATTTGACATTGTTTTCACTATTCATGATTTTTAAAGTTACTTTGATCTTTTGATTAATTGATTGTTATTATTGTTATTTAATTACTTATGCTGATTACGAGATTAATTTGTTGTTTCTTTCTATTAACTTTCTTGGACAAATGGTTTTAATTCATTAATTTTCATATTTACTGTCTATTAACTTGCTTGGAAAAAGGGTTAATTGCTAAGAATTGGGTAATTAAAGGTTAGTTGATGTTTGCCAGGATATGGATTGATTGGTTAATTTCATGTCTTAAATTTTTCAGGACATGGGGATTTAATCAAGGATTGTGTTTAATGCATCTTTTGGGTGAATTAGTTGAGACTGGATATGTAATGCTAATTTGTCTAGAAGATAGTGATTTTATGGATTGGAAAAGAAGTGAATCTATCTTAATCTTTCATGATGCCATGAGAATGATTAGTTATGATAATGATTAGGTACTTTATGGTCATGTTTGTCAAAATAATGGTGTGAGTTACATAATTCTCCATCCTTGATATGCATATATTCTTTTATTTTATTTTATTTATTTTTTATTCTTTTTCACTTTATTAAGTCGGTTAAACAATGAAAGAAACGTGATTAATGCATAATTGTTCCTTAAGGGTCGATACTTATTTTAAACCCTATGCTATGCTTAATGATAAATACGTTTACTCATATGTGTAATTTAGGGTTAACGTTTTAATTTAAACTTGATTGGGAATGTGCCTATTTTTATATGATTTTTTATACCCAAATTCGTACACATCAAGTTTTTTGCGTTGTTGCTTGGGAGCAATATCATGAAAGCTTGGATTTTGTTGATTTAACCATGTAAATATGTAAATAGGTAAATATTTGAAATTTGTACAATTGTTCTTTTTGTAAAAAGGTGCCATTTTTTGTATCTTGTGTACTTTGTAATCTAATTTACTAATTTTGACTGATGTTTAATTGACTAATTTATTCTTTTAATTTTGTTTGAATTGTGAATTTTATTATCTAACTATCTTATATGTTTAGGTGAAATGGCGAATTGGAACTAGAGGAGGCTTAATGAGGGGCAGTACTCCCATTACTTTTTCGAGATAACACTCAAAGCACCAGAATCAGCAAAGCTAGAGACAGTGATTGGAAAATTTGCTGTCCATGTTGCAAAACACTTCCAAGAAATAAATTCCATATTTGAGAAGTTTGATGAGATGATCCGCAATATGGAAAGATAAATTTGGTTTTTGACTGACATAGTGTTGAAGTCTCAAGAACTAACACCAATAGACAAAGAGGAAACAACTGCTGTCACATTACAGAGTGGAAAGGAGTTGCCAGACAATGCAGACTACAACTGGCGCTGACTAGAGGAAGAGAACTGGCGCCGGCTGCTTGTACACCCGAGAACAAAGAGTCCAGCATGCAACTGGCGCCAGCTGCACCCTACCCTTCTCCTGAAAATCCCACTAGAAATTCAACTTTTCAATCTCAAATTCCTTATCCTAACCGTATACATAAAGCTCGAAAAGATACCCATTTGACAAATTCCTTGAGATATTCAAACAGCTGCACATAAACATCTCACTCAGTGAAGCTTTAATCCACAAGCCCAAATATGCCAAATTTCTCAAAAGCATGCTCGTAAGCAAAAAGCGATTGGAAGAATTGTCCACAGTGGTGCTAAATGAAGAATGTTCAGTAATATTGCAGGACAAACAGAATTTTCCACACAAAGAGAATGATCTAGGGAGTTTCTCTATTCAATGTTTAATTGGCACTTTTAATTTTTGTAATGCATTAGCTGGCTTAGGTGCTAGTATTAATTTATTGCCATATAAAACATTAAAAAAGCTAGGCCTAGGAGAACCCCAACCCACTAAGATGAGTATTCAAATCACAAGTAGATCTATCAAATATCCTAGGGGTATCATAGAAGATGTGCTTGTAAAAGTTGACAAATTCATATTTCTAGTGGATTTTGTTATTCTTGACATGGATGAAGATTCTGAAGTCTCTTTAATCTTAGGTAGACCCATCCTAGCTATAGAAAAGGCGTTAATTGATGTTCATGGAGGGAGGTTAACACTTAGGGTTGGGGATGAGGAAGTAGTCATTCAAATCCACAAAGCATGCAACATCCTTTATCTTCTAATTATTCTTGTTTAAGAATTGATATTCTTGATGGACCTATTTTGGATTTTATACAGGAATCATTTGAGGAGGAGTTGGTGGAAACTTTAGTAGCATATTTGGAGGACTCTATCGATGAGGATGGGATGAAGAGTTTTGAAAAAATTGAGAAAAGCAATTTGGAGAGAATGAAATCATCCATAGAGGATCCTCCAGAAGTGGATCTAAAAGACCTACCTGAGTACTTGGAATATGTGTTCTTGGCTGAAGGACATAAATTGCCTGTGATCATTGACAAAGATCTCACTAAAGCACAAAAGACTAAATTGGTAAGTGTGTTGGGGAAATATAAGGGAGTAATAGCATGAAAGATCACATATATAAAGGGAATTAGTCCATTCTTTTACACTTATAAGATTTTGATAGAAGAAGATGCAAAGCCTGTAGTGCAACCCTAACATAGGATGAACCCATATATGAGTGATGTGGTAAAGGGTGAGGTGATTAAGCTTCTAGTTTCAGGCATTGTTTATCCTATTTCTGATAGTATTTGGGTGAGTCCTACTCAAGTGGTACCAAAGTAGGGAGGAATGATGATAAGCCCTAATGATAAAAATGAGTTAGTCCGTATGAGATTGGTCACGGGTTAGAAGTTTTGCATTGATTACAGGATGCTAAACAAAGCCACTAGGAAAGACCACTTCTCTCTCCCTTTTATTGACCAAATGTTGGAAAGGTTAGCCGGACATGAATACTATTATTTCTTGGATGGATTTTTTGGCTACCTACAAATCCCCATAGCTCCTGAGGACCAAGAGAAAACCACTTTCACATGTCCATATGGTATTTTTGCATATTATCGAATGCCGTTTGGTCTTTGTAATGGTCCCAGAACATTCCAAATGTGCATGACAGCTATATTTGAAGGGCTCATGGGGGACATCATGGAGGTATTCATGGATGATTTCTCAATTTTTGGTAATTCATTTGACTTGTGCTTATCTAATTATGAAAAGGTACTAGCAAGATGTGAAGAGACTAACCTCGTGCTTAATTGGGAAAAATACCACTTTATGGTGCAAGAAGGTATTGTGTTGAGGCATAAAATTTCAAGGAAGGGTATAGAAGTAGATAGAGCAAAAATTAAAGCAATTGAGAAGCTGCCTCCTCCTACTTCTGTGAAAGCTATAAGGAGCTTTCTTGGTCATGCAGGTTTTTACAGGAGGTTCATCTTAGTTTTCTTAAAAATTTCCAAACCTCTTACCTCTTTACTTGAAAAGGATGTTGTGTTTAATTTTGATGAAAAATGCCTCAATGCTTTCACCATGCATAAGGAGAAATTGATTAATTCACCCATTTTGATTGCACCTGATTGGACTCTTCTATTTGAACTAATGTGTGATGCAAGTGATTTTGTAATTGGTGCAGTACTTGGACAAAGGAGAAATAAGCACTTCCAACCCATATACTATTCAAGCAAGACTTTAACGGATGCGCAAGAAAAATACACAACAACGGAGAAATAATTGCTTGCCATAGTGTTTGATTTCGATAAATTTCGTTTTTATCTTATTTTGTCCAAAGTCATTGTTTATACGGACCATTCTGCCCTAAAGTACCTACTAACCAAACATGATTCCAAACCAAGATTGATAAGATGGGTATTATTATTGTAGGAATTTGATTTGGAAATTAGGGACAAAAAGGGTGCGAAAAATTTGGCTACGGATCACTTGTTAAGACTGGATAATCCCAATTTGGAATCATTGGTAGAGGAGGACATTAATGACACCTTTTTGGATGAACAACTTTTGCTCATAGAAGGTGAGATTCCAAACATCCCTTAGTTCGCAGACTTTGCTAATTACTTGGTTGTAGGAATTATCCCAAAAAATCTCACAATGCAACAAAAGAAGAAATTTCTCTCCGAAGTAAGGCATTACTTTTGGGAAGACCTTTATTTGTTTAAGTGTTGTGCAGACCAAATCATTCAAAGATGTATGGGCTCTAAGGAAGGAGAGGATATTCTAAGACATTGTCATGAAGGACTTACTGGAGGCCACTACCATACCAACAACACTACACGAAAGGTGCTTGAGCCCGGATTCTATTGGCCCACATTGTTCAAAGATGCCCATAGGTCTATTCAAAGTTGTGATAGGTGTCAATGTACGGTAACATTTCTAAATCTAATGAGATGCCATTATAAAATTTTCAAGCTTGTAAAGTATTTGATTGTTGGGGGATAGACTTGATGGGACCTTTTCCTGGTTCTTTGGGTAATAAATACATTTTGGTAGCAGTGGATTACGTTTCTTGTTGGGATGTATGCCCTCTTAGACTAGGTTTCTGATGTAAAAAATCGAATGTTTTAATAAAAGAATTTATTTTCAGAAATTATTTGTGAATTTACAATTTTATTTATGCACAATTACGTTTGCAAAAGATTCATTGTGTTTAAGTAAGTGGTCCATATGAATAGAGGTATTTCATAGTAAGGTATGGATCACGGGTTACTTAGCACATAAACTTTTGTTCTTAACCGATTGATGAGAATGAGAATCTCATCATGTTTAGGTTATTATGTTGTGAATTCTAAATGAGAAATGGATTACCTTTAGCCAGTGAATAGTCCACTCACTTCATAATATAAGCGTATTTCGAATACGTAGAACATGACCTGTAGTAGTGGTTTCTAAAAGTACTATATGGTGGAAACGTAGACTACTACCGCTACAGCGTGGACTAGTATTCAACAACTTGAGTATGAGTTGGTGGTCTGACGAAGCTGGAAGCATATACTTTGATATGCTATAGTTAAAGTTCTATTGTAGGGCCAATATACTTGCATGTTGGGTATATCTGACTAGTTAGTTAAGATAGACTTGTATAAGATAGTTTCTATACTATATCGTCCTTTGTGGTTGTCAGAATGGTCTGAATATCCAGAGCCCTAGGAAACATGACTTGGATGTTTGCTTTAGGGTAGCTCCCTTGGAAAGCGGAAACAATCCAGGAGGTTGTGGATCATTGGACTAGAGGCCTATGGATGGTAGATGTCATTTAGGGAGGTGTTAGTACACTTCTTCCTCTCTAAATGTATGGCGATGTATTGAGGGGTATTTTAGTCATTACACTTGTAGGTCGGAGACTTTGTTAACGCAACATTGTCCTTGAGGTTAATCTTTCCTGATGGTGATATTAGAAAATATTTAAAATGCAAAATACAGCTATTTATATGGAAAGGGTATTTTGGTCATTTTAGTAGCCAATGCGGTATGTCTTTTGGTCCCCAGTATAGATCGTGAGTCCTAATTAAATACGGGCTAAGGAATTGATCTTAAATTAAATAAAATTATTTTATTTAAGTAGCCTAATTTAATTATTCGGCTAGAATAAAATAAAGGTCCATGGAGAGAAAATTAATAAAATTAGTTTAGTGGGTTAATTAATTATTTAGGGCTTTGGCCCAGTTTGAATAATTGGGGATTAATCTGGGACTAAACTGATTTAGGCTCATTTAATTGGACTAGTTTATTTGGGCTGAAAAAAATTAATTATTTGTTAGGCCATTAAGTTAGTTCTAACTAGAATAATTAATTAAGCATAATAGATTAAACTAAGAGTCCAATGGCCCAGTCCAATTTAACATAGGGTCTTTTTATTTAGGTTAAACAAGGGGATTAGGGTGGATAATAATCATCATTGTTTTATCACACAAGAGTGACGACTTCTTCTCTGTAGCGCCAGACGTCTCTCTCTCTCTCTCCAGAAAATTCCCTAGCTCATTAGTTGTTCACCAAATGGTAGTTAAGCAGGCCATATACTGGAAGAACGAGAGTTCAGCGTCGATGTACATGCAAAGGTGGAGTAGGAGGCTTGCAAGAATCGCACCAGAGGCTTCTACCAACACACCTACACCGGTTTCACACGTTCTGGTATAGCTAACACTTAGAAGAAGAAAAAGAGGTAAAATTTTAAAACCTCGGGATTAGGACAGGGCGCAACCGGCACCGACCTTGCCCTGGAATCCCTGTTCTTGTTTTTCCAGTTTTTTTATGTTCGCTTCCGCTGCGTGTTCTGTGTTTTCCCGCTTTTCATACCTTCAATTGGTATCAGAGCATGAAGTTTTTTGTGAAAATATAGGGAGCATGCATCTAGATTAATAAAACTGGACACATATGTGTGATTAAAAATTGTGATCATTATCTGTTTATGGTATGGATAGATTCTCTGTTAAACCTCGCGGGTAGAGGTATAGGAATCAGTAATTTACTATTTTTCTTAGTAAATCATGTAAGCCCAATGTTTATGGGTATAGGCGGTTGTTGGTTTTGGTTGATTTCATTGTATTTGGATTGAAATCGGAGAGCCATGGATACTAGAAGCTGTACAGAAAAATAGGGGAAACTCGCAGAAAAAAAAAACTGCAGGAAGAGGCGAATAGAGCCTAACTGGCGCCGGCTTGGCTCTAGAAGGCCGCCGCACACTGGTTTTTTTTTCTCCGTGAGTACAAGTTCTGTGTGGCGGGTGCAGTGGACCACGGTGCATATGGGAGCATGATCCAGTGCGGCGGGTGCAGTCGACTAAGGAGTTATTTTTTTTTTATTTTTTCCTTGTAATTTTTCTTGCAATTTCTTTTGGTTTTGGGGTCCATACCAGGTGAAATTAATATTTTGCAACAGCTAATATTCATGGAATATTTTTGCATGAAAAATATTAGTAAGGGATTTTAGGATTAAACAAGACCATTATTAATTAATTAATATGTTTAATTCTATTATCTAGGCGCTTAGGTTTAAAAAATAGAAGAGCATGAAAACGTCTACAGTTTTCTAACATGCCATTTATTTTTGGTACTTGTGTGCACGTTTTCTCAAAGACTAAAGTCTTTAGGAATGTTTTGACAAGGAAAAACATTTTTCTACAAATTAAATAGTTATTTTAGCTTGAACAAAAATTAATCCTTAGGTATTTTCTCAAATGATTTAATCATTGACATAGAAAATATATTAGATTTAGATATTTTTGTAAGTTAAAATAGAAAGCCATTTTGTTTTAATTTTGGCACAAGAAAAATGTTTTGTCAAATAAACCTGAGACCAAAGTCTCTAGAAAGTTTTAATTGGGAAATTTTTGAAATCATTAAGTTTTAACTTAAATAAAATTAGTCCATAGAAAAATCTCTCAAAGGATATAAGCCTTGACATGGAGATTTTTATGGATTTAGACATTTTATTTTTAAGTTAAGAGAAAACTTAATAGAAATTTTCAAAAGGATATTTTTCAGAAAACCATTGTTTTAAAAGACTAAGTGGAAGAGAATTCCAATGGCCCCACAGTTTCCATCACGATCCTCATTAGCGATCGTGAGTCCCCTCACGTCACCTTGGGAGTGAACCCGTATAGGATGGGGATACCACAAGGATCTAGATCTAAAACCCGGGGCACGTACTATGATCGGCTAGATCCTCGTTGGAGGTCATAGTGTGAGGTATGTCCATAAGAAATGAGAGGAAATGACCATCCCCTCGATGGAGTTATCTTCTAAATCATTACCTACAAGGAAAATTAATTTGTGGTGGTTAACACACTTAGCTTAGGAAACTGTTAATCTTCCAAAGAAGCTATGTCAGTTTTCCTAAGAGCCAAATTGATTATTATCAGTTTTGATAATAAGGATAAAGTGTACATATTTATTTTGTTTTCGCAAACTGAATCTTTTTCTTTTATTTTTCGATTTTTCAAAAATGGTGGGAGGTTCTTTTAGTCCATTGGCCATTATTCTCTGGAAGAATAAGCTAACGGGACCAAATTATGTGGATTGAAAAAGGAACTTGGACATAATACTCACAGCCAAGGAGTATAAGTATGTCCTGTACGAAACCTGGCTTGTAACCGGGGAGGGTTCCACCGCCGAGGAGCATAAGGCTGAGAAGGCATAGAAGAAGGCCGACAAGATGGCTCATTATTACATGTTGGCCTCTATGTCTAATGTGCTCCAATCCAAACATGAGCACATGACCACTGCGTACGACATAACCCAATCATTAGCCACGATGTTCGCTGATAAGAGCCGGCCCACAAGGCAGGAGGCTCTTCAAACCATTATAAACACTAAGATGGCTGAGGGAGCATCAGTCAGAGAGTATATGCTCAAAAAGATTGCTGCTTTTGAGGAGGCAGAAATCTTAGGGGCTGTTATTGACCCCGAGAGCCAAGTGGACATAGTTCTCGAATCTCTACCGGGTTTTTTCACTCAGTTCAAGTTGAACATGGGTTTGACTGAGTTGATGAAGGAGCTCCAGATGGTGGAGAAGGTCATGAAACCACAGTCAAAGGCAATGATTGCTAAGGCTTCATCTTCTAGAACTGGGCCCAAGCCCAGAAAGTTCAAGAAGAAAAAGGGGAACGTAGCAGGCCAGCCCAAGACCCAACCCAAAAACAAACCCAATGGCAAGTGCTTCAAGTGTAGATTGAAGGGACACTGGAAAAAGGAGTGTCCGGATCTTCAAGCCAAGAAAAATTCCACAGGTAATGTTTTCTATCTAGAGTCTATATCAATGGTTGGATCAAATTCCACTTAGATTGTTGATTCAGGAGCCACTGATTACATCTGTAACTCCTTGCAGGGGTTTAGAAAGATAAAAAGACTCTAGAAGGGCGAACATGGACTACGTGTGGGAAATGGAGCACAAGTTTGGGCCTTTGCAGTGGGAGAGCTGGATCTTGTTTTTTATTGTAATAGAATAGTGGTTTTGAAAGATATTTTATATGTACCTGGATTTAGACAGAATTTGATTTCAGTTACAAAACTAATAAATCAAGGATATTCTATATCTTTCTATTATGGTATTTCTATCAGTAGAGATGGAGAAATTCTATGTACTGGGCACATGTATGAAAATTTATTTTTCTTAAACCCTATTAACAATAAATTAAATAATGCTCAATTTGAACCTTTAACAAGGAAGAGAAAGACCAATGTCAATGACTCTTTTCTTTGGCATCTAAGGTTGGGTCATATCAACTTAACTAGGATTTAGAGATTGATCCATGATGGGCCTTAGGCTCATTGAGATTGGAAAATTGGTCTCAGTGTGAGTCCTGCCTAATGGGAAAGATGACTAAGAGGTCATTTGCCCCTAAGGCGGATAGAGCCAATGAGGTATTGAGTCTTGTTCACACTGATGTGTGTGGTTCTTTATCTACACTCGCTAGAGGAGGTTTTGAATACTTCATTACTTTCATGGATGATTGTACAAGGTTTGGTTATGTTTACCTGATGAGACACAAATCTAACTCTTTTGACAAGTTCAAAGAGTTTAAGGCCGAAGTGCAGCGTCACACAGGTAAATTGATCAAGACTTTGCGATTGGATCGTGGTGGAGAGTACCTCCTTAGTGAATTCAACATTTACATGGTACATCATGGGATAGAATCCCAACTTTCTGTGCCGGGGATGCCCCAACAGAACGGAGTAGCTGAGAGAAGGAACAGGTTATAGATAGAAATGGTCCGAAGCATGATGTCTCATGCTACTCTTTCGGAGTCCTTTTGGGGATATGCCCTGAAAACAACGGCATATATTCTGAACTTAGTGGCATTCAAGTCAGTACCTAGGACTCCCTATGAGATGTGGACTGGGCGTAAGCCAAGTCTGAATCATCTCAGAATATAGGGTTGTCCTGCTTATGTACTGGTCAAGGGAGACAAGTTGAAACCAAGATTAGAATTACGCTATTTTGTTGGGTATTCAAAAGGGACAAATGGTGGTTACTTTTATCATCGTAATGAGCAGATAGTACTAGTGAGTGCCAATGCTAGATACTTAGGGGATGATCAAAGTACTTCCATAAAAGGTTCGACTAGGTTGGAACTGGAGGAGAAATTATCTTCGAAAGCAACTTCTTCTTACCCGATTGTGGAACAAGAAGAGACACAGCCTCAAGAGCCTGTATATATGGAGCCTCGTCGTAGTGTGAGAATGTTTAGGGTTCCAAAGAGATGGACAGGAGAAGCATTCGAGCTGGTCTCCGACTATCAAGAACAAGACCCCACTAGATACGAGGAGGCTATTGCTGATGCCGATGCAAATTTGTGGCATGAAGCAAAGAAAGTTGAGATTGAGTCTATGTATCTCAATTAGGTTTGGGATCTTGTAGCTTCATCTAAAGGGATAAAACCCATAGGGTGTAAGTGGGTATACAAGAGAAAGAGGGGAATAGATGGGAAGGTGGAAACCTTTAAAGCTAGGCTTGTGGCAAACGGGTATACTAAGAAAGTGGAAATTGATTATGAGGAAACCATTTTTTCCTGGTAGCCATGCTTAAGTCCATCTGTATCCTTCTTGCCATCGCATGTCATTATGACTACGAGATATGGCAAATGGATGTCAAGACGGCATTTTTAAATGGCCATCTTAGTGAAGACATCTACATGTCCCAACCGGAAGGTTTTATTGCTGAGGGTTAAGAGCATATGGTTTGCAAGTTTAAGAAGTCCATCTATGGACTTAAGCAGGCATTAAGCGCATGGAACATTCGTTTTGATGAGATTGTAAAGTCTTATGGTTTTATTCAAAATGAAGATGAACCATGCATGTACAAGAAGCTTGAAGGCATTAATATGGTTTTTCTTGTCTTGTATGTGGATGATATTCTACTTATTGGAAATGATGTAGGGTTATTATCATCTACAAAGGTTTGACTGTCTAGTTACTTCAGTATGAAAGACTTGAAGCCAACTACATTCTCAGGATTAGACTTCTTAGAAATAGGAAGCAAAGAATGTTAGAATGATTCCAAGCGGCATACATTGACAAGATGCTGGCCAGGTATAGCATGGACTAATGCAAGGGAGCTCTAATTCCTTGCAGACATGAGTTGTCATTTTTTTCAAGGAACTGTCCTAAGTCTCAAGAAGAAAATGACAGAATGAGTAGGATTCCTTTTGCTACGGTTGTGTGAAGTCTCATATACGCCATGTTGTATACTAGGCCAAATATCTACTTTGTCGTAGGCTTGGTTAGTAGATATCAGTCAAACCTTGGGAGGTTCATTGGCAAGCTGTAAAGCATATACTCAAGTACCTCAAGTGAACGAGAGATTATATGCTGGTTTACAGGGCTGATGACTTAGTTCCTTCAGGATACACAGACTCAGACTTCCAGACGGATAAGGGTGAGAGAAAATCTGCCAGTGGATATATCTTCACCTTATCTGGAGGAGCTATTTTATGGAGGAGTATCAAGCAATCTTGCATTGCTGACTCAACCATAGAAGCTGAGTATGTGGCAGCTTCGGAGGCATCTAAGGAAGCAGTCTGGCTTTGGAAGTTTCTTTCAGAACTTGGAGTCGTGCCACACATGGACAGGCCGATTGTGATGTATTATGACAACACTGGAGCAGTATCACAATAAAAAGAACACAGGAACCACAAGAAGAGGAAGCACATCGAGAGGAAGTACCACCTGGTCCTGGATTTCATCTAGAGAGGAGAAGTCGTGGTGGAATAGATTGCCTCCAAGAATAATCTAGCAGATCTATTCACCAAGCCTTGGACTAAGAGAGTCTTCAAGAGGCACTTAGACGCTATAGGGGTAGGCACCTACGGAATTACTTAGTCTTAGAGTGCAAGTGGGAGATGTTGGGATGTATGCCCTCTTAAACTAGGTTTCTGATGTAAAAAATCGAATGTTTTAATAAAAGAATTTATTTTTAGAAATTATTTGTGAATTTACAATTTTATTTATGCACAATTACATTTGAAAAAAACCCATTGTATTTAAGTAAGTGGTCCATGTGAATGAAGGTCTTTCACAGTAAGGTATGGATCACGCGTTACTTATCACATAAACTTTTGTTCTTAACCGATTGATGAGAATGAGAATCTCATCATATTTAGGTTATTAAGTTGTGAATTCTAAATGGGGAATGGCTTACCTTTAGCCAGTGAGTAGTCTACTCACTTCATGACATAAGCGTAGGATTATGTCACTTCATGATTTGTAGAATAGGACATGTAGTAGTGATATTTTAAAAGTATTATATGGTGGAAACCTAGACTACTACCGCTACAACATGGACTAGTACTCTACGACTTGAGTATGAGTTGGTGGTCTGACGAAACTGGAAGCATATACTTTGATATGCTATAGTTAAAGTTCTATCGTAGAGCCAATATACTTGCATGTTAGGTATATGTGACTAGTTAGTTAAGACAGACTTCTATAAGATTGTTTCTATACTATATCGCCCCTTGTGGCTGTCTAAATGATCTAAATATCTAGGGCCTTGGGAAATATGATTTGGATGTTTGCTTTAGGGTAGCTCCCTAGGAAAGCGAAAGCAATCCAGGAGGTCGTGGATCATTGGACTAGAGGCCTAAGGATGGTAGATGTCATTTAGAGAGGTGTTAGTATACTTCTTCCTCTTTAAATGTACAGCGATGTATAAAGGGGTATTTTAGTCATTACACCTGTAAGTCGGAGACTTTGCTAATGCAATATTGTCCTTGGGGTTAATATTTTCTTATGGTGATATTAAGAAATATTTAAAATGTAAAATACAGCTATTTATATGGCAAGGGTATTTTGGTCATTTTAGCAGCCAAGGCAGTGTGTCTTTTGGTCTCCAATATAGATTGTGAGTCCTAATCAAATACGAGTTAGGGAATTGATCATAAATTAAATGAAATTATTTTATTTAAGTAGCCAAATTTAATTATTGGGCTAGAATAAAATAAAGGTCCATGGAGAGAAAATTAATAAAATTAGTTTCATGGATTAATTAATTATTCAGGGCTTTGGCCCAGTTTGAATAATTAGGAATTAATCTGGGACTAAACTGATTTAGGCTCATTTAATTAGACTAGTTTATTTGGGCTAAAAAAAAGTAATTATTTGTTGGGCCATTAAATTGGTTCTAACTAGAATAATTAATTAAGCCCAATAGGTTAAACTAAAAGTCCAATGGCCCAGTTTAGTTTTAACCTAGGGTCTTTTTATTTAGGTTAAACAAGGGGATTAGGGTGGATAATAATCATCATTATTTTACCACACAAGAGTGACGGCTTCTTCTCTGTAGAGCCAGACGTCTCTCTCTCTCTCTCTCTCTCTCTCTCTCTCTCTCTCCAAAAATTCCATAGCTCGTTAGCTATTCACCAAATGGTAGTTAGGCAGGCTATAACTGGAAGACCGAGAGTTCGGCATTAACGTACATGCAAAAGCGGAGTAGGAGGCTTGCAGGAATCGCACCAGAAGCTTCTACCAACACACCTACATCGGTTGCACACGTTCCGGTATAGCCAACACTTAGAACGAGAAAAAGAGGTAAAATTTTAAAATCTCGGGATTGGGACAGGGCGCAACTAGCGCCGGCCCTGCCCTGGAATCCCTGTTCTTGTTTTTCCAGTTTTTTATGTTCACTTCCGCTGCGTGCTCTATATTTTCTTGCTTTCCGTACCTTCATTTCTAAGTAGGTAAAAGCACAAGCTTTACCAACTAATGATGCAAAGGTTGTGGTAAAAATTTTGAAAAAACTTTTCACCCATTTTGGTGTGCCTATGGTGCTCATTAGTGATAGAGGGACTCATTTTTGTAATACTCAAATGGAAAAAGTTTTCAAACATCTAGGAGTGAACCATGGGTTTGCCACCTCCTATCATCTCCAAACAAGTGGACAGGTTGAAGTGGTTAATAGGGAAATCAAAATAATCTTGAAGAAAATTGTTAACCCTACTAGGAAGGATTGGAGTCTAAAATTAACACTCTTTGGGCATCCAAGACAGCTTTTAAGACCTCAATTGGCACAACTCCTTTTCGGTTAGTTTATGGAAAAATATGTCATTTACCTGTTGAGATTGAGCATAAAGCTTATTGGGCTATCAAACTTGTTAACCTTGATCTTGAGTCAGTTGGAAAGTCAAGGTTGCTCCAACTCACAGCCTTGGAGGAGTTGTACGAGGATGCTTATAAGAATTCAATGCATTATAAAGAGAAGGTAAAAAAATGGCACGATAAGCATACCACTCGACAACACGAATTTGAGAAAGGCAATCAAGTGTTGTTATTCAATTCTCGCTTACGACTTTTTCCAAGTAAGTTGAAATCAAGGTGGTCAGAACCATATGCGGTAAGTAAAATATTCCCCTTTGGAACCCTTGAAATTACTCACCCCACTGGGCACACTTTGAAAGTCAATGGCAATCGAGTGAAACGCTATGTTGGTGAATTTCTTCACAACACAAATCAGGTAGATATGCTCTTTGACACTGCAGAATAAAACTTCTTGGGTTATCTTGACTTCTTTCTTTCGTACTATTTGTTTTTCTTATTCGTACTATTTTCTTTACTTTTTGCTTATTTTTTTTTCTAGTTTTTATGCTTTAGTGTGTTTCTTTTGTGTATTTTTCTTTCTAGGTACTTCAACAATGCTCCTTTCTGCTGGAATTCAACTCTTTTGTAGAAGAATGCACAATACAATGGAAGTATTTTCTTTCTTTTCTTTTCCCTTTTATTTTTAGTCCCGTGGTAATATTTCCTTACTCTATTTGTTTGGCCATTGAGGACAATGTCCAGTTTAAGTATGGGGGAGTGGTTAGAATGGGAATTCTTCTATGCTTCATTCTTCTTGAAATTCTTTGAACCTTGGAATTCCTCTATGCTTCATTCTTTTGAAATTCTTTGAACCTTTTGAGCAAATTTTTCAAATTTTATTATTTTTTTTCTGATTTTTTGAGCTTTCAAAATGTATTTTTAATGCATGTCTTTGTGTTAGATCATAAAGCATATGTTCTATATCATTTGTGGCTTATGTATGACTTTTTGCACGCACTTGGACTAAGTAGTTTTTGACCAAATGCTTTACTTTGTTCTTAAACTTGTTTTTTCTGCTAAAATTCATTGAGTATTCTGGAACTTACTTGAATACCTCTCGAGGCAAAATAAGAAAGACATTCATGATTTAACTTAGGGATGATGATAATAGGCCTCCTTTAGATAGTTTGAGCTTTTCAAGCCTACCTATTTTATATTATCCCTAGTGCTTAGTTTGAGTCTAAATTTTTAATTTCTTTCTTAAACCCGTTATCATACTTTGTCCATTACTTCTTTCTGAGAGTTTGATTTACCTTTCAAATCTTTGATTGCTTTTGATGGATAAAAGTACAAGTAGAAGAATTATGAGGGAGAATGCTTGTGTAAATGTCATGACTTGTTACTTTCAGTCATGCATCGTGTGTTGAGTTGAAATTGTGAAAGGAGAAATGAGGAAGAAAAAGAAAGATTGAGAAAAATAAAAAGCTGCTAGAAAATGTTGAAAGTAAAAACAGAGAAACAAACAAAAACATCATTTGAAAAAAAGAGAAAAAGAAAAGAAAAGCTGAAAGAAAAAGAAAAGAAGAGCACAGGAAGAATATTCGTTGAGTTGGAATAAGAATTGCTGAAATTTTGATGATCTTGTGCAATATGATTGATGCATTGAGAACTATTGATGAAAAGAATGCAAGATTTGCTTGAATTGTAATATGATTACTATACAAGGTTATGGGTTTTTGATTGGTTTTGTGATAGGAAAGCAAGAAAAGTTTGGAATCTATTGGTACATTTTATTTATCCTTTTCTTGCAAACTCTTATCTTCTTTGATATTTGATTTTCCTATATCCTTCGTTTGACAGCTAAATTACAAACCCTTTAGCCTTACATTACAAGCTTAAAAGTCCTACTTGACCTAAGTAGAATCATGATATGCCTTGGATTAGTGGAGCGAGTGGATGAAAAGTAAGTTTATGGAATGCATTTTTTTTTTTTTAACTAAATTCTTTCCAATGGTTTGAGAATGATGTTAAATGTTGGGATGGTTCTACTAGTCATTCTTCACATACACAAGTCTTGTATTTGTTATGAAAGGTATAGTAGCATATATTTTGTTGTCTTGAATAAAGAAAGCATTGGAAATATTATATTGAAATTGATTGAGTGATTTTGTGAAAACTTATGTTTTTCTACTTATCTTTGATACTTTCCTTAAGGACAAGCAAATAGCTAAGTATGGGGGAATGTGATAGGGTCTAACTTAGTCATATATTTTCTAGTTATTTGAGACTATTTTGTGATACATTTTGTACAATAACTGGTCATATTCCTTCATATTTGAGATTTTACCCTTGGAAAGGTATTTTGTGCATTATTTCAAATTTTAGGGGTAAAATAAGGTAAAATCGTCGCTAAATAGACTAGAGGTGGCACTGGCCGGGACAGGAGAGGCGGTGCCAGCCATGTGCTGCTGGCATGCACTTTAAGGCGATGAAAATCGGCAAAACAGTGGCTGAACAAAACACAGCTGGCGCCGATTGGGAGCCCAAAGGCGGCGCCGGCTACAACCTAGAAGAGCTTGGCACAAAAATTGAGAAAAATTAGTGAACGGACAGAGAGATAGAATGCAACCAGCGCCGGCCCTAGGCAAGACAGGCGGTGCTAACTATGCACTGGTACAGAGGCAGTGCCTCGATTTTTGTGAGCATTTTTGGCAATTTTCAGAGTTTTGGTATTTTCCTACTTCTATTCGGCCAGAAACCCTAGATGGACGAATTTAGGCACTTCTAAAGCTTATAAATAGAGGAAAAACATAAGTAAAAAAGATGAATTCAAGGAGCAAAACACAAAATCACTCAAAACCAAGGAGGAATTCATCAAATCAAGGAGAATTGTACAAGAGAGTCTACGAAGGAAAAAGAAGGAGGCTTGTCTATAAGTGCTTTCTTTTAACTTTATTTTCTTTTCTTGAACAGTGATGTATTAATTATTTTATTGTAATTTGACATTATTTTCAGTATTCATAATTTTTAGAGTTACTTTGACCTTTTGATTAATTGATTGTTATTCTTAGTATTTAATTACTTGTGCTGATTACGAGATTAATTTGTTGTTTCTTTTTATTAATTTGCTTGGAAAAGGGGTTGATGGTTGTCTCAATTCATTAATTTTATATTTGTTGCCTATTAACTTGCATTGAAAAGGGGTTAATTGCTAAGAACTGGATAAATAAAGTTTAATTGATGCCTGCCAGGATATGGATTCATTGGTTAATTTCATGTTTTAAATTTTTCAGGACATGGGGATTTAATCAAGGATTGTGTTTAATGCATCTTTTGGGTGAATTCGTTGAGACGGGATATGTGATTCTAATTTGTCTAGAAGATAGTGATTTCATAGATTGGAAAAGAAGTGAATCTATCTTAATCCTTCATGATGCCAAGAGAATGATTAGTTATGATAATGATTGGGTACTTTAAGGTCATGTTTGTCAAAATAATGATGTGAGTTACATAATTCTCCATCCTTGACATGTATATATTGTTTTATTTTATTTTATTTTATTTATTCTTTTTCACTTTATTGAATCAGTTAAACAATGAAAGAAAAGTGATTACTGCATACATGTTCCTTGAGGATCGATACTTGTTTTAAACCTTATGCTATGCTTAATGATGAGTATGCTTGCTCATATATGTAATTTGGGGTTAACGTTTTAATTTAAACTTGATTGGGAATATGTTTATTTTTATATGATTTTTTATACCCAAATTCGTACACATCATATTTCAAACGAAGTGGGTCTACTTTAATCCTTCATGATGCCAAGATAATATTTAATTGAGAGAATAACTAGTCAATCATTTTTGTGTATTTCAAGAATTTCTATTTATTTACATGTCTTTTCTCCTTGTTCTCACTCCTTGATTATCCTTGTAACTTTTCTTGTGTGACTGACACTTTCTCTAGTATATTAGGTTAGTGTTTTATTTATCTCTTCTTATTTTGTTGGCTAAACATTAAAGATTTGGATATAGTAAGGTGGAAGCCCAAGTTCCTGTGGATTTGATACTTGCTATTCTATATACTATATGGTGGGTATACTTGCCAGTATATGTAGTTTTAGTAGTTAGTATTTTAATTAAAGTTTAATTGATTGTGGACTTTGTTGATAATATTTTTTACATTAAAATACATGCATCAGTAATACAGTTATTTTATTGGAGAATAACTTTTATGTACCTGATTTTAAACAGAATTTGGTTTCGGTTGCACAACTAATAAATAATGGGTCTTTTGTTTTATTTCAATCTAGTATTTCTATCAGTAGAGATACAGTAACTTTAGGTACTAGGAATATATATCATAATTTGTTCTTCATAAATCCTATTAGCAATTAAGTAAATAACACTTAACGTGAACCTGTAATAAATAAGAAGATAAGGACTAATATCAATGACTCATACTTGTGGAATTTAAAGTTAGATCATATTAACTTAATTAGGATTCAGAAGTGAATCCTAAAGGATCGCGGGAAAATAAAAACGCATCGAAAATTTGCAAATTTAAATTTTTTTTCTAAGCCAAAGTCTAGGAATATTTACTTCTCAGACGCTTGGGTTGAATAACCAGTGTCGGATTCGGGTTCAACAGAGCTTTTTGGATTGGAACATCCACTTGTTTTATAGGAATTCCAGCTAACCGTAAACTCTTTTGCATCTAACACGTACTACGTTTGCTAACTTTTGACCTTCCAGTGTATTCTCAAATATCTTATAAGTTATCTACCGGCGAAAGTAGAATAATAAGTGAAAGAATAAATTTAAAACAATATTGGAAGACCATTTGATCGAAAGAAAAAGAATCCTACCAAAAAAAATGGAACAAGGAAACAACGGCTATATATGAAAAAATAAATAAATAAAAGCTATGCTCTAATGCTTTTATTTTTGTGACTAATTATCTACAAACTTCACGGATGCACAGACCAAAACAAAAACAAAACATGGCTTTCCTTTTTCTTTTATTTCTTTTATTTCTTTCTTTTGTTTAGCTAATCCTTGTTTCTAAAGAAACAATTGCCATTACTCACAACCCTAGTGGGCTAGAGTTTTTCCACCCAAGACTAATTAAATAGCTACTTTATTAGTTAATTAATCTATTGGGTCTAATATAAATTACCCAAGATAATTAATTAACAAATCAATTTAATTAAATTGGCTCAATTAACTATTCTAGCTCAAATAAATAATTATTAGATTCCTAGAATAATTCTTCCAATGTTACTTTCATACAATAAGCCTATATAGTAAATAAAATTTATTAAGGTAACTTGAGCTACTCTAGAGGCCAAACGATATATTATTCATGGCTACTGATAAGACGAAAATACCCTAACTAACAAATAGTTTTATTTTATCATTTTAAATATTCTATTTATCAGCATGTGAAAATATTAACCCTAAGAATAATATTGCAAGTACAATGTCTTCGACATATGGGTGTAATAATAAATATACCTCTTTACGTAACACCCTTCATTGAAATAGAATAATTGTACTACCACATTTCTCAATGACATTTATCATCCTTTGTTAACTAATCCGATAATTCATTATTTCCAGTATGTACTCACTTATCTCAAGGAGCTACCCAAAAGCATACATACTTTGTCACGTTTTTCAGGGCCCTGGATTATGTAGATTATCCTAAACAATCACAATGGTTTGATACCTTCACAAGTGAAGCATAGAAACTCTATTGTATATGTCTGTCTCAATTAACCAGAGTCATACGCCCAACGTACAAGGTTATTAACCTTGCAATATAACCTCACCCATCTTACATCAAGGTGCACAAGTCTAACTTCACCAGACCACCAATTTATACTCAAGTATTAGGGTACTAGTCTTCGCAATAGCAGCGGTAGACCTATATTTATTTATTATAGTACTTTATTAAATATTACTATCGAGTATTCTAGTTTATGTATTCCAAAATACGCTTATACTATTAGCGTGAGAGAACTACTCACTAGTTAAAGGTAAACTATTCCCCATTTAGAAACTATAGTGTAATGATATAAACTTTGATAAAGTGTCTAACTTCATCAATCGATCAAAAATAATTTTTCAATTATGTATTAGTAGCCCATACTCTACATCTTACTGTAAAAGAACGTAATTTAATTACTAACACACTTAGACCTCTAATGTGCAAACATATGTAAACAAACAATAATTAATGAATGAAATATTTTATTAATTTTTAAAATATAGAGATACATAGTATATTTTGGGCAGATATTCCAACAATCTCTTACTTGTATACAATGGACTCTATTCGTATATGCTTGCCCATGTGACGTCCATGTGTCTTTGAAACACCTTCTTCATCAAATGTTTGGTAAATAAGTCCATCAGATTGTTTGAAGAGAAAATCTGCTTAACCACTATCTCCCGTTTCTGGATAAACTCCCGCATCAAAAGATACTTCCTCTAAATATACTTGCCCTTCCTATGGTTCCTTACATTGTGACACAACTCCAAAATTTTCACAATATACGGTAATATCCCTATTATTTATGGTATAACTCCAAGTTCTGTGAGGAACTTTCGGAGCGAAACCGCTTCTTTCTTCTGAAGCTGCCACATACTCAACTTACATGGTGAAATCAGCAATATAAGATGGTTTAATACTCCTCCTTGAAATAGCCTCTCCACACAAAATGAAAACATATTTACTAGTAGATTTTCTTTCATCTTTATCCACATAAAAGTTTGAGCCAGTGTAACTAGTAGGAATTAATTCATCAGCTTTGTAGACAACCATATAATCCCCCATTCCTTTTAAGTACTTGAGTATATACTTCACAGCTTGCCAATATTCTTCTTCTGGGTTTTACTGATATCTGCTAACTATGCCTACAACAAAGTAGTTATCTGGCCTTGTATAAAGCATAAAATACATGAGACTTCCCACTGTCGAAATATAGGGAATCCTATTCATTCATTCTTTCTCTTCATGTATCTTAGGATACTATATAGAAAATAAGATCAATCCGTGCCCAAAAGGTATAATTGCCCCTTTATACTGATCTACGCTAAATTTAGCTAATATCTTATCAATATAAGCAGATTGGGATAAGCTTAACTTTCTTTACTTCCTATCTCTAAGAAGCTTTATACCAAGAATGTAGCTAGCTTCTCCCATATCTTTCATACTAAATTGACTGATAGCCAAACATTTATAGATGACAATGTCCCTACATCATTTCCAATTAATAGAATGTCATCTACATAAAGTAACATAAAGGATACATTGTTCCCATCCGACGTCCTATACACGTAGGGTTCATCCATATTCTGTATGAAATCATAAAACTTTACAGTCTCATCAAAACGTATGTTTTATGTACATGATGCTTGCTTAAGTCCATAAATAGACTTTTTAAGCTTGCAAACCATATGTTATTGGCCATTCGTAATGAAGCCTTCAGGTAACGTTATATAAATGTCTTCACTAAGATAGCCATTTAGAAAAGTTATCTTAACATCCATTTATCATATCTCGTAGTCATAGTGACATGCGATGGCCAAGAGAATGTGAATGGACTTAAATATGGCAACAGGTGAAATGATTTTCTTGTAATCAATGTTTCTTTCTAAGTATAACATTTTACAATCAACCTTGCTTTATAGGTTTCTACCTTTCCATATGTACCTCTCTTTCTCTTGTATACCCACTTGCACCTTATAGGTTTAATGATAGGAATTGTCCTAAGCATAAAGGTCATTCTAAAGAAGGGGGAAGGAGGACAAAGAAACAACACACGGCTCCATGAGTGAAGCTCATTTTCAAGAGACTTCAAGGTGTATTTCAAGATTTCAAGCCAAGGATAAAGAAGGTTGTCAAGCAATAGAGGATTAAAGAAGGGCCAAGAAGATCAAATTTTGACAACAATTGGTATAGAGGGCCAAATAAGCATAAAAAGGGGCTGAAAAGACAAGAAAAGCAAGATGTGAGGAAAGTAGAACACACCCGGCACTAGTACACTGGTACACTTAGCGCCAGGTCAACACTGGAACAGAATTGTTCCATTTCTAGAACACACCTAGCACTGGGTCCACTAGAACACCTGGCGCTAGGTCACTTCGGGCAACACCTTGTTTTTCTAATTTTTCTTGTTTTGTTTTATTTTGTTCCCAATTTAATTTCTACAACTTTTGACTTGTAATAGGTATATTTTGGATTTACTTAGGAGATGAATGACTGAGATTACATCTTCCATTTGCTAGGTTTAGTTTCTTATATTTATACATGCCTTTTTGCTCTTGTAATAGATAGAATTTTGGTACTTAAAATATTTTTGGTAGAGAAACTAAATTCTTTCTAGAGGAGAGTGTGTAAGGGGTGATTCCCATTTCAAGACCAAATCAAAGGATTTAGTCCTACCTTTGATTCAATGTCTCTAAACTTCAAAAGGATAATCTTAATCTCTTTCTTTATTCTTGTGTGCTAGTATTTCTCTAGTGTTCCTGATAGGTTGAGTTTTTGGGAGCTTTCAAATCCTATTTTTTTGTTCTAATCTCTTGATAGATTAGGGTATTTAGGTATTTTGAAGTAGGCTAGATTCACCAAGTCTTATTGGGTTAATTGAATTTGCACTAGTTCATTGTGTGTGTGAATTTGGTAGGAAGTTAGGTAGCTAACACCAGGGTTCTTGTTCTTCAAGAGGCTTCTGCGTAGCGTATTAAAGTGGTATCAGAGCAAGATTATGTTGATTTTATTCAATACAACTTTCTTTGGACAAGGTACAATTTTCTTCAAGAACTTGTTAAAATTTTTATATTTTCGTCACTTATTTTGGGGCTATTTTTAAATGTTTAGAACTCAATATTGTGCCATTAACTTGATGTGAAATTGATCATACATGTTGGTGTCAGAAAATATGCTGTCTTAGACTAGGTTTCTGATGTAAACATCAATGTTTTAATAAAAGAATTTATTTTCAAAAAATGTTTCTAAATTTACATTTTATTTGTGCACGATTATGTTTGGAAAAGACCCATTGTGTTTAAGTAAGTGGTCCATGTGAATGGTGGTCTTTCACAGTAAGGTATGGATCACGGGTTACTTAACTAATAAACATTTATTCTTAACCGATTGATGAAAATAGGAATCTCATCATATTTAGGTTATTATGTTATAAATTCCAAATGGGGAGTGGCTTACCTTTATCCAGTGAGTAGTCCACTCACTTCATGACATAAGCATATTTCGAATACCTAGAATATGACCTGTAGTAGTGGTTTCTTAAAGTACTATATGGTAGAAACCTAGACTACTACTGCTACAGCGTGGACTAGTACTCTATGACTTAAGTATGAGTTGGTGGTCTGACGAAGCTGGAAGTATGTACTTTGATTTACTTTTAGTTGAGGTTCTATCGTAGGACTAATATACTTGCATGTTGAGTATGAGTGACTAGTTAGTTAAGACAAACTTGTACAGGATAGTTTCTATACTATATCGCTCTTTATGGTTATCTGAATGATCTAAATATCCAGGGTCCTGGGAAATATGACTTGGATGTTTGCTTTAGGGTAGCTCCCTTGGAAAGCGAAAACAATCCAGGAAGTCGTGGATCATTGGACTATAAGCCTAAGGACGGTAGATGTTATTTAGAGAGGTATTAGTACATTTCTTCCTCTCTAATGTACGACGATGTATAGAGGGGTACTTTAGTTACTTCACCTGTAGGTCGAAGACTTTGCTAAACGCAGTATTGTCCTTGGGGTAAATATTTTCTTATGGTGATATTAGAAAATATTTAAAATGCAAAATAAAACTATTTATAAGGCAAGGGTATTTTCGTCATTTTAGTAGCCAAGGTGGTGTGTCTCCTGGTCTCCAGTATAGACCGTAAGTCCTAATTATATACAGGCGAAGGAATTGGTCTTAAATTAAATAAAATTTATTTTATTTAAGTAGCCTGATTTAATTATTGGGCTAGAATAAAATAGAGGTCCACAGAGAGAAAGAATTAATTAAATTTATTTGGTGGGTTAATTAATTGTTCAGGGCTTTGGTCCAATTTGAATAATTAAAGATTGACCTGGGACTAAGCTAATATAGTCATGTTAATTGGACTATTTTATTTGAGTTGGAAAATTAATTATTTATTGGGCCATTTATTTGGTTCTAATTAGAATAATTAATTTAGTCCAAAAGGCTAAATTAAGAGTCCAATGGGCCAATCCAGTTTAACTTGGGGTTTTATTTAGGTTAAACAAGAGAACAAAGACGTACGTTGAAAAAAAATGTTGTTTTTCTGGCTTCTTTTTTGAGAAAAGAAAAACGTGATAGCCTTCTCTTCTCTCTGAAAAATTCCTTAGCCCTGTGAGTTGCTCACCAAACGTGGATTATGCAGGTCATATACTGGAAGATCAAGAGGTTGACATTCATATACATGCACAGATGAAGTAGGAGGCTTGCAGGAATCGCAACAGAGGTTTCTACCAGCGCATCTACCCCGGTTCCACACATTCCGATCCAACCAACTTTAAGAACAAGAAGAAGAGGTAAATTTTTTTTCCCTCTCGGAGTTCTGATAGGCTGTGACCGGCGCCAACTGAGGCAGTTGAAACTGGCACCGGCTATGGTCTGGAAGCCACCTGCGTTTTTTTTTGTTCTTTAGTTTGTCTTCCTCTGTGTGCTTTACTTCCCTTTTAAATCTTCAATTGGTATCAAAGCATGAAGATTTTGTGCAAATATAGGAAGCATGCATGCTACTTAAATAAAACTGGACATATATGTGTGAATAACATGTGATCCTTTGCTTTTTTTCGTATTGATAGATTGATTGTTAAACCACTCTGATGGATGTATAGGTGCATATGTAATCTAGTTTTTTCCTTAGCAAATCGTGTAAACCTAATCTTAATGGGTATAGGCGATTGTTGATTTTTGGTGTTATTGATTTTAGATTGAAATCAAAGAGCCAAGAACTGGAAGGAAGTTGCAGAGGAAAAAAAAACCAGAGAATGCATTGCAGAAAATCACAGCAAAAAAATCAAAGAAAAAGCCCGGTCAGACCGGGACTGGCTCCTGCTGGGGCCGCTGGAACCGGCGCTGGCTCGGGTTTGCAAGTGGGCTGCGGGCCTGGATATTAGGTCACCCACGAGGTCCTTGTTCAGTGCGGCGGGTGTTGTGGACTATAGTGAGGATGCATGCTCGATCTAGAGCAGCTGGTGCAGTGGACCAAGGAGAAATTTTTATTTTTCTTTGTAATTTTCTTGCATTTTCTTTTTTGTTTTGGGGCCTATACCAGGCGAAGTTAATATTTTTGCAATAGTTAACATTCATGGAATATTTTTGCATGAAAAATATTAGTAAGGGATTTTAGAATTAAACAAGACCATTAATGAATTAATTAATGTGTTTAATTCTATTATTTGGGTACTTAGATTTAAAAATAGAAAAGCATGAAAACATCTACTATTTTCTAGCATGACATTTATTTTTGAGTACTTATGTGCACACTTTCTCAAAGACCAAAGTCTTTGGGAATATTTTTGACAAGAAAACATTTTTCTAAAAAATAAATGGTTATTTTAACTTGAGCAAAAATTAATCCTTAAATATTTTCTCAATGGATTTAATCCTTAACATAGAAAATATATTAGATTTAGATATTTTTGTAAGTTAAAATAGAAAGCTATTTTGTTTTATTTTTGCACAAGAAAAAATTGTTTTGTCAAATAAATTTGAGACCAAAGTTTCTAGAAAGTTTTGATTAGAAATTTTTGAAATCATTAAGTTTTTAACTTAAATAAAATTAGTCCATGAAAAAAATTTCTCAAAGGATATAAACATTGACATAGAGATTTTAATAGATTTAGATATTTTATTTTTTGAGTTAAGGGAAAACTTAATGGAAATTTTCAAAAGGATATTTTTCAGAAAAACCTTTGTTTAAAAGACTAGGTGGGAGAGGGGTTCTAACGGCCCCAAGGCTTCCATCACGATCCTCATTAGAGGTCGTGGGTCCTCTCGCGTCACCCTGAGAATGAACTCGTATAGGATGGGGATACCACAATGATCTAGATCTAATGGAGGGATATAATTAATAACTCGGGATACGTACTATAATCGGTCGGCCCCTCATTGGAGGTTATAGTGCTAGGTATGTCCATAGGACATGAGAGCAAATGGCCATCCCCTCGATGGAGTTATCCTCTAGATTATTATCTAAAAGGGAAATTGATTTGTGGTGATTAACATACTAAGTTTAAGGAACTGTTAATCTTCTCAAGAAGCTATGTCAGTTTTCCTAAAGCCAAATTATTATTATCTGTTTTTTATATAAGGAAAAAGTGCACAAATTTATTTTGTTTTCACAAGCTAAATCATTTCTTTTATTTTCGATTTTTCAAAAATGGTAGGAGATTCTTTTAGTCCTTTAGCCGTTATTCTCTAAAAGAATAAGCTAACGGATCCAAACTATGTGGACTGGAAGAAGATTCTAGACATAATACTCACAGTGAAAGAGTATAAGCATGTCCTTTACGAGACCTGTTCTGTTATCGGGGAAGGTTCCACCGTTGAAAAGAGAGAGGCTGAGAAGGTGTGGAAAAAGGCTGATGAAATGGCACGCTGCTATATGTTAGCCTCCATGTCTAATGTGCTTCAGTCAAAACATGAGTACATGGCTTCTACGTATGACATAAGTCAATCATTAGCAACAATGTTAGCGGATAAGAGCCGGCCCGCAAGGCAGGAGGCTCTTCGAACTATCATTAACACTAAAATAGCTGAGAGAACATTAGTCAGAGAGTACATGCTTAAGATAATTGCTACTTTCAAGAAAACAGAAATCTTAGGGGCTGTCATGGACCCCGAGAGCTAAGTGGACATGGTTCTCGAATCTCTACCGAGTTCCTTTACTCAGTTCAAGTTGAATTACAACATGAACAAGTTAAACATGAGTTTAATTGAGTTAATGAAGAAACTCCAGATGGCAGAAAAGGTCATGAAGCCTTAATCAAAGGCTATGAATGCTAAGACTTCTTCCTTTAGAATCAACCCAAGCCCAAAAGGTTCAAAAGGAAGAAGGGAAACGCAGCGGCCCAACCCAAGAACCAGCCCAAAGAAAAACCAAAGGGAAAGTGCTTTAAATGTAGAATGAAGGGACACTAGAAAAAGGAGTGTCCAGATCTTCAAGTCAAGAAAAACCCCACAAGTAATGTTTTCTATCCAGAGTTTATATCAATGGTTGGATCAATTTCCACTTGGATTGTTGATTTAGGAGCCACTGATCACATCTATAACTCCTTACAGGGGTTTAGAAAGATTAGAAAACTCAAAAATAGCGAACATAGGCTACACGTGGGAAATGGAGCACAAGTCTGGGCCCTTGCAGTGGTAGAGCTGGATCTTATTTTTATAGTAGTTTTGAAAGATATTTTATATGTACCTAGATTTCGACAGAATTTGACTTTAGTTGCGAAACTAATAAATCAAGGATATTCTGTATTTTTCCATTTTAGTATTTCTATCAATAGAGATGGAGAAATTTTATGTACTAGGCACATGTATGGAAATCTATTCTTCTTAAACCCTATTAACAATCAATTAAATAATGCTCAATCTGAACCTTTAACTTAGAAGAGAAAGACCGATGTCAATGACTCATATCTTGGGCATCTAAGGTAGGTCATATAAACTCAACTAGGATTCAGAGGCTAATCCATGATGGGCCCTTGGGCTCATTGAGATTGAAAAATTGGCCTCAGTGTGAATCTTACCTAATGGGAAAGATGACGAAAATGTCTTTTACCCCAAAAGCAGATAGAGTCAAGGAGATATTGAGTTTTGTTCACACTGATGTGTGTGGTCCCTTGTCTATACCAGCTAGAGGGGGTTTTGAGTACTTCACCACTTTCATGGATGATTCTATAAGGTTTGGTTTTATTTACCTGATGAGACGCAAGTCTGACTCTTTTGACAAGTTCAAGGAGTTTAAGGCTGAAGTGGAGCATCGACAGGTAAACTGATCAAGACCTTACGATCGGATCGTGGTGGATAGTACTTCTTTGGTGAATTCAAGGACTACATAGTATATCATGGGATAATATCCCTGACGGGCAGAAACAGAGGAACATGAACCAACGGGAAAAAAAATAGAGAAAAAAAAAATCGCAAGCCTTAGAGGCCACACGGAAGCGTAAAGATCATACATTTGCGCGCTTTAAACCTACTAGGTTGAGTAGGAGTGGATTGAATGACAGGAATTGCTTCGCCTTGCCCACCTGAAGAAGCTTTCTGTTGAAAACCCGCTAGCCTCCTACTTCACCTTATTTGCATGAACGCCAAGCCTTTTAGCTCTCAGAATATACCTCCGCCAACCTCTAGTCGGTAAGCACAATGGTGAAGAAGAACGGTCTCAAGTCTCCTTGGTTCTCTTGTTATTTGTTAGCAAAGAAACAAGAACAAGGGGATGAAGAGCCTCACGAGAAAGAGAGCTTTTGGTGAGAAGAGAGGCTTCTAGGAGTCCTTCGTGAGGCTAGAGAGAAAAGCTAGGGAAAATAGGGTTTTCTATCTACCAGAGTCTTGTTTATTATTAGCCAAAACTAAGACTCAAATATCTGATAAACATATCCCCGGGATATCAAATTTCAAACATCCGAATGTTATTCTAAGAATAAGTTTGGCTTAACCCTAAACTCATCTGAACCGTATCTGGAAAAAACCGTATGGTCCAAGCTATTGGGCCGAAATAATTTTATTATTTTTCTTGGACCCAAAAAGTCCAAAATAATAAATATTAATTATTTATTTCTTGGGCATATAGAAATAACCCAATAAATAATTAATGAGCCCAAATGAACAAAAATAATTAATCTTTAATAATTTATATCTTGGGCTTATATAAATAACCCAATAAATAATTAAGTATTAATTATTTCCCCTTGGTTTAAGCCCAGGTTAATTTCCTAATTATTCAAACTGGACCTAGGCCCTGAATAATTGATTAACCAAATAAACTAGAAAATTAATTTCTCTCAACTCATATTTTAATTTTATTTATTTTATTCCAGTCTAATAATAAATTAGACATCCTAAATAAAGTAAAATAAAATCCTCTTGAACTGAGACCAATTCCTTAACCTAAAAATTAGTTAGGACTTACGGGCTATTCTGAGGACCAAAAAGACACATCGCCTTGGTTGATATAATGACCAAAATACCCCTACTATATAAATAGTTGTATTTTACATTTTAAATATTTCCTAATATCACCATAAGGAAATATTGACCCCAAGGACATTGCTGCATTAGCAAAGTCTCCGACCTACAGGTGAAATGGCTAAAATACCCCTCTACACATCGCCGTACATTTAGAGAGGAAGAAGTGTACTAACACCCCTCTAAATGACATCTACCATCCTTAGGCTTCTAGTCTAATGATCAACGACTTCCTGGAGTGTTTTCGCTTTTCAAGGGAGCTACCCTAAAGCAAACATCCGAGTCATGTTTCCCAGGGCCCTGGACATTTTAGACCATTCGGACAACCACAAGGGGCGATATAGTGCGGAAAGTATCTTGTACAAGTCTGTCCTAACTAACTAGTTACATATACCCAATACACAAGTATATTGGTTCTACTATAAAACCTCAACTATAGCATATTAAAGCATATGCTTCCAACTTCGTCAGACCACCAACTCATTCTCAAGTCGTAGAGTACTAATCCACGTTATAGCGGTAGTAGTCTAGGTTTCTATCATATAGTACTTTTAGAAACCACTACTACAGGTCCTGTCCTACGTATTCGAAATACGCTTATGTCATGAAGTGAGTAGACTACTCACTGGCTAAAGGTAAGTCATTCCCCATTTGGAATTCATAACATAATAACCTAAACATGATGAGATTCCCAATCTCATCAATAGGTTAAGAACAAATGTTTATGTGTTAAATAACCCGTGATCCATACCTTACTGTGAAAGACTACCATTCACATAGATCACTTATTTAAACACAATGGGTCTGTTCCAAACGAAAATTATGCACAAACAAAAAATAAATTCACAAACAATTTCTGAAAATAAATTCTTTTATTAAAATATTCGATTTTACATCAGAAACGTAGTCTAAGAGGACATACAATCCAACAATCTCCCACTTACACTCTAAGACTAGGTAAGTCCATAGGTGCTCACCCCTATGGCGTCTAAGTGTCTCTTGAAGACTCTCTCAGCCAAAGGCTTGGTGAATGGATCTGTTAGATTGTTTTCTGAGGCAATATGTTCCACCACGACTTCCCATCTCTGGATGAAATCTCGGATCAGGTGGTACTTCCTCTTGGTGTGTTTCCCCTTCTTGTGGTTTCGAGATTCCTTAGATTGCAAGACTACTCTAGTATTGTCGCAATACATCACAATCGGCCAATCCATATGCGGTACGACTCCAAGTTCCGAAAGGAACTTTCGGAGCCAAATTGCTTCCTTTGACGGCTCCGAAGCTGCCACATACTCAGCTTCCAAGGTTGAGTTAGCAATACAAGACTGCTTGATACTCCTCCGTGAAATTGCTTCTCCAGACAAGGTGAAGACATATCCACTAGTGGATTTTCTCTCATCCTTATCCGCTTAGAAGTTTGAATCTGTGTATCCTGTAGGAACCAAATCATCAGCCCTGTAAACCAGCATATAATCTCTCGTTCCCTTGAGGTACTTGAGAATATGCTTTACAGCTTGCCAATGAACCTCCCTTGGTTTTGACTGATATCTGCTAACTAAGCCCACGACAAAGCAGATATCTGGCCTAGTACACAGCATAGCGTACATGAGACTTCCCACAGCCGAAGCGTATGAATCCTACTCATTCTGTCATTTTTTTCTTGAGACATAGGATAGTCCATTGAAGAAAATAACAACCCATGTCTGCAAGGGATTAGAGCTCCCTTGCATGAGTCCATGCTGTACTTAGCCAGCATCTTGTCAATGTATGTTGCTTGGGATAACCCTAACATTCTCTGCTTCCTATTTCTAAGAAGCCTAATCCCGAGAATGTAGCTGGCTTCTCCTAAGTCATTCATACTGAATTAACTAAACAACCAAACCTTTGTAGACGACAATGTCCCTACATAATTTCCAATGAGTAGAATGTCATCCACATACAGGACAAGAAAAATCACATTAATACCTTCAAGTTTCCTGTACATACATAGTTCATCTTCATTTTGAATCAAACCATAAGACTTAATAGTCTCATTAAAATGAATGTTCTATACTCTCGATGCCTGCTTAAGTCCATAAATGGACTTCTTAAGCTTGCAAACCATATGTTCCCGGCCTTCAGCAACGAAGCCTTCTGGTTGGGACATATAGATGTCTTCGCTAAGATGGCCATTTAAGAATGTCGTCTTGACATTCATTTGTCATATCTCGTAGTCATAGTGACATGCGATGGCAAGGAAGATGCGGATGGATTTAAGCATGGCTACCGGAGAAAAGGTTTCCTCATAGTCGATTCCCTCTTTCTAAGTATGCCCTTTCGCCACAAGCCTAGCTTTGAAGGTTTCCACCTTCCCATCCACTCCCCTCTTTCTCTTGTACACCCACTTGCACCCAATGGGTTTTATCCCATCAGGTGAAGCTACAAGATCCCAAACCTGATTGAGGTACATAGACTCAATCTCGGCTTTCATTGTTTCATGCCACAGATTTGCATCGGCATCAGCAATAGCCTCCTCGTATTTAGTGGGGTCTTGTTCCTGATGGTCGGAAACCAACTCAAAGGCTTCTCCAGTCCATCTATCCGGAACCCTAGACACTCTCCCGCTACGACGAGGCTCCATTTGCACAGGCTCTTGAGGTTGTGCCTCTTCTTGTTCCACAATCGGGTCAGAAGAAGTTGATTTCGTGGATAACTTCTCCTCAAGTTCCAACCTCGTTGAACCTTTAGTGGAAGTACTTCGATCATCTTCCAAGTATCTATCATTAGTACTGACTAGTACCTTCTGCTTCTTAGGGTGATAAAAGTAACCTTCCTTTGTCCCTTTTGGATAGTCAACAAAATAGCATAATTCTGATCTCGGTTCCAATTTATCTCCCTTGATTAGTACATAAGCTGGACAACCACAAATCCTGAGATGATTCAGACTTGGCTTAGCCCAGTCCACATCTCATAGGGAGTCCTAGGTACTGACTTGGAAGGCACCAAGTTCAGAATATATGCCGCTGTCTCCATGGCATATCCCCAAAAGGACACTAGAAGAGTAGCATGAGACATCATGCTTCGGACCATTTCCATCAACGTCCTATTCTTTCTCTCAGCTACTCCGTTCTGCTGGGGTGTTCCCGGCGCAGAGAGCTGGGATACTATGCCATGATATACCATGTAGTCCTTGAATTCACCTAGGAGGTATTCTCCACCACGATCCGATCGTAAGGTTTTGATTAATTTACCTGTCCGACGCACTACTTCAGCCTTAAACTCCTTGAACTTGTCAAAAGAGCCAGACTTGCGTCTCATCAGGTAAATGTAACCATACCTCGTACAATCATCCGTGAAAGTGATGAAGTACTTAAAACCTCCTCTAGCTGGTGTAGACAATGGACCACACACATCAGTGTGAACAAGACTCAACACCTCCTTGGCTCTATTTGCCTTTGGTGTAAATGACCTTTTAGTCATCTTTCCCATCAGGCAGGATTCACACTGAAGCCAACTTTTCAATCTCAATGAGTCCAAAGGCCCATCATGGATTTGCCTCTGAATCCCGGTTGAGTTAATATGACCTAATCTTAGATGCCAAAGGTATGAATCATTGATATTGGTCTTTCTCTTCTTAGTTAAAGGTTCAGACCGAGCGTTATTTGATTGGTTGTTAATAGGGTTTAAAAAGAATAGATTTCCATACATGTGCCCAGTACATAAAATTTCTCCATCTCTACTGATAGAAATACCAGAATGGAAAGATACAAAATATCCTTGATTTATTAGTTTTGCAACTGAAATCAAATTCTGACTAAAACCAGGTACATATAAAAGATCTTTTAAAACCACTATCTTATTACAATAAAAAAAAGATCCAGCTCTCCCACTGTAAGGGCCCAGACTTGTGCTCCATTACCCACTCATTGTCCATGTTCACCCTTCTTAAGTCTTCTAATTTTTCTAAACCCCTGCAAGGAGTTACAGATATGATCAGTGGCTCCGAATCAACAATCCAAGTGAAAGTTGATCCTACCATTGATATAGAATCTAGATAGAAAACATTACCTGTGGGATTTTTCTTGGCTTGAAGATCTGGACACATCTTTCTCCAGTGTCCCTTCTTCCTACATTTGAAGCACTTGCCCTTTGGTTTGTCCTTGGGCTGCGTCTTGGGCTGGGCTGCTGCATTCCCCTTCTTCCTCTTGAACTTTCTGAGTTTAGGCCCAGTTCTTGAGGAAAAAGCCTTAGCAATCATGGCCTTTGACTGCGGCTTCATGACCTTTTCCGTCATCTAGAGCTCCTTCATCAGTTCAGTCAAACTCATGTTCAATTTGTTCATGTTATAGTTCACCTTGAACTGAGTGAAGGAGCCCGATAGAGATTCGAGATCCATGTCCACTTGGCTCTCGGGGTCAATGACAGCCCCTAAGATTTATGCCTCCTCGAAAGCAGCAATCATTTTGAGCATATGCTCTCGGACTGATGCTCCCTCAACCATCTTAGTGTTTATAATAGTTCGAAGAGCCTCCTATCTTGCGGGTCGGCTCTTGCCCGCGAACATAGTAGCTAATGATTGACTGATGTCATATGCAGAAGCCATGTGCTCGTGTTTTGACTGGAACACATTAGACATGGAGGCTAACATATAGCAACGTGCCATTTCATCAGCCTTCTTCCACGCCTTCTCAGCCTCTCGCTCTTCGGCGGTGGAACCTTCCTCGATAACAGGGCAGGTCTCGTAAAGTACATACTTGTACTCTTCAGCTGTGAGTATTATGTCCAAATTCCTTTTTCAGTGCACATAGTTTGGACCCATTAACTTATTCTCCTTGCGAATAACGGCCAATGGACTAAAAGAACCTCCCACCATTTCTGAAAATCGAAAAATAAAAGAAAGAATTTAGTTTGTAAAAACAAAATAAAATTTGTGCACTGAAAATAATTTGGCTCTTTAGGAAAACTGACATAGCTTCTTAGGAAGATTAACAGTTCCCTAAGCTAGGTGTAATAACCACCACAAATTAATTTCCCTTCTGGGTAATGATCTAGAGGATAACTCCATCATGGGATGGCCGTTTCCTCTCAATTCCTATGGACATACCTCGTACTATAACCTCCAACGTGAGCTGGCCGATCATAGTACGTGCCCCGAGTTATTAATTACATCCTACCATTAGATCTAGATCCTTGTGGTATCCCCATCCTATACGGGTTCACTCCCAGGGTGACGCGAGGGGACCCACAATCTCTAATGAGGACCGTGATGGAAGCCGTGGGGCCATTGGAACCCCTCTCCTACTTAGTCTTTTAAAATAAAAATTTTCTGAAACATATCCTTTTGAAATTTCCATTAAGTTTTTCCTTAACTCAAAAATAGAATATCTCAGTCCACTAAAATCTCTATGTCAAGGTTTATATCCTTTGAGAGATTTTTTCATGGGCTAATTTTTATTTAAGTTAAAACTTAACGATTTCAAAAATTTTCCAATTAAAACTTTCTAGAGACTTTAGTCTCAAGTGTATTTGACAAAATAATTTTTTTATGCAAAATAAAACAAAATGGCCCTCCATTTTAATTTACAAAAATATCTAAATGCAATATATTTTCTATGTCAAGGATTAAATCCTTTGAGAAAATATTCAAGGATTAATTTTTGTGCAAATTAAAATAACCATTTAATTTTTGAAGAAAAATATTTTTCTTGTCAAAAAATATTCCCAAAGACTTTGGTCTTTGAGAAAAGGCACACATAGGTACACAAAAAAAAAAAAAAAAAAAAACATGCTTGAAAACAGTAAACGTTTTCATGCTTTTCTATTTTTAAACCTAAGTACCCAAATAATAGAATTAAACACATTAATTAATTAATCAATGATCTTGTTTAATCCTAAAATCCCTTACTAATATTTTTCATGCAAATATATTCCAAGAATATAAAATATTGCAAAAATATTAACTTCGCCTGGTATGGGACCCAAAACGGAAAAAAAACAAAGAAAAATTGCAAAAACAAATATGACGGTCTATGTACACCCACCGCACCAGATCAGGGCCCATTTGCTCTGTCGGTTCACAGCGCGCCCGGTGCACCAGCCGCACCAGATTGCCATCGCTGCAGCCCATGGAGGTCGCCCAGACCCGCGCCCGCTGCCAACCTACTGCTCTGCCCGTGTGTGCGCCCGGTGACCCGCGCCAATCGACCCGCGTGTGCGCCCGTTTCTTCTGTTCAACCCGCGCGCAACCCGATTTCAATTACAATTTGCAATTGCATGCAAATTTCTTCAATCTCATGCGCTGCCTCGGCTCCAACACGCACGGACAGTGGCTCTAGGTACAACAAAGTGTCGGCTCAGCGCAGCAGCTCGGCTCCGACTCGGCGGCTTAGGAATAGTGCCTTCTTCTTCGTTTTTTTCTTCCAGCGAAAACTTCACAGACTCTTCTGCGTTTTTCTGCTGCTTCTTTCTGCGGCCTCTTTGGACATTTTTACTTACAAAAAACTCATCCAAATCAAAGCCACATTCGCCTATACCCTTCACATTGGATTTACACGATCTCCTAGCAAAGCAAAAAAAAAATAAAATTATAGTAGCCTATGCTTCCATTGTGAAGCTTACAAATCCACCTATCCCATACCAAAACAGCAAAGGATCACATGTATAATCACCAAACAATCATCTTCTCCATTTTTATTAACTACCATGCTCCCTGAGTTGATCAAAGAACCATTAGCTTTGATACCACATTGATGGGCAGAAACTAAGGAACATGAAACAACGAGAAAAAAAATAAAGCAAAAAAAAATCGCATGCCTTAGAGGCCACATGGAAGCATAAAGATCACACCTTTGCACGCTTTAAACCTACTAGGTTGAGTAGGAGTGGATTGAATGACGGGAATTGCTTCGCCTTACCCATTTGAAGAAGCTTTCGGTTGAAAACCAGTTAGCCTCCTACTTCGCCTTATTTGCATGAACGCCAAGCCTTTCAACTCTTAGAATATACCTTCGCCCAACCTCTAGTCGGTGAGCACAATGGTGAAGAAGAACGGTCTCAAGTCTCCTTGGTTCTCTTGCTATTTGATAGCAAAGAAACAAGAACAAGGGGATGAAGAGCCTCATGAGAAATAGAGCTTTTCGTGAAAAGAGAAGCTTCTGGGAGTCCTTTGTGAGGCTAGAGAGAAAAGTTAGGGAAAATAGGGTTTTCTATCTACCAGAGTCTTGTTTATTGTTAGCCAAAACTAGGACTCAAATATCTGATAAACTTATCCCCGGGATATCAAATTTCAAACATCCGGATGTTATCCTGAGAATAAGTTTGGCTTAACCCTAAACTCATCTAAACCGTATCTGGAAAAAACCTTACGGTCCAAGCTGTTGGGCTGAAATAATTTTATTATTTTTCTTGAACCCAAAAAGCCCAAAATAATGAACATTAATTATTTATTTCCTGGGCATATAGAAATAATCCAATAAATAATTAATGAGTCCAAATGAACCAAAATAATTAATCTTTAATTATTTATATCTTGGGCTTATATAAATAACCCAATAAATAATTAAGCATTAATTATTTCCCCTTGGTTTAAGCCCAGGTTAATTTCCTAATTATTCAAACTGGACCTAGGCCCTGAATAATTAATTAACCAAATAAACTAGAAAATTAATTTCTCTCAACTCATATTTTAATTTTATTTATTTTATTCCAGTCTAATAATAAATTAGACATCCTAAATAAAATAAAATAAAATCCTCTTGAACTGAGACCAATTCCTCAACCAAAAAAATAGTTAGGACTTACGGGCTATTCCAAGGACCAAATAGACACATCGCCTTGGTTGCTAAAGTGACCAAAATACAACTGCTATATAAATAGCTGTATTTTGCATTTTAAATATTTTCTAATATCACCATAAGAAAATATTGACCCCAAGGACAATACTGCAATAGCAAAGTCTCCGACCTACAGGTGAAATGACTAAAATACACCTCTACACATCGCCGTACATTTAGAGAGGAAGAAATGTACTAACACCCCTCTAAATGACATCTACCAATGATCCACGACTTCCTGGAGTGTTTCTTCTTTCCAAGGGAGCTACCCTAAAGCAAACATCCGAGTCATGTTTCCCAGAGCCCTGGACATTTTAGACCATTCGGACAACCACAAGGGGCGATATAGTGTGGAAACTATCTTGTACAAGTCTTTCCTAACTAACTAGTTACATATACCCAATACACAAATATATTGGTTCTACTATAGAATCTCAATTATAGCATATCAAAGCATATGCTTCCAGCTTCATCAGACCACCAACTCATACTCAAATTGTAAAATACTAGTCCACGCTGTAGCGGTAGTAGTCTAGGTATCTATCATATAGTACTTTTAAAAACCACTACTACAAGTCCTGTCCTACGTATTCGAAATACGCTTATGTCATGAAGTGAGTGGACTACTCACTGGCTAAAGGTAAGCCATTCCCCATTTGAAATTCATAACATAATAACCTAAACATAATGAGATTTCTAGTCTCATCAATAGGTTAAGAACAAATGTTTATGTGTTAAATAACCCGTGATCCATACCTTACTGTGAAAGACCACCATTCACATGGATCACTTATTTAAACACAATGGGTCTGTTCTAAACGAAAATTGCGCACAAACAAAAAATAAATTCACAAACAATTTCTGAAAATAAATTATTTTATTAAAATATTCGATTTTACATCAGAAACCTAGTCTAAGAGGTCATGCAATCCAACAATCCCAGCTCTCTGCGCCGAGAACATCCCAGTAGAACGAAGTAGCTGAGAGAAGGAACAGGACACTGATGGAAATGGTCCGAAGCATGATGTCTCATGCTACTCTTCCAGTATCTTTTTGGGGATATGCCCCGGAAACAGCGGTATATATTCTGAACTTGGTGCCTTCCAAGTTAGTACCTAGGACTCCCTATGAAATGTGGACTGGGCGTAAGCCAAGTCTGAATCATCTTAGGAAATGGGGTCGTCCAGCTTATGTACTAGTCAAGAGAGACAAGTTGGAACCAAGATCAGAATTATGCTATTTTATTAGGTAACTAAAAGGGACAAAGGGTGGTTACTTTTATTATCCTAAGGAGCAGAAACTACTGGTTAGTACCAATGCTAAATACTTAGAGGATGATCAGAGTACCTCCCCTAAAGGTTCAACTAGGTTGGAATTTGAGGAGAAGCTATCTTCGAAATAAACTTCTTCTGACCCGTTTGTGGAACAAGAAGAGGCACAGTCTCAAGAGCCTATACAATTGGAGCCTCGTCGTAGTGGGAGAGTGTCTAGGGTTCTGAAGATATGGACTAGAGAAGCTTTTTAGTTAGTCTTCGACCATCAGGAATAAGACCCCACTAGATACGAGGAGACTATTGCTGATGCCGATGCAAATTTATGGCATGAAGTAATGAAAGTCGAGATTGAGTCTATATACTTCAATCAGGTCATGTAACTTCACCTGAAGGGATAAAACCCATTGGGTGTAAGTAGGTATACAAAAGAAAGAGGGGAGCGGATGGGAAGGTGGAAACCTTCAAACTTAAGCTTGTGGCGAAAGGGTATACTCAAAAAGAGGGTTTCGATTATGAGAAAACCTTTCCTCGGTGGCTATGCTTAAGTCCATCCATATCCACCTTGCTATCACATGTCATTATGACTATGAGATATGGCAAATGGATGTAAAGATGACATTTTTAAATGACCATCTTAGCGAAGACATCTATATATGTCCTAACCAGAAGCCTTTATTGCTGAAGGACAAGAACATATAGTTTGCAAGCTTAAGAAGTCTATTTATGGACTCAAACAGGCATTAAGAGTATGGAACATTCGTTTTGATGAGATTGTAAAGTCTTATGATTTTTTTCAAAACGCGGATGAACCATGTGTGTACAGGAAACTTGAAAGCATTAATGTGGATTACATTCTACTCATTGGAAATAATATAAGGTCATTGTCATCTACAAAGGTTTGGCTATCTAATCAATTCAGTATGACGGACTTGGGAGAAGCCAGTTATATTCTCGATATTAAGCTTCTTAGAAATAGGAAGCTGAGAATGTCAGGATTATTCCAAGCGACATACATTGACAAGATACTGTCTAAGTATAGCATGGACTCATGTAAGGAAACTCTAATTCCTTGCAGATATGGGTTGTCTTTTTTTTCAAGAGACTGTCCTAAGTCTCAAGAAGAAAAAAACAGAATGAGTAGGATTCCCTATGCTCCGGTTGTGGAAAATCTCATATATGCCATGCTATATACTAGGCCAGATATCTACTTTGTCGTCAGTTTAGTTAGCAGATATCAGTCAAACCCTGGGAGGTTCATTGGCAAGCTGTAAAGCATATTCTCAAGTACCTTAAGGGAACAAGAGATTATATACTGATTTACAGGGTTCATGACATGGTTCCTATAGGATACACAGACTCAGACTTCCAGGCAGATAAAGATGAAAGAAATCCATTAGTGGATATATCTTCACTTTGTCTGGAAAAGCCATTTCATGGTAGAGTATCAAGCAATCTTGCATTTTTTACTCAACCATAGAAGCTGAGTACGTGGTAGCTTCGGAGGTATCCAAGGAAGCAATCTGGCTCCAAAAGTTCCTTCAGAACTTGGAGTTATGCCACACATGGACAGGCCGATTGTGATGTATTGCGACAACACTGGAGCAGTATCACAATCCAAAGAACTTGGGAACCACAAGAAGGGGAAGCACATTAAAAGGATGTACCACTTGATTTGAGATTTCATCCAGAGATGAGAAGTTGTGGTGGAACAAATTGCCCCAGAGATTGTTGGGAAATATGCCTTCTTAGACTAGATTTCTGATGTAAACATCAAATGTTTTAATAAAAAAATTTATTTTTAAAATTTCTTTGTGAATTTACATTTTATTTGTGCACAATTACATTTGGAAAAGACTCATTGTGTTTAAGTAAGTGGTCAATGTAAATGGTGGTCTTTCACAGTAAGGTATGGATCACGGGTTACTTAACACATAAACCTTTGTTCTTAACCGATCAATAAGAATGGGAATCTCATCATGTTTAGGTTATTATGTTATGAATTCCAAATTAGGAGTTGCCTACCTTTAGCCAATGAGTAGTCCACTCACTTCATGACATAAGTGTATTTTCAATACGTAGAACAAGACCTGTAGTAGTGGTTTCTTAAAGTACTATATGGTAGAAACCTAGACTACTACGGCTACAGTGTGGACTAGTACTCTATAACTTGAGTATGAGTTGGTGGTCTGACAAAGCTGGAAGTATGTACTTTGATTTGATTTTAGTTGAGGTTCTATCGTAAGACCAATATACTTGCATGTTAGGTATGTGTGACTAGTTAGTTAAGACTAACTTGTACAATATAGTTTCTATACTATATCTCCCCTTGTGGTTGTCTAAATGATCTAAATATCTAGGGCCCTGGGAAACATGACTTGGATGTTTACTTTAGAGTAGCTCCCTTGGAAAGCAAAAACAATCCAGGAAGTCGTGGATCATTGGACTAGAAGCCCAAGGATGGTAGATGTCATTTAGAGAGATGTTAGTACATTTTTTCCTCTCTAATGTACGACGATGTATAGAGGGGTTAGTCACTTCACCTATAGGTCGAATACTTTGCTAAATGCAGCATTGTCCTTATGGTCAATATTTCCTTATGGTGATATTAAAAAATATTTAAAATGTAAAATACAGCTATTTATATGATAAGGGTATTTTGGTCATTTTAGTAGCCAAGGCGGTGTGTCTCTTGGTCCCCAGTATAGACCGTAAGTCCTAATTATATACAAATTAAGGAATTGGTCTTAAATTAAATGGAATTTATTTTATTTAAGTAGCCTGATTTAATTATTGGGCTAGAATAAAATAGAAGTCCATAGAGAGAAAGAATTAATTAAATTAGTTTGTTAAGTTAATTAATTGTTCAGGGCTTGTCCTAGTTTGAATAATTAAAAATTGACCTAGGATCAAACTAATATAGTCTTGTTAATTGGACTAGTTTATTTGGGCTAAAAAATTAATTATTTATTAGGCCATTTATTTGGTTCTAATTAGAATAATTAATTTAGTCCAAAAGGCTAAACAAAGAGTCCAATGGGCCAATCTTGTTTAACCTAGGATTTTATTTAGGTTAAACAAGAGAACAAAGACGTACGTTGAAAAAAAAAGTTACTTTTTCGGCTTCTTGTCTGAGAAAAGAAAAACGTGACAGCCTTCTCTTCTCTCTAAAAAATTCCTTTGCCCCGTGAGATGTTCACCAAACGTGAATTAGACAGGCCATATACTGGAAGATCGAGAGGTTAAAGTTCATATACATGCACAGACGGAGTAGGAGGCTTGCAGGAATCACACCAGAGGTTTCCACCAGCGCACCTACCACGGTTCCACACATTTCAGTCCAGTCAACTTTAAGAACAAGAAGAAGAGGTAAATTTTTTTCACTCTCAAAGCTCAGATAGGGCGTGACCGGTGCCGTCTGAGGCTGCCGAAACCGACATCGGCTATGGTCTGGAAGTCGCCTACATTTTTTTTTTTGTTCTTCAGTTTGTCTTCCATCATGTGCTTTGCTTCCCTTTTAAATCTTCAGTTGGATCTATGATTGGGTAGCTATTTGAGGATTAAAATTGCAAAAATTTTGATGTTTATTAAGTATATTTGCTGCAAGAATTTGTGGACACAATAAATCCCATAACTCTTTTTTTTTTCTCTAATTTTGGAGGCTGTAAAATTTAAGTTTCTGCTTTGTTCTTGCTTTGAAATTATTCCTTGATGTTAGTATAATCATTGGGGATTAATTTTTCTTGAGATTCATGAGTTTTTGGGTTGTTACAAGTGTGAAAATTTTGAAACCCTTTGAGTTACGAGATTGTACATCAAGTGTTTGATATATTGCATTAATGACTTGTGATTGCTCATACGTGGCTATCTCAAGCTTCCATTCTTGAACTAATTGTCTCCTTATATAGTAGATTCTTCTTAGTGAGGTAAATCTTTCTTGTATCCATAAGAAAGTTTGTTTCTCTTTGAATTAGTCTTGAGCTTGGAAAGCACTTGAGTGGATTAAAAAAGGCAAGAGGTGAGCTCATTGTTGCAAAAGTCAAAGAAGAGTCTAAACACGACGGTTAAGTGATATTGATTGAGTGCTAAACATGTGAGGGAGTGAAGTGAGGAACTTTTCTTGTATGTTTTTCTACTCAAAATTTCTTTTAAAAAAATAATGGCTTATGAGAGTTCATATGATTCATCTTCTATGAATGCTTAAGGTGAAGTAAGTGATTTATATGAAATATCATGCTCGAGTAGAGGAGAATGTGATGACTATAATGAGGAAGAATGAGACTATGAAGAATGTGAAGATAATTGTGAATTGTTGTATGATTGTGATGAAGAGCAAAGCACTAGTGGAGATAGAAATAGTGAATTGAAAATGGAAGAATTGGGCGTATAGATTATGAGAGTGATGGAATACTTGTGGGAGGACCTCCAAAGAGAGCAAATGGTAGATTGCAAAATTATTCAAATAATGAAGTGCAAAAAAAGAGAGAGTATGTGCAAAAGAAGGAGTATGATCGCTCTAATTGTTAGGGAAAAGGCCATTACTTTTACAATTGTCCTAATGAGCCACAATGGATGAAGGATAAGTTGCAAGGTAGTAGAAGGTCCACTTATAGACACACCAAAGTTAGTTATCCCAACAAATTGACACATAGGAGATTTTATGGGGCACAAGGTGATAAATGGAGACATGTGAATGTTGAGAAACAACCACAAAGAAGAGTAGACCAAAAGTAAACCACTTATGCCAACCCTCTCTTTAATCAATCAAGAGATGTGGGAAACGAAAAACTTGGAGGGGTTGGAATGTGTAGTAAACGAGGAACAGTGAATGAGCTAATTTGTCCATTGATTAGAGTAGCAAGAAGAGATGGGGATGCTTGTGAAGGTAAAGAAGGAGATGAAGTGCAAAAGGAAAATATTTTCTTTTCAAGGTGTCTTATTAAGGAAAAATCATGTAGTGTGCTTATTGATAGAGAAAGATGTAAAAACTTTATTAGTGCTACATTAGTGGAGGAATTAGAGTTAAAAACTTTGAAACATCCTAATCCCTACTAGCTTCATTAGGTGAATAATTGTGGAGAAGTGAAAGTGAACAAGCATGTCAATGTTGAATTTAACATGAGGGGATACCATGATGAAGTGTTGTATGATGTTTAACCCATGCATGTTGGACATATTTTGTTGGAGAGACTTTTGATGTTTGATAGAGATGTAATCCACAAGGGTAGGAAAGACACTTATTCCTTGAAGAAAGATGGCAACAAGTTCACTTTAGTTCCCTTATCCCCTAGTATGGTTTTGGAAGATCAAAATATTTTATGAGAGAATGAAAAGAAAAGAAGAGAGAAGAAAGAGGAGAAAAAGATTAAGAGAAAAGTACTTGAGGGAAAAACTAAAGAAAATGTTGGGAATCAAATTGAGCAGAGGAAATGACAGCAAGATAAAAATAAAGTGACCTCATCAACTTTAAAAGAAAAAAAAATGAGGGACAAACAAGGGGGTGAGAAGAAAAAAGAGAGCGGAGGTAAAATGATAAGAAAAATATGGGTGGTGAAGGGAGAAAACAAAGAGCATGAGAAAGTTCCAAAGACTACATTTTTGTCTTCATCCAAAATCCTTGTTTGAATTTTTATGTAGGTGATACTTCGATGACGAATCATCACAAAGAAGGGGGAAATGATAGCATAAGTCCCAAGCATAAAGGTCATTCTAAAAAAGGGGGAAGGAGGACAAAGAAACAACACACGGCTCCATAAGTGAAGCTCCTTCTCAAGAGACTTCAAGGTACATTTCAAGATTTCAAGCCAAGGATGAAGAAGATTGTCAAGAATGGAGGATGAAAGAAGGGTCAAGAAGATCAAAGCTTCGATAACAATTGATATGGAGCGTCAAATGAGTACAAGAGGGGGCTGAAAAGATAAAAAAAAAAGCAAGATGTGATGATAGCAGAACGCACCTGGCATCGAGTACACTGGTACACCTGGCGCCAGGTCCACACTGGAATAGAATTGTTCCATTTACATAACACACCTAGCACCAGGTCCACTAGAACACCTGGCGCCAAGTCACTTCGTGCACAACCTAATTTTTCTGATTTTTCTTGTCTTATTTTATTTTATTCCCAATTTAATTCCAACGACTTTTAACTTGTAATAGGTATATTTTGGACTTACATAGGAGATGAATGACTGAGATTACATCTCCTATTTGTTATCTTTATATATGCTTCCTTACTCTTGTAATAAATAGAATTTTGACACTAAGAATATTTTTGGTAGAGAAACCAAATTCCTTCTAGAGAAGAGTGTGTAAAGGGTGATTCCCATTTCAAGACCAAATCAAACGGCTTAGTCCCAAAATTCTAATCGCGTCACAGTTTTAGCAAGGTTTGGTATTTTCATCATAATTTTCTATTCACAAGTCCAAATGACTTCAAATTTGTGTCAAAACTCTCCTTAGACTTCTAGCTACAAAGCCACCAGCTCAATATGACCAGATCTGGGCAGAAACACTGCAATTAAAACCTTACTCTCTTTCTAGAAAATAAAACCTTTTTTTCCAACAACTTAGAATATCCAGTTATTCTTCTTTCATTTTAACATTTAATCATCTCTTAATTCACTTCATTTATCATCTAAACATATAAAAACCTCCTTCATTCCACTCATAAAGAAAGTTGAATATCACCCATACAAAACAATGAAAACAACAGCCACACACAACATAAATTAAATTCTCCATTTTCAACAATTATGATCCATTTTCTTCATTTCCTCCTCCGCTGTTTCCTTCCACACATACAGCCATCTTCCATTCCCTATAACTCATTCAAAACACCTCCAAACATCACAAAAATCATATCAAAGCAATCCCCAAGCAACCGGTGCAAAGCTTGACAAAATATCATCACAACTCCAAATCATCAAAAATTACTGTAGCTATTCTATACTTATTTCTGTGAAAATTTCATATCATAATAATCACCATAAGTTATAGAATAACTTTAACTCTTGTAGGAAGATGTTTTACCTTGTGAGTGTTGATTTCTAGCTTGAATAAGCCCAAGCTTCTTCTTCCTTGTTCGCTTTTCTACCTCACGGTTTCTCTCTCTCTCTCGCTTCCTTTTTCTTTCTTTCCCTTCTTTCTTTTTTCTTTCTTTCTCTTCTCTCCTTTTTTTTCTTCTTTTGGACGGCTGTTATTGCTATACACGACCACTTCTCCTTCGTTTATTTAACTTCTCTCCAAATTATGCCATGTGCTATAATTAGGTGTTACAAAATTTAATGACTAAGCACAACTCATCATGTTGGAACCTTATGGAATGTACGAGAACTTTGTGGAATAATGTAGAATTCTTTAGAACTTTTTAGCATTGCACCTCGTCCATGCAACCAATCACCTTGTAGCATTTGTTCCCATGAATCCAATTATCAAATACCACCTAACTCTCTCATAATCAATCTTCTCATGCCGTTTAGCTTTCATGCATCCAATTGCTTATGCCACATAACTTTTAATGTAACCAATCACCTCATAGCTTGTGCTTTTCATGCATTTAATCATTAAAAGCCACTTGGTCCTTATGTAAACAATCTTCTTAGGCCACATGGCTTTTGCTCATCCAATTTCCTCAAGACACATAGCCTTTTAACAAAAATTCACTATAAATTCTATTAAATATGCTTTAATTAAATTAAGTCCAACCTCTCTTTTCTTCATACCTTATAGTCTTCTCAAATTTAACCCATAAATTTCCTTATGCCCATTTGATTAATTCCGTATTAACTATGGTTAACTGAAATTTCCAAAAGTAACCACACTCAGCGTTACTATTCATTCTAGTCTAGATTTTACCAATACGGTCAATGCATTAAACTAAGCAATTCAGTATCTTTCGGATTGTCCCAAATCCTTCTCAATTTTCCTTAATTCGCAATTGAAAAGTCTTCCAATGCCCCTTAAAATTACATAAGAAAGGGATGTTACATATGTCTCAACCTTAAGTGCTATAAATACGAGTTATTTGATGTCGCCTTTCTCTTCTTATTATTATATTTAAGTTTTATTTATCTGATGACTAATAAGATTAACACAGAAAAGATTGCCATACATATTTCCAGAGTAAATAATTTTTCCTTCTCTACTGAGTGAAATACCATAATGGAAAGAAACAGAATATCCTTGATTAATAAATCTTGAAACTAAAATAAAATTCTATTTAAAATTGCAAATATATATAATATCTTTTAAAACTAAAATCCTATTACAATCAAATAAAAGCTCTAAGTCTTCTACTACTTTGGCCTATACTTGTACTCCATTGCTACTCTAAGCCTATGCTCTCCTATACTGAGTTGCCTTATCTTGTTAAACCCCTATAAAGAGTTACATATATGGTTAGTGGCTCTAGAATCAATAATCCAAGTGGATGATGACTTAATGATCAAAATAAACTTTAAGTAAAGAGTAATACCTAAAGAGGACTTGGCCAAGAAGTCCGACAATCTTTCTTAAAGTGCCTCTTCTTGCCGCACTTGAAATACTTCCCCTTGGGTTTCGCATTGTGCTTGGACGGACCAGGCTTAGATCTTTTGGGCTAGGCCCTTGCACTATTCTAGGCCTTCTTCTTCTTGAACTTTTTGCCTAGGCCCTAGTTCTAGAAGATGAACTAGAATGAGTAACTAAAGCTTTTGACATATGCTTTGTGATTTTCTCAGTAGCCTGAAGTTCTTTCATTAACTTCATTAAATGCATACTCAATATGTTCATGTTATAGTTTAACTTAAATTGAGAGTACAAATCTAGCAGTCTCAAGGACCATATCAATTTGGCTTTTGGGATCGATTTTTGTCCCTGATCTCGGCCTTCTTGAAATGAGCAATCATCTTAAGCATATGTTGGCGAACCGATGCCCCTTCAGCCATTCTAATGTTCATGATTACTCTAAGAGTTTGCTTCTTTGCAGGTTAACTCTTGTCAGCAAATATGGTGCACAATAATATATTGATATCATATGCAGCAAGCATGTTCTCATGCTTAAACTGAAGAACATTGGACATAGAAGCCAATATATAGCATCTAGTCATTTCATAAGCTTTTGTCCATGCTTTCTTGGCCTCACGATCTTGGTCCATAAAATCTTTCCCAATTTCAAGATAGTGGTCGACCAGAACATACTTATACTCTTTGGCTGTGAGTACTATGTTCAGATTCATTTTTCAATCAACATAGTTAGGTCTAGTTAACTTATTCTTCTTAAGAATAATGAACAAATGACTAAAATCTGATATTTCTGTCGATTGGAAAAAAATTTAGTCAAAAAAAATGTTTGTTTTGAACAATATATAAGAAATGCACATTTAAACATTGTATTATATCCATGATATAGTTAACCTATTAAAACCATTATCAAAAATATAAAAAATTTAGCTATTAGAAATATTGACAGAGCTTCATAGGAAGGTTAATAATTCTCTAAATTAAGTATAAAACCATCACAAATTAAACTTTCTTGACAGTTAATTTTCTAGAGATAATTCTAACGATAGGATGGTCACTACTCACGTTAACTACGGATAATCTGACGTTAATACCTCCAACGTAAGCTAATTGATACTAACATAAATCTATGATTTTAATTATAATTCCTCCGTTACTTCTAGATTCTTGTGAAAATCCATCCTATAAGGGGTCATACTCAAAATGACACAAGGATAACCACAATCTCTAATAAGAATCTGTTATGGATGTTGTAAGGTTGTTGAAACCCCTCTCTCTTAATCTTTTGAGAAAAATAAGTTTTTGAGAAAAAAAAAATATTTTCTTTAAAATATTTGTTATTTGATTTTCATTAACTTTTTAGTAATATCCAAAAATTCAATATTATTCTCTATGTCAAGGATAATAACCTTTAAGAGAATAAACCATGAATTTTAATTTTCACTATTTAAGTTAAAAACCATTTATAGGAACTAAATTTAAAATACTCAAATCCAAATTATTCTCCATGTCAAGAATAATAGCCTTTGGAAGAATAAATCATAAATTTTATTTTAAATTCCTAAGTTCTTTTTTTAAAAATTTTTTTTGAAATGTTTTATTTAATAAAAAATTAATTTCTCAAAAACCTTATACACTTGATTACAAAATTAAATAAAATAGTCATACTCCAAAAACAAACTTATTACATGCTATTTCTATCTTCTAATTCTTATGTAATCAAATAGTGATTAAATATTATACTAATAAAATTAAATGATTTTGTTTAATCTTAAGGTGGTTCCTCCTTTACTAACTACTTTCATGTAAAATTATTTATTTATCACCATAAATAAACCATTGTAAGAAAATAACCTCATGTAATATGGGACTCCAAAAAGAAAAACAAATTACAAGGAAAATAGAAAAACAAATTGTCTTCTGAAAAACCGAACCGGAGAAACTGAAATGCAACCCGATCCCCCAGAAACCAAAAAATCGGTCGCAGCTTTTGAAAAGCTGATCACGACTTGTGAGGCAAATAGCCTAAACCAGTCGCAATTTGAAGAAAGCCATTTGCAGCTTGAAGAATTGCAATCTACCCATGGTTTGCATAAAGCCAGCCACATCTTGTGAAAGAAACAAACCCCAAGCCAGCTGCAGCTTGGGCTTCCTTCAACCAAGCCGCGGTTTTCTTCCATTCCAAACTTCTGTAATTTTTCTTTGTTTTGAATTTCCTTTAGCAATTCTTTAGAGATTTCCAGTGTTAATCCAGTACCACTATTATTACAAAAATATAGTACATTGAATTTAAATACAATCGCAATCATCTGTTCCTTTCAAAATGAGGTGTACACAAATTCTACGGAAGTGATTAATAATAATTTATAGGTGCCTATACCTCCATATGTGAGGCGTACACAACATCTTCCTATATCAAAAATCACGAGGGATCCATACAATCACAAAGATTATATTCTTATTAGTAAAGTAACTACCTTTTCCAATTATTAATCTTAACCATGTTTTTAGATTGTAACCATGGCTCTAATACAACTTGAACAATCACGAAATCATAAAAATGCAGCAGAAGTTTACAAAGTTAAAATTTTCTTAAGCTAAAGTCTAAAAATACTTACTATTGGGATACTTTGGTTGAATAACCGATGTTGGATTAAGGTTCGATAGAGCTTCCGAATTGAAATGTTTACTTATTCCATAGGAATGCCACCTAACCATCAGCTCCTTCGCATTTATCACGTACCACGTTTACTAGTTCTTGACTTTCTAGAATATTCTTGAACCTCTTATAGGCTATCTACCAATGAAAGTAGAATGATGGGTGAAAAATAAATTTAGATAAATATTAGAAATGCTTTCGGTCAAAGGAAAAAGAATCCTACCAAAAAATGGGAACAAGGAAATGGCGGCTATATATGAAAACCGACAGCTATGCTCTAATGCTTTTGTTTTTGTGACTAAGCGTAATTAGCACCAAGCTTCACAGATGCACATATAAAAAAAAATAAACAAAACATAGCTTTTCTTTTCAACTGTTTTTCTTTTATTTCCTTTTTTTCTTCCTTTTGTGCAGCTAATCATTGATTCTAAAGAAACAATAGCCATTACTCACAACCTTAGTGGGATAGGGTTTTCCTATTAGCTCAGAACTAATTAAATAGCCCTTATATTAATTAATTAATTCACTTAAGCCCAATATAAAATTACCCACAATAATTAATTAATACACCAATTTAATTTAAATTGGCTCAATTATTATTCTAAACCAAATAAATAATTATTGGACTTCTAGGATAACTCTTCCAATATTAATTTCACCCAATAAGCTCATATGGTAAAAAAAAAAAAAAATACTAAGGTTACTTGAGCTACTCTATAGACCAAAAGACACATTATTCTTGTCTATTAAAAGAACAAAAAATATCCCTACTAACAAATAACTGTATTTTATCATTTTAAATATTTTATTTATCACTATATGGAAATTTTGATTCAAGAATAATATTGCAAGTGCCTTATCTTCGACCTACAGGTGTCCATCTACATAATACCCATTATTGAGATACGATAATTGTATTAATATCTTTTTCAATGATATCTATCATCATTTGATAACTAATTTGATAATCTATGACTTCCAATATGTACTCACTTATCTCAAGAAGTAACCCAAAAGTATACATACTTAGTTATGTTTCCTAAGGCCCTGAATTATTTGGATTATCTTGGACAATCACAAGGGGTGATACCTTCACAAAGTGAAGTATAGAAATTTTATTGTACAAGTCTTTCTTAATTAATCAGAGTAATACACCCAACGTACAAGGTTATTGACCTTATGATAAGACCTCACCTATCATACATTAAAGTGCACAAGTCCAGCTTCACCAAACTACCAACTTATACTCAAATCTTAGGGTACTCGTCCACGTAGTAGCAACGATAGACTAATCTTTATTTATTATAATATTTTATTAAATATTACTATCATACGGTCTAGTATTATGTATTCCAAAATACACTTACACTATTGGCATGAGAAAACTACTCACTGGTTAAAGGTAAAACCATTCCCCATTTAGAAACCATAGTATAATGATCTAAACCTTAGTAAAATGTCCAGCTTCATCAATTGATGAAGAATAATTTTCTGCTTCTGTATTGGTAGTCTATAATCCACACCTTACTGTAAAAACATGATCCAATCACATAAATTACTTATTAACACACTTTAATGTGGAAACATATGTAAAGAAACAATAATTAATAAATGAAATATTTTATTAAATTTTAAAATACAAAGATACATAGTATATTTTTGGCATATATTCCAACAAATCCGTGATGGGCCTTTAGACTCATTGAGATTGGAAACTTGACCTTAGTGTGAATCAAACAATATTACCAAAAGGTTATTTACTCAAAAGGCGAAGAGGGCCTAAGAAATGTTGAGTTTAGTTCACATTAATGTGTGTGGTCCTTTATCCACACCAAAAAGATCAAGTTTTGAGTACTTCATCATGTTTATAGATGATTGTAGAAGGTATGGTTATGTGTACTTGATGAGGCACCAGTTTGATTCTTTTAACAAGTTTAAAGAGTATAAAGTTGAGGTAGAGCATCGAATACGTAAGCTAATCAAAACCCTTCAATTAGATCGTGGTAGAGAGTACCTCCTATGTGAGTTTAAGGACTACATAGTATGTCATGAGATAGTATATCTGCTTATTGCTCCTGAGATACCCCAATAGAATGGAGTAATTAAGAAAAAGAATAGGACATTGATGGAAATGGTCAAAAGCATGATGTCTTATGTAACTTTTCTTATTTTCTTTTGGGGATATACTCTAGAAATAATAGCACATATCCTGAACTTATTACATTCTAAGTCAGTACCTAGGACACCCTATGAGATATGGATTGGGCGAAATCCTAGTCTAAATCATCTCAAAATATAGGATATCCAGCATGTGTAATAATTAAAGGAGATAAGTTAGAGTCAAGATCAGAATTGTACTACTTTATTGGGTATCCAAACGAAATAAAAAGTGCTTACTTTTGTCATCCAAATGAGCAGAAAGTACTAGTGAGTACTAATGCTAGATATTTGAAAGTTGAACAAAGTACATCTACTAAAGGTTCAAGCAGAATAAAACAGATGGAGAAGTTATCTTCTGAATCAACTTCTAATGACCTAATTATGGAACAAGAAAAGGCACAACCTGAGGATCTTGTGCAAAAGGAGCCTCATCGTAGCAGAAGGATATCGAGGGTTCTAAAAAAATGAACTAGAGGAGTCTTTGACCTCGTCTCTAACTATTAGGAACAACATTCTAGAAGGTATAAACAGGCTATTGCTTATGTTGATGCAGAAATGTGGTAGGAAGTAATGAATGTCGAGATTAATTCTACATACTTCAAGAAGATTTGAAATCTTGTAACTTTTCCTGAAGGGATAAAACCCATTGAGTATAAATGGATATACAAGAAGAAGAAAGATGAGGATAAGAATGTAGAAACCTTCAAAGCTAGGCTTATAGCAAGGGTTATACCCAGAAAAAGGGTATCAATTATAAGAAAACTTTTTCCCCAATGCTATACTTAAGTTCATTCATATCCTTCTTGCCATCGTGTGTTATTATAACTACGGGATATAACAAATGGATATCAAGACGGCTTTTCTTAATGGCCATCTTAGTGAAAACATCTATATATCCTAGCCAGAAGGTTTTGTTGCTAAAGGCCCAAAACACATGGTTTACAAGTTTAAAAAATCCATTTGTAGACTTAAGTAAGCATTTAAACATGAAATATTCATTTTGATGAGACTACAAAATCTTATAGCTTTGTTCAAAATGAGAATGAACCATGCACATATAGGAAACTAGAAGGCATTAGTGTTATCTTTCTTGTATTATATGGGAATGGCATTCTACTCATTAGTAATAATATAGAGACATTATCATCTACAAAAGTTTGGCATTCTAGTTAATTCAGTATACAGGACTTGTGAGAAGCCAGTTACATTCTTAAAATTAAGTTCCTTAGAAATAAAAAGTAAAGAATGTTAGGTTTATTCCAAGCTACATACATTGACAAGATATTAGTCAGGTTTAGTATGGACTTATGTAAAGGGACTCAAATCTCTTGTAGACATGGGTTGTGTCTTTCTTCAAAATAGTGTTCTAATATACAAGAAAAAAAAAAGACAAGATAAGTATGATTCCCTATGATTCGTTTGTGAGAAGTCCCATGTACATCATACTGTGTACTATGCCATATATCTACTTTACTATAAGCATAGTTAACAGATACCAGTCTAACCCAGGGGAAGATCATTAGCAAGTTGTAAAGTATATACTTAAGTACATTAATAGAGTAAGGGATTATATGCTGGTTTATAGAACTGATGACTTGATTCTAACACGATACACAGATTCAAACTTTTAAGCGAATAATGATGAAAGAAAATCCACCAGTGGATATATCTTTACCTTTTCTAGAGGAGCTATTTTATAGAGGAGTAAAAAACAATCATGTATTGTTGATTCAACCATAGAAATTGAGGATATGCAGCTTTGGAGGCATCCAAGAAAAGAGTTTGGTTCTGAAAGTTCCTTTTAGTACTAGAAGTTGTACTACAGATAGACAGGCTAATTGTACTTTATTGTGACAACTCTAGAGTTGTTTCACAATCTAAATAACCGAGAAATTATATAGAGAGAAAGTACTACCCAATTTGAGAATTTATTCAGAGATAGGATATCGTAGTAGAACAAATAGCCTCAAATTTATTTAGAGAAAGTACTACCTAATTTAGTTATTCTAGTCACCAAGGCTTTGGCAAAAAGAGCCTTTAGAAGACATTTAAATGCCATAAGGGTACGTACTTATGGGCTTACATAGTTTTATATTGTAAATGGGAGATTGTTGGAATGTATACCCTCCAAACTATGTATCTGATGTAAATTTAATTAAATAAATAAATTTTTATTCCCAATAATATTTTTGTTCCTTTACTTTAATTTTTAATATACGATTTATATTGGAAAATATCTATTGTATTTAAGTAAGTGACCCATGTGAATAGAGGACTTTCATAGTAAGGCATAGATCATGGGTTATTTAACACATAAAAAGTCGTTCTTAACTGGATAATGAAAATGGAAATCTCATTGGGACAAGGTTATTACACTATAAATTCTAATTGGAGAATAACTTACCTTTAGTCGGTAAACCCAAACTACATATATGAACAAGCGTACTCATCATTAACCGAGCATAAGGTTCAAACGAGTGTCGATCCTCAAGGAACAAGTAGACATTAATCCCTTCTCTTTCATTGTTTAATCGACTCAATAAAGTGAAAAAGAAATAAAATCAAACAAAAGAAAACAAAAATAAAATAAAAATAAAAATATATACATGTCCAGGATGGAGAAGTAGATAACTCAAACTATTGTTTAGACAAACATGATCATAAAGTATCTAACCATTATCATAACTAATTATTCTCTTGGCACCGTGAAGGATTAAGAAATATTAGTATCACTTGGTCTGTCTCAACTAATTCATCCACAAGATGCATTAAACACAATCCTTGATTAAATTTCCTTGGTTTGGCAAATTTAAAATATGAAATTAATCACTGAATCCTTTGTCTGGCAATCATCAATTAACCTTTAATTACTCAATCCTCAGTAATTAACCTCTTTGGTATAGCAAGTTAACAACCAACAAATATGAAATTAATCAATTGCAACCACCATCACCCTCTTTGGTCTAGTGAGCTAATGAAAAGAAACAACTAATTAATCTCGGAATACGCCCAAGTAATTAAATACCAAGAAGAACAATCAATTAATCAAAAGATCAAATAATTCTAAAAATTATGAATACCTAAAACAATGTCAAATTACAATAAAACAATTAATATATCATTGTTCAAGAAAAAGAAAACAAAGGAAAGAAATAGATACTCATAGACAAGCCTTCTTCTTCTCCCTTTGAAGACCTTTTTGCACAATCCTCCTTGAACTATTTATCTTGAGAAAATATTGGTGATACACTTTAAAATAAATCTGAGTCCCTATATTGTACACCGCTCCCTTTCTAGGGTAAATTGGCCTTTATTTATAGGCTTACAAAGTTCCTAAAAGCGTCCTAAATAAAGAAGAAGATATTACCTAAAGAAATCAAAAACAAAAAAGGAGTAATAAAAGCTAAAATAAAATCCTAAATAAAACTAAACAGGTCCACTCTCTTGACTTTTTTGAATTGGAGAATTAGTTTAATTCAATTTTGACTTCAATTCAGATTCTTTCTTTTAGCTTTGTCGTCTTGTCATTTTGTGTTGAGCAAATTGATGTTGAATTTGGAATTGTGAAATCTGCAATCGGCTTCGAATTGAGCCATGCAAAACCTGCTTAAGCCATCAAAAATCCTTTTCTCTTGCTGTTCGGCTCACGTGAGCCACAAAATTGAATACCAAAGCTGCTTCTTGTTCAATTGTTGCTGACCGAAATTCTGCTTTTGTTTTCTGTTGTTTTTGTTGTTTTCTCAGCCACCTTTGTTGACCGAAATGTCTTTCTTCGTTTTGCTATTATCCTTTCTTGCTGTCGGTTGAATTGACTAAGCCAGCTGAAATTGTCTTGCTAATTGCTGCCCGAATTTCCTTCTTCTTTCTTCTTCTTTTGCCTTTATCTTTTGCTGACCGAAATTCTCCTTGGCTAACCGAATCAATTCTTTCTTTTTGTTGCAATTGTTTCTCTTTTGTTTAGCTGTGATATAGCCTTCAGAAGCTTAGCCATTTTTCTCTTTTTTTTTCCCTTCCCTTTTCAATTGCAGTTACCTTGTTCCTTCAATTCTCGTTTTGCTTCCAGTAGCTAATCGGTGCCGGTTGTCCTTCTCGGGCTGGCACCGCCTCTGTTTTGAAAAATCACATCATTAGCTCTAATTTTCTTTTATTTTTGTATAAAATTACAGAAAAGCATTTTTATAAGAGAAATATCAAATAGAAAGGAATATGACTAGTTATTTCACAAAATATATCACAAAATGGCCTCAAATAACTAGAAAAAATATAACTAATTTAGGTCCTATCACATTCCCCCATACTTGAATCTTTACTTGTCCCCAAGTAAACACCTAACCAAAGCATTTAAAACAATTTATTTCTTTTCATATTCATCCATAACAAAGCCATAATTTCTTTCCAACCTTAAATACAAAATTGTCATTCATTCACCCTTTAAAAACCTTTGTAAACTTATACATTAAATCAAATAATCCCAAGGCCATCAATGTTAAGTTAAACAAGCTTATATCTAGTACATGAAAATTATTCTACTTCTCAAACAAAAACATAGATAACATAACTCATACAAGTCAAGTCATTTAACCAATTCAATCATTATAAACTTAAATTTACCAAACCCGAGTTAGTGAAATAAGGAAAACACTCCACTCTTTTTTTTCTATGACTTTGGAAATTAATAGCCTCAAGTGCATGGATTTCTCTTCACAAACCGTATTGGCCCCATTTCTAGTCATCACTCATCATTTTTTTTTCTCTTATAATTTTTTTAACATTTTTTTCCTTTGCTTTTTCTGGCCTTTTTACCTTTGGGATAGCCTCAAGAGAGTGCACCGAATACACTTGCTACTTCTCCCCATATTGACCCCCTTTTCAGCAAACGGTCTTCAACAATCATTAATAAAAGAATTTTTTCAACTCAATTTTTTCCCATATTTTTTTTTCACTCAAATATTTTCTCAAAAAAAAAAATTCAACTCACATTCCTTACTCAAAACTCAAAGTTAAGCAAATTCTAAATCCATAATACAAGAATCAATCAACAACTCTTCCCATATTTCATCATATTATCCATATTCAAACTCAAAGAATAAAATAAAACTCAAATACCAAATATAACTAATGTTAACTTAAATTCTCAAGACTTAGCAAAATTCAACTTAATCCACAAGTTTACCTTTTTAATAAAATCCTATCATACTGAATGACAAATCCATATCCAAAGTTAAAAAGAAAAATCGTATCTTTATTATAAACAAATAAACTTAATTTAGCTCCAAATTATTTTTCAAAAAAAAACGTTTTTCAAAAAATTTCAACAATTCTAACAATTCAAACATATATCATTGAAAATCCCTCAAACATATATACTTGGAAATCCATTGAAAATCACAAGGATGCACTTGAGAAAATGTTAAATATCTCCCCCACACTTAAATTGGACACTGTCCTCAATGGCCTAAAATAACACATTAAAGTATAACCAATGGACCAAGAATGTAAAGAGGGAAAAGAAAATAATATTCCCCAAGGTAGATTACCTCCATGAAAAGTTCAAATTTCAAATTCCAAAGTAACTCATCAACAAGAAAACATCAAGATAATTGATAAAAACTTGGACTAAGAATATCACCAAACTACTCCCCTATATTTAAACTGGACATTGCCCTCAATGGCAAAAAAATACACACAATAAAGCATCTCCAAATGGACCAAAATTGAAAAGGGGTAGAAAGTTTAAGCAATACTCCCCAAGTGGAGATTAGTTCCAAGATATGAGAAATTCATTCTTCAAGAAGTTGGAAGAATTATTGCCAGCAAACTTCAACCTACAATTAGAAAGATGAACATACAAGTAAAAGCATAAAGAGTAATTGAAACAAAATAAAAATCAAGAGAGAAGAAAGATAGAAAGTCAAAGCCTTTAGGTCCCCCTCAAAATAGAGTCCTCCTTGTCTCCAAATTATCCAATAGCACCACCTCGAAGTAGAATTTGGCCGGCGCCGGTTCCAGCCTGAATTTTTTTTCCCTATCCTAATTGAATTGAATGCATGACCACAATACATTTAGAACAAGAATTCTTAAATTAAACTAAAAGTAAAAATTGTAAATAAAGAAACAACTAAAAAAATAAAATAGTCCGTCTCCAATATCATGTTAACTTAAGTCTAAACCTGAAAATAAAAAGAGTTAGTATTGACTCACAATTATAGACATAAAAATCAACAAATTAAAACTAGCATTATTACACATGTTCCACATTAACATTAGGTTAGTAAAATTAAATAACTAAATATACAATATATACAAACATCCAAAGATAAATTAGTTATTATAAACGTGTATCTATCTATTTACATATTTACAACATAGAGTGAAATTATACAAACAACAACACATGGCACCTTTTCGTAAAAAGAACAATTGCACACATTTACATATTTGCATATATACATGGTTAAATCAACAAAATCCAAGCTTTCATGCTATTGTTCCCCGACAACGGCGCCAAAAACTTGATGCATATGGATTTGGGTATAAAAATCATATAAAAATAAGCACATTCCCAGTCAAGTTAAATTAAAATGTTAAACCCAAACTACACATATGAGCAAGCGTACTCATCATTAACCAAGCATAGGGTTCAAACGAGTGTCGATCCTCAAGGAACAAGTAAACATTAATCCCTTTATTTTCATTGTTTAACCGACTCGATAAAGTGAAAAAGAAATAAAATCAAACAAAAAAATAAAAATAAATATATATACATGTTAAGGATGGAGAAGTATATAACTCAAACCATTGTTTAGACAAACATGATCATAAAGTATCTAACCATTATCATAACTAATTATTCTCTTGGCACTGTGAAGGATTAAGATATATTAGTATCACTTAGTCTGTCTCAACTAATTCATCCACAAGATGCATTAAACACAATCCTTGATTAAATTTCCTTGGTCTGAAAAATTTAAAACATGAAATTAATCAATGAATCATTGGTCTGGCAAACATCAATTAACCTTTAATTACTCAATCCTCAGCAATTAACCTCTTTGTTCTAGCAAGTTAATAGCCAACAAATATGAAATTAATCAATTGCAACCACCATCAATCTCTTTGGTCTAGCAAGCTAATGAAAAGAAACAACCAATTAATCTCGGAATATGCCCAAGTAATTAAATACCAAGAAGAACAATCAATTAATCAAAAGATTAAATAATTCTAAAAATCATGAATACCTAAAACAATGTCAAATTACAATAAAACAATTAATATATCATTGTTCAAGAAAAAGAAAACAAAGGAAAGAAATAGATATTCATAGACAAGCCTTCTTCTTCTCCCTTTGAAAACATTTTTGCACAATCCTCCTTGAACTATTTATCTTGAGAAAATATTGGTGATACACTTTAAAATAAATTTAAGTCCCTACATTGTGCTGAAGGATTGACATTCACAGAGCATGCATTCACAGTGAATAAAAATGGAAGAGCATGGCATATATCAGAGAATTGGAGTATCATGGTGGGCTTGAAACATACCTCTTTGAGCTTTAAAACTTGAAGAACATGAAGAAATGCTAGAAGTTGACAAACAGCTTTCTTCCTCATGCGTCCATGAACTTCCAGTGCACTGTCTTCCTTCTCCTCCGGTGGAAAATGAACGCTCCGATGCATGTTGGCTTTTCAGTTCACGGAATATGACCACTGCCTAATTTCCTGTTGGTGAGCACACAATTTGGAAGAGAGGAAAATCATTCTCAGATTTTCCAGTTTTTCCGGCTATTCACTCAAACTCCCTCTGTTAACTTCCATCATATGGCTTCTTATGGTTAATAATACCAAAAGCCAGTAAACAGAAAACCAACAGTTAGTGAACAAAGAGCCACGAGAGAAACAGAAAGCCAAGAGACTTTTATTATTATTTTTTTCTTTTATTTTATTTTTCCACACAGAAAGCCAAGAGTCATGAAATCAAAAATAATTATTTTGATAAAAATATTCCCGGGATTTTATACCTGAATATTATTTACAAAATAAATTTCGGCTTCACCCTAAACTCTTATAAACTGTGTTCGGAAAATTTCTATGGTCCACGCTATTGGGCTAAAATAATATTTATTATTTTTCTTGGACCCGAAAAATAAAAAATAATAAACATTAATTATTTTCTTTCGGAATAAATAAATAACCCAATAAATAATTAATGAACCCAAATGAACCAAAAAATAATTAAATTTTAATTATTTATTTCTTGGAATTTAATTAAATAAATAACCCAATAAATAATTAAGTAATAATTATTTTCTTCTAGTTTAAGTCCCGGTTAATTTTTCTAATTATTCAAACTGGACCCAGGTCCTGAATAATTAATTAACCAATTAAACCAGATAATAAATTTCTCTCCATTTACTTTATTTCAGTCAAATAATAAATTAGACTTTTCGAATAAAATAAAACTCTCTCAACTGAGATCATTTTCTCAACCCAAAAATTAATTAGGACTTACAGGCTATTCCGAGGACCAAAAAGACACATTGCCTTGGCTACTAAAATGACCAAAATACCCCTACTATATAAATAGATGTATTTTGCATTTTAAATATTTTCTAATATCACCATAAGGAAATATTGACCACAAGGATAATGCTGTATTAGCAGAGTCTTCGACCTACAAGTAAAAATGACTAAAATACCCCTCTACACATCACCGTACATTTAGAGAGGAAGAAGTGTACTAAAACCTCTCTAAAGACATTTACCATCCTTAGGCCTCTAGTCCAATGATCCATGACTTCCTGGAGTGTTTCCGCTTTCCAAGGGAGCGACCCTAAATCAAACATCCAAGTCACGTGTCCCAGGGCCCTAGATATTTAGATCATTCAGACAACCAACAAGAGCGATATAGTATAGAAACTATCTTATACAAGTCTGCCTTAACTAACTAGTCACACATACCCAACATACAAATATATTGGCCCTCCAATAAAACCTCAACTATAGTATATCACAGTATATACTTTCAACTTTGCTAGACCACAAACTCATACTCAAGTCATAGAGTACTAGTTCACGCTGTAGCGGTAGTAGTCTAGGTTTCTACCATATAGTACTTTTTAGAAACCACTACTACAGGTCCTGTTCTACGTATTCGAAATACGCTTATGTCATGAAGTGAGTGGCCTACTCACTGGCTAAAGGTAAGCCATTCCCCATTTGAAATTCATAACATAATAACCTAAACATGATGAGATTCTCATTCTCATCAATCGGTTAAGAACAACTGTTTATGTGTTTAAATAACCCATGATCCATACCTTACTATGAAAGACCTCCATTCACATGGATCACTTATTCAAACACAATGGGTTTGTTCCAAATGAAATTGTACACAAATAAAGAAAATTATTTTACAAACGATTTCCGACAAATAAATTCTTTTATTAACACATTCGATATTTCATCAGAAAACTAGTCTAAGAGGGCATATTCCCAACATGTGCACCCCTCCATTTCTAGGGTAAATTAACCTTTATTTATAGGCTTACAAAATTCCTAAAGAGTCCTAAATAAAGAAGAAGAAATTACCGAAAGAAATCAAAAACCAAAAAGGAGTAATAAAAGCTAAAATAAAATCCTAAATAAAACTAAATAGGTCCACCGCCTTGACTTTTTTGCATTAGAGAATTAGTTTAATTCAATTTTGACTTCAATTCAGATTCTTTCTTTCGGCTTTGTCGTCTTGTCGTTTTTTGTTGCGCAAATTGATGTTGAATTTGGAATTGTGAAATCTGCAATCGGCTTCCAATTGAGCCGTGCAAAACCTGCTTAAGCCATCGAAAATCCTTTCCTCTTGCTGTTCGGCTCACGTGGGCCTCAAAATTGAATACCAAAGCAGCTTCTTGTTCAGTTATTGCTGACCGAAATTCTGCTTTTGTTTTCTATTGCTTTTGTTGTTTTCTCAGCCACCTTTGTTGACCGAAATGTCTTTCTTCGTTTTGCCGCTGTCCTTTCTTGTTGTTGGCTGAATTGATGAAGCCAGCCGAAATTGTCTTGCTAATTGCTGCCCGAATTTCCTTCTTTTGCCTTTATCTTTTGCTGACCGAAATTCTCCTTGTTTGACCGAATCAATTCTTTCTTTTTTTTGCAATTGTTTCTCTTTTGTTTAGCCGTGACATAGTCTTCAAAAGCTTAGCCATTGTTCTCTTTTTTCCCCCTTCCCTTTTCAATTGCAATTACCATATTCCTTCAATTCTCTTTTTGCTTCCAGTAGCTAATTGGCACCGGCTGTCCTTCTCGGGCTGGCGCCGCCTCCGTTCTGGAAAATCATATAATTAGCTCTAATTTTCTTTTATTTTTGCATAAAAGTATAGAAAAGCATTTTTATAAGAGAAATATCAAATAGGAAGGAATATGACTGGTTATTTCACAAAATATATCACAAAATGGCCTCAAATAACTAGATAAAAATATGACTAATTTAGGCCCTATCTGTAGTCCTCTTACTTTATGGCATAAGCATATTTAAAATATATAAAATTAGACTTATAGTAGTATTTTCTAAATGTACTAAAACAAAAGAAACTCATACTACTACTACAATATGGACTAGTACCCTACGACTTAAGTTTAGCTTAGTGGTCTAGCGAAGCAAGAACATATACTTTGATGTACTGTGGATGAAGTTCTATCGGTAGACCAATATACTTATATGTTGGGTATATGTAACTAGTCAGCTAAGACGAACTTATACAAAATGGCTTCTAGATCCTAGTTGGATATATCACCTCCTTGTGATTGTCTAGGATAATCTAAATAATCTAGAACTCTGGGAACGTTACTTAGTATTGTATACTTTTGTGTAGCTCCCAAAAATAAGCGGGTGCATACTTGAAGCCATAGATTGTCAAACTAAATATCAAGGGTGGTAGATGTTATTAAGAGAAGTGTTAGTACATTTTTCCTATCTCAATAATAGGTGTTACGTAAAGAGTTGTTTTAGTCATTACATTTATGGGTCAAAGATAATACATTTGCAGTATTGTTCTTATGGTTAATATTTTCATATAATGATAAATAGAATATTTGAAATGATAAAATACAACTATTTGTTAGTAGGAGTATTTTAGTCATTTTAGTAGTTAAGAATAATATGTCTTTTATTTACTATATGGGTTTATTGGATGAATTAATTATTGAAAGAATTGTTCTAAGAGTCTAATTAATTATTTATTTGGGTTAGAATAATTTATCAGGCTAATTTAATTAGATTGGTTTACTAATTAATTGTCTTGGATAATTTTTGTATTGGGCTAAAGATGACCAAATAATTAATAAGAGAACTAAATTAGTCTTGGGTTGATTTTATTTGTTAGACTAGATATTTGGCCCACCTGTGAGAGAAAGCGAAGACAAGCCTAGGGTTCTTGTGAACCCTGGCCAACCGCCTATAAAATGAAAAGAAAGAGGCGGTAGAGGGTAAGAGAGAAAAAACCAAAAAGCTATTGTTTTACGTGTTGTAAGTTGCATGTTACTATTCAAATAAGGAAAACAAATAAATGTTTTCTTAGGCCACTGTCTTCTTCTTCCTTATCTTTCTATCTGGTTTCAGCTCTTCCATTTCTCTTCCTTTATTTTTTGGTCCATACTACTTTTATTGGTAGTTAGTCCACAGTGAGGTTAGAGGATGTTCTGAAAGGCTAAGAGCAGGTAAATTAGTGCGTGCTTGATGCAAGTGACCTACAGAACAAGTGACCTTCCAATTCAGGAGACACCATCTAATCCAATTTCAACACTAGTTATTCAAGTTAAGAATTATAAAAGTAAGTCTCCTAGATACTTATATGGGAAAATTTTCAAAATTTTACTTTGTTGTGCTTGTTTACTTTCCTGCGATCAATTTCAGCTCCAAATGTTCTTTATTCAACCAACACTCTTGATTTTTTGGGTGTAGGTGATGTTGAATGGCTACTCTAGCCCATCTAACTAAAATTTCTACTAGTAAAATTGCTTCCTAGCCATAAGTCAACCAAAAATAGGTAAACCTAATAGCTAACCTTCTCGAGTTCCTATAAGCCCATAGGACTTTTTATGATGTCTCATACCACTTGCAAGGTTAGTCATCAGTATTCTTCTTGATTAGATTAATCAAGATTTTATTTGTAGGTTCAACTTGTCCATTAGCCTAGGTATAATAAAGTGTCGAATGGATTATCTTAATTTGAAACTAGTGAACAACAGATGGTACCTTGTCAGCTGTGAATGTTGCTCATTGATCAACTGTGAGGTTCTCAAGAATGCCAAACGGTAGATGATGTATTCCTTAATGACCCCATGCTAGGTTATCTTAGCTATAGGAACTACTTTTGCCCATTTAGTGAAATAATGTGTAGGAACCAAAATAAAGGAATATCTTTAGGAAGATAATAGATAAATCTTACCAATTACATTAAATGGCCATTCTTTGAATAGCCAAGGCTTGGTAATAAAATATAACTCGGCTGTAGAAACCTATTGCAACTGTGTATTCTTTTGGCATTATTCACAACTTTTTCAAGTGCTTGAAATAGTCAACTGAGATAGTTGGCCAATAGAAACCATGCATGTGTAGTGTCCATCTTAATTTTGGGACAACTTGGTGCACACCACACAATCTCTCATGGACCTTTGTGAGAGCTTTAATAGCTTCCTTCTTGCCAAAACACTCCAACAATAGGCCTTCGTGGCTTCTCTTACACAACTCCTCTCCCACAAGTAAGAAATTTATAGCTTTAATTTTGGTACTCTTAGGGGTTATCAATGTAGGATTTCACAAGTACTCTATAATTTTTGTCCTCCAATTAGTAGCTGCCTGGCTATTGATAAATGCAACATAGCTCTGCTACCTTTCTTTCCCTACCACTCGATTGGTTTTCTCTAGATAGCCCGATGCCTCTTGGGCAAGCTAATTAGCTTCTAAATTATCTGCCTTAGCTAGGGACATGCAAAATTGTGACATCGACAATCTAGTATAGAAAATTTTTGGCTAGATCAAAGTATGGCCTAAGATTGTTGTTGGCACATATATAGTCTCTAATTAGAAAATTTATTATGAGGTATGAATCTTCGAAAATATAAATAGCCTGGATATTTCTAGCCACCAATGCTTCTAACCCTATAGATAAAGCTTCATATTTAGCCTGATTATTGGATCGACTGGGTGGTACTTCAACAAAGAACCTTATCCGCACCCTAGCTGGGTTTTCTATGATCACTCCTACTGCTGCCTTTTCATTGGTGCTGGATCCATCAAACTCAAGTTTCCACAACTGAGTTCACACAAAGCTTTGCCTGTATTAATTGGGATCAGCTATCTTCAGAGTAGGAATGTTCAGCTAAGAAATCTGCTACTGACATCTTTTGACCGCTGAAAATAGAACATACTTCAATGTAAAAGCTATTAGCATGATTGCCTAGTTCATAAATTGTCCCTGTAATACTGGTCGGTGTAACAAATACCAGACTATATCAATCTTACATAAAATATGTACCTCTATTGGAAGAAGATAGTACTCCATCTTTGTGCACGTATAGAACAAAAAGAGTCCAAGTTTTTCTAGAGAAGTGTATCTGGTCTCAGGGTCATTCAAATTTTGATTGAGGTAGTAGACAACCACTTTATACCTTATGTGTCATTCTAAGTTAGCAGATAGCAAATCGACTCTTCGACTGCTGAGATGTATAGCTTTAATGTTATACCCATCTTGGGTAGCATAAGGACTAGAGGTTTCGAGAGGCATACCTTGATTTGCTAAAAAATGTTTTGCTAATATTTTCTCTAGAAAAACTGGTCAGTCTGCTTCAAATGTAAAAAAGCTATGAAAGGTTTTAGCTTGCCAGCAGAATTAATAACAAACCTCAGAAGGAAATTAATTTTCCTTAACAAGCTTTGTAGCTCTTTTTTATTCCTAGGTGTTCTTACTTCCATCATGGCCTTGGCTTTGTTGCTGTTGATTTTAATACCCTTATGATGCACCAAAAAGCTCAGGAAATGGCCTATTTTTATGCTAAAAGCACATTTGTTCAAATTTATTTTGAGGTTATGTCGTCTTATTTGGATAAAGGATTGCTTTAGGTTGGCTAGATGTATGTTGAAACTAGTTGACTTTACAACCAGTTTATCAATATAAACCTCTATGTTTGGCCAATAAGGTTATAGAAAATCATATTCATAACCTTATAGAAATTTTCCCATGTATTCTTCAATCCAAACAACATAATTACCGATTCAATTAATTCGATAATAGTTGGGCAAAAGAAAGCTATCTTCTATATGTTTTCTTCTAATATAAAGATTTGATTATAACTAGAGTACCCATCCATAAAGCTCAAATAATCAAAGCCAACTCTAAGCTACCTATTGTATTTACTATTATGCTTACAATGGGCATTACATATCTCATCCTTTGAGATTGCCAGATTGAAGTCCCAGAAGTCTATGCAAACTTTGAGCTGGCCATACATCTTAATCGCTAGAATTATGTTTGATACCCATTTTAACTACCTAGCAACCAAAATGAAGTTGTACTTCAATAGTCATTCTATCTCTTATTTGATCTTTGGAATGATGTTAAGTCTGAATCTCCTATTTAGTTGCTTATAAAACTTAAATCTAAGTTTGTTTGGCAGCCTAAGTTCAGCAATACCTTTGTTAAGACCTAGCATTTCATGATAAGCCCACGCAAAATAGTCCTTGTGTTTTTCGATGAGCTTAATAAACAAATTCCTTTCTGGTTCGGCCAATAAAGAGCTGACCCGAGTATATTTAGGATCCCATAAGGTGTTGAGGTTTACCTCAATTAAGGGATCTTATACCAAAAAATTGGGAAACTTGCTTAGGACTAAATCATCTTCCAAACCCTAAAAATGTTTATCACTATTCGCCAAGCAGAGTGGATGTTCTATTGCCTAAAGATTATGTCTTTATTCCAGTGAATAAACTTTTAGTCGATCGAAATGCCCAAGGTTGCAATGGAATACTTGGCTGCATGTTCCAAATGGAAGCCTTCCTTCAATACTATACAAATTGCATACTCATTGCTAGAAAGCTTGAGAAGCTCAAAAAATAGGGAATAAAACATGACCTTTGATATCCTCATTTATGCTCTAAATAGGCTCTAAAATCTGATTGTCCTAAATTATTTCCACATTGTCTTCATCCCAAAACATAAATATTTAGTATAAGGTAGATGGCACGAATTGATTAGCATGTATCCAATCCCAACCCAAAATGAGGGAATAATAAAGTTTGGCATTAACCACAAAGAAGGCGGTCAAGCTCGTCTTTATTCCCATAGGCAGCTCTACTAAAAGCACCCCTAATGTAGTCATTGTTTTTCTTGTAAAATTAGTCATCCGCAAGTTTGTTAAAATTAAATCATCAACTATCTTATCTAATTTCATGAAGGTATCAATTAGCATAATGTTCAGAATGGCTCCCCTATCAATAAATACCTAACTGATCTACTATATATTAAGATAGGCTTTAATATATAATAACTACAAATGGTGGTATATCTTTGCTTGTCTTTGGAAACTGTATTACTGAGGAATTAGGTTGTACTACTTCATATTTCTCCAATTCAAAACATTCAGCTTCTATTTTCTTGGACACGGTTATATTTTTAATGAGCATTTTCTTATTTCTCCTTTCACTATATTTAACAGGTTACACACCCACCACACTTATGGACCCATCAAGATCAGACAATGTTTTCTGCATTTTGTACCTCATAAATCCCCTTTTTTGTTTCTTTTTTGTTTCTTTTTTTAAGTGCAAGAAAGAGACCTAGGTTGGCTAGGTTGTAATCTAATGCTACCAAGTCGTGTGAACTAAAAAAAGAAAAAAATGACAGGACTGAAGCGACTAAGAAAAGGAAGCCATACAATCTTGTTAAGCATGAAATTATTATATTTGTATAGCCTTTTCACTTATGTGCATGTTTTTGTGTAAATATGGACATTTCTATTCATTTTGTGTTCTTAATGTTTTTAGGGTATTTTAATGAAAAATAAGTTAAATATAGGGTAAAATTGTGTATTTTTACACAAGGATGCTTATCGGATGATCTAGAAGACCTTGGAACATAATATATACAAGTTTTAGAAGTGATTCAATGCATGGATACGGGATAATGTATATACATCAAACTGAATAGAGCAAAATAGAATTCTAGGAGCTTGCACAACAAGTGGCATGGCCTTGCTGAACAGGGGATTTTAAAATACTCTTAAAATTTGTGAAAAAGGAGATAAATTACAAGTCTACAAATTGCATGGCCAAGAGCACGGGCATGCAGATAGTCGTGCAAGATTGCATGACAACAAGGATGGCCATGTAGATGCCCAATTCACAACTAAGTAATTTTGTCCTAGAGCCTACACACCTAGTTGCACGGCCCTATAGCTAACCATGCTAGCATCCAAAACCTTTTGGAAAGTCCTAAATCAGTCCAACGGTGATGCATAAGTCCTAAATCAACCTTAAGATGGTTTAAAGGTTTTAGATGACCATATTTAGTTATATTAGAACCAATGCATCAATCTTTCATGTTTCTTTGAAGAAACGCACCAACGAAGGTTTAAAGGAGGAAGAAGAAGTTTGGAAGCAAAAAAGACTTGAGATTATGTGACTAAATTTTATCTTCCAAACTTTCTCTTATTTCTATCTTGTTTCCAAAGTTTTATGTTCTTTGTTTTCTTTGTATTCTAACAATTAAGAATTATTGCTATGTTTCTAGGATATGTTTTGATATTGATTGTGATACTTTGAGATTCATATATTGAAGATTTTATCTTTTTATTATATTAAGATTACTTCTTGAGTATTTGTACAATTTCAGGTTTCTTTTCAATTAATTATGTTGTTATCTCTTATGTTTAGCACTGTATATTTGATTCACATGATTGAATTGCTAAGTTAGTTAATCTTTTGATTGATTTCTAAATAGTACTATTAATTTAATTAGGTTGCAGTTCATGGCTTAATTAGGTTAATAGAAAATTACATGATTCAATTTGCATGTAGTTAAATTTCATTACTACGTGTAATTTGATACTATTGATGCCTTGAGATTTCTAATAATCTTTTTTTTTAATCTAACACACAATTAATCTAAGAGGCATTGAGTAATTAGTTAATCAAATTAGATTAGAATTATTAGAGATTAGTTGCAGGCGTTCAGCAAAAATTAATCTAATTATGCAATGCTTGGGGTTCTTAAAGTTCAATATGAACTCTAAAACTAATTGCTCAAAGTAATCACATCAATGATAAGTTTCCTAATTGATTCATCACATGTGCTTAAGAATATAGTAGATTTGTAATTAGTCTTGAAGTTACATTCCTATTTCTTATTTGTTTCTTATTTTCTTTCTTTATTTTCTAATTTTCTTAGAAGTATGCTTTATTAGTTTTCTAATTTGATTTCCTTCCATTTATTTGTATATAAGGCATTATTAGAATTGATTACGTTAATTATTAACAAGAAGAATTTATAGGAGTAAAGATGATAGATTTCTTATAGAGCATATTTCTCTTATTCCTTAAATGGTGGATATCTTAATAAGAGGTAGCGTTTTAAATTTGTTAGTGCAATAGCACGCTCCCACCCCGCACAGCTTACTGGCACTACCTGCATTCCTTTCGGTATATTCCCTTTCATTTTTTCTTGAGCAAGCTTACTCATAGTACGGTAAATAAGCACAAGCAGTAGTAAGAAATCACCGGCTCTTTTAGTATTCACGGTAAGAAGGCCGTTAAGGATGGCAAAATAGGGCAATAAAGAAACAATATGGAATTCCCAGTTTTAAAAGGAATTGGTAGAGAATGATTGGAGGCCATTAAGGCTTTTCAGTGCATGAGAAATGAAAAGCGGAAAGAGCTTATTTGTGAAAAGAAAAGAATGGAGTTTTTTTTACTCTCCCAAGAGCTTATGATTGCACAAGAGCTGATATGCCAATAGCTGATTCTCAAGCAGCGGATTCTATAACACTGGATTTGTGGCATTGGCATATTCTCTTCCTGAGATACCTTCCTCCAGGATAAGTAAACCTTGACTTAGGTCAATCCCTTTGTGAACAACCTCTTATGATTGATTCACTTCCTCCAGCATTGGCTTTCTTCTTACTATGATATCCCCAAGAGCTAATTCGATAGCATTTGCATCGGAGCTAGCTTGGAAAGAGATTAGGCATCCTTATTTGGGCTGATCGTTAGCATATTTCTTCTTTCTGAGTGAAGTAGCTTACTCTTGCTCCATATGCTAGGGAGGGTATACAAGACTATGCTTAGTTCTAATTTATGTTTGCACTATGTGAGTTCTACCTAGAAAGCAAGCACTACAAAGGGTTGACAGGGCAGCTCGACTAGTAAAAAGTAAGAGAGTACCTAAGCAAGAGGCTTGTAGACTCTACTAGTGCAATGACTAGTCTAATCTCTTTTCTCTATGTGAACTTTTCTTTCTGTAAACCCGGCGTGTTATCTAAGTCTTTTAACTAGTCCAATGGAAATCTCCTCTATTGTAGCAAAACTTAACCAAAAAAAAAAATGGTACTCGCTTCTTTCATACTCTTGATTCCACAATGGATGCCAATTTCTCTCTTATAGAACTCACTACCCCGACTTTCAATGATCACCCTTTATTTATTTATTTATTTACTTTTCCTGAAGTTACAATTGCTTTTAAACTGTATTCTGGATTTATCCAAGTTTTGCCATCTTTTCATAGGCTACTTGGGGAAGATTAACATAGGCATTTAAAAGAATTTTTTGTTTTTTACTCTATTACGAAGCAGAATGGAATTTAAGATGAAATCATTAATATACATGTTTTCCCATTAGTTGGCACACTAGGGTTAAAGATTAGTTATATAATTTACCTACGTGTTCCATTAATGATTGGTTGAGTCTGCAAAGACTTTTTTCTTGAAAAATATTCTCTTGTATCTAGAGATACATCTATTAGAAAGAAGATATGTGAGATTAGGCAATTATGGATATTCTTTATATGATTATTAAAAAATATTCGAAAGACTTAGTGCTTGTTGCCCTTATCATCAAATCAATTACCAATTTCTTATTCAATATTTTTATGAATGTTTGCTTCCTTATGATGGGTCTATGATTGATGCGGTTAGTGGTGGTGACCCCACAAGTTGCTATGGGATTTAATTTCTAATATGACAGCTAACACTTAATCTTTTAGCACTAGACAAGACTCTATTAGGAAAGTAGGGGAAGTCGGCATAAATTCTTAAAATACAAGGTTGATAAGCTAACCAATTTGGTAGGTAAGACATTAAAAAGTAACTCAAAAGTAAGGACATGTAATTCTTGCAAGTATCACACTAGTGATGCATATCCCACGTTAAGTGTTAATAAACTAGTGAATACTATAGGGTTTCCAAATGAGCCCCTAAAAAAATACAATCCTTTTTCAAACACCTATAATAAGAGATGAGGTAACCAAGGGGAAGCCAAATTTTAAGTAGGGTAACCGAGGGGAAAGGTAATAAAATTTTCAAAATAACCCTTCTAATGCATCACCTCCTCAAGACCAATCTGAAGGAATATCCTTAAAAGATATGGTCAAGTCTCTTGCATATAGTTTCTTAACTTTTGAAAAAGAGACTAAATCTAGCATTCAAAATTTGAAAAACTAAGTAGGATAACTAGTCGCAGATGTTAGTCAAATTAAGGTACAGCTTTTTAACAAACTTCCTTCCCAACTTGTTAACCCTATGGACCATACCAGTGCCTAAATCTTTCTAGGGTAAGAGTAGGAGTATATTTCCAAAGCTAAGCTTTAAGAATGAGTGAGTTGAGCATAATGAATGAACATTAAGTAAGGTTGAATATTTCTTTTTTTTTTTTAGATGTTCATTGTGCTATGTTGAATACCATCACTTTTTGTCCTTTAATCCTTTTTTTTTTAATATTTGATTTACTTTGTTTCTTTCTTTCCTAGGTTTTTTGTATAAAGAGCAGCCACATCGAGTTGACAACGTTAAACAGTAGCGCTTTTTGGGAGGCAACCTAAGGATTTTTTTTTTTTTTAAATTGCATCTTGTTTGATTTTTCTTCAAGTTTTCATCCAAGTTTTTATTTTTCTTTTTTACTTTTTTATTTTATTAAAAAATCAGCCAGGTTGCAGGGCTAGTGGTATGGCCATGTAAAAGGTCGACTGCATGGCCATGCAACCAACCTTATGCTCTTTTTTAAAAGAATATATATAAAAAAATTTCTAGTTTTGGCATGGCCTTAGGCATGGGCATGCCTATAGGTCATACCCATAGCCATATTTTTTATAGGCACTAGAACAAACATCAGCACGCCTGTGCCGCAACCGATGCAACTATCAAATTCTCTTTAAGAACACAACTTCATTTTTTTGCAATTCCTTCAAAACTCTAATTTTTCACAAATTAATATCACTAAAGTGTTTCTTGCATACATTTACTATCAAAAAAATCATAAATTTCAAGTTGTATTCATCCCATCTATCTTTGAATTTAAATTACAGCAAGAATTGAAGCAATTTGAGTGTCCTCTACATATTTCTTGGCTGTTCTTGGTTAAATTGAGTTGCCAATGATATTGATATTCATATGGAAGTGATTTGGCATGATGTCATGGGATATTAAGGATGTTTTTTGCTTGATTTTTTTTTTAAGGATATATGTGCTATGAAATTTCTAGATATTCATTGTTGATGAGAATTTTGGAACTATTTTGATGTGTTGAATGGTTGTGGAATTGTGTTAAGGAGTTGCTGTAAAATTGAGTTCATGCTTGGAGGAGATTGACTGTGTTTATGTTGCTTGGAGCTACAATTAATCCTTCATATATTGAGTGCATTTTCACTACATTCATCAAGACCCCATAATCTTGATTTTTTTTATTGTCTAAGTTCATCCCAAAATTCTACCATCCTTTGTGTTTTTTGGTCTTCAAAAAGTCCTTGAAGTCTTTTTGGTCAGGCCTTAGTTTTATATTTTGAATTACATTCTTTTACCTTTATGGCTTCTAAATGAAAAAATCCACTTGGGAAGGGAAGTAGTTCATAACCACAACCTATACAACAAGTTAGGGAAAATGACACCATGAACTTAAATTTCACGCACCTAATTGATTAAGAGAGGCATCAAAACTAAGTGCGAGACCCTTTTGGTCTAATCCCTATGTTGATCATCAGGTTTTGGCACACTCAGGCATTAATGAGTCGGTGACTACCTTAATCCATAATTCACGTTGAGAACATTTTTTTCTCTATCATTGACCTTGGGCATGGAAATCTTTCTTTGGAATTTTTAAGTACTTTTATCTTTAGGCGGGGACTGTCAGGGATTGGATAAAATTTATACTATTGGTTTCCAACTATATGGTTAAAATTTTCACATGTCTCTAAATCAATTTGGTGTTGCATTAGAGTTTTACGAGGGACATCATGATCCACTAGATAGAGACCAATTTTCCAATAACATAGAGGATGGCCTAGCCTTTTGGAATCAATATACCCAAGGTCCTACATAGAGGTATAAGATTTTAAAAAGAATCCAATTTACTTCGTTTACCTTCTGATATCTTCATCACTTGATTTTCATACCATAGGGAGAACGAAGAGGGAATGATGGAGTAGTCACATGGAGACATTTATTTCATCTTTGATCATTTGTAATGGGTATTCCTATTAATATCACTATCTCCTTTACTTCTTACTTAGACAATATTTGTACATAAAAGACAGGTGCAATTTGTGGCCTTTTATACATCACACGACTCACCAAGAATTTGGGTTTATTATGTAATGATATCGACTTGGAGGTGACAGTGCAGATGACCCCTTTAAATTTTTCAACTCTTCAAAGAATGCACTTTATTCAAAAAGTTGGGCCACATAATTATGTTTTAGAGGGTATTAAGATTGACAAGGAAGGAGAGGTACCAATTTATGTGCAAGAGGAGCATGTTCCACTATCTTTTGGACTCATAAAGGAGGAAATAAAAACTGTGATAGATGGACTGTGTGCTAGAGTGGATCAAGAGCTTTCCTCTCTTCATCAAAGAATGGATTATATAGGACACCATATTGAACATCTTGACAACCATGTGGTGGAACATCCCTCTTTTGTACACTTTGACTAGTGACTACTTAATATAGAATAAGTATTTGTATGAAGGCTTAGAACAAGAAATGATCAGTTTAATGAACTGAACATTTTGGTGTGATAAAAATATTTAGGGACACAATTAGAATTTTAGAATTTATAGGGGTCTAAATGAAATTTTGAATTTATTCTACCCATACTCTAAATCTTCACATTGCGACTACTTTTAGTAGAATGAGAATTTAAGGGTATATTAGGAAAAAAATTGAATAGTGTAATGAGACGGACGTTTTCGTATAACCCAAGTTATCAGGGTATTTTCGTACTTTTGACCGCAATCGAGAATTTGATTGTAAATTGGAAAGAATTGAGAATTTTGACTTCGACTATTGAATTCAGTACAATTTATAGATTCTATTGATAGAATAAAATATTTTTCCGATACGGGTCGAAATTATAGTTATTTTCTAATGAAATTCTGAAATACGGTCGAAATTGAGACAAGCGGCGTAACATGATTAGGGGATGAAATGAAGTGTTAAAATATCATTGGAGGAGTGAAATATTTATTGGGTTATGTAATTGGAAAAGCTTATTAAATAAGCTTAAGAAATAATAAGGAATATGGTAGAAAATTGAGAAAATTACATGTGTAAAGTTAGCTACAATGTGTAACCAATTTCGTCACAATTTTGACCAAAAAATGGCGGTAGAAATGCTGTGAAAACAGCTAGATTTTGTGCAGTTATAAGGGAGGAAAGAAAGAGAAAAGAAAAAGAGAGAAAATCAGAGAAAAAGTTGAGAAAAATCAAGGAAAATAAGAAAAGAGAGAGAAATGTGTGTTCTTGGTGATTCTTGGAGCAAAATCAATCTAGAAGATCATATACACAAGGTAAAACATCATACTCCTTGAATTAAAGTTGTATATTAAATTATGAGGATTATTTTGGTATTAATTTTATTAGAAAATTTATGAGAACTATGAGAATTACTTGGACAATTGCTATGTTTTGGGGCAGTTTTCTGTGTGTTGTATACCGCCTGATTAGAGAAGCTATATACTATGTTTTACATGATAGATGAAGTGCTTTAATGGTGATTTAATTGATAGCTCATGACTGCACAAGAAGGTGTAAGAAATGGAAGGAAAAATGGAATTCATTGTTGAAGAAAATGAATTGTTAATGTTGTTGTCTGCACTTGTTGAACTTGATGTTGGAAAATATGATTTTGTTGGGCTATGTATCTCTGAAAATCAAGGAATTTAAGGCCATTATGATGGAATTTATGATAGTTTAAGTGCTATAGAGTTGTTAGGATTAAAGTGGAATAGATGGTCTGAAGAAAGGAAACAAAAACAGAAATTATGTTTTGAAAAAAAGAATAAACTGTACAAATGGGACTTTTCATTAGGAACTCCACAGCCTGAAACTTGTAGCTAAAGGTCATAAGATTATATTGGGACTAAGTTTACATGATTTGGAGTTGTGAATAAAACATTATGTTGAAAATACCATAAGCTGCCAAAACAATGACAGGATTGGAAAGCTGAGATATTATAAGCAAAACTAAATGAAATGAGAAGAGAAATCAGTGGTTCATGACTTTGAAATCATCAAGGAATGTCTTGAGAACATTTTGGAACACATTTGACATCATTTGGGCATATGCATTGAAAGTTACAAGCAAAACAAGATGATGTGCCAAAGCTGAAAATTGCAGAATTTTCATTAAAGAACAAATAAATTCATGAAGTGATTTTATTTATGTTCAAGGATGAATGAGAAGTTAATTAGGTATATGAAGACCTTATATTCTTGTGAAGAAGAGGAAATAAGGAAATAGATTACAAGCGTGCAATGATTATATTTCATTTCAAGTATGGAATGAAATAGGAAATGAAGTGATATCCTTACATGACTACATATATTTAGCTATATATATATTATCGTCGACAAGTATAGAATACTAAATACATTATGAATAATCATTATTGTAGGCCATTCATTCTTAAATATTGGTGACGATGTAGCGAATATTTATCTTACTAAGTGATAAGCCATTCGAGGTAAGTCCCCACATCTACGCAACGTTTTCAATACAGCTCTTTTATGAGAAACATATTACAAAGCGTGATAGTTTATTTTATTGAAAATATTATGAATCATTTGAAAGCATAAATGATTATGCACTATTTAAGAATTCTTTATTTTGATCAATTATACCCATACGATTACATGATTTGGAAACCCTGCATGAATTTTATTGAGCAACTTATGATTACACTTCATGTATAAAGGTTGCGAAAGCCATAGCATGAGTATATGATTTTATGAACTATCAGAACGGACCCAAATTATATGTGTTCATATTCAAAAGTTATTTTGGGAAAGAAAATATCTTCAGAATGGAAACGTTTTGGAATTAATTGGGCTATGGAAATGTGGAGACATAGTTATAATCTCTGATATGATGTGATGTGATCATTGAGTACTCAAAGGGACTTTACACCTATACTAATTTATGTGGGTTTGAGAATGTCATCCGGTTGGTGGCCACCTTCGAGCTGTGGTCTCTTATTTCGCAGGGTGCTAGTATTTGATGTTTAGTCGTCCTTAGCTAACACACGTTATCCAAAGTTGGAAACGGAGGGACAGGCGTGGGACACCCAGGCCATTAGGACAAACCATAACAATGGTTATTATATGTTTAATTATGGCATACGCGCTTGGTTATTCATACTAATTAATGACATGGGATTGTAAATCCTGTACGGGCTAGTGTGGCAATATCGGTTGGAATAATATTCCTTCTAAATAATATAGCAATGCTGAATTTTGGATACTTAAATGTATTTTGAAAATAGATAGTGATTTTTTATTAGAAGCCTAAAGTTTATCTTAGTCACCATGATTTGGTGTTGAGAATCTATTTTCCTGAGGAAAAGAGCAATGCTTTAATGATTTCACTATGGATAACTCAAACAAGAAATAGTGATTTCTTTTTATCGTTCCAACAATTTTTATCATGCATTGTAACCACAGTGTTATTAAAACTTCTCACAGGACACTACAGGACTTACTGAGATATATTATATTTCACATAAGTTTTATCCATACGTTTCAGGCAGACTTTTGTGAGTATCTGGATTTGTATAAAGGCAAGACCTGAAGAAGTTAGTTGATGTATCTTACCTTACGATTATTGAAGTTTAGATTCTAGAGACTTTGTAGCCATAGTTTGTGTAAGCAAATGTTCAGAGTATATGATACAATTTCTTTTGGAGCTCTTAAGTCTTCGTGTTTGTTATTCATTAAATTGTACCGTTATAAAGACCCCTTGTCATTATGAGGGTGTGACATCCGTAGCTATTTGGGCCTTGTAGCTGTTGGGTGTTACAATTGGTATCAGAGCCTAGATTTCGGCGTTCCTACAACCTATTGGGGTTATATGTGACCTAGTAGCCGGTTAAGTTATATAATTCGAAATTATCGGGTTTAGATAAAATCGATCTTTAGAAATCGGTGGATGGTTATTGTGGATTTGATCCTCGATAGTGGAGTTTATAGTATAGTAAAGCCCATAATTGTGTTTACAGTTATAGGTCTATAAAAATAGAAAACCTTGTGAAGTTAGATATTGAGATAGGTAGGATATCTAAACATGAGGTACCCAAGTTGGTTATAATCCCCTCTGATGGGTCAAAAGGAGAGATAGTCGAGATAGTTATAACATCTTTGACCAAGTTCAATGGTGAAGCTATTGAAGGTAGTGTAATAACAAATTATGCTGTAAAGGGTGACTCAAACTCTACTGGCAGTGTAAAAATTGTGGTCCCGAAATTCTTGGCTTGGATATACCCGAGTACTATTTTGTACTATAACTCTTGATTCCAGTTTCTGGGACCAGTAGTGATAATGAATAGAGAACTTTGTTCACTAGAGGGTTTGTTGTGTATATGGAATGAGCAAAGGATTTGTGCACTGGTATATTGTGCTTGCATAAAATTTTGTGTACAGGAACCCGATATTGTGGAAAATACAGAGGGGTGCAATTATACTAGCACTAATGCATCATATTCCAATAGAACTTTAAAGTTAAGAGTGCCTGTGCAAGAGAAGTACTATGATGGGTGACCCATGGGAAGTGCCCTTAAAAGTTGAAGAAGAATATTTGGAAGAATTTATACAAAGAAATAAAAGGGAATTCTAACCTTTTGACTCTAAAAGACTTGGAGGACCTAGTCGACAGAAGAAAAGAAATTTCTAGAAAAAAAAGCTACTGAAGAAAGGTAAGTCATTCGTTGATTTAAGTATTAAAAAAGGAGCAAAAAGTCATAAATTACCTTACCCGGATGATCTATAGAATGAGTAAATTCAAGAAGAAATTATATAGGATCGAGATCGGGACTTGTAAGAGATAATCAAGGCCCAACTTAGCTCCCAAATTAAGAGTAAATAAACTATTGGCAAAAGCATAAGTAGTCGTTTTGGATAAAATGGATCTCAGAATGGTAACAAACAACAGTGATTGCAAAAGGTAAAGTTTTATTGATGTCAAGAAGGCTAAGATTATGATAAATTCAATTTCTCTTCATATTATTGTTGGGAAATATTCCCTCTTAGACTAGGTTTCTGATGTAAACATCGAATGTTTTAATAAAAGAAATTATTTTCAGAAATTGTTTGTGAATTTACATTTTTATTTGTGTACAATTACATTTGAAAAAGACCCATTGTGTTTAAGTAAGTGGTCCGTGTGAATGGTGGTCTTTCACAGTAAGGTATGGATCGCGGGTTACTTAACACATAAACGTTTATTCTTAACCGATTGATGAGAATGGAAATCTCATCATGTCTAGGTTATTATGTTATGAATTCCAAATGAGGAATGACTTATCTTTAGCCAGTGAGTAGTCCACTCACTTCATGACATAAGCATATTTCGAATACGTAGGATATGACCTATAATAGTGGTTTCTTAAAGTACTATATAGTAGAAACTTAGACTACTACTGCTACAGCGTGGACTAGTACTCTACGACTTGAGTATGAGTTAGAGATCTGACGAAGCTGGAAGCATGTACTTTGATATACCATAGTTGAGGTTCTATCGTAGGGTCAATATACTTGCATGTTGGATATGTGTGACAAGTTAGTTAAAAAAGACTTGTACAAGATAGTTTCTATACTATATCGCTCCTTGTGGTTGTCTGTATGATCTAAATATCCAGGACCCTAGGAAACGTGACTTGGATGTTTGCTTTAGGGTAGCTCCCTTAGAAAGCGAAAACAATCCAGGAAATCATGGATCATTGGACTAGGAGCCTAAAGATGGTAGATGTCATTAAAAGAGGTGTTAGTACATTTTTTCCTCTCTAATGTACGGCGTTATATAGAGGGATATTTTAGTCATTTCACCTGTAGGTCGGAGACTTTGCTAACACAGCATTTTCCGTGGGGTTAATATTTTCTTATGGTGTTATTATAAAATATTTAAAATGTAAAATACAACTATTTATATTGCAAGCGTATTTTGGTCATTTTTGTAGCTAATGCGGTGTGTTTTTTTGTCCCTAGTATAGACCGTGGATCCTAATTATATACCGGCTAAGGAATTGGTCTTAAATTAAATTAAATAGAATTTATTGTATTTAAGTAATCTGATTTAATTATTGGGCTAGAATAAAATAAAGGTCCATGGAGAGAGAAAATTAATTAAATTAGTTTGGTGGGTTAATTAATTGTTCAGGGCTTTGCCCCAGTTTGAATAATTAAAGATTGACCTGGGACTAAACTAATATAGGCTTGTTAATTGGACTAGTTTATTAGGCCATTTATTTGGTTCTAAATAGAATAATTGATTTAGTCCAAAAGGATAAACTAACAGTCCAATGGGCCAATCCAGTTTAACCTAGGGTTTTATTTAGGTTAAACATGAGAACAAAGACGTAGGGTTCTTTTACAACGTTGTTTTTCACTGCTTCTTCTCTGGTGAAGAGGAAAAACCGTGACAAACCCTCTTCTCTCTCAAAAATATTTCTTAACCTGTGAGTTATTCACCAAACGGGATTAGACAGGCCATATACTGGAAGATCAAAAGGTTGGCGTTCATATTCATGCACAGACGGAGAAGGAGGCTTGCAGGAATCTCAGCAGAGGTTTCCACCAACGTACCTATCCCAATCCCACACATTCTGGTCCAGCCAATTCTGAGAACGAAGAAAAGAAGTAAAAAAAAAACATCCCTTGGAATCCCGCCAGGCCATGACCAGTGCCGGTTGAGGCCATTGGAATCGGTGCCGGCTCTAGCTTTTGTGTTTCCTATTCTTCAGTTCTTCAATTTTTGCTTCTGTTGCATGCTTTGCTCCCCCCTTTAAACCCTTCAATTGGTATAAGAGAATAAACGTTTTGTACAAATATAGGAAGCATGCATCTAGTTGAATAAAACTGGACACACATGTGTGATTAAAAACTGTGATCCTTCACTGTTTTTGGTATGGATAGATTCTCTGTTAAACCTCTCTGATGAAGGTATAGGTAAGATGTAATCTATTTTTTTTTCCTTAGCAAATCATGTAAGCCTAATCTTAATGGGTATAGACGATTGTTGGTTTTTTGTGTTGTTGATTTTGGGTTGAAATCGGAGAGCCAATGGAGCCAGAAGTTGGGCAGGAAAAACAGAAAGATAGCTGCAGAAAAACAGAAAGAAATCTGCAGAAGAAGACGCAGGAGATCAAAGAAGAGCCCAGTCAGACTAGAACCGGCGTTGACTGAGGCCACCCAAACTGGCGTCGGCTCTGGTCTGCACGAGGGTTGCCCGCGAGGTCTGGTTCTATGCGGCGGGTGTTATGGATGCAGTGTAGAAGGGCTTCAATCTAGTGCGGCAAGTGTAGTGGACCAAGTGAAATTTTTTATTTTTCCTTGTAATTTTTCATGCATTTTCTTTTTGTTTTGGGATCCATACCAGGCGAAGTTAATATTTTTGCAATAGTTAATATTCATGGAATATTTTGCATGAAAAATATTAGTAAAGGATTTTAAGATTAAACAAGACCATTAATTAATAAATTAATGTGTTTAATTTTATTATCTGGGCACTTAGGTTTAAAAATAGAAAAGCATGAAAACGTCTACTATTTTCTAGCATGTTACTTATTTTTAAGTACCTATATGCACGTTTTCTCAAAGACCAAAGTCTTTGGGAATATTTTTTTACAAGAAAAATATTTTTCTACAAATTGAAAGGTTATTTTAATTTGAACAAAAATTAATGCTTAAATATTTTCTCAAAGGATTTAATCCTTGACATAGAAAATATATTGGATTTAGATATTTTCATAAGTTAAAATAGAAAGCCATTTTGTTTTATTTTTGCACAAGAAAAATTATTTTATCAAATAAACATGAGACCAAAGTCTCTAGGAAGTTTTAATTTGAAAATTTTTTAAATCATTAAGTTTATAGCTTAAATAAAATTAGTCCACGAAAAAATCTCTCAAAAGATATAAACCTTGACATAGAGATTTTAATAGATTTAGATATTTTATTTTTGAGTTAAGAGAAAACTTAATGGAAATTTTCAAAAGGATATTTTTCAGAAAACCCTTATTTTAAAAAACTAAGTAGGAAAGGGGTTCCAATGGCCCCACAGCTTCCATTACGATCCTCATTAGAGATCGTAGGTCTTTTCGTGTCACCCTAGGAGTGAACCCGTATAGGATGGGGATACCACAAGGATCTAAATCTAATGGAGGGATGTAATTAATAACTCGAGACACATGCTATGATCGGCCAGTCCACGTTGGAGGTTATAGTGTGAGGTATATCCATAGGAAATGAGAGGAAACAGCCATCCCATCGATGGAGTTATCTTCTAAATCATTACCTATAAGGGAAATTAATTTGTGGTGGATAACACACTTAACTTAGGGAACTGTTAATCTTCCCAAGAAGCTATGTCAGTTATCCTAAGAGCCAAATTAATTATTATCAGTTTTGATATAAGGATAAAGTGTACAAATTTATTTTATTTTCACAAACTAAATCTTTTTCTTTTATTTTTAGTTTTTTCAGAAATTGTGGGAGGTTCTTTTAGTCATTTGGCCGTTATTCTCCGAGAGAATAAGCTAATGGGACCAAACTATGTGGACTGGAAGAGAAACCTGGACATAATACTCACAGCGAAAAAGTATAAGTATGTCCTTTACGAAACCTGCCCTGTTATCGGGGAAGGTTCTACCGCCGAAGAGCGAGAGGCTGAGAAGGCGTGGAAGAAGGCTGACAAAATGGCACGCTGCTATATGTTAGCCTCCGTGTCTAATGTGCTCCAATTAAAACATGAGTACATGGCCACTGCGTGTGACATAAATCAATCATTAGCCACGATGTTCACGGATAAAAGCCAGCCCGCAAGGCAGGAGGCTCTTCGAACTATCAAAAACACTAAGATGGCTGAGGGAGCATCAGTCAGAGAATATATGCTCATGATGATTGTTGCTTTCGAGAAGGCAGAAATCTAAGGGGCTGTTATTGATCTCGAGAGCCAAATGGACATGGTTCTCGAATCTCTATCGAGTTCCTTTACTCAGTTCAAGTTGAATTACAATATGAACAAGTTAAACATAAACAAGTTAAACATGAGTTTAACTGAGTTAATGAAGGAACTCTATATGGCGGAGAAGATCATGAAGCCACAATCTAAGGCTATCATTGCTAAGGCTTCATCTTCTAAAACTAGTCCCGAGTCCAGAAATTCAAGAAGAAGAAAGGAAACGCAGCCGCCCAACCCAAGACCCAGCCCAAGGACAAGCCCAATGTCAAGTGCTTCAAATGTGGAATAAAGGGACACTGAAAAAATGAGTGTCAAGATCTTCAAGCCAAGAAAAACCTCACAGGTAATGTTTTCTATCTAGTGTCTATATCAATGGTTGGATCAACTTCCACTTGGATTGTTGATTCAGGGGTCACTGATCACATCTGTAACTCCTTACAGGGGTTTAGAAAGAGTAGAAGACTTCAGAAGGGCGAACATGGACTACACGTGGGAAATGGTGCACAAGTTTGGGCCCTTGCAATGGGAGAACTGGATCTTATTTTTTTATTGTAATAGAATAATGGTTTTAAAGGATATTTTATATGTACCTAGATTTTGACAGAATTTGATTTCAGGTGGGAAACTAATAAATCAATGATATTCTGTATCTTTCGATTCTGGTATTTCTGTCAGTAGAGATGGAGAAATTTTATGTACTGGGCACAGGTATGGGAATCTATTCTTCTTAAACCCTATTAACAATTAATTAAATAACGGTTAATCTGAACCTTTAACAAGAAAGAGAAAAACCAATATCAATGACTCTTATCTTTGGCATCTAAGGTTGGATCATATCAACTCAACCAAGATTCAGAGGTTAATCCATGATGGGCCTTTGGGCTCATTGAGATTGGAAAATTGGCCTCAGTGTGAATCCTGCCTAATGGGAAAGATGACCATAAGGTCATTTACCCTTAAGGCGGATAGAGCCAAGGAGGTATTGAGTCTTGTTCACACTGATGTGCGTGGTCCCTTATCTACACCAGCTAGAGGGGATTTTGAATACTTTATCATTTTTATGGAAGATTGTACGAGGTTTGGTTTATCTGATGAGACACAAGTCTGACTCTTTTGACAAGTTCAAAGAGCTTAAGACTGAAGTGGAGCGTCGGACAGGTAAATTGATCAAGACCTTACGATCGAATTGTGGTAGAGAGTACCTCCTTAGTGAATTCAAGGAATACATGGTACATCATAGAATAGTATCCTAGCTTTTTGCGCAGGGACACCCCAGCAGAACGAAGTAGCTGAGAAAAGGAACAGGACATTGATGGAAATAGTCCAAAGTATGATGTCTCATGCTACTCTTCCAGTGTCTTTTTGGGGATATGCCCTGGAAACAGCAGCATACATTCTGAACTCGGTGCCTTCCAAGTCAGTACCTACAACTCCCTATGAGATGTAGATTGGGCGTAAACTAAGTCTAAATCATCTCAAGATATGGGGTTGTCCAACTTACGTATTGGTCAAGGGAGACAAGTTGGAACCAAGATAAGAATTATGCTATTTTATTGAGTATCCAAAAGGGATAAAGGGTGGTTACTTTTATCATCTTAAGGAGCAAAAAGTATTAGTAAGTACCAATGCTAGATACTTAGAGAATGATCAGAGTACTTCCATAAAAGGTTCAACTAGGTTAGAACTTGAGGAGAAGTTACCTTCGAAATCAACTTCTTCTGACACGATTGTAGAACAAAAAGAGGCACAGCCTCAAGTGCTTATACAAATAAAGCCTCGTCGTAGTAGGAGAGTGTCGAGGGTTCCGGAGAGATAGACTAGAGAAGCTTTCTAGCTAGTCTCCGACCATCACGAACAAGACCCCACTAGATACGAGAAGGCTATTGCTGATGCCGATGCAAATCTATGGCATGAAGCAATGAAAGCCGAGATTGAGTCTATGTACTTCAATCAGGTTTAGGATCTTATAGCTTTACCTAAAGGGATAAAACCCATTTGGTGTAAGTGGGTATACAAGAGGAAAAGGAGAGTGGATGGGAAAGTGAAAACCTTCAAAGCTAGGCTTGTGGCGAAAGGGTATACTTAAAAAGAGGGAATTGATTATGAGGAAACTTTTTCCCCGATAGCCATGCTTAAATCCATCCGTATCCTCCTTATCATCGCATGTCATTATGACTACGAAATATGACAAATGGATGTCAAGACAGCATTTTTAAATGGCCATCTTATTGAAGACATCTATATGTCCCAATCAGAAGACTTTATTACTAAAGTCTAAAAATATATGGTTTGCAAGCTTAAGAATCACATTAAGTGGACTTAAGCAGGCATCGAGAGTATGGAACATTCATTTTAACGAGACTGTAAAGTCTTACGGTTTCACTTAAAACGATGATAAACCATGCATGTACAGGAAACTAGAATTCATTAATGTGATTTTTCTTGTCTTATATGTGAATGACATTCTACTCATTGGAAATGATGTAAGGTCATTGTCATCTACAAAGGTTTGACTGTCTAATTAATTCAGTATGAAGGACTTGGGAGAAGCCAGTTACATTCTCGAGATTAGACTTCTTAGAAATAGGAAGTAGAGAATGTTAGGATTATCCCAAGCTGCATACATTGACAAGATGCTGGCCAAGTACAGCATAGACTCATTCAAGGGAACTCTAATTCCTTACAGATATGGGTTGTCATTTTCTTCAAAGGACTGTCCTAAGTCTAAAGAAAAAAAGGACAGAATGAGTAGGATTCCCTACGCCTCGATTGGGGAAGTCTCATGTACACCATGTTGTATACTAGGCTAGATATCTGATTTGTCGTAGGCTTAGTTAGCAGATATCAGTCAAAACCTAGGGAGGTTTATTGGCAAGCTGTAAAGTATATTCTCAAGTACCTTAAGAGAACGAGAGATTATATGCTTGTTTACTGGGCTGATGACTTAGTTCCTACAGGATACACAGACTAAGACTTCCAAGCAGATAAGGATGAGAGAAAATTCACTTGTGGATATGACTTCACCTTGTCTGGAGGAGCCATTTCATGGAGGAGTATCGAGCAATCTTGTATTGCTTACTCAACCATGAAAGCTGAGTATGTGGCAGCTTAGAGGCATCCAAGGAAGCACTCTGGCTCAAAAAGTTCCTTTTAGAACTTGGAGTCGTGCCACACATGAATAAGCTGATTGTAATGTATTACGACAATACTAAAGCAGTATCACAATCAAAGAACCCAGGAATCACAAGAAATGGAAGCACATTAAGATGAAGCACCTCCTGATCCGCGATTTCATCTAGAAACGGGAAGTCATGGTGGAACAGATTGCCTCAGAGAACAATAAAGGAGATCCATTCACCAAGCCTTTAGTTGAAAGAATCTTCAAGAGACACTTAAACGCCATAGGGGTAGGCACCTACAGACTTACTTAGTCTTAGAGTGCAAGTGGGAGATTGTTGGGAAATATGCCCTCTTAGACTAGGTTTCTGATGTAAATATTGAATGTTTTAATAAAATAATTTATTTTCAAAAATTGTTTGTGAATTTATATTTTTATTGGTGCACAATTACGTTTGAAAAAGACCCATTGTGTTTAAGTACATGGTCCAGGTGAATGGTGCGTGGTCTTTCACAGTAAGGTTTGAATCACGGGTTACTTAACACATAAACATTTATTCTTAACTAATTGATAAGAATGGGAATCTCATCATGTCTAGGTTATTTTGTTGTGAATTCCAATTGGAGAATAGCTTACCTTTATCCAGTGAGTAATCCACTCACTTCATAATGTTAATGGGAATGTGATGGATCGAAATTGCCCGTACCCGATGGTCAAGGTTCAGTGGGAGCATCATGGCACGCAGGATGCCGCATGAGAATCAGAAGAGTGGGTTAAGCGGATGTATTCCGATCCAAAATAGAAGTATGTATGAATTTCGGGACGAAATTCTTCTAAGGAGGGGAGGATGTGAAACCTCAGTCGAAACCAACCTTAGAGTAAGGGGGTTAGGATGCATATCATACTTCATTTCATAATTAAATACATTTTCATATGATTTTTATGTGCTTTGGATTTGAATTTTATTGTCTTAAAGTCTTGTTGGTGAGTGTCGTGTGAGAGGGGTAAAATGGTAATTTTTGCCTGAGGTGAAAATAGGGAGATAGCTTGTGGATTGAATAGAAAATAATTTTTCTAGTAGAAATAGCAACAAGAGTTATTGTGGTTTAGTGGTTAGAGCCTTAGAATTAATTCTTGAGGTCTTGGGTTCAAATTCCATTATAGAAGCTTTAGCTAGATTAAATTTTATTTTTGCTTAGGGAGGATTAGTTTCGGCCTTAAGAGCCTAGAACAAGGTGGTGATAATGTCCTAGGAGAGACATGTTAGGTGAATTCTCATTTCACTCTTTACTCTACTCGAAATTCTTGAAGGGAAATTCATTCTTCCTTGTTCTTTAATTTTTCTCAATGCTCAACTCATTAGTTTGATTAAGATGTTCTAGCCTTTTTCTTTCCAGAAAATTCAGTAAAGTGCTGAGACCTTTTAGGATCAAAATGTCTTGGTGAAAGACTTCTTATGGTCTGAAAAATATGGAAGAGTTGTGAGGAATTCTAAGAGGAAAAATCCCTCTAGCAAGCTTGCTGAAATTTTCCTCTAGCTTAGTTCATCTTTCTTCATGGAATGGGCTAGAATTTTCCAGCTTGTTGTACCTTCAAAAGTGTGAAATTTCTAGCAAAAATTCCCTCCCAAATGCTGCCAGAAAAATGGTCTTTAGAATCAATTTGAAACCTGAAAATTTTGGGCCAATTTCGGACTGCACAAGCTGGAGCAAAACAGAAAAAAAAAAAAAAATTCCTGTACGAAAATCAGTTTTGAGAGCCCAAAACTAAGCTATTTTCTTCCAGATTTTGTGCAGCACCTTAGCCATGTTTTTCCTCCATGAAGAAGGCTAGAAACTAGCCTTGAATACCCCTGAAACCCCCCTTCCAACTCGCTGCAAAATAGTTGGAAGTGGCAGATGAAAATCTGCCAGAAAATTCACTGTGCAACGAAATTTCTGTGCAGATTTTTGTCCAGCTTGTTTCCTATCTCTCTTCCAGCCAAAACACCAACCCTAATCTGTCAAAACCTTCCTTAAACCTCCATCAACAAAGCTCCATTGATCCCCTTGAACTTCTGCACGAAATTCCATCAATGGCTGCCCGAAAATCCCTCCAACAAATCCCTGCAATTTAGCTTGATTGGTTTCCAAAATTTCAGCCATCTTATTTAGCAACCTTCCATAATATTTTGCTCAATGGACCAGACTTCTTCTTCATCATTGTACACCCTACTTTCGGCCACCATAAGCCTCCATAAGCCAGTATTAATCCCACGAAATTTTGCTCAAACAATCAGCCATGGCAGACTTCAAAGCTGTCCAAGCAATCAAGATATTCTTAGGATATTTACTTTCCAAATTCACTTCCTAAAAATATTCTTCAAGGATTGTAACAACTAACCTTTCCTTTTCCCTCTCAAATCAGAGAAACATCCTCCTAAACCCTACAGAATTTCGGCAGCCCTCATTCCACAGAAAATTCGGCAGCCACAACAACCATTCCTCTCGATTTTTCTTCAGCCATCAAGAACACACACTACACCAAGAACACCTACTACTTTCCTTCACCTAATACACCTTCAAACCACTTCAAATCTTCTCGAAAATCTCCAGATTTGATCCACTCATTGCTGTGAGTCCATCAACACCATTCTTAACATCAAACTCCACCAATCATCTTGCTACTTCGGATCAAAGCAGAAATTTCTGGACAAGAACATCTTCAAGGTAAATTCACTCTATCAACATCATCCTCTTCAAACTTGATCTCTAATGAAAACCTATATGAATAATCACACTAATGCCTTCTTCTTCATCATCTTCTTCTTCTTCTTCTCTCTCTCTCTCTCATGGACCGAAATTCCCTCTCTTGGCCGAATGGACTCTTCTTCCATGACCATGCTTTCGCCACCTTTCTTGAACAAGATTAGCCATCTAGGAGTTGAGATCTTCTCTAAACTCCTTCAAGTCATTCATCAACCAAGTAAGTCCCTTCAACCTTTCTTTTAAACCCTAGATTCATGTCTCTACGATGATATTGTTATAAGGTGGAGGGCGAGGGGATGAGTATAGATATATTGTTGAGATTCAAGTATGAATATATGTATGATTGTGAAGGAGATGGGATTTATGCATGGAAGGATTGTCTGGGATGATTATATGATGATTTGAAGTTGATGCATGTCATAGGTAGTATTTGTTGTGAAATATGCTAGAGATTATGTCACCTTTGGTGAATAGGATTTATATTCATGTTGGACTATTGAAGCCATGATCATATTTATGCTAGTAAGGGTTAGATCATATTTTGATAAATTGAAATCTATGCTTGTATGCATGATTTGGATGATTTGATGAATTGAAGGCTTGTATATGTTCATGTTTGTGGTTAGCCATAGAAATATATTCATGATCTAGTTGTCCCTAAGCTAATCTTTATTTCATTAATAAAATATTTAATAATATGATTTTTTTAGTAAAATTTTGAAAACCATGGGAAAATGTGGATTTGGTCTTTTATATAAAATAGTGATATTTTAGTCAAATAAATAATAGTTTTTGCTAGAAAAATAAAATATATAGATATTATAATATCAAATAAAGCCTTTTGTGAAAATAATCATAATAGGTAAAATATTTATTATTAAAATTTAATTATTATCTTTTAATCAAACCTATTAAAATTTATTTATTATTTTTCAAGCAAGACTCATTAAATTTACTTTCAATAAATTTTAGCTATCAATTATTTTCTAACAACTAAATTATTAATAAATCATTATTTTACCTAATACTACATTGGACTCTTTTTCAAATAAACCATAATTTATTTTTAGCAAGATTCAAACCTTCAACTTTTTGTACCTATTTCCCAAACTCTAGTTATTTTAATATCAAACTAGAATTACTTTATAAACCCTTTTATTTATTATTGAGCCTTAAAGCTTGGGACACTAGGGATATGACTGTAGTAAGTTGAGTTAGTTTTATTTGAGAAAGTGAGTCTTTGCCCTGAGTTTGATTGTGGTTTGTATTTACCCTATGCTGGTCAGGTCAGCTATTGGAGACCTTTGTTATGAGCAAGGATCAGATAAGCTCCTGCATAAAACCTGTTTGATGCAAAAATGATTTTTTTTTTTTTTTTATGGCAAGCCAAATGTAGAGTGCATAGACACTCATTTCTGTAAAGGCAATTGAGGATTATTTCCATTCTCATTTCAGACAAATAAATTATTTGCAAATCAAGGGGCGGTTTTACTCAAAACCTAAAATTCTTTCTAAAACCAGTTTTGCCCCAAACTTTGGAAAACCTTAATTGCCATTTTCAAGTGGAACTGTGTTTTGTTCATTTTCTCCCCAAGTGGGATATGTTACGTTGAGTACTCAATGGGGGTAGGCTGGTAGTACTAGTTTTGAAGAGCAAGAGTGAGTCTTACGCGGGAGGCCACCTCCAGAAGATAAGCTCAACTTAGAGAAACGTCAGTACTACTTAGTCAGGCCGGTCCGAGCTAGCAGTTTGTTTTATTTCAGTCAAGTGACTGTGTTTTGCCGGAATGGATACCCGGTTGTTGTTTGGGTATAGAGAAGGAGGAATATCTTACCCGGTAGGCCGATCACCTACCTTTTGTCAGTCTGCACAAAGTGTCGGCATTCTGACCGGTTATGGGGCCCAACGTGTGGTAACCCATAATTCTTTCTTTCGAGTGGTTGATCTTATAAATTATGTACGGCTAGATAAGCCAAAACACCACTCTTGCTTTTGACTAATGTTTGATGCTTGCCAATATTTCTCTTATAAAGGTTTTACACTTTGCATCCACGAACTGTTTTCACTAAACACCCAAAGCACACACGGACTTACTGAGATTTCTATCTCATCACCTTTTTATCATGATTTCAGGTGGATCCTGCTATGGGGTCGAGTAGCTAGTAATATCTGCCTTGGAAGAGAATGTGTCTTTTGATTTTATGTATTGCTTTGGGGAGACGAGAGTGGATAATTTTATTTATGGATTTGTTTCCTTTTGGGAATTCGTGGATTTATTCTTGGGTTGTAATAAATCTTAAGTTGAAGTATTATTTTTATTATTTTTATTCCGCTATTTTATTTGTGTGACCTTGTTATAAAGACCCCTTGTCCTTCGGACGGGGCAACATCCCCAGCCCCGGCGGGCCTAGGTAGCAGGGTGTTACAACTATTGCTACAGCGTAGACTAGTACTGTACGACTTGGGTATGAGTTGGTGGTCTGACGAAGCTAAAAGCATGTACTTTGATATGCCATAGTTGAGGTTCTATCGCATGGCCAATATACTTGCATGTTGGGTATGTGTGATTAATTAGTTAAGACAGACTTGTACAAGATAGTTTCTATACTATATCACCCCTTGTGGTTGTCTGAATGATCTAAATATCCAAGGCCCTGAGAAACGTGACTTAGATGTTTGCTTTAGGGTAGCTCCCTTGGAAAGCGGAAACAATCCAGGAAGTTATGGATCATTGGACTAGAAGCCTAAGGATGGTAGATGTCATTTAGAGAGGTGTTAGTGCATTTCTTCCTCTCTAATGTACGGCAATGTATAGAGGGGTATTTTAGTCATTTCACCTATAGGTCGGAGACTTTGCTAACACAGCATTGTCCTTAGGGTTAATATTTTCTTATGGTAATATTAGGAAATATTTAAAATATAAAATACAGCTATTTATATGGCAAGCATATTTTGGTCATTTTAGTAGCCAAAGCGGTGTGTCTTTTGGTCCTCAGTATAGACTGTGAGTCCTAATTATATACCGGCTAAGGAATTGGTCTTAAATTAAATTAAATTAAATTTATTTTATTTAAGTAGTCTGATTTAATTATTGGGCTAGAATAACATAAAGGTCCATGGAGTGAGAAAATTAATTAAATTAGTTTGGCGGGTTAATTAATTGTTTAAGGCTTTGCCCCAGTTTGAATAATTAAAGATTGACGTAGGACTAAATTAATATCGGCTTGTTAATTGGACTAGTTTATTTGGGCTGAAAAATTAATTATTTATTGGGCCATTTATTTGGTTCTAAATAGAATAATTAATTTAGTCCAAAAGGCTAAACTAGTAGTCCAATGGGCCAATCCAATTTAACCTAGGGTTTTATTTAGGTTAAACAAGAGAACAAAGGCGTAGTGTTGTTTTACAATGTTGTTTTTTACTGCTTCTTCTCTAGTGAAAAGGAAAAACCGTGACAGTCCCTCTTCTTTCTCGAAAATATTCCTTAGCCCTGTGAGTTATTCACCAAACGGGATTAGGCAAGCCATATACTGGAAGATCGAGAGGTTGGCGTTCATATACATGCACAGACGGAGTAGGAGGCTCGCAAGAATCGCACCAGAGGTTTTCACCAACGCACCTACCCCAATCCCATACATTCCAGTGCAGCCAATTCTGAGAACAAGGAAAAGAGATAAAAAAAAAATTTCCCTCGGAGTCCCGCCAGGCCGTGACCGGCGCCGGTTGAGGCCGTCGGAATCAAAACCAGTGCCTGCTCCGGCCTGTGTGTTTCCTGTTCTTCAGTTCTTCAATTTTTGCTTCCACTACATGCTTTGCTTCCCCCTTTAAACCCTTCAATTACTTATCTTTTGTTCAAGGTAAAGATTACAGATAGAGAAGATCCCTACGAACTAGTAATTAGCAATCTTGAGGGAAAACATATGAATAGGGAGAAGAGGTGTCTGGAGCATGACATATTGGTAAAAGATATGGTTCTGAATGAAAATTTCATATATGCACTTACAGATGACTATGATACTATACTTGTTATGGATTAGTTATTGCAATATCATGCCCCAATTGATTATAGGAACAAAGTGATACAGCTTTGTGAACTAAGCAATGATGTATTAGAATTCTGGAGGGGAAAGAAAGTTAGGAAGAAGGATTACCTTATATTTGGAGTTACAGCTCAGAAATTTTTATAAGGGTTACTCTAGAAAGAGAAGTTGCGATTACTATTAATTCAGTACTAGTTACAGAACTAATTGCAAGAACTTCTATAAAATTGTGCCAATGGAGGTGAAGGAATTTAAGAACAGTGGCATGAATTATTAAAATAAGAGTTTGTGTGATGTAGTACACCTCCTTATGGACCACCTGTGTTGTTTGTGAAAAAGAAGAATGGAGTATTAATGATATGTATAGATTATCATAGGTTAAATATAGTGAAGAATAAATATCTTTTACCTATAGTAAATGAATTATTTGATAAATTTCAAAGAATATGATGTTTTCTAAATTGGACTTAAGGCAAAAATATTATCAGGTGCGGATTCGGAAGAGGATATTCTAGAAACCGCGTTTAATACTCAATATGAGCATATTGAGTGTGTAGTGTTACTATTTGGTGTTACCAATGCCCCTATTACATTCATGGATTGGATGCACTGAGTGTTTCAACCATACTTAGATAATCTTACCGTTATCTTTGAGACAATAGCATAGTGTATTCTACAAGTCCTCATGGACAAAAAAGTATACCTTTGAAAATTGTTGAAAAAAAAATTGCGGGAGGCTAATGTATACGTAAAATTTACCAAATTTGAATTTTGGTTAATGAAAATAGCATTTTTGAAACATGCGATATCTAAGGAAGGAATCACACTAGATCTTGTGAAGGTTGACGTAGTGATGAATTAGAAATTCCCTGAGACTCCGACAAAGGTACAATAAAAATTCTCTATATAAAAGTGCGAAAGGCGTTTTCCAAAATTGAAGTGAAGATAAGTTTTAGCTTCTCTCCTGATGAATAAACTCTATAGGATATACTCTGACACCCTTAAGAAAATATTAGAAGAAGTATTGATGTAAGGGACAACGGTAAGAGCGTATATCTCGAGAAAATTAAAACCTCATGAAGGAAGACAGAAGATGTTAAGGAAAGAAGCAATTAAAGAAAAAGAAGAAAATCCCAAGTAAATGATGTCGTAATTCTTTGAGGCCAGTATTGGATTCCAAGGCCAATCGCTAGAAAGCAAGGTATTTTAGCAAGGCATCTCAAAGTAAGTATACAATCCACCCGAAGATAGTTAAGATGTATTATGACTTCAAACGGCATTATTGGTGGATTGACATGACATCTCTCAATTTGTACCTTAGTGCTTTATATGTTAACAAGTAAAAGATGATCAGTAACGATCTGGAGGGTTATTACAACCGTTACCCATACTATCCTAGAAGTGGGATAAAATTTTCACAAATTTTATAACGAGATTACCCTAATAGTAGGATTAAGAAATACCATTTCCATTGTAGTGGGTTGATTAACCAAAATTGACCATTTTCTTGCTATCAATTAATGGGACTCTTTAGAGGAAACCGAGTAAGATATGTATGTAGGAAGTAATTATATTGTATAAAGTACCCTTCACTAGTGTATCTGACCATGATTCGAGATTTACTTTCACAGTTTGGAGTAAGCTCCAACAACTGTCTGGAACAACATTGAAATTTCGCACTGCAGTATACATGCAAACAAATGGACAAATGGAACAAGTGATTAGGACATTGGAAAACATGTTGTGGGCATGTACCTTAGATTTGGAACCAAGTGGATTGATAATTTGGCATATGCGAAGTTTGCATACAATAATAGGTAGCAGATGACAAAGGGAATAGCCCCATTCGAAGCTTCATATGCAAGAAAGTGCTAAATACCTCAATATTAGGAAGAAATTAATGCCTCAGTACATTGGACTTTTTCTAATCATGGAATGGATTGGAATTGTAGCATATCAATTGGAATTTTCTACAAAACTACATGAAAATTCGAATTTCGAGGACGAAATTCCTTAAAAGAAAGGAGATTATAACATTCATCTTTTGTACACTTTGACTGTGACTACTTAATATAGAATGAGTATTTGTATGAAGGCTCAGAACAAAAAATAATCAGTTTAATGAACTGAATATTTTGGTACAATAAAAATATTTAGGGATATAATTGGAATTTTAGAATTTATAGGGATCTAAATGGAATTTTAAATTTTTTCTACTCGTACCCTAAATCTACACATTGCGATTAATTTTAGTAGAATGAGAATTTAAAAGTACATTAAGAATAAAAATTAAATAGTGCAATCAGACGGACGTTTTGTTATAACCCGAGCTATTAGGGGCATTTTCGTAACTTTGACCGTGATCCGGATTTTAACCATAATTGGGAAGAATTGAGAATTTTAACTTTCACTATTGAATTTAGTACAATTTATAGATTCCATTGGTGGAATAGAATATTTTTTTCGATACGGGCCGGAATTATAGTTATTTTCTGAAGAAATTCTGAAATGCGGTCGAAATTGAGACAAGCAGCGTAACATGATTGAGGGATGAAAACAAATTTTAAAATATCATTGAATGAGTGAAATATTTATGGGATTACGTAATTAGAAAAGTTTATTAAAAAAGCTTAAGAAATAATAAGGAAAATGGTGGAAAATTGAGAAAATGACATGTGTAAAGTTAGCCACAATGTGTGACCAATTTGGTCACAATTTTGACGAGAAAATGGCAGTGGAAATGCTGTGAAAACAGCCAGATTTCGTGCAGCTATAAGGGAGGAAAGAAAGAGAAAAGAAAATAAGAGAAAAAGTTGAGAAAAATCAAGGAAAATTAGAAAAGAAATAGAGAATTGTGTTATTGGTGTTCTTGGTGATTCTTGGAGAAACATCAAGCTAGAAGATCTTATACACAAGGTAAAATATCATACTCCTTGAATTAAAGTAGTAGATTAAATTGTGAGGATTATTTTGGTATTAATTTTACTGGAAAATTCATGAGAACTATGAGAATTACTTGGACAATTGCTATATTTTGGGGCTGTTTTGTGTGTGTTGTATACCGGCTGATTAGAGAAGCTATATACTATGTTTTACATGATGGATGGAGTCTTTTAATGGTGGTTCATGACTGCACAAGAAGGTGTAATAAATGGAAAGGAAATATGGAATTAATTGTTGAAGAAAAAGAATTGTTGATGTTGTTGTTTGCACTTGTTGAACATGAAGTTGGAAAATATGAATTTGCTGGGCTAAATATAGCTTAAAATCAGAGAATTGAAGGTCATTATGATGGAATTTAAGATGGTTTAAGTGCTATAGAATTGTTAGGATTAAAGTGGAATAGACGGTGTGAAGTAAGGAAACAAACACAGAAATTCTGTTTAGAAGAATTTCCGAGCAGCTTTGAAAAATGAATAAACTGTACAAATTGGCCTGTTGATTTCGAACTCCATGAACTGAAACCTGTGGCTAAAAGTCTTAGGATTATTTTTGGACCAATTTTACATGATTTGGAGTTGTGAATAAAACGTTATGTAGAAAATACCACAAGGTGCCAAAACTGTGACGGGATTGGAAAGCTGAGATATTGTAAGCAAAACTGAATGAAATGAGAGGGGTAATCAGTGGTTCATCAATTTTAAATCATCAAGGAATGTCTTGAGAACATTTTGGAACAAATATGACATCATTTGGGCATGTGTATTGAAAGTTACGAGCAAAACAAGATGATGTGCCAAAGCTGGAAATTGCGGAATTTTCATTAAAGAACAAATAAATTCATGAAGTGATTTTATTTATGTTTATAGATGAATGAGAAGTTAATTGGGTATATGAAGACCCTATATTCTTGTGAAGAAAAGGAAATAAGGAAATAGATTACAAGCATGCAAGGATTATATTTCATTTCAAGTATGGAATGAAATGGGAAATGATGTGATATCCTGAGATGACTACATATATTTGGCTATATATATATACACGTATATTATTATTAACAAGTATAGAATACTGAATACATTATGAATGATCATTATTGTAGGCCGTTCATTGTTAAATATTGGTAACGACATAGCGAATATTTATCCTTCTAAGTGATAAGCTATTCGAGGTAAGTCCTCACATCCACGCAACATTTCCGATACAACTCTTTTATGAGAAACTTATTATAAAGCAAGCCAGTTTATTTTATTGAAAATATTATGAATCATTTTGAAGCATAAATGATTATGCACTATTAAAGCATGCTTTATTTTGATCAATTATACCCATACGATGAAATGATTTGGAAACCCTGCATTAATTTTATTAAGCAACTTATGATTGCACTTCATGTAACACCCCACTACCTAGGCCCAACAGGGACGGGGATGTCGCCCCGTCCAAATGATAAGGAGTCTTTATAACTAGATCACACCAATAAAAATAATACTTTAAAAATTGAACTTATTACAACCCAAAAATTTAGGAACAAATCCAAAATAAATTGTTTACTATCATCTCTCAAAACAACACATAAAATAAATAACACAAAGTCTTCAAAGCAGGCAACAATCTAGCTACTCATCTCCACAGCAGGATCGACTTGAAAACATGGCATAAAAGGTGATGAGATAAAAATCTCAATAAGCCCATGTGTTTTTTGAGTGTTTCAAGTAAAACAATTCATGTATGCAAGTTGCAAAAATTTGTATAGAAGAAAATGCTGGCAAGCAATAAATAAGGATTAAAAATAAAGAGTGTCGTTTTGCTTTTCAAACCATACATGTACACAATAAATACAACCACTCAAATGGGTAGCCATAGGTTACCACACGTTGGGCCCCATGACCATATAACGGTCAGAATGCCACACTTTGTGCAGACTGACAAAAAAGGTAGGTGATCGGCCTACCGAGTAAGATACTCCTCATTCTCTACACACAAACATACCGATTGTCCACTCTGCAAACACACAGTCCACTTGACTAAAACTTGCTAGCTCAGACCGGCATAACTAAATAGTATTGTCGCTTCTCTAAGTTGAGTTCATCTTCTGAAGGTGGCCTCCTGCCAGAAGACTCACTCTTACTCTTCAAAACTAGTACTACTAGCTTACCCTTATTGAGTACTCAATGTTAATTGTCCCACTTGGGAGAAAACGGATAAAATATTGCTTTACTTGGAAATAGCAATTAAAAGTTTCTAAAATTCGTGTCAAAGTGGGTTTTTAGAAAGAGTTTAGTGTTTGTGCAAAACTGTTTGTTTGGTTTTCAAATGATTTGTTTGACTGAACAAGAAAGGAAACAGTACTTAATTGCCTTTATAAAATGAGTGCCCATACACTTTGCGTTTGGCTTGCCATTGTAACCTTTTATCATCAAATAAGTTTACACAAGAGCTTACCTAATTCTTTGCTTGCAAATTCACAAATCTTCCAAAGCTGACCTAACCCTGCCTGAGGTAAACACAAGTCATATGGTTATACTCAAGCTATATTCGCTTCCATAAATAATCCTAGTTCAACTTATTACAATCATGACCCTAATGTCCTAAGCTTTAAGGCTAGATGATAAATGGTTTTATAAAATAAGTCTAGCTTGATAAGTGAAAATAACTAGGGATTATAAAATAATTACTAATAAGTTATAGGTTCAAATATAAATCTTGAGTGTTGTTATTAATAAATAAACTAGGGTTTAATTGATGAAGAATCCTAAGTCCTGGATGATATTATTAAAATAAATAATAAATTATTACTAATCTCTTAATTAATAATTAATAGATATAAAATAATAAATAAAATTAATAATAAATAAATTTTATTAAATTTTCATCAATAGATAATAAATAAATTTCAATAGTATTTATGAATATATGGCCTACAAGATTAATATTTTACCTATTATTATTATTATTTATATAAAAGACTTTATTTATTATTATTATATATAAATATTTTTATATATTATCTTTAATAAAAGATATCATTTATTTGGCTAAAATATTACTATTCCATTTAATATTCCAATTCCAACTTCCTAGGGTTTTCGAAATCTTTGGAGGAAATCATAATATTAAAATTGGCCAATTAAAATAGCTTAGGATCAACAAGGTCATGATCATAATTTTCCTATTGCTAACAAGAATCATGAACATAAACTCCAACATCAATCAACAAACTATTTTATTTATGAACAAAGGCTTAAATCCATACCTACTATCACATGGCCAAATCTTTACTTAGCATAATCATATTCATAGCTTTAATAAAAACAAGAACATAATACTCTATTCATCAAAAGTGCATAATATTTAGCATGCTTAAGCATTCATACTCACTTAAGACACGAAGAACATGCATCGATCCACAAGAAATTTCATAAAACTTAACCATGGCCAAACATTCTCATGCTCCAATCTCAATTCCTTCATACATAAGCATATGCTCAAACCCCGATCATATTCTATCACTTTCCATCAACATCTAAGAGACATGACTTTAGAATTAAAGAGAAGGTTAAAAAGAAATACTTGGTTGATGACTATCTCGATGAAGATTCAAGGAGAGGCTTGAATAGTCCAAGAAAGAAGAAGAAAAACAGCTATGGTTGTAGCAACCATTTCGGCCGAGAGAGAGAGAGAGTATTAGTATGACATGTTAAAGATTGAAGGGAAGAAGATGAACAAAAGTTGTTATTGGTTACCTTGATGGTGTTCTTGAGACTTCAAGAAAAATTCTGGTTTTTTATCCAATTGCAAATTTTTGTTTTCGAGATTTGATGTTATAAAATCCAGAAATGGACTCTAGGGAGTGAGTAGGTGTGATCTGGAGTTTTTGGAAGGGATTGAAGATGTTTAGAGTGGTTTTAAACTTGAAGAAAGGTAGTGTGTGTTCTTGGTATTCTTGGAGAAATGGAGAGAAATGGAGAGAATTGGAGAGAAAGTGCTGGACGAAATGCTGAAAGTGTTGGCCGAATGATTGAGGGATTTCTGTGATTTGATTTTCAGATTAGGGAGAAGAAGGAAATCTGATTGTTTGAAATTCAAGTGGAGTAATTTATGGAGTATTTTATGGTAGAAGATATGGTAATGTTGTTTGATTGATGGAGGTTCTTTGGAGCTACTATAGCCGATTGGTTTTGCTGTGGTTTTGCTGAAATGAATGAGGGTTGAAGGAGCTATAAGGTTGGCCAAAATGCTGAGTTCAATGGTGGAAGAATTTCTGGTTTTTGAAGCTTAATCCAAGGGAGTTTTCCTAGAGCAATTGCGGGAATTTTTGAACTTCAATTAAAAGCTTGATTGGAGTAATTGAAGAAGGAATTTGAAGAGTGGCTATGGAGTCCAGTCGTGTAGATCAGTGGAGGAGGGTAATGGAGTTCAGTTCATGGCTGACTAAGGTTAACTTCACAGAAATTTGAGGTGGTTTTTGGACAAGGCTTGAAGAGAAAGCAAGGCTGGAATTTTTCTGGTTTGAGATTCGAATTGCTTGCTGAAATTTGTTGTGCAATTTTTTTTGCAATGTTCCAGCTGATTTGTAGAAGGTTTGGGGAGGTATTGGAGGGTCCTTTAAGGCTAGTTTCCAGCCTTCTTTATGGAAAAAAGGCAGAGGTAATCTACTAGTCTGAAGGGTAGAAGAAACGGCTTTGTTTTTTGCCTTCTAAGCATCGAAGTTGTCTAGAATTTTTTTCTGGTTTGCACAGCTTTGTGCAGTCCAGTTTTTGGCAAAGAATTTCAGTCTTCAAGCTGAATAAGTTGGCCATTTTTCTGGCAGAATTTGAGTAAGAAAGATGGTTGAAATTTTCGAAGGCTAGACTGTCCAAGAACCTGAAAATTTTTCAGATTGCTTCCATGAAAAAGATGAACACTATGGAGTGGAGTTTCAAGGTTCAACCATGGAGATTAATTCTCTTGGGAACCTTCCTTAACTCCTTCCCTATTTTCAGTCAAAACTCTATCCTCTTAGAGCCATTTTCGAAATTCCAAGACCAATAATCCTTACTGAAATTTGTTGGAATTAAAACATAGATTTAGATAAATTGAACAAACTTAATTGGTAAAGAATTTAAGGTAAGCTAGGAAATAAAAGGACATGAATCCCTTAAGAATTCTTTTAGGGCATAAGAATAGGATTAGGACATTCCCTTCATGTCTCCCCTAGGACAACACTCCCATTTCTACTTATGGAATGTAAGGGCCAGAAAAAAAATTCAACCTAAAAAAAAATAATCATGATAAAACTTAAATGATGGAATTTGAACTCAAGACCTTAGGGATTAATTCCAAATCTCTAACCACTAAACCACAACAACTCTTGTTCTTATTTTCTCTCCCAAATATTCTTCCTATTTAATCCTCAAGCTATCTTCCTATTTTGACCTCAAGTAAAATTACCATTTTACCCTTCCTACTCAATAAGCACAACTACACCTTCTAGACTATAAATCATAATTCTAAAGTACATAAAATCATTCAAACATATACATATATATATATATATATATATATTCATGTAAGAAAATATGATATGCATCCTGACCCCCTTACTCTAGGGTTGGCTTTAGGTGGGGTTTCACACTTCATGCATAAAGGTTGCAAAAGCCATAGCATGAGAATATGATTTTATGAAAAATTAGAACGGACCCAAAATTTATGTATTCATATTCAAAAGTTATTTCGAGAAAGAAAATATCTTCAGAATAGAAATGTTTTGGAATTGATTGGGTAGTGGGAATGTTCAGACATTACTATAATCTCTTATGTGATGTGATTCTTAAGTACTCAAAGGGTCTTTACACCTATACTAATTTATGTGGGTTTGAAAACGCTGTCTGGTTGGTGTCCACCTCCAAACTGTGCTCTCTTATTTCATGGGGTGCCAATATTTGATGTTTACTCGTCCTTAGCTAGCACACGTTGTCCAAAGTTGGAAACGGAAGAACGGGCTTGGGACACCGAAGCCATTGTGGCAAACCATGACGATGGTTATCATATGTTTAATTGCAGCATACGCACTGGGTTATTCACATTAATTAACGACGTGAGATTATAAATCTTGTACGGGGAGGTGTGGTAATATTATTTGGAATAATATTCCTTCCAAATGAAACAGCAACACGGAATTTTGGATACTTAAACATATTTTGAAAATACAGGATGGTTTTTATTAGAAGCCCAAAGTTTATATTAGTCACCATGTTTTGGTGTTGAGAATCTATTTTGTCGAAGAACAGAGCAATACTTCAATGATTTCCCTATAGATAATTCTCAAACAAGAAATAGTGATTTCTTTTTAGCGTTCCAACAATTTTAATCATGCATCGCAACCACAATGTTATTAAAACTTCTCACAGCACACTATAGAACATACTGAGATATATTATATCTCACACAAGTTTTATCCATAGTTTTTAGGTAGACTTTTATGAGTATCTGGATTTGTATAAAGGCAAGACTTGAAGAAGTTAGTTGATGTATTTTACCTTACTACTATTCGGGTTTAGATTCAGGAGATTTTGCAGCCACAGTTCATGTAAGCAAATGTTTAGAGTATATGATATAATTTCTTTTGGAGCTCTTAAGTCTTCGTATTTGTTATTTATTAAATTGTACCGTTATAAAGACCCCTTGTCATTACGACGAGGCGACATTCATAGTTATTCAGGCCCTATAGCTGTAGGGTGTTACATGTGGGGTGGCTTGAGTCAAACTTGACTGTATTTTTTCAACAAATGAATTTCTCGCCTAGCTCCAGACCTCCTTCTTTTATGCTGGTTCTTCTCAATCTTTTATATTTGGAGCACCTCAAGGATATAACATTGATGACATGGATTATCCATCCGTGTGCAACCATGATGATCTTTTTGTTTTCTTTGTTTTTATTTTTATGCTCTTTCTCCTTTTTTTGATGTGTTTTTTGCTTTATTCTAGACTAGGTTTCCTTTTATGTTCTCTTTCTTTATGTTGCTTTTTATTAGGACTTCTTCTTTTTTGGACACGTATTTCAATTCTAACTCTCTTTCTTTTCCAACTTTTATGCTTTTCTATGGATGCTTATATCACAAATTTCGAGGCTTTATTTGGAATTTTACAATCATACCTTTCTATATGTTATTGGGTAGTATTATTTTTCTATCCCCTTATCTTTTTGGTCCCCTTGGCTATACTTTAATAGTATCTTTTATAGTTTTATTTTCGTCCATTAAGGACAATGTACGGTTTAAGTGTGGGGGTTAAAATTTCAAGTTTTCCAATTTTCTTTCAAGTATATTATGTGATTTTGGATAAAATTATCTAGACTAGACCTAAACATGAGTTTAAGGAAATAGGATAAGGTAGGTGGTTCCCTAGTAGCACCTACCAAGGGATAGATTAAAAAAAAGCATAGGTAGTTCCCAAATGGCATCTATCAAGAGAGAAAAAAAAAACATGAGTGAGTTAAAAAAGAAAGAAATGAGTGAACAAAAGAATGAGGGAAAAATAAATTTTTTGTTGGCATTCTTTAGCTTTCTGTTGAGATAAAAAAAAAGGGGGGGGGGGGATATGTAAATGCCTATTCTGGTTGCATTACCATGAGGGAAAACAAAATTTCTAATTTGCTACCAATTTTGTAACAGTTTAGACAAGTATAAAGTACAAAGACTTAAATTGGTTATATATTCCTAACTTATGTGATTTGCATTATTTATATGTTTTGATAAAAAGAAAAAAAGAAATGGAATGTATTGAATGGATATGAATTTGTTTAACCTAACTTCAATGGCCTTAGGTATATTTGATATAATATAAGAATTTGTCTTAAATCTTCTTGATTGAATAAATGTTAATTTTTTTTTCATTGTGAAAGAAAAAGATGGCATCTCCACCATTTTTATTGAAAGTTGAAATTGATGTCTTAAATCTTTTTTTAAAAAAAATGTTTTACACAAGAATGTGCAAAAGTTAAGTGTGGAGTTATTTATTAAGTGCGAAATTGTTACATTTTTATAACCTTTTTTACTTAGCTTTTGTACTATTTTGTGTGAATATGGGCATTTTCTACTCATTTTGTATTCTTGAATTCTTTTAGGCTACTTTGGCAAAAAATAAGTGAAACATAGACTAAAATGATGTATTTTCATACAAGGATGGTTATCAAATGATCTAGAAGGCCTTGGAATATAATTTATACAAGCTTTGGAGGTGATTCAACGCAGGTGCACGAGATTATGTACAGCTATACATCAAACTATATAGAACAGAGCAACATAGAGTTTCGGAAACCTTGCATGGGAAGTGGCATAGCCATGCCACTGGCCATACTAAATACGGGATTTTGAAGCACTCTCAGAAATTGTGAAAAAGGAGAAAAATTGCAAGTCTATGAACTACACAGCCAAGAGCATAACCGTGTAAATGCTCGTGCAAGGTTGCAGGGCCACCGTGGCCATGTAGATGACTATTCCAAAATCAAGCAATTTTTTCCAGAAACCAGCACAGCTAGAAGTATGGACCTACAACTGCCTGTGCTATCATCCAGAAACTTTTGAAAAGTACTAAATTATAGGATTGTGCATCTGGTTTTTTATTTTTAAATTTGGTTTTTAAATTCAGTTTTTATTTGATTTTTATTTTTTTTTTAAATCAGAACTGAATCGAAATTTGTAGAAAATCGATATGACCAAACTAAAATAATTTCTGTTCGGCTCAGTTTTGGACCAAATTTGAGTGCCTCTTTTAGTAGATCCATAACACAATATAAATTTAAGCCTAAGCAAGTAACATCCAATATAAACTACAATTAAAATCTAACATAAAATGTAATATAAACTAAATTTCAAACAATTTAAAGACTTGGGCCAAACATTTTAGTAGAAAGTTACGATCACAGATGCAAATTGTAAAGATAGGGATCTCAGAGTTAATTACCAATGGCTTTATTTTGGACAAAACCGAACGAAACTGAAATGTTTATAAAACCGAACAAAACTGAACTGAACTCAAATTGAAATTAAAAAAAACATAATTTATATAAATAATTAATTAACCATGTTTTAATATTAATAATATATTTTAAATTTTAAAATATAATTAAGTTTTTCAATTATTTGATTTTTTACTTTAGATAACCGAACCAAATTTTTATATAAATTCTAAAATCGAACTGAATTTTAATATAAATTCTAAAACCAAACCAAATTGAATGTCATTAAAACGGAACCAAAAAGCCAAAATTGAAACCGATTCGATTCGATTTTTTTGTTCGAACCAAATAATGAATACCCCTACTAAGTTAGTCTAATAGTATTATAAGAGTCCTAAATAAACCTTGTAAAAGTTTGGGAGTTTTATATAAAAGTTTTGGACAACCAAATTCAGTAATATTGGAACCAATACATCAATCTTTCATCTTTCTTTGGATGAAGGCACCAAGTAAGGTTTAAGGGAGAAAGAAAGAGTTCAGAAGCAAGAAGGACTTGAGATTGTAGTCGAACCAAGTTCTGCCTTGCAATCTTTCTCTTGTGTCTATTTTATTTCCAAAGTTTTATGTTCTTTGTTTTCGTTGTATTCAAATAATTAAGAATTATTGCTATGTTTCTAGGAAATATTTTTATATTGATTGTGATACTTTGAGATTCATGTATTAAAGATTTTATCTTTGATTATATTGAGATTATATCTTGACCATTTGTGATTCCAGATTTCTTTTATATCAATTATGTTGTTATCTCTCATGTTTAGCACTAATTAATTGATCTTTTGATTGATTTTCTAAATTTTATCTATTGATTTAGTTGAGTTTCAATTCATAGGTTAATTAGGTTAACATGGAATTACATGATTCAATTTACATGTAGTTGAAGTTCATTGCTATGTGTAATTTGATATAGTGATGCCTTGAGATGTTTATAAATCTTATTTTTAAATCCAAGGAATGATTAATCTAAGAGGAGTTTAGCAATTAGTTAATCAAGTTGGATTAGATTAGGAATGGATTAGGGATTAGTTGGAGGCGTTCAACAAAAATTAATTGAATTATTCAATGGTAGGAGTTCTTAACATTCACACTACAAAAAAAAAAAAAAAAATGACTTTTGGCAACACCAGAGAAAGTGTGGCAAAATTGGCCAAAACTGTGGCAAATACGTTTTTGCCATGAAAACACTACAGTTCTCGAGGTGTGGGCATTAAGGCCATTGCAAAAAGTTTGGCACAGTTGTGTAGCCATGGGGAATACCTTTTGCTACGAAATTACCACAGTTTTGGAGTCGTTCTAAATAAAATGCGGTTTTTGTTCGTGGACCTTCGCCACAGTTTTTTCCAAGGTTATTAACTGTGGGCGAAGATTTCAATTTTTTGTCACGGTTTTTACAATATTTTACTACTGTGGGAAATATTATTTGTTACAATTAAATTTTTGTTGGAAATAATCCTTTTTGTCATGATTTTTTTCTAAATTAACATAACTATGGGTAATGCCTATTTGCTATGATTTTCTTGCTATTGTAATTAATAAATTTTTGCCACGCTTTAAAGCTTCAGAAAAAATGGTATGCAAATTTTTGGACAAATTTCCATATTTTTTACATATGTAATGAATGGACGTTCAATTCAATATGATGATATTGACAAATTTTTTTTCCTTCTACTTTAACAAGATCATCTACTATACATATAGAACTTTGAAAACCTCTAATATTAACAATCAATGATCATCCATTGAATAAACATTCAAAATGCTATCTTCTATTAATAATAACTTAATATGCACCCAAAAAAATTAAATGGAGTCTGATAAGTGTCATGAATCTAACCCTTGATATTAGTTCAAAATAGTCCAAAACAAAACCACAATTCTAACCATAACATCCATCAGAAGTCATAAAAATTCATTGAGGACAAAAAACAATGCCTTAGTTAAATGAACCTTCAACCACCTTGATCTCCATTCCTCCTGCCATTAAGAAAAAAAAGGACAAGATTACTTCTTAATAAAGCTACAATCTGAACTTTTAAAGTCACTACAAAACTGGTCTCAAATATATGTAATCATCCACTTTAACATAAAATTTGGAATCAAAAAGCTCTAATCTACATTGACATAAAATGAAACTTAAAATGCTTTTTGTCACCACATCTGATTAATTATTAGAACTATAGTTCATAGAAATGAAAAAAGAGAAAAGAATATGTAAAGAAAACTAAAAACCTAACAACAACATGGATTTCAATGCTAATTGTTACCAACAAATGTGAACAACCTTGAAAAGCATGCTTTATGACTTAAGTAAGCATTCATGAAAAAAGCATTTGCATGCACCAGACAAGGATCATTTAAAAGTAAATCACAAAAATCTCAAGTGCAACTACTAGCAAACAATAAACACAAGAGGATCATAATATCCAATAAAATGAAGATGCATCACTATATCATGCAGGTGGTAATTTTCCAAAAGATAAACATCTAATAAATGAAGCCTCAATTTCCTCATCACCATAACAACACCATACATAAGCTATAATAAGTGATCCATGCATCATCATTATTTGAAACTAAAAGACTAATTAGACAAAAGCAAAAGAGTAGAATTAATCTGTGAATTCTTGCTAAAGTGGTACTCTTATGTCAACCAAGTACAATAAAGTACATCCAAACAAAATTTAGCCAAACAAAGGTAATGTCTTTGCTCATGTCATTGCAATAGAATTTTCTAGGACCTCAGTAGAACACTAATTACTCAAAGCTAGTCCATGTAAACCAACAGAGTTTTGCACCAAATATTAAAAGTATTTTCATAGAGCATACATGGCATTTTCAGCATTTCTAGACTAAGATCATCCCAGAGATTACTACTATCTAAAATAGAAAAGAACACCCGAATCTATGACATATATGTCTCTATTTTAACTCCTTGGTGATTTTAGAAACAGAAAAGAACCACAGAGATAATATAGTTAATACTAAAGTAGTTCTTCGACATCAGTTGCTTGCTTTTTCAAATCTTGACCTTTTGAAATTTCAAATTCCCTAAAAGAATGATGAACAGGCAAATATTGCACATCATATCTCAACCAAAACAATGGACAAAATGATTGGAGGGAAATTTCAAAACCCAGAAAAATATACAAAGGGAAGATTGAACTATGCTAGAACAACCACATTATGTTCAAAAGTATACTAAGCACTCAGAAGTATGCTCAAAAGTATACTAAGTATTTTCAGCATTACTACTCAGCATTTACATAGCATTTCCAGACAATATACATAGCATTTTCAGCTGGAAACTATTCTACATTTTCAGTATCACTACTCAGCATTTCAAAGACTATTCCATTACAAGTCTTTTAGCATTTACACAGCATTTTCAGCATCACTACTCAACAATATTATGCATTTTTCATCTGGAAACTACTCAACATTTTCAGCATATCACTACTCAATTACTTCTCAGTATTTACACAACATTTTCAAACAGCATACATAAGCATTTTCAGCTAGAAACTATTTAGCATTTTCAGCATCACTAATCAGCAAATGTAGAGGAGAAGCATTTGTTAGTCAGTCCCCCCTCCCCTCTGCCTTTCCATCATTCCAACTCAAGTCCTTCCTTTTACTTGGATCTATATCTATCACAACTGGGTGCTTGGAAGGTTCAAGCAAAGCCAATCTATCATTATTCAAATAGAACAACTCCTGAAGATTGTTTGACATTCTAAAATAGTAAAGAATTGCTTAATAATAATGTAACTGTAGTTGTAGCTTTTAAGTACATAATCCATAGGAGTTTGTAGATGTAATGCTAATCTATACATCATCCCATATGTATGTATTATATGAAAGATAGATTTTCACTGGGTCCCTTCCATTACCTAGTGCTCATCAAATGGTGTAATTATATTATGGTGTGCAATTAATTAATAAAGAGTAAATAAAGAAGAGTTACAGTAAAGTGTGGAGGAGCCAAGTCTTGCAAGTTTGCTTATAAGAAAGGAATAGTTGGGAGTCTAACTAAACAAGAAAAGAAAAGTTCTATGCTCATCTTCTTCTAAAGTCTAGCCACTACCTCTCTCTCTCTCTCTCTCTCTCTCTCTCTCTCTCTCTCTCTCTCTCTCTCTGTGAAACCCCAGTCGAAACCAACCTTAGAGTAAGGGGGTTGGGATGCATATCATATTTTATTACATGTTTAAAAATATTTTTATATGATTTTATATGCTTTGGATTTTTGTGTTATAGTCTCGAGGGCTTAATTATGTTCATTGAATAAAAAGGGCAAAATGATAATTTTTGCTTGAGGTAAAAATAGGGAGATAGCTTGAGGCTTAAATAGGAGAAATATTTTAGAGAGAAAATAAGAAAAAGAGTTGTGGTGGTTTAGTGGTTAGAGCTTTGAAATTAATTCTTGAGGTCTTGGGTTCAAATTCCATCATTGGAGCTCTAGCATGATTAAATTTTATTTTTTGCTTGGGAAGGTTAGATTTTCATTGTTGAGTGCCCTACAGAAGGGTAAAGGTGATGTCCTAGGAGAGACATGATAGGAGTACCCTAATCCTATTCTTTTACCCTACAAAAATTCCTAAGGGAATTTATATCCTTCTTGATCCTTAGTTTTCTTACTTCTCAATTTCTTAAGTTGTGCAATTTATTCAAGCCAATTTCATTCCAAAAAAATTCCAGCAAATTGCTGTAACTTTGAAGGTTCAAAATGTCTGAGTGTAAGACATCTTATGGACCAAAAATGTGTAGGAGTTGGGGAAGGTTTCCAAGAGAATTAATCTCCATAGTGAACCTTTAAAACTCCACTCTAGCTATGTTCATTTTCCTTCATGAAGTAATCTGGAATTTTTCTAGCTTCTTGTGCATTTAAAGTGTTAAAATTTTCAACCATTATTCCCTCCCAAATGTTGCCAGAAAATAGCCCTCTTGACCAGTTTGAAACCTGAAATTTTCTGGCCAAGTTCGGACTGCACAAGTGCTGTGCAAAACCAAAAAATTTTTTGGTCAAAATCGCAGCATAGGTGAGCTTAAACCAAGCTGTTTTCTTTCAGTTTTCTCCCAGCACCTTAGCCACGTTTTCCTCCTTAAAAAAGGCTGAAAACCAGCCTTGAAAGACCTTTGAAGTCCCCTTCAAACCTCTACAAACTGACTGGAAAAATGGCAGCAAAAGCTGCCCAAAAAATTTCAGCACTTGCGAAATCTTGTGCAAAATTTTTCCAGCCTCACTTCATCTTCAGCCATGTCCGAAAACTTCCTCATCTTTCTGTCCAAACTTCGCTTGAAAAGCCTTGAACTGAACTCCATTGTCTTCCCCAGCCTACTACTCGAAAAACCAGTCATGGCTGCCCCTAAAATATCTCCAACAATTACACCAATCATGCCTTGATTGAAGACCAAAATTCCAACAATCCTAATTTAGCAAACTTCCATAAATGTCCCCTAAACAACCAGACCTTTCATTCACCATTGTACCCCCTCTTTTCGGCCACGATTAAGCTTCTTCAACCAACTTTCATCCAGCAAAAACACTGAGCAACAGTCGGCCATTACAGCTTCCAAAAGAGCTCTCCCTTGATCAAATATATTATTGCCATATTTTATTTTCAAATTTGATTCCCAAAATTATTCTTTTAGGATTTCAAACAACCAGCCTTTCCTTTTCCTCCCAAACCAGAAATTCAATTGCCCAAAACCTCTCAAACAAATTGGCACTCCCTCCTACACAGAATTTCAGCAGCTTCAAATAAAAATCTCTCCATCCTCTTCAACCTTCAAGCACACGTAGAATACCAAGAACACATACTCACTTCTCTTGCCTAATACCACTCCAAACCACTTCAATCTTCTTCAGAAAAATTCTAGATTTCATCTACTCACTGCCGTGAATCCATTCATACCACTTTTAACATCAAACTCCAAAATCCAACTCTCTCTTTTTTTTATCAAAAATCAGTATTTTTGTGAAGGCTCAAGAACACCTTCAAGGTAAGTTTGTTCAATCAACTTCATCTTCGCTAATCTTCAATCTCTAATGGATATATATGTGTGTGTAAGCATGCTAATGGACTCTCTTTTTCTCTTCTCTCCTCTCTCTCTCTCTCTCTCTCTCTCTCTCTCTCTCTCTCTCTCTCTCTCTTTGCCGAATACCCTCTATAACACCCCGCTACCTAGGCCCGCCGGGGCCGGGGATATCGCCCCGTCCAAAGGATAAGGGGTCTTTATAACGATGTCACACAAATAAAATAGCGGAATAAAAATAATAAAAATAATACTTTAACTTAAGATTTATTACAACCCAAGAATAAATCCACGAATTCCCAAAAGGAAACAAATCCATAAATAAAATTATCCACTCTCGTCTCCCCAAAGCAATACATAAAATCAAAAGACACATTCTCTTCCAAGGCAGATAACACTAGCTACTCATCCCCACAGCAGGATCGGCCTGAAATCATGGTAAAAAGGTGATGAGACAGAAATCTCAATAAGTCCATGTGTGCTTTGGGTGTTCAGTGAAAACAGTTCGTGGATGCAAAGTGTGAAATCTTTATAAGAGAAATATTGGCAAGCAATAAATATTAGTCAAAAGCAAGAGTGGTATTTTCCTCTTTTTGAAACCATACAAGTGCACAATAAAATCAACGACTCATAAAGGTGGTCATGGGTTACCACACGTTGGGCCCCATAACTATACAATGGTCAGAATGCCACACTTTGTGCAGACTGACAAAAGAAATACTGGCAAACAATGAATGATGTTCAAAAATAAGAGTGGCGTTTTGGCTTATCTAGCCGTACATAATTTATAAGATCAACCACTCGAAAGAAAGGATTATGGGTTACCACACGTTGGGCCCCATAACCGGTCAGAATGCCTAACACTTTGTACAGACTGACAAAAGGTAGGTGATCGGCCTACCGGGCAAGATACTCCTCCTTATCTATACCCAAACAATAACCGGGTGTCCATTCCGGCAAAACACAGTCACTTGACTGAAATAAAACAAACTGCTAGCTCGGACCGGCCTGACTAAGTAGTACTGACGTTTCTCTAAGTTGAGCTTATCTTCTGGAGGTGGCCTATTGCCAGAAGACTCACTCTTGCACTTCAAAACTAGTACTACTAGCCTACCCCTATTGAGTACTCAACGTAACGTATCCCACTTGGGAAAAAATGAACAAAACACAGTTCCACTTGAAAATGGCAATTAAGGTTTTCCAGAGTTTGGGCAAAACTGGTTTTAGAAAGAGTTTTAGGTTTTGAGTAAAATCGCCCCTTGATTTGCAAATAATTTATTTGTCTGAAATGAGAATCCTCAATTGCCTTTACAGAAATGAGTGACTATGCACTCTACATTTGGCTTGCCATAAAAAAAATCATTTTTCATCAAATAGGTTTTATGCAGGAGCTTACCTGATCCTTGCTCACAACAAAGGTCTCCAATAGCTGACCTGACCCGCATAGGGTAAATACAAACCACAATCAAACTCAAGCCAAAGACTCACTTTCTCAAATAAAACTAACTCAACTTACTACAGTCATATCCCTAGTGTCCCAAGCTTTAAGACTCAATAATAAATAAAAGGGTTTATAAAATAAATCTAGTTTGATATTAAAATAACTAGAGTTTGAGAAATAGGTACAAAAAGTTGAAGGTTTAAATCTTGCTAAAAATAAATTATGGTTTATTTGAAAAATGGTCCAAGGTAGTATTAGGTAAAATAATGATTTATTAATAATTTAGTTGTTAGAAAATAATTGATAGCTAAAATTTGTTGAAAATAAATTTAATGAGTCTTGCTTGAAAAATAATAAGCAAATCCTTAATGGGTTTTGATTAAAAGATAATAATTAAATTTTTAGTAATAAATATTTTTATTAATTATAATTATTTCCATAAAAGGCTTTAATTGATTTTATCATTTTAAATAATATTTTTTTTCCAGCAAAAACTATTATTTATTTGACTAGAATATCACTATTTTATATAAAAGACCAAATCCACATTTTCTTATGGTTTTCAAAATTTTACTAGAAAAATCATATTACTAGATATTTTATTAATGAAATAAAATTTATCTTAGAGACAACTAGATCATGATCATATTCCTATAGCTAACTACAATCATGAACATATACAACCCTTCAATTCATCAAATCATCCAAATCATGCATACAAGCATAGATCTCAATTTATCAAAACGTGATCTAACCCCTACTAGCATAAATAAGATCATGGCTTCAATAATCCAACATGAATATAAATCCTATTCACCAAAGGTGACATAATCTCTAGCATACTTCATCACAAATACTACCTATGACATGGAGACATGCATTAAATCTCAAATCATCATACAATCGACCAAGATAATCCATCCATGCATAAATCCCATCTCCTTCATATTCATACATACATTCATGCTTCAATCTCAACAATATATATATATACTTAAATCCTATCGCCATCCACCTACTATCATCATCATCCTAGAGACATGAATCTACAGTTTAAAAGAAAGGTTGAAGGCACTTACTCGGTTGATGAATTCTTTGAAGGAGTTTAGAGTAGATCTCAACTCCTAGATGTCTAACTTTGTCCATAGGAGATGGCGAAAACATGTTCATGGGAGAAAAAGTCATTCGGCCAAGAGAGGGGAATTTTTGGCCATGAGAGAGAGAGAGAGAGAGAGAGAGAGAAAAAGAAATCATTAGTATGTTTATTCGCATAGGTTCTCATTAGAGATCAAGATTGGAGAAGATGAAGTTGTTAGAATAAATTTACCTTGAAGGTGTTCTTGACCTTAACAGAAATTTCTGGTTTTTTATCCAAAAGTGCTAGTTGGATTTTGGAGTTTGATGTTAAAAATGGTACGGATGGACTCACAGCAATGAATAGATGAAATCTGGAATTTTTAGAGGTAGTTTGAAGTGATTTGGAGAGGTATTAGGTGAAAGGAAGTAGTAGGTGTTCTTGGTGTAGTGTGTGTTCTTGAAGGTTGAAGAAAATCGAGAGATGGTAATGCGCAGCTGCTGAATTTTTGTGAGAGATATGGGTGGACGAATTTCTGTAGGATTTAGGAGGTTGATTCTCTGATTTGTAAGAGAAAAAGAAAGGTTAGTTGTTACAATCTTTGAAGAATAATTCTAGGAAGTGAATTTGGAAACTAAATATTCCAAGAATATCTTGATTGTTGGACAGCTTTTGGAAATCTACCATGGCTGATTGTTTGAGCAGAATTTCGTGGGATTAATGCTGACTTATGAAGGCTTATGGTGGCCGAAAGTAGGGTGTACAATGATGAAGAAGAAGTATGGTCCATTGAGCAAAATATTATGGAAGGTTACTAAATAAGATGGCTGAAATTTTGGAAACCAATCAAGCTAAATTGCAGGGATTTGTTTGAGAGATTTTTGGACAGCCATTAATGGAATTTCGTGCAGAATTTCAAGGGGATCAATGGAGCTCTATTTATGGAGGTTTAAGGAAGGTTTTGACAGCTT